>CM059293.1:8087500-8687500 GCA_030340665.1 Neosalanx taihuensis | reverse complement strand
ACTTTATCTGTTGTCTCGTCAAGCTCGAAGCCATGTTCCGTGAGTTTTGTTTAATGTTGTGTTGTTCTGTGGTTCAAAAGTAGGAGCCTGTGACTTTTTGTCCTTCTTTTTTTTTAGCTTGCACATAAAATACCTTTTTTATTCCAGGATCTTTCCAGCAGCTTGACAACGGAACAGGAGTGGCTGAGATGAATATAACCGAGGTATGTACCATGTAACTTAATGCATTAAATAACAGGGTATATATCAACGTACTTCAAATGCTAACCTTTTACCTCTCTTTAAATATATCTTCTTTTGTTAGTGGCTGTACATGACCATGTGTGGTTGACAAGGACCATTTTACAAGAGGATGGACAAACAGTGCCTCGTACCTGGAATCATAGTGTTCTGTTGGTTACAATTTTCCTCACACACCCCACCTCAGAAAGCACTACATAGCAGATAGAACTGTATTAAGTGGATGACACTTGACCAAGCTAACCACTCCCCTGTGCCACTGCTATAGCTATGCAAGAGTAGTTTGATAATCAAAAGCTGAATCGCTGTCTTAAAGACCTCTCACATCCCCTTGTTGGTGAACCGAATAGTTCAGAGCATGTAATTCAGTTTGGCTGTAATGTTTTGGGGCATACTTGAAGGAAATCCACAGGTTTCTTTCTTTTGCATGTGATTTTTAGACCTGGTCCAGTGTTTTTGAGTATATTTTTTAGTTTTCAACCAATCATTTCGAAACTGAATGTGGTGTGCTTTTAGTAATGTTTGTTTTATTCCTATGGGTTATCATTTAGCTAGTATTAGTATTGACTGATGGATCTGCTCTGTGATTTTTCTATTGTGAAAATATCTGTATTTGCAGCCTCCTTGAATTAAACAAATTAATATAACTTTTTTATGTTAAAAAACACTGGAACCTGTACTAATTTAAAAGTTATTTTACATGCAACTAAAACTAGCTGTGCTCTAGTTGAGTAGGAAGACACTGTAGCATCACTGCTTACAAGAAAGGGTTTTCAAAAGATATGCTGTACCTTTTTAATAAGGAAATCATACCCTTGTATAAATTAAATTGAATGATTGAAACTGAATGGATCTTTTTTGTGCTTGGGTTATTGTAAAGTGTCAAAAAAAATTGTTAAACTGTTTCCCCCCACATATAGCAATTATAATGTTAAGGAAAGCAGGTTACAATTATGTCTACTTAGTATTTCACACGTTATTTATATATTAAAACAGTGATAACTATAAATACCATTAACCCACTTGTGGTTGCAGGTGTCAAAGGTTATATTTATTGCCACCACAGAGTGGCCTGTTAATGACAGCTTCTACCTGAGAGTTAAAGTCACTGTGACCTTATTGTAGTTTTCCTTAAGAAATAGGGACGGTGTTCAAGTATAAGAACAACAAAATTAGGCATCGCATTACGCACAAGTGACTAAAATGCCTAAATTGGTTGAACTAAAACGGAACTTTAAACAGAAACTTCTGAGATAACATTCTATGAAATTAATGTATTTATCAAGAAATTTGACTTTTAAACAAACGAACAGTCATATACATGTGTATATCTGCATGATGAACCATTAACATGAGACAGGTCATTTACATTTGAAACATCTGATTCCAAGACAAGCTTCCTGTGTCATTAGACAAATCTACTAGCAATTGCCAACAATTTGGAGTAATCTCCTTCCATTTTGCGCAGATGTGTTGGTAATGGAACCTTAATTCTAGTGCCTGTAGGGTTTCCATTGTCTTCAATAAGAACAACATTATTTGAGTCAAAACGTGGCTTCATTCGCTCTCCAGGCATTTTGTGCCCAACAATCAGAGCCTTTTTCTTCTGTCCTTTGATGGCAAGTAAAACCCGGTCGCCAACCTTTCCAAAGCCATTCTTGGTGTAAACATGAATGACTCGAGGAGAACGATGGTGTGGAGTGATACCAAGAGAGCTGTTATCCACAACTCGCACTCTGGTCAGTTTCTGAATGGCTGCTACAGATGCTGAAACACTGCAGAAAAAGGACAAGTTATTAAATAACCAATACGAATGCCTTCATCCACATACTGTGATGAACACAACAGTGTTAATAGTGGATGGGATGGAATATACAGTTTACTGTATACAAATCGTCTGCATGCACGCAGTGCAGCTTTATCATCTACTGGGGAAAGACCAGTTACCTGAAAGCCTTTTGTTGCGTTAGAGATGGAAGGCCAGCCAGAAACCCACAAAATGATCTTGAAAGAGCCATGATTAAAGGTTTGCTGCAGAGCTGGAGTGAAATACAAGCGAAAATCAATGTATTCAGTTATACGAAGAGAAAGTATATGGCATATTTAAACTAGTCTACAGCGAGTTGAAAGTTTTATCACTAGAAATGATATGAAAAACACGACTTTGGTAATATTATTTTACATTCATCGCATCACAGCACTGTCAGTGTCAGACTATCCTTTACAAAGTCGTCATTACTTAGCGAGCTTTATGTTGATCATTGATTTAGGATTGCCAGTGAGACGAAGTTGATACTATGAGTTTGTTAAATCGTACTAAATGGTCTATACTATTACATTTATTTAACAAGCAAATCACCATTGGCTTCCTCACTTTACCTTCCCTCCATGCTCCATACCAATGTCACGATGCGTCATTAAAACGCGTCGTCTTTTAGAGTCAATCGGTCGTTAGAATAATAAATATAATGATTTATTTAACGTGTACTATATAAAAATATAATTTTATTTGGGTATTTAAATATTTTCATTTACGATTTTATATATGTTTTTAACGGAATGGTGAGCCTTAGAATTCTATGATTGGTTGATTTCAGACCTATGTCATCACAACGCGCAAGACTGAGGTAAAGATATATACACATAGAACACAACCGTCAAGCCAACTGAGGCAAACCCATCGTGAAGGACAGCGACATTGAGCTCGCAGTCTATGTTTGTGTTATCTGTGTTATTTTGACGCCCTTAGTCAGACTCGGGCTGGTCTGACTGTTTAGCAGCGTTCTAAGTAGTCAAACCGGCTGTCAAGCCTCTATTGTGTTAACGTGTTCAGATAGATTAACGTTAGCCGGATAGCTTAGTTAGCTCGTTGAGACGAGTTTGACTGCGTGAGTTAAGCTGGGACCGACCTCATCAAAACTCGGGCATGTGATATCATATTAATCGAGGGGGAAATCATTTAAAATACATATAAAGTCTGGGGAATCTGGGATTTAGCAACTCCGCCTCTTCGTGCGTGTCCTGGTCTGAAATCATCATTTTAAATCATCTTTATCGTATCGCCAGTCAGCTGTAACCAGGTAAGCATGAAGCATCGTTAAGAAACCCGGACAGCAAACGGGGATGTTCGATCTTCCTACAGAAAATTGTCGTTAGCTGGAGGCCGATGAAGGCTGTCGCCATGTAGATGATAGCTAGCTGGCTTTATTCCTTGGCTCAGCCTTCCTCTCCCCGCAGAGATGTGGCCTCTAGTCTGGGGCCGTCTGATCCGGACACCTGATCCTAAAGCTGGGAACACATCGTTCCGTGTTACACGTCGTTAGGTTGTGTGCCTCCTTGTAACACAAGGCTGGCTGACACATTTTTAGTCCGTGTTTTGAAGTCACTTTAGCTGGTGGGTTAGCTCGCTAGCTAAGGTAGACATGCTGGAACATGATCGTTGTGGGGCAAACGCGCTTAACCTAGCTTAGCACAAGCTAACAATGCTAACTGGTTTCGCACTGAAAGACAGTGCATGTCGATCAGGGTGTTCAATGATCTTTCCAGAACTGAACTGAGCTCGTTGCTAAGCGGATCGTTCTTCCAGTGGGGTTTTGGTATCGTCCATTACCGTGTTATGGTTTAAGGTGTCTATACATGCCTGCAGTACTCAGCCAGTAAAGGCAATATTAGCATGATAACATCTCAGGGGGCATGGATATGAAGGTTCTCCCCAATCTCTCCTATCGATGTTGCAAATAATTCGCAGATTACAGACCCGCTATGTCGCATCGGATCCTGATTATATACTGAACGTCTGTCTAGGCTGGATCTACAGCCAGAGACCGTGGATTTGGTCAGTGTCTTACTGGAAGAGGGACTCAGTAACTCTTAGACGTGTGGTCCTGGTGTCCAGGGATGATGTATGATGGATGATGATGATGAAGTTGAGGGATCCAGAACCACCAAGAGAACACGAGCTTCCTCGCCCATCTTGTACAGTTAAATTGCACCAGGATTTGGCGACAGGCTTTTGATGAAATATTGATGTGCTGCCTGTAATGTAGGTAATGGATATGTCCGTCTATCCTGACACAAAGTATCATGGAAACTTGCCTGTGTTTGTTGTAGGGTACAACACGTTTGTTTGGATTTGTCCGGTTGAGGGAGTAAATCATCGAGATTTGCTTTTGAGTGAGGGTACGCATCCCCCTTCTCATTTTCTTACCTCTGTGACTGGCAGGGAATACTTGTATACCCAAGGCTAGAATAGTCTTAAACCGGCTGTATCTGTTTGAAAGCAGTTCATTTCAGACATGTAATATGATAAGGGAATCAGGTGGCTCAGCGGTGAAGGCATTGGCTCATAATCGGAAGGTCGTGAGTTTGATTCCCGGCTGTGACAATGTGATGTTGTGTCCTTGGGCAAGGCACTTCACCCTACTTGCCTCAGGGAGAATGTCCCTGTTAGTCGCTTTGAATGAAAGCGTCTGCTAAAAGAATATGCATGTATTTATTTTATGATCAAGGCTTCTCTGGAGATAAAGCTGCTGGAGAAAACTGTGCCCACCTCCTTTAGCAGTTTCCAGCGCTTGTTTCCAGCAGCTCTATTCTCCATTGTGTTGTGGAAGAGGCAGCTGGGAAACAGCACAGTGCAAGTTGGGAACCGAACTCGCCTACTTGGCGACTTCCAGCAGGATGTCACATCAGTCTGCTCTTTAGATTAACGCACGCAGTAAACAAAGTTCAGACTCACCACGGAGAGTGATGTTGTCAAGCCCTCCGAAGTCATCAGGGTTATCAGAGGGGGGGGGGGGGGGGGGGGGGTGTCTGTATTCTAATTTAGCTAGTGATGAATGACTATGACTCACTACCACCTTGTGATGAGGTGAGGGAATCACTGGGAAATGTAACCTTTTCTCCAATTGGCAACACCCAGCGTTTTTGTTTACTTGATACATCCTGGGTATATTGAGTGACCACTCTATCGGTTTCTCACATTATATGCAACTATTATAAAATATGAATCAAACGTGTGATTGGCTTGACCGGTTTTGCTGTTGTCAGGTAGTAAATTCTGTGCTACTGACCTGTGTGAGTGGATTTCCTCTGATTACCCTGGTTAAGGGCATTAGACTCGTCATCATAATCCTGACACTCAAGTCTTAGGCCAATGCTTTGTTCAACAGTATTGATGTCGTACATCCCTTACAGGCTATTTACCCGCAAAGCCAGGAATGTTTATTCCAGCCTGCTGTAGACGTGGTTGAACAAGTCATTTGTCTCTTATCTTAGGAATTCCGACCGAGCTCTAAAATGTGGTCAAACATGGCAGCAAAGATTCAAAGGAGTCTGATAAAACACAGACAAACAGACGCACGTGAAAATAAAGCGTTTGTGTTGAAACGTGACCCTTAAACCCTGTCAATACTGCGCTCTCTCACCTGGAACTAAATCCAACCTGCAGCTTGTGTGGCGCGCACCATGTCAACCTTGGTGATAAGCTCAAGTTTGTTCAGTGCTGTGACTCATCATACCAAGGAATGGAAACAACTGCTCAGTTCAGTTATGTGCATTTCATCTTACAGGTTGAGGCAGACAGCATGAAGGGGCAAATGCCTAGACTAGGTACTCTGCTTTTACTGAGACAATGACAGCACTAGAAGACATTGATAGGAAGTTCACAATCTTAGGCAGCGTTCACAAACCGAATTCTGCGGTTCTCTTAACTTCAGGCGGGCCCGAATGTCTCGGCATTATTTTAGCACCGTCTATCGCTCGGTTTCCTTTCTCAGCATTGTGACATGGATGCTAATCTTGCACCAGGGCTGATTTAAGTCACAGTTCAGCTTTCAGGGTTTTGTTAAACTCTCCAGCCAAAAGCCCAGAGCCTTTCGCCAACACTATTTGATGAGTTTCTAGGCAGCCTCACCGCCTCACTGGGAATATTTGCCGGCCTGAGCGGAATGTTTTCAGTCCGAGTGAAGTGACCCTCTGTTTTTGATTTAAAAAGAAAGCTACACTCTCTTGCATAATCAGACAAGGCAGTTATTTGTGGTCCGGCCAAGTTCAGCTACTTGTGCTCAGGGGAAGCGGTTTAGCTGGTGATCGTCCAAACAGATTACCAGTGTCAGCATGTCTCTTAAATCTGGGAGGTTTGTCTCCTGACCCAAGGTTCTGGCATCACACAGTCATACTTGCGTTTACATTTAGCAGACGCTCTTATCCAGAGAGTACAGGGACGGTCCCCCCTGAGGCAAGTAAGGGGGACACAACTCCATGTTGCTGTAACCGGGAATCAAACTCGCAACCTTCCGATCGCTAGCCCAATGCCTTAACCGCTTAGTCACCTGACTCCCTAGGCTTCAGTTGAATTTGCTTTGAAGCCCCCCCCCCCCATCTCCGTTGTCACCATTCAACCAATTTGTAAGACTTTGTGTCTAGCCGAACAAGAGCTCACACACTCTCTTACTCGTGTTTGAAAAGGATAACCATTGAGTTTACTTCCTCATTTCTTTCGTCATGCCCCCCCCCTCTATTTGTTTGTATCTTTGAGAATGAGTGCCAACTGTGTGGTGCCATAGCAACCAGCTCCAGGTGGATAGGTGGCACCGTGTTTTCCATGCTGAGTCATGCAAGGGTATAGAGGTGGCAATGCAGCCACTGTTATGGCGACCCGGACGCTATTTTCCCGGTGCGTGGCCCCAAGGTCATGCAATCGGAACGTTGACTTTGATGGTACACCCTTCCTACAAGAAAGCCTAGTCCTTCAAACGTGCTCTCTGCTTTTCCTAGCAGTCATACTCGCTGCCACACTAACTCGAACAGTTCACGGTTCGTCGATCCATTTATTGTATTTAGCAGAAATTTCTCGGGGCTAGGCGCAGTCTGCCGTCTCCAGTGTGCAGGGAGGAGGAGGAGGCAGGCCGAGGGATGCAGCTGTGCGCCGAGAGACCCAGCGGGGCGGAGACGGGTCAGATTGAACCCTGTGTCCTCTGTCGGTCTATTGTTCGGCCACAGCAGCCTCCCCTCTCCAGTGATGTCACAGCATTCCAGGGAGAGGATAAATGAGTTAGTGTTGTGGCAGATGAGCCGCAGTGTGGTGTTGGTGGGTCGAAGGACCGAGGCACAGAGGGGAAATTGTGCAGTTTACCCTCGTCCCCCTCGACTACCTGCCAGCCCCCCTTTTTTTCCTAAGCACGGCCTCCGAGAACCACGATAGTCTCCATAAGACCACCCTCGATTTCCATTGAGCGCCGCAATATTTTCCAGGCCTTCTACGTGGTCGGAAGTAAAGGACCTTCGGGTTCAGGTAGGCTAGATGTTGTTGGACGTTTCCAGTGTTTTGGTTTAGCTGCAGATCGGGAGGGTTCGAAGTTCCCAGGCGCCTTGTGTCCTGTGGACACATGTTTAGATGGAACCAGTATTTCAAGTTCTCCGTTCACGACAACATTTTGTTATGTCAGCGAAAATCCACTTGGTGCGGCAAGACTTTGTCTGAAACTGACACAGGAGGATAAAGGTTCGGGTCGCAGCGTTTAGGAGTTTTATCGCCAAGGAGACGTTCCGTAAAAATCGAACAGCACGTACGCACGATGTATTTGTTTCGCGGGCAGGTCTAGCCGAAGTGTTTTTCTCTAAAACAAACCGACCGGGACTTCTTTTGAATGCAACCGTCTCCCGCGAACAACGGCCTGACCACCCAACGATTTCCCGACCCCCAGTGTGACCTCAGTTTCCTCCTCCTCCTCCCCCTCCCCTCCAGATATCCAGGATGCTGCAGTGAGCATGTTCCGAGTGCTGATCGTGATGGCGGGCGTGTGGGGGGCCCAGGCCTGCGCCGACCTGGGGAACTGTCCCACGCCGCAGTCCAACACCTCCAAGGATGACAACAAGGATTACTGCTACACGGCCCGCATCCGCAGCACCGTGCTGCAGGGCCTGCCCTTCGGAGGGGTGCCCACCGTGCTGGCCCTCGACTTCATGTGCTTCCTGGTGAGAGCCTGACACAGGATTGGGAGGGATGGAGGGTGTGCGCGTGAGGGTGTGGGTGGGTGTGTTGTGTGTGGGGTGTGTTTGTGGGTGGGTGTGTGTGTGTGTGTGTGTGTGTGTGTGGTGCTGTGTGTGTGTGAGGGGGGTGTGTTTTTGTGGGTGGGTGTGTTTTTGTGGGTGGGTGTGTGTTGTGTGTAGGGTGTGTTTGTGTGGCTTTGTGTGTATGTGTGAGTCTGTGTCTGTGTGTCTGTGTGTCTGTGTGTGTCTGTGCGTGTCTGTGTGTGTGTGGGGGCACCCAGCAGGGGCCTGCACATCGTCCCCCCCCTCTCTGCTGCGTGTGCAGCCCCTGGATTTATCTGCCGCACGGTCCGTTAACCCCCAGCCAGGCTCTTCAGACCTGAGAGAGTTTCCAAAGCTCTCGAAAAAGCGCCAGCTGTGATATTGGCCTCCGGAGGGGCCCGCCCCTGCCCTGCTTTGTCCTGTCCTCTGTGTGTGTGTGTGTGTGTGTGTGTGTGTGTGTGTTGCGGAAGGAAACAGCCTCTTCGTGACCACCATGTTTGTTTCACCCCCCCCCCCCCTCCCCTCTTCTCTCCTTCCCCAGGTGCTGCTGTTTGTCTTCTCCATCCTGAGGAAGGTCGCATGGGATTATGGGCGCTTGGCCCTGGTGACTGACGCAGACAGGTAACTCTCCCCCTACACACACACACACACACACACACACACACACACACACACACACACACACACACACACACACACAGGTAGAATAACACTCCAGGAACCAGAACAGGGTCAGCGTAGACTGAATTCAGACTTGGGCTCGGGGACCAATCAGGTCGACCGTCCACATGTTAGCATCTGCAGCTGCACACGTCCCACGCTCTCCTAACACGGTTAAGCTCTGCAGCCGGATGCACGCCCACAGCCGCTCTCCCTTCCCCTAGGGTCAGACGTCTCCAACCAATCGTTGGGCATAAAGGAATCATCATCGGTTTTTCCGCCCTTTCTTTTGCCTAACCGCATTGACAATACTTTGCATTTAGCCATTTAGCAGATGCTCTCATCCAGAGCGATTTACAGCACATACAGGGACATTCCCCCTGAGGCAAGTAGGGTGAAGTGCCTTGCCCAAGGACACAACATCATATTGCCTCAGCCGGGAATCGAACTGGCGACCTTCTGATCACCAGCCCGACGCCCTAACCGCTCAGCCACCTGATCTTACAGTATACACTTACCAGTCAGAAGTTTGGACAGTTTCCCCATTCATTCGAATTTCCACGTTAAACTGGTAGTGTGTGTTCGCTTATGAATAAGAGCGTAACCCTAGCTGAAGCCCAGGGCTGGACCGGTCAGCTGACTGCCTCAGAGTCTGGGGGGAACGGCAGCATGACGGCGGCCCTCCTGACCTGGGGGTGGAGGGCATCAGCGGGTGCCTGTGACCCGGAGACCCGGGACCTCACCCAGGCTTCAGGCTTCCCCCAACCCCCTCCTCTCCCTCACTTTCATCCAGCGGCGCGCGTTTGTTTGTTTGACTGATAATGTTGCCGGAGTGTTTGTGCAGCTGACTGTCTAGAGAGAGGCGGTGAAGGACAGAGAGAGGCAGAGAGAGGATGTAAGGTAGAGATACAGCAATGGAGATGGGGAGAAAGACAAAATAAGGCAGAGAGACAGCGACAGAGAGAGGAGGTAAGGTAGAGAGACAGCGACAGAGAGGAGGTAAGGTAGAGAGACAGCGACAGAGAGGAGGTAAGGTAGAGAGAGAGAGACAGAGAGGAGGTAAGGTAGAGAGAGAAGAGAGAGAGAGACAGAGAGGAGGTAAGGTAGAGAGAGAGAGAGAGAGAGAGAGCAAGAGAGAGAGGACACATCCTTAGTCCCATGACACTGGTTTCAAGTGCTGACTCAGGTTCTGTGTCTGGACTTGCACTTCCATCTCCAGGCTGGTGGGGGGGTGGGGGGGGGGGGGGGGGGGGGGGGGGGGGTTAACTGGGTGAGAATGTGCTTCTGCTCGCTTACTCAGCTGTAAAAACAGGCAGGATGGAAGGAAGGCCGGCCTCACAGGTTTTCTTTCCCAGCCGACTGTCCCCGATCGGACCTGAACCTGTACGCGCGATGAAACAGTCTGTTCCGTTTGAGTTCATAAGTCGACATTTAAAGTATGACATGAATAAGTGATGTGCCTCCTGTCTCCCCGCTGCCTAATTGAATTCCCGACAAAAATGTATCTAATCTGTACCTGAACCTTCTGATCTGAGTTTGTTTCCGCAACTCGGAATGAAATGTGCCCTCGTTATTGGTTGAACACGATCGTCTCTTCTTCCAATTTTAGTTGACCTCCGTAACGTTCTCTCCGTCTTTTTCCCCCCTCCCTCCTGAAGAATGGATCCACGATACAGCCGCCTGGACGATCAGGAATAGTATGTCCTCCGACTGCGTCTCTCGACCTCACCGCCTTTCTCTCCCTTCTCTCCTTTTTCCAGTCTTCCGGCCCCTAACTCTTTCCTCCTTCCTTTCGAGGCTGCTGGTGGTTTGACCTGCTCTGTTCTGCGGTACAGGGTGGGGTGTGTGTGTGTGTGTGGGGGGGGGGGGGGTTTCTTGTTCCAGGCTCACCTCTTCAACAAACCTGCTGTCCCTCTCTCCCCTTTGCCTCGATTTAACCTCGTTTTATCGTCCCTTATTTCTCTCTTTCTCTTGCTCCCGTGTGTGTAATACACTCTTTCTCTTTTCTCTCTTTGTCTGTGTAGTACACGCACTATCTTTCTCCTTCTGTCCCCCCCCCCCCCCCCCCCCCCCCCCCGGTGGCCTAATCAGATCTGTGTGCTCTAATCTGTGTGCTGGCCTCTTTGTCCAGCTTCCTGTCCTGTGTGAGCGCACCGCATGGCGAGTCGCTCAGGCAGGATGCGTACAGGGAGAGGTAATGCAGCCCCTTCCCAGGGTGCCGTGCTGTGTCTGTGCCCGGCGAGAGGCCCGCCATCCCAAGCTCACCCCAGGGGGATAGATGACAGATAAAAGGGGCCTACAGCTCGTGTCGTCCCCCCCCCCCCCCCAACGAGCTCTGCTGGCTCCATCCTAATCGATGTAAAAAGTCAATGAGCTTGGGGTGCCGTGGTCCTCGTCACCTGGTTAGCGTCGATGACCCGAGAGCGACTGCAGCAGAGCGCAGGCAGGCTGATGAAGGGCAGCTCCAGCTGCTCCCCTTGTCCAGCCTCTGGGGAAGGGGCTGCGTGCGATGGACTGGCCCTCTTAAAGTTTATTTCCTTTTTTCCCGGAGTAAACTCATCTCTGTGTGTGTGCGTGCCTGTGTGTGTGTGTGTGTGTGCGTGTGTGTGTGTGTGTGTGTGTGTGCGCGTGTGTGTGTGCGTGCCTGACCTGAGCTCTGCTGGATTCGCCGCGTCTCCACGTCTCTGTATATTAATGAATGCCCCCCCTCCCCCTCCGGCCGTTGTGATTTCAAGTGAATGCCCTTCCTCTTTCCTAGAGCTAGAACAATCCCCCCTCTCCCCCTCCCCTTGTGTCTTAACAACCCCGTCTCGGACAGGGCCTCGTGCCGCGTCCATGTTCTCTAGCTAGTCGCTAGCATTGCATGGAATGGGCTTGTCGAGGCTTTTCGTCTGGTACTGACTTCAGCCCCCGTGTGGGGTGACTTTGCACTGCCAAAAACCCTCCTCAGCCCATTTCAGGGCCCTAGTGGAACTTCCAGCATTCTCTTTAACCCCTGTGAATAGCCTGTAGGCATCCACACTAATTTAAAGGACGTCCTTTACTGAGGTCACTTCCTGTCTTGACGTCCGTGGATACAGTACGTCAGAGGTGACCTGACACTGATGTTTTGCTTGTGTTCGCGCAGCGTGGCGTCAGCGATGACATCAGAGAACCCAGCGCATTACGAGCGTCTCACCTCCGTGTCCAGCTCTGTGGACATCGAGCAGAGGGACACGGTGAGTAGCCTCTCCTGGGGTCACGAGAGGGGTCACAGCGGGGTCAGGGGTTAGGGTTTGATCATAGAGAAGGAGCTGGATGACTTACTCCCGAGAGACTTACCTTTCTCTTTCTATCGTTTTTTTTTTTTAGGGCTTTTGTTCCTGGCTGACGGCCATCTTTCGCATCAAGTAGGTATTTCCGAGTCTGAACACGTAGCCTGTCCAGTTCTCTCTGCGTCTAGTTTGGGTTTGTTTGGCTGAAGTCTGTTGGGGCTTCATGGTGCTGCTTTCTCCTCTGCAGGGATGAAGAGATCAGAGAGAAGTGCGGCGAAGACGCCGTCCATTACCTGTCTTTCCAGCGCCACATCATCGGCCTGCTGGTGGTGGTGGGAGTGCTCTCAGTGGGCATCGTACTGCCTGTCAATTTCTCAGGAAACCTATTGGGTGAGTGGCATTTTCGAGGGGCGGGACTAACCTGAGGGAAGCCAGGTAGCAGATATACCTTCAACTGTAGGAGTGTTGGCACCCTAGGCTAATATAAACACCCAAGAACAGGACAAGAAAACACCCAGAAAATACGAGTTTCATTTCAAAACTGAAGTAGATTCAAAGGTTACATTAAACCTTGAATTATCCTCTTAATACCCTTCACAATAAAAGTAATTGAAGTGACTAAGTCTTTGCGTTTCCTTATTAGGGTGCACCTGCCTTTGGCAGTGGAACAAACTATTGTAATCTCACATATACATTTATTATTTATATATTCTTATTTGGTGTACGTATCACCTGTTGCATAGTGTGCTCAGTATAACACTGTCTCTCACCCCCCTCATTCCCTACAGAAAACAATGCCTACAGTTTTGGCAGAACCACTATAGCCAACCTGGATGCACAGTGAGTCCTTCTCATGATTGGTCCGTTCATCATCCTCTCTTTATTTGGAGCCAATCAAACGCCCGTCAACCCTGGTCTGACTCCTCCTCTTCCTTTTCCCCCCAGTAACACCCTGCTCTGGCTGCACACCACATTCGCGTTCCTCTACCTGTTACTGACGGTGTACAGCATGAGGCGACACACCTCGAAGATGCACTACAAAGAAGATGATCTGGTGGGTGAACAGGCCGATAAGACAGGGATTCGGTTAGGGAGTCAGGTGGCTCAGCGGTTAAGGCGCTGGGCTCACGATCGGTAGGTTGTGAGTTCGATTCCCGGCTGTGGCTGCGTGACGTGGTGTCCTTGGGCAAGGCACTTCACCCTACTTGCCTCAGGGGAGAATGTCCCTGTACTTGCTGTAAGGCGCTTTGGATGAAAGCGTCTGCTACATGAATATTTATGTATTTATTTTAAGACGGTGTCTCATTTTCTTTGTTTCCCGCCACTGTAGCCTGTAGCTCACTGTTTCAATGTTCTTGTCACTGAGGAGCGTTCGGCAGCCTTCTCTGCGTCATTCAGAACCCCTGTATAGGTCCAAATATAAACCCCCTCGCTTCTCTGCTCCACCCGCAGGTAAAACGCACTTTATTCATAAACGGGATCTCCAAGTACGCAGAAGAGAAAATCATAAAGCAACATTTTGAGTAAGTATCTCTCCGGAATGTTCCTAAAAATAGGTTTTCGACTCCCAACGACATCAAAAGAAGTGTCTGGGCATACAGTCTGTCCACCCCCAACATGGCGGTATCCTCTGCTTAAACAGGACTACAGGTCTCTCCATGGTCTCTCTCTCAGACTGGTAGACCTAACCTGACCTGTATGCACCAGCCCAGACAATGGCAGGCCTATCTCTCTCTAATGGTCACTAATAGAAGCCAGATGAGTAGGATTAGGAGTCATGTGGCTGCAGGACTGCTGCTGCAGCTTCTCCAGGCTAAACACCCTTAACCTCCGTCGCATTTCTTCTCCAGTGTGCTGCTTGTGCTCACTAGAGAGACCTCTCCCCCAGAGGAGACCCCAAGGCAGGCACACCTGTGAGACTCCAGGCAGGCAGTCAGGGAAGCCAGATAGCCAGCTGGAGAGGTGGTGAATATGAGGGTTTAGGAAGGTAGCACCAGGGAGGACAGGAGGTGTCCCAACACCTCTGCTGCATTTGGATGCGGTGACAGTTTACAGCACTACACTATAGAGCAGGGGTGGGCAATTCCGGTCCTCAAGGGCCGCTCTCCTGAGGGTTTTAGATGTTTCCCTGCTCCAGCACACCTGATTCTAATGAATGGTTATTATCAGGCTTCCACAGAGCTTGGTAATGACCCATTCATTTGATCTAGGTGTGCTGGAGCAGAGAAACATCTAAAACCTTCTTGACGACCGGAATTGCCCACCTCTGCTATAGAGTATACTGCTAGAATGTAACATAGAGATGTTAAAAGGAAGTTCTTCAGTGAAGGTACGAAGCTGGTATTAATCCTCACATCTTTGGCCTAAAGTCTTCCATCCTGTTCATTTTGTAATAAGTAACAGTTTCAGTACATCCCTGAGGTTAGTAGGAATGACCTTGCACAGTGTACAGTAATGAGTTGGTAAGAAGGGTTAGTAGGAAGTGCTTAAATCTCTTCTCGCTCTGTCCGGCAGAAAGGCCTATGAAAACTGCACCGTGTTGGAGGCCCGAATCTGTTACAATGTGGCCAAACTTATGGCTCTGAACTCCGAGAGGTAAGTGCTCCTGTATGTGTATGTGTGTGTGTGTGTGTGTGTCTGTTTTTTGGGGGCTAGTGACGTGTAATTGTGGGCGGGTGATGTGTTGTTGGACGCTCGGGTGATGTGTTTTTGTCACCGGCGTCCTGGGCACAGCCAGTGCATTGGTGCAAAGGTCACGGACGACACGTGTGTGTGTGTGTGTGTTTACAGGAAGAAGACAGAGCGCAGCAAGAAGTTCTTCACCGACCTGCAGTCTAAAGAGCACATGCCCACCATGATCAACCCCAAGCCCTGCGGACACCTCTGCTGTTGCATCATCAAAGGCTGCGAGCAGGTGAGTCCCCTCCCTCCCTCCCTCCCTCCCTCCCTCCCTCCCTCCCTCCCTCCCTCCCTCCCTCCCTCCCTCCCTCCCTCCCTCCCTCCCTCCCACACAATACCCATTCTCCCTTGACCCCCTGATCTCCAATCCCACGAACACACTCGAATCCCACGAACCGGTCAAAATCGGGGTTAAGCTTTGCGTAACGGCAATATTAGATGCTAGTGTTGCGCTACACAGAGGTTTGCCTGAGACTGACTCCTCGATGTGCTTCTCGACCCCCAACAGGAGGAGGCGGTCAGTTACTACACTAAGCTGGAGGCCAAGCTGAAGGAGGAGTACAGGAAGGAGAGGGAAAAGGTCAACAGCAAGCCCTTAGGAATGGCCTTCGTCACGTTCCAGAACGAAGCCATGACCGCAATGTGAGTGGAGGGCTTTTTCTGGAAAAGGCTTTTTAAAGTTACTGTGTGGGGAAGCCAAGCCTAAATATGATGCACTTCTATATGTTACTTGTACTTCTATGTTATTTGTATCATAATTGTAGTTTATTTTGTATTTTACATTGTATTCATTTTTTGTTCTTTTGTCACATATATGTTCTATGTTTGCTCATTTCTGCCACAGTAAATTCTATGTTTGTAAATCTTGCATAGCGATTAAACCCCATTCTGATTCTGATATTAAAAAGGATTTTCATCATAATGGTAATATCAACTACACTTATTTATTATAAGGTTGTATCATATCGGTGGTCCCTAATACACTTCTATATTTAAAAAGTGTTTAATCATAATGGTGGTATCAACTTGTACCTGGCAGCTGTGTTGTGATATTAAATCGGTGATGTTCTAGAATATTCTGTCTTCTTTTGATCCAGAATCCTGAAGGACTTCAACGCCTGTAAGTGTCAGGGCTGCGACTGCCGGCGAGAGCCCAAATCGTCTCCCTTCAGCTACGCCCTACACACACACAACTGGACCGTCAGCTACGCCCCCGACCCACAGAACGTATACTGGTGAGATCTGGGAGAAGGTCATGGGTTTGGGCTGCATTGTGTGTCTGTCTCTGTGTGTGTGTTTGTCTGTCTGTGTCTGTGTCTGTGTGTCTCTGTGTGTGTGTCTCTGTGTGTGTGTGTGTTTGTCTATCTGTCTCTGTCTGGTCGTCTCTCTGTGTGTGTGTGTGTGTGTGTGTGTGTGCGTGCAGGGGCCGGTGTTCTGACCTCTGCCCTCTGCCCTGTCCTCAGGGAGCACCTGTCCGTGGGGGGCGTCCCCTGGTGGCTGCGCTGCTTCATCATCAACTGCATCCTCTTCCTCCTGCTCTTCTTCCTCACCACGCCGGCCATCATCATCTCCACCATGGACAAGTTCAACGTCACCAAGCCTGTGGAGTACCTCAACGTGAGCCTCCCCCCTTTTCCCTCTCCCTGTCCCCCCGCTCCCCCCACCCCCTTTCTGGGTTGGTTTTGTGATGTGACCTGGGCGTGTCTCTGTCCTCCAGAATCCCATCGTCACCCAGTTCTTCCCCACTCTGCTGCTGTGGGCTTTCTCCGCCCTGCTCCCGACCATCGTCTACTACTCGGCCTTCTTTGAGGCCCACTGGACAAGGTCTCGCTCTCTTGTACACACACACACACACACACACACACACACAGGGTGAATCCCAATTCTGTCTTACGCCTTACCCTTACACATCCAAATACTCGTCTTGATTGAGGGGAAGATTTTTTGCGTGCTATCTTAAGAAGTAAGGGGTACCCACAATACACCGCAAAACCGGCAACAATGGCGGACAGATCATCCAGTCACATAAATGTGTATTTTTGTTTTAAATAACTGACATTAAGGGATAAGATTAAGGCGAAGGGGCAAGACAGAGAACTGTGATTGGCCCACAGTACAGTACAGATACAGCATCCATCATGGCTCGCTCCACACACTGCAGGTCGACACATTGATCACAGAACTGCAGACTGTGTTCCTGCTGCTCTCCTAACATGTCCAGAGTGTTTCAGAAGTGAGTTCTCACCATGTCGTGCCTCCCTTGCAGGTCTGGAGAGAACAGGACCACCATGCATAAATGTTACACCTTCCTCATCTTCATGGTCCTGCTGCTGCCCTCTCTGGGCCTGAGCAGGTACTGCAGGCTGTGATCTTCACTCACTCTGGAACTCTTATACTCTTTAAAAAACATTCTGTTCTTTCACTCGGATATTAAATATTGACCATGTTTTTATTCCAGTTTGGATGTGTTTTTCCGCTGGCTTTTTGACAAGCGGTTCCTGGCAGATGCCACTGTGAGATTTGAGTGAGTAGAGGAAAAAGCCTTTGTTGTCCACATATCCTGTTCACTGCCACACCAAACAACATCGTATTGATTGAGTAATGTGACACCAGCACAAGATGTTTCTGGAAAGTATTATGTAACGGGATACAGTGTGTAATATGTAATTCTTTTGGACATTGCACACTGAAATTCCCCGCATATCTCAACCTTTGATTCAGTGGTCGGCTAATGTTCCGCCCCCGTATCTTATGTCTCTTATCGTCCGCTGCTTGTCATGTAAGAATTATCTGCTGGGGGGGGGGGACATGTAGGACAATATCCACCACTATCAGCACGTTCTCAGTGAACTTGTTGACCTGTACGGTCTTCGTGGTGACCCCCCCCCCTTCCCTTCCCTCAGGTGCGTGTTCCTGCCCGACAACGGGGCGTTCTTCGTGAACTACGTCATCGCCTCGGCGTTCATCGGTAACGCCATGGACCTCCTCCGCATCCCCGGCCTGCTCATGTACATGATCCGCCTCTGCCTGGCTCGCTCGGCCGCGGAACGGAGGAACGTCAAGAGGGTCAGTTCCCCCCCCTTGGCTGGGACAACAGGGGGGTGGGGGGGTGGGCTAACCGACCACATACAGCCTCTTTTGTTGAGCTGTGGGTGTGTTATTAGCGAAGGCCTTGCTTGATGCTGATCCAGGCTTGATGTTTCCCCCCCGCAGCACCAGGCCTACGAGTTCCAGTTCGGGGCGGCCTACGCCTGGATGATGTGCGTGTTCACCGTGGTCATGACCTACAGCATCACCTGTCCCATCATCGTCCCCTTCGGTGAGGCCCAGCGCTTTAAAAGGTCCCCCTTTTCCTCTCTGCTGCCTGGGGTCTCTCCTGTGATGGGCTGCTAGGAACAGAAGAAAGGATCCCTTATTAGTCCCACAGTTGGGACATTTCGCAGGCGCACTCATGTTCAATGCATTGGCCGGGATTCAAACCCAGGCTTCCTGCACGTAATAATAATAATACCTCATTTAGCAGACGCTTTTCTCCAAAACGACTTACATTAAGTACAGGGACAATCTCCCTTAGGCAAGTAGGGTGAAGTGCTTTGCACAAGGACACAACATCACAGAGCCACAGCCAGGGTTTGATGATAGGCAGGAATCCTACCACTGAACCCACCAGTGCTACCTACTGTAATACCACAGTGTTAGTTCCAAACAAGAAATTCGAACAAATCCCTCAACTGCTGTCTGTGGCTTGCAGACATGGCTGCCCTGCTGGACAGCTTAGCAAGAAGTGTAATAGGATTAGTCTCACAGGGTTGCTGTTACTGCGTTGGGTCCCCAGGTCTGATGTACATGCTGCTGAAGCACCTGGCAGACAGGTACAACATGTACTACGCCTACCTGCCTTCCAAGCTGGACAAGAAGATCCACTCAGGGGCCGTCAACCAGGTGGTGGCTGCCCCCATACTCTGCCTGTTCTGGCTGCTGTTCTTCTCCACTATGCGGACAGGTGAGACCCCCACACACACTCACAAAGGCTGATTCGGGTCATCGACCTCCACGTCCAGCGGAATCGAACCATAAAAGTAACCGCCCCCCCTCTTTCCCAAGGCTTTTCGGCCGCCACGTCCATGTTCACCTTCGTGGTCCTGATCATCACCATCATCATCTGCCTCTCCCACGTCTGCTTCGGACACTTCAAATATCTCAGCGCCCACAACTACAAGGTGAGGCGCTGGAGGGCTCTGCAGCGCAGGAGCCAGGCAGCGACTGGAGGGCCGCCCAGGCCCTGTTCTGCAGCGCAGGAGCCAGGCAGCGACTGGAGGGCCGCCCAGGCCCTGTTCTGCAGCGCAGGAGCCAGGCAGCGGCTGGAGGGCCGCCCAGGCCCTGTTCTGCAGCGCAGGAGCCAGGCAGCAGCTGGAGGGCCGCCCAGGCCCTGTTCTGCAGCATAGGAGCCAGGCAGCGGCTGGAGGGCCGCCCAGGCCCTGTTCTGCAGCGCAGGAGCCAGGCAGCGGCTGGAGGGCCGCCCAGGCCCTGCTCTGCAGCGGAGGAGCCAGGCAGCGGCTGGAGGGCCGCCCAGGCCCTGTTCTGCAGCGGAGGAGCCAGGCAGCGGCTGGAGGGCCGCCCAGGCCCTGTTCTGCAGCGCAGGAGCCAGGCAGCGCTGGGTCAAAGCCACGGCCTGGAGCACGGTTGTTTTTCCACACGTTGTGGAAAGTTTGTCTGAAAATGGGATGTTTAATATGAACTTTCAAACAGTTAGACGCAGTGTTGTAACTTTCTGTATAGTGAAATCCCCCTTTAAAGAAATACAAAGAAAAACGAAAGCTAGCTAAAACAAACAGTATTAACAGAGCTAAGACTGCTGATCCACATCATACTAACATAAACAAGCCACAGTTATTTTAGCTAATTCACATAATAGCTAATATCAGATAGTTAGGTAGGTAGATAGATGGATAGATAATAGCTAATAGCAGATAATAACTGAACCTAAACCCCACCTACTGGCCTGTTTTGGTTCTTCATTTGTCAATGTTAGAAAACAAGACTGAATGGATAGTCCTCCCTGGCTTCAAGAAAAAGCAAACAAACTAGGACTAAAGGTTCCACTGTTCTGTGTGTTTATTTTTTCCCCTCAGATTGACACCCAGGAGGTGGATGGATTAGAGAACGGGCGCCCAGCGCTCACCTCTCCCTCCAACAAGTCTGCAGTAAGTCTCACCCGGCATGTTCCGTCTTTCCTTTTCGCTTCACTGTATTGCCTCAGCAGAACCTGACGGGAACCATGTTTTCCTCTTTTCCACCCTCCCCCCCCTATCCACCGCCCCTCGCAGCAGATGTACATCGCCCAGGTGCTGCAGGATCCCAGCGCAGACGAGCTGGGCTCGGGCAGCGGCGAGGACGACGGCCAGGGCTCCTCGCAGGACGAGGAGATCATCAACGTGGGGAACAGCCTCAACGAGGCCGACTTCCAGTCCGGAGAGGACAGCCTCATTGCCAATGAGGTGCGTCACTGACACTGCCCTGAGATCCGGAGAGACTGCCGAGGGCACTGAATACGTGAAGAAAAGAAGAAAAACAAAAGAAAAGCTGAGGACTATACCAACTGCTCTGAAAGGTGTCTCCACTAAAAATATCACCAGAGAGGTACTCCACACTAATACACAGGATCACTACTTTCATATGGATTTACTGCGAAGGCTACTAAAAGATTCTTCCACCTGCTTCATTACCGCAACGGCTGGCTTCACCTGGAACTTCAGACGTCCCCGGTCGGGCAAAAACGAGGGACATCGACTTCATTCTGGTCACACCCACTTCTCTTCTAACACTCAAGCGTTGCACAGAGACTCAAACAGTCAGACATACACTGAAGAGATGCACAAATGGAGAGTGAACAGTTTGAATTTTATTTTTTTCTCGTTTTTTTGTGGGGGGGGGGCCTTGCCAGGGGGTAATTTGCTTTGTGTCTATATTTCACTAACACTATTGCACTTGAAGGAGAATGTTTGTCTCTGGGCCCTGCACTGGTGGGGCGCTGGGGCTTGTGTTTTTTTTTTTTCTTTTTTGTTTTTTTTTACCCTTTTTTACCCCCCCTCGCATCAACTTGAGTCTGGTGTACGAGCGTTTCAGCATGGTCCAGGCATGCCTCGGACTTCAGAGGGCCCCCACCCCCGCTCCCCCACAGTCCAGCGACTCCTCCAAGCCGGGGCGGCACAAGCAGAGAGAGAGAGAAAGAAAGAGAGATAGAGCTTGGAGGCATGTTGTGTGCTGCTGTTGACCTGCGCTCTGCACATCTGAGGGCTTCTGCTTGAAGCTGGTGAAGACCATACTCTGCTACTAACACTCCTAACTTGTTTTTGTGTTGTTGTTTTTTTCTTTCTCTTGTGTTTAAATTGGGAAACATTTTGGACATTGTACAGCTACAGAACTCTGTATTTGTAAAATAACATATTTTTTTGTAGTATTTATTTTTTTTCCGGCATGATATCTCAAGTTCTACAAATCTTTTGGGGAATTAGTTGCATTCTACCCTTCAAACTGTGGATTGAAGATTGTTCTCGGTACCCCATTTACCAGGCCCTCGTGTGGCCATCGTCAGGGGGGGACCTCTGTCTGACTGCTGCTCCCACTGGAGTCCAGATGTGTGACGGGGGGGGTGGGGGGGGGGGCCTGGTGCTGCCTCACCTCCACTGGGACATGCAGGGCCAGCGCTCCACCCTGTAAGCAGGACCTCCTGGCCCCCTGGCCTGGGAGAACACTCCTTTCCCTGGATCCAGGCACCGCTCTGACCCAGCTGCCCTGTCTCTCTCTCTAGGTCTGCAGTCTGCACTAATCTACCTAGATTCTCAAACAGGCCTCCTTAGAACCCCACCACACCGCCCCCCTTCATGTTTACGTCACTGTCAAGGTTTTCACTGTCGGTTCGAATATTGGAATACGTGGGATCTCTTAGGACGAGCAGATGCCACATCTCAAGTTTGTAGAAAAGGACAGGTTGTGCATTTTTGTCTGCATAGCTTCACCACATGACGATGACAAGACACTTAATCATGTAGCATATGTTTGAAATGTTAAAGCGATCATTGTTACGTCACCCCCTCCCCCAGTTTCCAGGTCTCACACCGTCATTGCCATAGGCCACTATGTCACTATATAGGTATTGTGGTTCCATTGAAAGGAGTCATTGATAGGAGTCTTGCAACTTACCCCATCGATTAGGTGCTAAAACTTTTATTGTTGGAAGAAAAAAAAAACCCTGGTGGAATTCCGATTGTTTGATGATAGCCAAATAGATGCTACTTCTCGTAAGCTTCTTCATATAATTTTTTTCATCTCAAAGTGATATAGGAACGTTCAGTTGTCATTGTGTTTCTACATTTCATTTTCAGAACCAGCAACAAGCTATGTTTGCTTTAAAGTTTCCTTTCTGTCAACTGTCGGATCCACCTCATGGTTTAAAAACGAACCATGTTTCTCAAGACTCATCGGGGTTGAGGCTTAAAAATATTAACTTGCTTTTTACTTTGGTATATCCTCTCATGCTTTGTCCAGGAACTATAAGCATAGACCAAGTAACATACTCTAGTGCAATGTTTTTTCTGTAGAACAATGACTCACTCAGGTTTTACCTTTAGTTTGTAAGGCTTTAGGTTTATTTCACTAGTTCAGTGTCTTTTTTTTAACCATCTTCAACAAAGGTATCCTGAGCTTTTGAACACGGACGTGGATGCTTTAACAGACAGACGCACAGTGGTCAGAGAGGAAAGTTGCCACCGTTGCTTTGATGATAGGTCATAAAATGAACTGACCTGTTGTGTAGCTACTCTGCACAAAGTTGAGGAACACTAATGTCATGTTCACTTCACAGTATGGCAACAATAACATGTACTAATACTCCATGATATGCCCATTGGTAAGGTACCGATTGTAAGCTTTGATATGATATTACACCACCAACTGCAAATTATTTGGCAACTTCAGAATCGGGACTTTTCTTTTCTTTATCATGACAAGGTGATTTTATGATCTCTTTTCAAGTGTGTCATAATCATGCATTCATCAAGCAGATATTTATCCAAAGCAACGTCCAGGCGGGATGGGCACCTGTGACCTGCAGTCGAAGGCCACTGAGATATGCTCATCCACGTGTTTGGTTCTGTTATGTCTGAAACATGAAGATTCTTTGCAGATCTGTTCCTTGATATTGCTTCTTGCTGTATAATGGATGTCTCGCTCTGAAGGAGAAATTGAACTTTTGTGAACTCATGATTACATTTGTTAACCACTTAACCATTGTTGAATCAATGGCAATCCCCCCACCCCCCTTCCCCTCAAAAACACTGTTGGTCATCTCTGTTAGCAAAATTAACAAAGATGGAAGAAAATGATCCTAAGGAATTCAATGGTCTTTAGAAGCCACTACTGATGATTTTTTTGTTTGTTGCATTGGTCCCTTAGCTGCCTGTGCCTACAGTGTTGTGACGTTATTTACCAGAATGAAGCGTACTTTAATGATTCTGGTAGAAATAAAGTCTAGATTAGATATGTTGTTACTTCAACTGTGACTCAACATTTTTGGTTTCTCACAGGAACTTGTCTGGTCTGTTGGTTTGTGAATCAGGAACTTCATATGTCAAACTGAGACTGGATCCCAGTTAATTTGTACAGTTCACTCGACAGGGGTACAGCCACATGTTTAGGACCGTTTCAAATGTGAATGTCTCTCTTTTTGCTTTGCCTTCTCTTTTTTTGGGCTAGACTGCTTAGGCAAAACCGTGACAGATCTCACTCTGGTAGTTTATCGGCTTGACAATGTGTCATTCTTTCCTGTTCCTCTCAAAGGGCTGTCTGTACAACAGATCTGTACATATCCACCAGTTCCTTGATCAATTAAATCTGTATTTAATCAGTCTCTTCTTGAGTGTTTGCCACAGAATTGTGATCATGGAAATGAGTTGGTTCTTTCAAGTGAGTATAATTACAACTTTTTTCCGTTCAAGACAAGCAGGTGAACAGCTTTGAGGACAGCAAAAAAAAAAAAGAATAAAAAACAACATATTTAGCTGTTTAGCACAATCTACATGCAGACTCGTGATACTCTTGCTTTTCTGGCAAGTCTCCCACATTCAGCTCACCCAGAAGCACCGCACCGGATGTACGTGCATCGGCTGTGCTTACCAGGACAGACGGTGAGGGTGTGTGCATGAGTGTGTGAGGCGTTCTCTTCATCAAGCAAGAACCCGCTGAAGACGTGATCGCGAAATGTTAATGCACGATCTATAGGCACAAAGTCACCTTATTGGAACAATACAAAAATATATATTAAAAGAACTCTAAACTGCATGAGTAGTCAGGGATATTTCGACGAATTGAGCCGTCAACACCAAGACGGTCCTTCCTAGATCTTCGTGTTAGTGACGTGGTAATGTTCAGTCAAGAGCAGGACCGGTTACAGGAATGTTCTCCACCTGTTCTCCAGGAGGGATTTTATTCCTAGTCTGACAGCTCGCATGAAAACCGTCCATGATCCCATTCAAAATTACAATTGGAAGCAACGTAGGACGTGAACCATGGAAGGAGGAATCGCGATTGTTTTGATATCCGCTGCTATGTTCTTCGGGTGTTTTTTACTGGGATTGATCCCACTTTTGATCAAACTTTCCGAGGTAAGGATTCTCCACGGTCATATACAACTTGCTTCATGGCAGCTACTTGAAATAATGTGTGATATTCATCAGTATCCTGCTTCATTAGATAAGCGCTGTTTAGATCAGCACCTTCTCCAGTATGAGATATCTTCACCAAAAACACCAAAACCATATTGCTGCCAGTGTAATGTTAATGTCTGTATTATTTTAAGCATCGATACCGTAATTCTTTTATAGAACACGAATTCAGAGTGATTATACGTATTAGTAGCTTAAATAACCACGATTATAAACACATGGAAATCATTTTGTTTGCGAATTGTGTCAAACAGTTTTTGTGTTTTGCGCAGCAAAAGTTGCATTTTGTGACGGTGTTGGGGGCAGGACTCCTGTGTGGCACCGCACTGGCCATCATCATCCCCGAGGGTGTGGAGCTGCTGCAGGAGTCATGGAGAGGTAAACTGGCCCTGGCCAGCAGGCCAACAACTGTTTCTTATTTGTCTGAGCGTATACTGACTGCTTAAACCCTGTGTTGAGATGCTCCCAAGCATAAATGCATGAGCACTTGGGTTGCCTTGCCAACTGTTCATTATTTTGTTGAGGTATGGAAATGTAGATGTGCTTTGAATGGGGCTATAAAAGGGTTTGAGCGACCCTTGCACATTCAGCTTCTTGAACAGCCCTCCCGACTTTGTAATAGATGTGTTCCGCTGCTTTTCCAGCATACAGGGGGCGAGCAATGGGTCGATAATGAACCATTTCTTTCTCCAGCGCCTTCCTGCTCTCTTGCACTAGCGAACAACAACAGCAACCCCAAGGGCCCGGAGCCCCTCCCAGTCAAGGGGCCCCCAGCACGCTTCTTCATCGGTCTGTCTTTAGTGGTGGGCTTCACCCTCATGTTTGCGGTTGATCAAATTGGCAACTACTGCTCTAGACATGGTAAATAACTTCTTAAAGCGCTTCTCATAAACCTCCATATCTGATTCATTCAGCCTTACTGGCTCTCAGAAGTGTTTGTTTTTGCGTGTGTTATTCACCATGTCTGTTCTCATCCTAGACCCACAGACCGGCATGTCCAGCAGTACAAGTATAACAGCCACAGTAGGACTGGTTATGCATGCGGCAGGTACGGTTTCTCGCTGTCATACAGAACATACCATACATTTGAAGTCATTGTGCCAGACGTGTTCAAATGCACACAAGCAGCTTAAGATGTGTCTGAAACGTGTGACTGAAGTTCAAGCCTGGCCAAGCATGCAGGATTTCTTAAACGCAGCCTTTGAGCAGTCAGGAACTTCCTCATGTGACCTGTCTTGTGACTGTTCAACCAATAGTCCACAAGGGCTCTTTATGGAACTTTCAGGAAGAAGTGTCAATTCATGCCATTTTTGGAGCGCGACCAAGTGAGCTATTAGTCACTAAGACATTGTTGTGACCTTATCTCACCAAGTGTATGTTGGAGGAAAAACCTTACCGTTAATGTGCATGTGGTACTGTGAAGTTGAAATGTGGGCCCTGTTGTTCTTCTCTAGCTGACGGTGTAGCCCTGGGTGCCGCCGTCGCTTCCTCTGAAGTAACGGTTCAGGTCATCGTGTTTCTGGCTGTGATTCTGCACAAGGTAGGATTCGCACGGTCAGGCTAACTTGCTGTGTCAGAGAGTAATCAATTATCCGCACATAAAGATGGGCCATCTTCGCTCACAGGTTTTTGGGAGTGTTCAGTTTATTGTTCTTTCAAACAAGCCTTGGTTTGACCTCCCGGCCGCTGTCTTGTCTCTTGTTGTCATGTTCCAGGCCCCTGCAGCATTTGGCTTGGTCTCCTTCTTGATGCACGCAGGCTTAGAGAAGAAACAGATCCAAAAGCATCTGCTAGCTTTCTCTGCCGCAGCACCTGTGCTTGCTGTCAGCACTTACTTCATACTGACTGCGGTAAGAAAATCCCACTTGTCCTCGTTAGAAGGACAATTACATTTACGTTTAATCATTTGGCAGACGCTTTTATCCAGAGAGACTTACAGCAAGTGCAGGGACATTGTCCCTAAGGCAAGGTGAAATTGCCTTGCCCAAGCACACAACGTCACATAGTCACAGCCGGGAATCGAATTCACAACCTTCCGATCATGAGCCCAATTAGAAGGAATGGTTCAGTACTGCTCGTTTCTGACCTGCTGCGATGTCATGTGTGGCTGCCGTACGTATACTGTGTTATGTTTTTGTTTAAACAGACCGGGGGCTCGTCCCGGCACCATCTTAGCGCCACTGGGATTGGAATGCTGTTCTCGGCTGGGACTTTTCTGTACGTGGCCACGGTCCATGTCCTCCCAGAGATGAGCAGCAGGGGGCAGCAGCGCGGCCCTCAGCAAAACAGGACAGGATCCTACCAGCACGGGGGTGGGCTGGGGGTCATGGAGAGCCTCACCCTCATCCTGGGAGCTGGGCTTCCTGTGTTACTGGCCCTGGGGCTTCATGATGACTGATGTTTACACAAAGCAAAGCCAAGCCTTGCACACGGAGTGCCGTGGGGTGTTATTTTATTTTTACGAGTCTATGGATTTGATGCAGTATTAAGCATGAAAATGAAGTATAGGAATGAGAAGAGGTCATCTAAATGGTTGTATCTGATAGATTGCCTGAGCTGTGGACTGGATGAGAGCTAAACATAACCTGGAAGGTGCAATACATGGAATCCCATTTCTTATAGGTGCTTACTGACAAATGGAGGGCTCCTCACAAACCTTTTATATTTTTTGGTTGAATATTTTTGAATTTTTCTAATACTTTGGCTGCACTTTTTTCCATGAACATGATATTATATATATATAATGCTTAAGACATCCCACAAAGTAATATAAAATAATTGTTTATAAATCCTGAGCAATAAGTGGAAAGCAACTCAGTCAAATAAGGCATTTACCTTGTATTTTTTGTATTTGTTTCTTTAATTTACTGAACAGTACTGTAATTGACAATACTGAAAACAAGTGATCTGCGAAACGTTACACCAAATTACATTACACTCCAGTCAGTAAATTAGATTAACGACTAATGACAATCATGATAATAGATGATTGCTCTTTTGAAAAAAGCATATCCATTATAACCAGATATGTTCCCTTATGTCTGACATGGAGGTCAGTGTGTACAAAGGACTGATTATGTGGTACTTATCTCTTTTTTTAACATAAAATGTAAATGGCTTTAAGCAGCTTAGGAGTGTTTCTCCTGAACACATGGGAACAACAGTGTTAAGTTACAGAAAACACCAGTATAAAATACTATTCCTACAGTTTTTTTTATTGTTGTTTACAATAAAAACATCTGGAAAATACATGTCATAATTAGAAGTTACAGTGTCCCCAAATACATAAAAGTGCCTCTAAATGTATTGCTATATCACAACAGTATAAACAGGGGTAGTTTAGTGCTCTTGCATCTGTCAAACAGGGCTCAGCTGACAAGAACATTTTCATATTTGTCTCAAATACTGTGGCTGCATTCTAACTCTGCACATAAATACTTTTAGAAGAATACTACAATAAGGATTAGAACCGTGATTGAAATAACTTAATACATTTGACTTGTAAGGGCTGCGATGAGGCAGGATTACGCAAAATAAATCATTTGAAGCTACCCAGGCCTGTTCAGCCAGAAACATGAGGCTCTTCAGGGGTTGATGGTGCTTGTGTACACCTCGCCTTTCCACGTATCACAGTTTGATGCGTCTCAGGGAGGCCGTGAGCTCAGCCTGCAGAGCCATCTGGTCAAAGGTGCGTCCCCGGGTCTGCTCTCTCACCCGCTCCCTCATGTGGAAGGAGGCCCGCACTACCTTCCGGGCTTCCTCCTGCCGCCTCTCCCTCCGCTTCCGCAGCTTCTCCCTCCGGTGCTCCTTCATGGCCGTGATCGCCTGCCTCTGCGCCATCTCGACCTCCTCCTCCCTCCGAACCCGGTCCTGAAGCCTTTGGTGGCTCTGCTCCCTCTCCTGGTTCTCCTGACGGGCCTGCTGGGCCCGGCGACAGCGCTGAGCGTGGGCGTGCTGGATGGCCCGCTCCATGCGCTGCTGGCTCAGCCGGGCCAGCACCTGCTTGTGGGTGAGCTGCTGCTGGCTCTGCAGTCTGGCCCTGCGCCGGCTCCTCTGGGCCTGCTCCTCTTCTCGTGCAGAGCGCTCCTGCAGCTCCTTCAGCCGCGCCTCCGTCACCCGGTTGCGTTCCTCCCCGGAGCGTTTCAGCTTCAGTTCCAGGGCGCTCCTCATCAGGGCCTTCTCTGCCTCCGTGTCCTCCTCCGCCTTCTTCCTCAGAAGGAGGTGGTGCAGCAGAGAGCAGCGGTTCTCCTGCCGGAGCTTCTCCTTCTCTTTCTCCTCCCGGCTCAGCTTGTTCCTCGCGGCGCGCTGCTCCTTCTCCCGCGCCAGCTGCAGCTCCCTCTCTCTCAGCAGCTCCTCCTCTCGCTCCTTGCCTCTGAGCAGGTGCTCCTGGCAGAGCTTGCGCACCTCCGCGCGCCTCCGCGCCGCCTCCATCCTCTCCTTGTGCTGGGCCTCCTGCTCCTCGGCCAGCCTCCTCCAGCGGTCCTCCTGCTGCAGCACCTCCTGCTCCCGCTGGCTGGCTAACTCCTCCAGCTGCTGCTCCCTCTGTCTCCTGCGAGCCTCCTGCTCGTCCTGCCACCGCTGCATGCTGCGCTCCAGCTCCTTCCTCCTCCTCCTCTCTGCGCGAGCCCGGTGGAGCTCCTCCCGCCGGCGGGCCTCCTCTCGCTCCCGCTCCTCCTGCAGGCGGAGCATCAGGCGGGTCTGCTCGTCTTGGTGTTTCACCAGCATTAGAGCGGCTATCTTGCGGTCTTTCTCTGGCACTATGACATGCATTTCCTTCTTGATGTCTTGAGTTAGTCTCTCTAATTGTCTCTCTGTGGCTGGTGAATGTCTGAGGTCACCCAGACTCATAGACACCGTGTTACTGTGTACGTCCGCTCTCAACCGGTTTGATTGTCGGGTGTCAGTGGTGATGAAGGATCGGCACCGGCCAACTGATGTTGTTCTAAATCCCTCCTCCACACCTGGATCCGCTCCTGGTTTCATATGGTCCACACCACCAGAATCTTTCCTGGACTTGGCCTCAGAGCTCTCACTGTTTCTTTCCAGAAGCGTTTGCAAGGCTGACAGTTTCTTTCCAGACCTTTCCTCTACCAGTTTGATCATCTTTTCCCTCTCCTCACGACACAAACATAAAAGCTTGCCGTGTTTCTTTTCGTAAGCTTCATACAGGACAGACACCGTCTCTAACGGGATGTCCTGGTGCTCTTCAATAAACTCATGCAGAGACTGTATCAAAAGTTCAACTGGTTTGATACCTAGTCGTGCACATGACTCTAGTGATCGAGGACTGGTTAAAACATAGTTGCTTCCGTCAGCATCGGGTTGATCGAAGTTGTTTAAATCTAAATGAAGCTTTGGAGAGGGCGACCTAATCTCCATGACTGTTCAAGAGTTGGCCTAGGCAAGCAAGATCGCATAGCTACAGTGTAACTACTGCAGTACTAGTACATGATCTCGCCAGTTACCAGCGCTACATTAATACTGACAGTACAGTACTGATACATTAAATGACTGGAGAGCACCGTCTACTCCTAAAGGTAATCTAACTAATCTATCTGTAGATTGGGCCACTCAGTCCTGCACAATAAAGTATCACACAACATGAACAAACCAAACAACATTTGCCACTTCTGATATTTGTAAGGGTACTTATATTCCGACATCGAAACGAGTTGCATTGAAAAGATAATCTCGCGTGCCTTGCTGAGTCGGATAAAAAAAATAGACACAATTTTCGTCACCATGGCAATCTTAAAGTGAACGCAGTATTTTCCCTCGTAAGAAAATACTACAGCGCCCCCTACAGAAGGATGACAGTGATTGTTGAGAAATTATTGAGTCAATAATTCGTACATGGTGCCTAGTCTTGCGTAATTATCTTAAACTACAAGATAAGTGTATGAGTTTGTGTGTGTTAATATTTTTCAGATTGAGAGCATTTTAAGTTGTTTCGCCCCCTTGTGGTTTAGATGGGGCAGAGACTATAATTTCTCTGATGCTAGTTCTATTTCGTGGAAATACTCTGCTCCTATTCGTTGGCTGCACTAAGCAGCCGTAAACCAATAGGAGCAGAGCTCCCCTACTGGGCTCCGCTCCACTATAGGACTGCAGTTACCCCCATTAACTATCGTTCCCTCCCATTGCGAAAACTCTACAAGAACTGGTCTCCTTCACGTCCGTTCGATTACAATAAGTATCCCAGCCCTCGTCAAGCTCTTCGGTATTGACAGGTATTTAACGTATTAGATTAGGGCAGTGGTTCTCAATTCCGGTCCTCAGGGCCCACTGTCCTGCATGTTTTAGATGTTTCCCTGCTCTAACACACCTGATTAAATTGAATGAGTCACTATGAAGCTCAGCAGAAGCCTGATAATTACACTTCATTTGAATCAGGTGTGTTGGAAGGGGGAAACATCTAAAACATGCAGGACAGTGGGCCCTGAGGACCAGGATTGAGAACCACTGGATTAGGAAGATGAAGGCATGACTGGTGGCTTGTCATAAAGAAACAATATCTATCCGAGAAAGACACGTTTTCAGTCAATGTTTTACAAAAGTAGCGATACCGAACCATCGAGCACCATGTGCACCTTGCGGGGTACATGGGCCCTGCCGCCAATTAGTATATTGTGTTAGGTGTGTGTTATATTTGTGCCAAGGCCTTGTTGAAGAGGCCAACACTATGTGGAAACACAATCTATAAGTTGAAAGTACACATACAGCAACTGAGAGAATTTAGATGTAATAATACAATTATATGGCATCCTCCTCCGCACTCCTCTAAGGGCCTTGGCATTTTCAAATAAGAAAATACAAATGTACAAATAGCTGTGTTTTGCACAGCCAAGTGGTGGACCTGCAGCTCCTAACTGACACTACAATACATTAGTCATTTAGACGCTCTTATCCAGAGTGACTTACAGCAAGAACAGGGACATTGCCCCTGAGGCAAATAGGTTGAGGTGCCTTGCCTTAGGACACAACATCACGTAACCACAGTTGGGAATTGAACTGGCATTGAATTGATCTGAACCTTCCAGTCAGTAGACCATCACCGTAACCGCTGAGCCACGTGTCTCCCTACTAGGTAGCTCAACAGTAGTTTTGAGGTATGGTAAGATCACAAGGTCTTAAATAAGGTCTGAAGAGTTACCAAAACACCCATCATCATATTACCAGGTTTGTGGTAATGACTCTGCTGTATGTATTTGCGTTAACAATCTTTCATTGTGTATGTATGAAGTCAATACACAGACATGAACTGTGTTTAATCGTGGCGGTCCCTATCGGTGTCCACATGACAGCACCAACATTGGGCTCTTTAAATAATGCAAAAGAACACCATTGTGTCAAACATCAAGTGATGTTAAAAATATATCATAATGAAAGGCGCTTAAAAAAAGATGAAATAAACAACATTATAACTTTATTTTCTTAATTTCCACATGCATGTGATAATGTGATTCCTCTTCTCCCACTGCCGAGATGTACTTCAATAGTATTCATTCAGTTAGTCCTTTGAAATTAAGTTTCAGTACTAAAGTTGGTATTCAATTAGCGCTTTATGGCCAGGGTCAGTCCATCTCCCACGGTGAGCATGCTCAGATCAATTCTGTCATCCTTGTGCAGTTTCTTATTGAGGGCGTCCAGAGTCCTGGAGACAATGTCATCGGGGGCAGGATCCACCACCTTACCGCTCCACAGCACCTGTGGAAGCCATTTCAGACACAGATTTGCTTCCAACACCAATACAAACAACTGTTTTTGAACAGTGTCTAATTGTTCCACCATCTTGAATTTGTTAAGGAGAGCTGAGAGGATGCACTCACATTGTCAATGGCAATGATTCCTCCCACCCTCAGGAGCTCCAGAGACTTCTCATAGTATTTGTCGTAGTTCTTTTTGTCAGCATCGATGAACACAAAATCGAATGTTCCAGCACCTCCAGCCTTCAACAGCTCATCTGGTGAGAAGAAAAAAAACTTTTAAAGGGACTTCCTCACTTCAACAGTTCATTCAAACAGTTATTATAGGAGACACCCACCCAGCGTCGTTTTTAGAGCAGTTTGAAGACGAACATCAATCTTATTTTCAACTCCAGCCTGGGAGCAAAGACAGAAGGTGGGTTTAAATCGATGGGCTCAGTATGTAGGCAAGGACACTGTGGACAATAAGGTCAGAGCAAATGACAAAGGCTGCTGGATGAAGAACGTGGGAGTCTACTGTACTGAAAACCGGACCTCTTTAAAGAAAGGCTTGGCGATTTCCACATATTCTTCGTCTATTTCACAAGCCACCACACGTCCATTCTCAGGAAGAACCAGCGCCATGCTCAGCGCATTGTACCCTGTGTACATTCCTGCAAAACGGAAAAGCATGACATAAGTAGTATTCCATATGGATATCAGAAACACATTAAAATGTATATTATGATCAATTACCTATTTCTATAGCGCTGCTGCCATTTATCAATTTAATCAGATTTGCCATCAGTTGGGCCTGTTCACTAGCAACCATCATAATGCTCCATGAGTCCTCAAGGGTTTTCTGGAACATAAAAATTGAATAAATGCTCTTCATGTAAAATTCTTCTGCCGTAACCAAATCCAACAATTTGTTCATTGAATTCATTCTTAAGCATGTGTTAGTTGTTTCACAATCATCTGTTTAAATAGAAAGCTACAGTGGTCCATTTAGGCTATATCTTCAACCAGGGCTTGTCAACCACCTACACTTGTTCTTTACCTGTCTGAGTTTGGTGAGGACAGGATTCTCCCTCAGTGAGTTTTCCACAACGTACTGAAGCACAGGGTCATCTTTACCTCCACTGTGGCTCTTACCAGGAAAGGCAGATGCCCCTGCTTGAAAAAATGTAAATAAATCTTTTTTTTTCATTCATTTTTTTCACAGTCTATTTATCTGTAAAGGAAAAAAATACCTGTTAAAAACTAAATTGACATTGAAGTAATGCCTCTTACCTGTCAGTAAAAATACAAGACCTAAACAAAGTGACATCTTATCCATTTTGAGGTACAAGTTGTGATGGAGAATCTTTGAGTTTGAGTGTGAGTTTGAGAGGAGAAAGCTGATGTATTTTGTATTTATACTGAGAGGGTTGGAAAGTCCACATACTTCACTCTGTTTGTTTAGGGTGAACAGTCCAGGACCCTTATTGACTATTATGACATAACTGTGTGTTTAACTCAAGATGATAATGTTGCATATTGGGATTCAGTTATCATTTCAGCACCAATGGGCTATTTGTGAAAATATTACCGGTATAATGTTACAGCTGATCTTGGTCATGTATACAGGTTATCATATTGCTAGGATTTATTTATTTGCTTTGGCTATAGTTCACTTTGTTCAGGTTTTCCCTGGTTGCTTAATTCTGTGCAGTACATTTGACTCAAATTGTACTTTCCAGATTTATGGTCATAGGATGCTTAAATAACTTAAATAAGCCGATTATCTAGTCAGTTTACTGAGTTCATTGCCCCTACATTACCAAATAAACTGATTCTGATTCTGATTGTTGGTCAGGTGTAACCAATTTAAAACTATTGTACTCTGTGAGGTATATTATTGCTTTCCTAGGTACACTCTTGCACTTTTTGAGGTTCATGTTGTCTAATTGTAACTAGTTTAACGGAATGCTCATGTTGTTCTTCCCTTTGGCACTTGTTTGGTTTCTCGCAATGTATCCTTCATGGTCAGACTACCCTCAATCTCGTTATGACCAGTGACCCATGCTCTTTTGTAAAGCTCTCTTGGAAGTCGCTTTGGATAAAAGAGTCTGCTAAATGAATACATTTAAATGTCTTACACATGACCATCCATGGGCCAACAGTTTAACTAAACAGTTTATGTTCTTTCTTTCTATATATATATATATTCCTGAAACGAATGCGAAGAATGATTATTCTCTTTCATAGGACATCGGTAGGAGGATTATGGTTGTGTGCATGGGATTACAGTGGCAGGGTCGATGAACAGTACAGTAGAATCTGGTTTGAGCGATGCGGTTTTTTGACGTTTTAAATCAGTGCTTTATTACGTCACATTATTCTCCTCGGTTGTGACATTCGAAGGTGTTTCGCACCTGCGGTCCCAGATCAGCCTGTTCATAAGCAAATTGCCATTGGTTTGCCATCCAGAAGAAGAATGGCTGACGTTCCGCAAACGGTTAAAATTGGGATTTCAATGAAGATGCAACCTAATAATAGTGCAGTTTTCTTCAAATCAGACGGCGCGAGGTTTGGGCAGACCAGGACGATCAAACTATTAACGGGATCAAAATACAAGATTGACGTGGTTGTCAAACCTGGAGCGGCAACAGCGTCGTGAGTAGCACATATTCGATCAAATACTAAAATGATTAAGCAGATGGGCTACAATGTCAATTGAACTGTTTAGGATAGTAGCCTAAATGTTGTTTTAGCATAAGATACGGCATACATCTACAATTTACGCATACCCTCAAATAATCTACAATGCTTTTGGTCCCATGTAGTTTAACAATTTTAAAAGGTACAAAAAAGGTGGTTTCGTTGAAGTAACGCATTTTGCCAGATGGCAGATTGTGACAACTACACAACCCTGTCAAATCCCAAACCGATTAAGATACAGCAGGGCTGTATTGGCTGACCGTCGTTTGTGGCAGAAATTGTCACCAAAATTATGTAATGTGATAATTTGCCTTTCAGTAGACTGACGAGATTATGTCCCATCAGTCCATCCCCATAGCCTAAACCCTACTTTGTTCTCCACTGAATCAAGTTCATCTTGAGAACTAGGTAGTGCATGGCAGACTCCTCACCTCCTCACCTCAACAATAGGTGAGGAGTGACATGCTACTGGTAATTGGATTCCAGGTTTGATTGGTGGCCATACTGATCTGTCGTTGACAAGTGTACCTGTCATCTACAAAATGGACCATATTTCTGCAGGTATCAAAACTCAGAGAAAAGGTGGATTATTTTCCATAACAGTTGTTTTATGGTTCTGTCATCAGGACCATGAGTGTGGGCGGGATAACCTTTCCCCTGGAGCAACAGTCTAAAGACCCACAATCAGTGGTGTACAGCGGAATGTACGACACTGAGGGAGTTGCACACACCAAAAGCGGAGAGAGACAACCTGTCCAAATCAACATACAGGTAATGAACAATACTATTTCAGAACCATCTCACTGCACTTTACAAATAACTGAATCTCACAATGGTATTTGGTGTTTTTCTTATCCATGTGTTCCAATTTACCAAAGTTTTGTGTTTGTATCTCAGTTCACAGATGTAGGTCTTTTTGAGACCGTATGGCAAGTGAAATATTATAACTATAACAAGAGAGACCACTGCCAGTGGGGCAACAGCTTCAACAGCATTGAGTATGAGTGCAAGCCCAATGAGACCCGCACCCTCATGTGGGTCAACAAGGAACTGTTTGTGTAACTGTCAATGTGTTAGTTCAAAGATATTCAGGTTCAGAGAAAACTGACAATCAAGTTCACAAGGCTTATGTCTTTGTTATCAGCAGGGAGACTATTAAGAGCTCTGCTTATTATAAGTCAAGACAATCACATTTCTCTTGTTAGACGTCTGCTGTGGCATCTGTTAACCCTCAGGTGAATGTGTGTTTATGTTTGAGTGAGTGAGTGAAAGAGAGAAAAAAGTGAGTGAGTTTGAAAGCTCAAATATGTTTTCCATTTGTTGTGTACATTTTCCAGACTGTTCCATTGTGTAACTGTCATATGTGTAACTGTGTAGCCATATAATTTTGGTGTGCTATTTGTTCATAGTGCCCTGTGTATTTCTACCTCTTGCAAGTAATCATTGTAAGACCAATTGGACCAATTATGTTCATGCATCTTGTTTCAAATATGAGGTGTTTTTGTTACCGTTTATCTTAAGTCTTTTGATATTCTCTGTAACAAATTATGCAATTAATTATGCACACAAAATATGTATTTTTGTAAAAATACATGTATAATTTTGTTTGTTAAACTTTTGTTTAAAATGTTTTTAGAAAATGTCATTTTAGATGCATTTGCAAAGAATGCAAAATGTAAGATTGCTAAATAAGTACACAGATCATATCCATGATGTTGTTTGTCTTAAATGGCAAATGGTAATTTTGTTTTATGTACTGTGTTAACTTTTTGTGGTGGTTCAGTACTGTATTTGGATAGTAAATATATTTTATATTTGAAGCATTTGGTGTGACCTTTTTACAAAGAATAAGGAACTATTTTTGTCCTACACTACCAAGGGTTTAAGGTCTCAGACAGAAATAGTAACACTGAGGTAAATGCAGAGTTGGTTTCCTTGAACATACAAAACACAACACAGCTCCAGGGAAATGTAACTCTGATGTGATGATCAAGACATTCATAATTTGGCATATACTGTAACAAGCATACAAGCAAATGCATGAACTGCATTTCAAGCATTAAGAACAAAAGTTAGACAGTAAAGTAAAGATCATGTGATCATGTGCACATCAAGATCATGTGCCTTGTTAGTTTAATTAATCAAGAGCAGGAAAAACATTTTAAAAACATGTGTAGAATCAACAATGATTTTATTGGTGCATGCATGAGTCACTGAACACAGTGAAAACCTATGGGATTCCAATGCAGGATCGGTTTGAGAGGCTTGTTCAGCTCATTTAGGAACTTTACTGATACCATACCATTATGCATGCATTAATTGGAACATTTTTTTGTAAAATTGGGGACAATCTTGAAGTGACAGATCATAATTGCACATTGGGCTTTTCACCACTGAGTGGTGCACATACTAAAAGAGAACACAACTGCTGGAGAAAAAAAAGAAACAGGTTCCCGGATGTGCTGTACTGCACCTCCCCCTTCTCTCCACTCCTTGTCAAACCAAGCCTCCTCCGCCTTACTGACCCCTCCCTACGGGTCTTCCTATGGCACTGCAGTGAAAGCGTCGGTAAAGGAGAGAGAGAAGCTGGGCATATTTCAACGGACAAACCCTTAAATATCCAAACCGAAGCTTTTCTGTAATAGATCGCGGCCTTCAAACACCCTAAAAAACCTTGTTTCTATTTCACATCCCGGGACCGCGTTTTATATCATCCAACCGGCAAGATGGTAAGTCCAAACACCCATTTTCACCTACAAAAAACATATATAAACGTCCAGGGGTTTGGCCTCCTATGTTGTGTCATAGGCCCGGGTGTGTGGGCAGGGACAGTACATTTGCTTGCGAAATGTCATTTCTGTAGATGGGGAAAGTATGCCTTTCTAAATGCATCTCGATTGCGAGAAGCCTAGACTGTGGCCCAGATAGGCTGTCTTAATTCCAACACAGTAACCCTGTATAATCATCTAGGCTACTCTTATCCAAGAGGGCAAAACTCTGTATTCGTACTCTGTCTGGCATCCATTACAAAGTAACCTACCTACAGAAAAGACAGCCAAGGCTGCCACGATTTCACGCCTTTTACATTCGTGAACAGGTTGTCGTCCAGCAATGGCACATCCAGCCTTCAGTCGAGCGTGTATCACAACAAACCCTTTGATCATCCCAGAAAGGGCCAAGCGTCCGTCTTAATGTGTTGTAACATTTGATAATTATGTTATTATTATTGATAAGTGCACAACGAATCGAAATAACAACGTTGCCAGTGTGATCGATCGACTGGCCCCCAAATAACGTAGCCTATAACAGGAAGTATATCGGTCCCTATAAAGCATGGGCCATTTGGTCAAAACGTCAGCATTTAATGTTTCGTTACTGTAGGTTTAGAGTAGACTACTGAACTTTAAGATAAAGTGACGACTTAATATGAAGCTAAATCATAATCAGCCATTCCCGTTACATGCACAAGGGTTTCTAGTATAAAAGCATACACCAGGGCCATTCGCCAAGGAAAGGAGTAGAATGATCTGATACAGGGAGGACCATATGCTGCTCTGCAATCAAGCACCACCCACATAGGCCACAGATACAGCATGGAAGAGAGATGAAAGCCGGAGCAAATCTCCCAGCATAAGTCATGATCCAGCCTGAAAACACCATTAAACCAGCCCACTCAATCGGGGATTATTCCCTCTGTGTTACAGCCACAACTGAGTTAATAGTCGACAGGTACCATCTATTAACGCCTCAATTTAAGATGTGGGTATGTAGGGGGGCACGATTTAAATTGCATTTAATGCATTGACTATAAATGAAGGCATTGGAATCATTAACACTAATGCTTTGTTAGTCTAAACATCTGCTTTGTAGGTATTAGCCAGACATAAGGAGGCCTAGAAATGACTGAGAGGATTAGCAAAGAATATTAAACCTGCTGAGATTTTGGTAATTATTTCCATATTTGGGTGGTTTCTAATCCTTTAGTGCTTGCACTTTTCTTGTGAGTTAAGGTATCTCTTGCTTTCACGAGACGTTGTGTTGTTTTTCACGCACGCACGCACACACACAAACATGCTAACACATTTGCACACACCATCAAATGACAACTTTCGGTTTAACTATCAGAAACTGCATGTCCACCGATAAGAACATTGCATTTTAATGTCAGCCTCTTAACTGAGAGTCTTATGTGTCTGCGCCATTATGAAACTGTGCTAGCCTATAGGCTGGATGTATGCCAATCGTGCCCTGTGGAAGACAGTTGACCCTGGCAAACAGAACAGCTCGACACATCCAGCCTGTGGGACTAGTGGTTGGAACACAATCAGGTGCTGCAGTCAGACACCAAAGTTTGACAGCAACTACAAATCTTGTGCACTGCACAACATGGGTATATGGGTATTGCTAGATTATTGGATTTAAGATCTAGAGATTGCTGGTTTGAATCTCTCATAGTGCCAGTTTTCCAACACTACCCATTTCAAATTCTACTGCTCCCAGTTACATGTGTAAAAACTACACGTTGAGCTGAGGCAAAGATCGCCTTCATTCACTTATTCAACATCTACACCTTCATTCACAATGAGACCCTCTAGACTGGAGCTGGAATATTGAAAGCTTGATTCAGTTACAGACATTTTGATTGAAACTATATATGACCATTATAAAATACTGTAGGCTATATATGTTGTTCATCAAGCTTATTGCATTAATTGTAGCAATGAGTGATGTAAGTGAATGTGAAAAAAGTCAAAACTGATTTACTGTCATTTTTGTTGGATATTAGTCTAAGGGGAGGGATTTGATGGAACCAGTAATGAATAGGTACTAGTTGTTCAAGCACATAGTCTCATCTTGTTTTGCTTATTTACAGTTTAAAACACACAATCCACTTTTGACTTAATGGGAGTTACTGCCATATAAAATGCAATCCACCTCTTGTCAGTCTTTTATGTTGTGGTTTATCTATTAATTGGCTGGTTTTGAGGTTGACTAGTACAGACTAGACTCCAAACCACACTGATGCCAGACTGTTAATCATGCAAAACACATGTGTACTGGAGTCTAATTGATTCTGAATGAAGCATGAATTATTGATTGGCAAACACACACTGTATCTCTCTCTCTCTCTCCTTTCTGCCGTTCATGCTCTCCTCTCGCCCTGACCATATCATGCTCTCCCCATTTACTTGGGAAGAATCTTAAAGTGTCTAATGTATGTTGTAAAAAAGTTAACACGTTTTATTCCTGAAACAGCCAGTCACAGTGATGACCAGGCTTTACTTATTAACTCTGTAATCCTTCACACATCTCATTTGTGGCAAATCCTCACCTCGTGGTGCTTTGGCTAAAGTAAACTAGCCATCGGTCTCAAGCGACACTTGCCGTGACTCGAAAACGTGACACATCTCTTAAACAGAGATGAGGACGTCAGGATGTTTGAGGATTTATGCGAACCTGTTAATATGTGTGAAGGGACAGTGCTTGCTAAATCAATTATGGACACCATTCTGAAGAATAGGGAGAGTCAAATGCTGATATGCCCATCTTACCCTTTATAACTTCTTGCTCTTCGCTGGTCCTAAATCCGTTAGGACGTCTGGAAGCAAGGCTACCACAGATGCTGTGTACCTGTCTCTGATGAAGAAATGTTACTGTACTACATGTGTAACCAAGCTGAAGTAGTTAAACTCACTCAGTATTAATACCACCCAAGCCATCTGGGGGACAGACAATTCTTGAAGGTTAACTAGTTGATGTAATTTGAGTCCTAACTAGATCATTATAAGCTTGGCACACTTCATAAAAATCTTTTTCAGAATGAGTTATTTTGGGGGAATATTCACAGGAATATTGTCAATCTTATCTACATCTAACATTTTGTTCAGAAATCAATACATTCAGGGTACCGGTATGTCAAGAATTTAGCTAGAATGAGAGGAATTTTCTTCACTGAGCCAGTTTTGACAGACCGAGCCGTCCTGTCCTATTTTGTTCCTGTTCACAGGAACACAAGCTTGTAGTTTCAATAAAGTTCCATGCAAAAAGATATGTAAAGAACATGTCAACACCATCAGCAATTTGCCAAGAGCCAAGCTGCTTGCTGTCTGAATCTACTTCACAATTGTGAGAAATCAGTTGGTTCAGTTGTATCCCTGAGTCATCCCAGTAGTATTAAGAGGCCTTTGTGTGGTATGAAAATAAAGAGTAATGCTCACCACAGCTTCAGGTTTAACTAGATAACGGACGCTTGCAGGTTGTAACAGCTGTATTGTAAATCACGTGATCATGGTTGTGGTAAATGTCTCTACAAAACAGAGCTCAGGCTTCCATGTTGCCAAAATAGCATTAGTCACTTATTTTAGACATTACACACCAAAATATAATTGAATGCACACGACTGATCATTTTTCCCTCTTTCTTCCTTAGGGAAATGAAGCAAGTTACCCCTTGGAAATGTGTACACATTGTAAGTATTTTGTTTGACTCTTTTGTTAAAATAACCACATCAAACACAGGCATGGTTTGTTTGTTTCATCCTATAACCCCCCTCCACCTCCACCCATATATACACACACACACACACACACACACACACATACATACAAACACAAACACACACATACACACATACAAGCTGTAAAGGTCAAAACCGCAATTCCAAAGGAGTCTGTTTTCCTCTATTTTTAGTAGCGATGCCCTATTTTACTTCTTTAGTCTTAGTGTCCATAATCAGCTTTACAGTTACTTTTTTACCAGTAGGATCAGTTTGTGTACCCTCTAATGAGCTCTGAGACCTTAAGGATCTCCTACACGTCCAGGGACAACCTCTAGCGCCTCAGCGCTGATATCAACAGTCCCTACAGAGGGGGACTTCTTTGAACTGAGCTCCCCTGGGATCAGGGACACCAACATGGGGTGGGGAGGAGGGGGGTGGGGGGGAGGGGGGGCTCAAGCTGTTTGGGTACATGCCGTGTGGCGATACTTGTCGGGGTGACTGGGGACATAAACAGGTGCGGTCCCCAGGCCCAGTGGTCCTGGGGGTGACCTAGGGGAGGGTGCCGGCGGGGTCATCGTCCCCCGCCGGGTTGTTTACACCTGCCTAAGACCAGCCGCTGCTGGTGTCTGTCTAGCACGGGCTTTTTCTTGCTCATCTTTCCGCACTATTGTTTCCCTCTCGCCGTCTTCCTGGTGCACAGCTGCTCACCTTATCAATCCCCCTTGACAAGCAGGCATCAGCCCAGGAGTACTTGGCACTGCTCTGTTAGAGTCGCTCAGACTCGGCTCACTGGAAACCCATCTATTGTAATGCGGTATGACACTTGAGCTAACACCCATAGCTTGGCCGAAGCCCGTGATTGGTCAGCACGACTTAAGCACGCTCTGCGCCATCGTTGCTCGGGCCAAGCAGAATGCGAATCTTAGTTGCATGATGCAGACACACGAAAAGACACATTTTGATGAGTGTGAGATGACTTTGTTTGATTCCTTTGTGTTGTCTTGTTTGTTGTCTACCAGACATTATGTTTTAGGAACAGCCAACTGATGGTGCTTAAAATATGTATAATAACAATAGAAATGTACATCCGTACCCCTACCCCGACCCACACACTCACACCCACACCCACACCCACACGCTGGCATACAAACAGCACCAGATCATTGTGACCTCAAACCATCTTGGCCGTCCAAAAATAAACAGGCGAGTTGCAGGAGTTCCATGTTGCTAGGGGTTTCCCTGAGGGCGGGAGCAACGGCTGCTACGGGGGTGGGTGGGTGGGTGGGGGGGGGGTGGTGGTGGTGGTGGGAGGGGGGAGAATGTGGGGCTTTTCTCATGATCACAGGGCTATAAATATAAAACCGTTTCCCCGTGCTTTCGCCATTCAGCATGTGCACAAGCATTCATGGGCCCAGCTCTGCTAGCATCGTCCAGTGTGATTGTAGCAATTTCGCTAATAGAAAAACTAGCACGTCTCTCTCTCTCTCTCTCTCTTTCTGTTTCTCACTCTCTTCTCTCTTCCGACTCCTCCAACCGATGACCTAGATAGGAGGGGAGAGACAGGAAAAAAGAAAGGGTGTGTGTGAGAATTGTGTACTGTGGATTTGAAAGTGTGTGTCTGCTTTCCTGTGTGTGTGTGTGTCTGTGGCATGCTGTGTAAAAATATGCTTTTGCGTCCCTCTTCCTTTTAAACCTCGATATTAAACCTCTGTAATAAACAGGCTTACTGTCGACCACACGGTCAAAAGGTTTGACCTAGTCCTGACAGATGCTCCCCAAAAGGCAACCAATTGGAACTTTGCACCTCAACACGTTTTCTCTAGATTCCATTGTCTCACAATGACACAGTTAACTGTCACATATCTCCTCTCCTGCAAATCGAACAAAATTGCATGTTAAACCAAAGTTGCCCGTGAAGAAGTCCTCATCAATAGTGACTCGTCTGAGATCAGAACATGCTGGACTGAGCCAGTGTCAACTGGCGCCCTCCAATCTGTTAGCTCAGCAGCCCTGCGCCCTCAATGGCTCAATAAAAAACCATTATGCTAATTGAAAGGGTGTCATGTGTCGACACTGCAGCGTAATTACAGGACTGTGCAAAGAGTCTTCTCTTGTTTACCTTCCCTCATATGGGTTATCAACACTGTCTGGATCAGAGTGTGTGTGTGTATGTGTGTACAGTACTTACATTTGTTTAGATAGTGTATCATTAGCTCTATAGTGTACCACTGTGGCTTGTTGTGGGAGTGTAGAAATGAACTTACCTTTCCAGTGACTAGTGATTTTCAAGGATTTTTTATTTAAGTTCTAATTATTCCAAGCAGGGATTTCTGTGATAGTCTGTAGATGTATTTGCATATTCTATTGTTTGTTGTATATCGAATGTACTCGGATTGGGAAGGATCTAATTTTCAAAATAATTTGGAAAAAAAAAATCTGTCTCTAAGATCAGTACATGCACACATTTTTTTTCAAACAAACATGTGTGTGTGTGGGTGCGTGTGTATACATATATGAGAACATTTACACTTCCTTTCATGCGAAGCACAGTGCATATTGAAGTTATTACAAGATGATTAATGCCCCCATGTCTTCATGTGTATTTGATCTTACCAATATGACTGCATGTACAGTCATTATGGTGCCTTAATCTCACCACTGCTCTAATGGCGAAATCATTAATGCAGATATATGTATTGCTATTACAGTCTCCACTTGGATCTTCATTGTATTGGGGGAGGGGTTGTAGTTTGGGGGCCAGTGGCTTCCAGTTGCCTAGTAACACTGTGGAGGGTGCATACAGCGTTTATGAACAAATGGTCTTTTCTGTGGTGGAGGATAAGAGATTCTCCATAATCATCTGACAAGTACACATGACATCCCTAGACTCTCATTAACATATTTCTGTGAGGAGGCTCAACAAGTACATTTTCAATGAAGGCAGGTTGTAATGGGATATTGCACACAGAACATTGAATAAGGAAATGAGACCCATCTGATGCAGTCTACTACAAAAGGTATCTTACAGCAGTAACAACAAGCATGGTCAGTGCCATAGAACATGAAAAATACTACTTGGTATAACCACTTACCACACTAAGGTACTGATATTTAGTCTTAGTCCTTGTGCTAAATGTGTCTTACAATAAAACATATTTGCTGTTCCAATAAGTAGAGCAGGGAATTGGGAGTTTTTTTACTCAGTGTCTACTTATACCACATTGTACTGCTGCTACTTGTACAGGCAGGATTGTGTCATCTGCCCTTGAACAGGAAATGGTGTGCTGATAAGGAAGTGTTTTGTGTACAGTCCAATAGCATGTGCAGCCCTGATAATCACACAGAATGGGTGCTGTTTGACAGGCTTCAAAGGACCACTTGTGGCTGTATTTGAACATGCGCCTGGCTGTGGGGCATACCGTCATTAGCTACTTTTCATAACTACAGATAGAGAGGGGGTGAATTATGAATGTGTAACGTGTTTATTGGTATAACACTGATTTAGTTTGATCTAGATATGATCCATTTCCATGTGGTTCATTAGAAGTCAAGGACTGTGTCAACCCGAAGGGAATTACATTTGAATAGATGCAGATTTGTTTAGCTATTGTATAAATGCAATGGCATGGCTTGTAGGAGAGGCAGATTGCATACATGCAGTAGTAGATGTCTCAGAGGCGGGAGAAAAGATGCAGCTGTTTTCTGTGGTCCTGCCTGCAGTCGCTGTTGTCGCTTCCCTCATTCACCACAGATGCAGAGTCATCCCTCCTGGTTTCTGACGAGTCACCCGGCTGATGTACACTGTCGAACTCACAAACCTAAAAACCGCAAAGCGAAGGATTTTAAGTTTCTTTGTCTGTATTCCCGATTTTGTCCTGGGCTCTTTCTTCGTTTTTCTTGACATTTCTGCCACATGGATGTTTCTTTTTTCTTCAGCCCCCCCCCCCCCCCCCCCTTTGTGGTTCACTCTTCTTTTTGTTTACTGTCCCTAATGTTTCAGAATCAGAATTAGAATTACTGTCCCCCAAGGGGAAACTCTTTAGTAACCACAGCACACAGTCTCATCATGATGCTACGCTATTTCCTTCTGATATTTTAGCTCTCCGTCTGTCTTTGTCTGTTAGGTGTGTGTAAAAGTGTGTGTGTGTGTACTGCACATGAGCCTAGATTAAAGCAGCAGTAATGAGAATGAGCTTATACAGTAATTAGCAAGTGGCTGTTGTTGCTGTGCGGTTGCTCCGTAAGCATTGTTCTCCAGGTAAGGAACTAGGAACTATGTCTGGAACTCAAGGCTCAAAGGGGAACCATGCCTCAGGTAAAGTGGTACGACAGGACAGCAGGGGAGATGCCGAGAAATGTAAGTTTGCAGGTGTGAATTTAGACTGTGTTGATGTGGGCTTCCAACAACACTAATTCTGCATTTAAGCCTTGGTGTGCATGTTTCCTCTCTATTCCACTCTTTGTGTGGGTGACTATACTTCATTCTGAAATGGGTTTGAACCATCTACTGGTGCAAGACCCATACATTGGGATTAATATTGGCAAATTTCTTTGCGTATATGAGCCTATGTTTGACCGTGTCTCTCCCACTCTCTCTTGTCTCCTGCTCCAGTCGATGCTGATGAGATTAAAAGGCTAGGGAAGAGGTTTAAGAAACTCGACCTAGATAACTCGGGCTCACTAAGTGTGGAGGAATTCATGTCCCTGCCTGAGCTTCAACAGAACCCGCTGGTGCAGAGGGTCATCGACATATTCGACACAGACGGCAACGGAGAGGTGGACTTCAAAGGTAAAATTGCCGTTAACGTGCAGATGTGGTCAGCCATTCTCAGGAAAACAAGGAGTGCTGTTTGTTTTAAAGATGAATTAATTTGAGGCCGTCTTCATTCACTAACAATTAGACCAAAGTGCTTTCTTTAGAACTTTGAGAACTTCTGAGAATTACAGCAGGTACAATTTCAGCTATCCTTTACATAACTTTGAGAGCAGTGTGGAAACTAATTGAACGACATTGTTTCAAATGTTCTAAAATTCCGAATGATCTCAATTCTTTAATGCAAATGGCAGTGGAGCTTTCAATTGTCATTCAGATTGTCTTCAAATGCACTGTCCTACGGGTTTGACTATGCCTCCTTGCCCATTTACAGCTTCACCTTATGTTAGCAGCTCTGAAAAACAGTGGCATCCTCAGAAAGAGAAATCTCTAGCTGGACACTAAAGCGTTCCTCTTTCCCCAGAGTTTATTGAGGGAGTCTCCCAGTTCAGTGTCAAGGGTGACAAAGAACAAAAGCTTCGGTGTAAGTAAAGCAAAAAAAATAAAAAATGAAATGCACACACATTCACTTGTGGAAATGGTCATGTAAGTCTTCTAAGAGTGGGTCTCCTACTGTGATGGAACATCAAAACATCAAAACAAACCCTTTTCGTCTTCTTCTGTCCTCCTACTGCAGTCGCCTTCAGGATCTATGACATGGACAAGGATGGCTACATCTCCAATGGAGAGCTGTTCCAGGTTCTGAAAATGATGGTGGGCAACAACCTCAAGGACACGCAGCTGCAGCAGATTGTGGACAAAACCATTATCAACGCAGACAAGGACGGAGACGGCAGGATATCCTTTGAAGAGTTCTGCGCAGTAAGCCACACACACACATTGGCAAACAGAAATGCCAAAAAGCTGATGGTGCAATTTTAGCAGGAGCAACATAAACTTGAGTGCCAGCTCCCTGACTGTGCATTTTCTATGCCTTTATGGTATTACAACCCTTATCCCTTACATGTCCTTAAATGTTATTGGGATGGGTCCCATTGCCCACAATTAAGTGTCTTTAGGTATTAGTGTTTGTCATAAGTCATTATTGCTGTTATTCACTTTATAAGAACCAAGTTTTCTCGGTTTGACACAGTGAACTAAAACATTGTCATGTTAAGGTAGTGTATTTTTCATAAGTATACAGACTGGTACCTCTAACCAACCACAAGTTTGAAGTTCTTCACACTATATTTCCCAGCTTTTTAAAACATCCCAAAACCAAATCTTATATTCTAAAGATAGCTGTGAGAATACAAGCAGCTTGCTTACAGGTTGAAGTTCCAGAGTATCAGGTTTACACCAAAGCTAGGGCTGATCCATTATTCTGTTTTATTCTAGGTGGTGGGTGGCCTGGACATACACAAAAAGATGGTGGTGGATGTGTGAGTGCCCTTCCCCCCTGCTCCCCTCCTCCTCTCCTCGACACTCGCTTTCTTCTCCATCTTTGAAGATCTGTAAAACGCCTGGCAAGCACTCCCTGCGTATCTCAATGGAAGTGTTCTCTTTCTCTCTCTGTGAAGCCACTTTTTGGAAAAAAAAAACTAAACAAACAAAAAACTAACTTAACAAAAACACGAGCCTCGTGGAGCCAACTTTGAAGTGTTATTGAACTCTGATCCTCTCAATAACCCAGTTGTAGCACTTTAAGAGACTAAAGGACAGCTATATCTTGTTTGCACGAGAATCTCTAAGTGGATATAAGGGCATGGGTGGAGAAGAAGGCAGGTTGTCTTGTTAATATTTTTCTTCACATTTTTTTCCCCTACGTTTTTTTATTGTAATTCTTTTTTTTATATTTATTTTTGTTCTTGTCTTCTTATATATGAATATATAAGAAAACAACTAGGATATAAATGGCTCTCTTTATGTGGGAAATGTGTAGTTAGCAGAGATGTTACTAAGTATACTTGATTTCATTATGACTCAAAAGAAAGGGTATGAAGTGCCAACCAGAACATATCCAAAAAAGAGTTGTTTGCATTGTTATTGTCTAACCATTGCCGTCCTTTTTTGAAAGCAGGTTTGTGATGCATCAACATGGTCACTACACACGCAACTGACACTTTCAAAATATCTGTATCTTGTTTTTCATCTCGTCTATTTTACACTCGGACCGAACAGATCATTTAGGCTTTCTAATCATATTGAGAGGGAAAACATTTAAATGTTCTCTTTTGCAAAGGGTGATTCAATATGAAATGTGTGATGAAACGAGTAGCGATAGATGCCAAGAAAGTTACAATGACTTTGCAAACTAATGTGGTTTACTTAAAATGAAACAATTTGCAGTGTAACCATGGGACAATCCCTGACAGTCTCATTTAAAGGACGTTTATACATATAAAAATCAATTAGAGCATGTCATGCATTTGTATTTTACTACCTTTGAACAGAGCTTAGTGGAAATGGGAATTAAATGGAATTTAAAAAACGATAATAGCTAGTGAATGTCAGTTAATTTTGGAGAATATATATACAGGTGCTTCTGACTGATCTGCAGGCAGCGGATTATTATTATTTTATATTAACAATATATGTATATTAGATAAGCACCAGTTTGCCATGTTCAGAAACAGCAGAAGGGGAGGGGCTTTGCGTCAGCACAACGTAAATAGTCTTGGAAACATTTACTATATGCAGTGTATGGCGGGTGGACTGGTCTAGTACAATAGAATTGCTCTACAACCTTTACTTGTTAGCACGATCGATGTGCAGTGGGATATACTGTACAATTAGTCTGGAGCGGATACATTTAAAAAGTTGTCTTCTCCCACTTTTCTATCGTGATCAGATCACTATCACTCCTCCCATTGGTTAAGCAGGAAGAAAACTGGTGTGCACCTAAATCATCTTTTGTCAGAAACACTCCCTTAGACTATCAACCAAAGCACTGGGTGTCTATTTTTGCTCAGTTACTGGTTTGGAGAGGTGTTTTTAGATTGGAGAAAACGTAATATCCCTTCCCTAAGCTCTGCACGGCTTGGGCCTCCCTTATGCTTGCATGACATGGATATTTCTTTGTTGTTATGCATGTATATACATTTTGAGGAAAAAAAATCCTATTGTTTACACATGGATGGTGATGTTGATAACTATATTTAAGAATTGGTATACAATATGGATGTTGCCAAACTTTGGTAAATGTACACATGAGCAGTAATCCAAATAAACTGAACTACATGTAACTTTTGTATTTTTCCCAGGTCAGAGATGCTTCTATTCCAGTAAAGATGCATAACTGAACCTGTCTCAAACTGCCACACTGTACTCAGAGGAGACATTTTTGAAGCTTTTCTTTTTTTGTGTGCTAGTATTAGTTATGGCAGTTTCTGCTCTCTGTAGTACAGGCCACGCTTTATTTTGTCTGTGCTTTTCTCTGACTGACTGGGTTCTTTTTTTTAGTTTTTCGTGGGAAATCTGAAATGGATAAGTTGAATAACCTGTATTTCTTTTCTTTCTCTGCATGCTGCATCTTATGCTGTGGGACTGTTGGAAACTTGATACTGTATAAAAACGAAAACAGGAAATAAACTTTTAAAAGTGGAAAGTGATGGTTTTTATAACGACTTATGTTTGCAAAGAATCTCAAGCTCTTGTGTCTGGTTTGAAACAAATGTCCTGCTGATTAAATCAGATCCACACTGGGGTTCAAACTTTTTACATTGTAAATTGCACTTTATTGTGAATAACCTTTACATTGTTAGTCTGCTTTAAATCCAGTTAGTGTAATTACTTCCTCCTTGGATCAAGAGCAGAGCATGAAAACGTTGAAGAGGGCATTCTGTAGAACATCCCAAAGCTAGGAGAATGACCAGACCAAACATCCAGAGGCAGAGAAGGATATCCTCAGCTGGCATATCCCAGACACCACAGCAGGGTCAAACCTAAAGGTTCCACCACAATCACTGAGGGAGAAAATAAATCCATGCTTCACATTGGTCTTCAAAATCTCTCAGCGGTCCGGCTGGCCACCGCCCTGATATTTCCATAGACCTTTGAAGGTGGACTACCTGTTAAAGACACAAAACTCATGTCACTTTCTGTAGCTCATTATATGCAACTGGTGTGCTGCCTTCAGATACGTGGAAATGATTCTGAGATGTAACATCTCTCATTTACCTAAAATGAGGTTGCATATTGCTGTCCGTGCCATCTTGATATTCTGGAAAGATCCTAATATGTGTATTTTCCTGTAGGAAAACCCACACACATGAAAGTTTACAACTCCAATATAAATTTGAATACGTCGTTATACTGAATGAGTAAATCTCATCTAAATTACAAATTCTAAACTGGTTCACAGGAACAGAGAGCTACTCACGTGTCTGCAAGCACAATTCTTGTCTTGGTGACATTTTCAATCGTGAATTTTGTTTTTCCTCCTTTCCCTGCTATCCTTCCAATAGCTCTTGACAAATGGTCTCCTTTCAGAGGTTTTACTGGCAAGAAGAGGGACAAGAAATTATAAAGACATTAAATACAGGATATGACAAAGTAATACAGTGTTGAATAGTAAAAACGACAAAACAGCAGTGAGGCAGTTTCTTACCATCAGTGACCTCAAAGGTTTCAAGAAAAAGTTCATCTAATCGGACGAGGGCTAGAGCATCCTGGAAGAGAGACAAATTAGGACTCTGCAGTCAGGCGCTTGAAAACATTATCAAAAGGAAAATACCATTCTTAAAAGGAATTAACCAAACTTCCAGTCCACACAACATACAGTCAAAGGGTAGTTACCATGCATTAACTTCTAAATGAAGGTTCTTACCTCAACTTGGAATCCTAGAATAAAAGCCTTGACAAAATCTGCAGCTCTCGTAAGAGACCCGATGTCCTGTGTCTCTTTACATGTCTGAAACATTGTTTGTAAGGTTAGCTTCATCTTACAAAGTTGCATCATGTATCATGATGCTAAAGTGATGAAAACTTTGTGGATGGACAACTTGGGTAAATGTGCTTACAAAAAAAAATACATTGTTTAACATTTGAGAACTGACAAATGGATGCAATTCTAAAAGGGGGTACAACCATGCACTGAGGAGGACTGTGTCATTGCACTTACCTTGATTTCAACATTTCTGGTTTTGAGGTTAAATCTGACTTGAAGTTGGAGGTTCTCCACAATGGGAGTGAAAATATTCAACCAGTTCTCTTTCAGGGGGGTATACCTGTGGGCTGGGACTGCTACCTTCCTCATCTCATCTAAGCCACCCTGTAAGCATAGAAAGAAAGGCGTTCACATTATTTATTTAAGATGATCATCAATGCAGTTCAGATATGGTAGTACGTTAAGGTAGTATAAGTGTTATAAAATAAGACATGGTACAAAATGTTATAAAGTATAAACTGTATAAAGACTACAGACGCAAATTAAGTTTCCCATGATCCATTTGCGCACGCGCCTGGCCTTGCATGACGACACACAGTCCAGTTACTATATTTGATATGTCTGACAGAATGCATATTTGGCCATGGCAAAACATGCAATTACTTAAAATAAAACTTTTAATTACATTACCGTCAGTTTTTCGCCTGAAATGGGGGGGAACTGGGGTCGCTTGCATGCCACGGAGTCCTCTGGATCCATGTCTACTGCCTCCAGCTCGCGTTTTCGCTTTTGACTCTTTTTGGATTTCACCTTGATGAAATCGTCTGCTGTGGTGTCACTGTCCATTGCGGCAGTAATTGCTGGAGTTGAGTTATTATCAGTGTCCATGACTAATTTGTTCTTTGATTAGAAAAATGAGGTGAAATCTGGGACAAGTACCCGAACCTTGACATGCGGCTGCACCCGTGTTGGTATGAAAGACCTTACAGTGGTCCAACGCGCGCCTGAAGAAAACAAAATCCACAACTATGAGTCCGCTGTGAAAATATGGTCTATTACAAGTACCTTTCGTGTCCTTAATTTAAAAGAATGCGTGTTTTAATACTGAGAAAATGTATCAAGGCATCTATTGACCAGAATACATTGCAAGCGTGCACATTTTACCAGGCGAAAATGTAAACAGCTTCAAGTACGGCACTAGGAGTCTTTGCTTGTATGGACGTTAGTGTTGACAAGTGGAAACAAGCTGAAAACAGATACACTGTCCTTATTATTCACAAGAAAAGATGACAACGCCTTTTGAGAAGCCACAAATCATAGCTCACATACAGAAAAGTTTGAACTACACAGTGTTTGACAGTAAATGGATACCATGCAGTGCGAAGTTTGTCTGCATGGGAAACTTTGCAAGGGGGACTGGGGTGATGCAGATTTACGAAGTGCAACATGGAGAGATCCAACTTGTAAAAGAGGTACATTTTTATCTGGGTTACGTTTTGGAAATCCTTTACATAGCATTTTTGCTGTTATGATCGTTTTATTCCGTGAACGGCTGATAAGCTAAATTGCTAGACAGCTTTAGCTTCCCAACCTCAGTCTTCTAGAACAGTCCTGGCTGGCTTGTCTGTTACCATAGCAACCTGTTGTTAACAAGGAAAGGATACCCTGTATAAACTGTTTTAGCACGCTTACCTACAAACTAACAAGCAGCCTCTTAAGGTTACCTACAAACTAACATGCAGCCTCTCAAGCTTACCTACAAACTAACAAGCAGCCTCTCAATGTTACCTACAAACTAACAAGCAGCTTCTCAAGCTTGCCTACAAACTAACAAGCAGCTTCTCAAGGTTACCTACATACTAACAAGCAGCCTCTCAAGCTTACCTACAAACTAACAATCAGCCTCTCAAGCTTACCTACAAACTAACAAGCAGCCTCTTAAACTTACCTACAAACTAACAAGCAGCCTCTTAAACTTACCTACAAACTAACAAGCAGCCTGCTTGGTCATGCACGTTTCTGAATTCTGAATCAAGCACGTCCATTGTGTATGTTTTAGATTGAGAAAGCAAAGCCCATAAAGTGTGGAACATTTGGGGCCACATCACTTCAACAACGGCATCTGGCAACTGGGGATTTTGATGGGACTCTCAACATCTGGTATTACCGACATTATCATGCATATTAAACCTAGTCTTCTAACAATCCCTATGTCACATACATATTTTTCGACAGCAGCTCCTTAGCCTTAATCTACCCTTACATTAGGGTTTTGCTTATAACATCCTAGCAATATCATGTAACTTTATGAAAGCAACCCAGACATCTTGGCACTACAAGACGTGCATGAATGAGTGCAAAATCCCTTTCAAGGCAGAGATACACAATGTGCTCTGATCCACCGTCTACAGGAACCTAGAGGTGCCTGAGGTGCCAGTGTACTCCGTGAAGGCTCACAAGGAGATAGTGAACAGCATAGACGGTGTTGGAGGCCTTGGCATTGGTGACGGTGCTCCTGAAATAGTCACCGGGAGCAGAGATGGTAATTTAGATGTGACCAAGTAAAGACTGCATGTGCTCCAGTCCTTAATAAACAGTTTTGTCAATCCCACATTGTTATTGGAAGTCAGCGCATTATCGGTACATTTTCAAACGATGATCTGTGCAAATGAAGCCTCACTCCTCATCATGATGAAGGATGTTTGAGCTATTTCATGAAGTTTACTATTATGGGATTTTTGTTGCTTTACAGGCACAGTAAAGGTGTGGGACGCCCGGCAGAAAGACTCACCTGTGGCCAACATGGAGCCAGGAGAGGGGGAGACCAAGAGGGACTGCTGGACGGTGGCTTTTGGTATGCAGAGGACATAGAGGAGCTCTGCCCCTCTGCTCAAGTCTAGGGGGTTTGGGTTTTAACTTCCTGTACTTACCAAGTCCACCTTAAGAATGTGTTGAATTATTTGAAAAATAAAAACGGATTCAAGACTAATGATTTAGTTAATCTGGCCTATTGGGGCCAACCGAAATGCATCCCATCGATTTCAAATGTAAACATCTTATTTAGCATCTGACTTTATTTATTGCCTACTTAGGTCATGCGTTTAATGACCAAGACCGCTGTGTCTGTGCTGGCTATGATAATGGTGACATCAAACTCTTTGACCTCCGAAACATGTCTCTAAGATGGGAAACCAACATCAAGAATGGGGTGAGTTTCCTTGTTTGTATGCTTTCTAAAAACAAAACCTGGCATGCATAGTTCCCTCTACTAATGATATGTGAATTTACTATATTGACTGTCATTATTGTATTGTTTGGTATTGTATTGCCGCTGACAGAACTGGTTGTGAATATTGTTCTTATTTATTATCATTATTATTATGAGGTTAGATGCTTTCTTGCGTTAAGGATGTTAACACTTAAATGTTTCGCTCAAATGTGTCTTTAATGTACTATATAAGGGAAGTACTTCATATTCCATTCAACACTTTGTTCTGTATACCGCAGTAGTATGGATATTTCATGATTCTTAGTATTACTACTTTATTTTTCTGCAGAATGGTATATAGTATTTATAATAATTTCCCAGTACTACCATCACTTCCTACTTTCGTCGCTGTCCAGGTGTGTTGCGTGGAGTTTGACAGGAAAGACATTAACATGAACAAACTGGTGGCCACATCACTGGAAGGAAAATTCCACGTGTTTGACATGAGGACCCAGCATCCCACCAAGGGCTTTGCATCTGTGTCTGAAAAGGTAATTCAGTCGGATCCTTCCGGAAGGGAGGGCTGTGAAGTTGACCTTTTAACGTTTTCACAGCTGGAGCTACTTTGTCGTGTTTTTCCAACAAGCTCTTGGGTCAGAAAGCAGTTTGTTGCCAAAATGGACAGTGAGGAAAGGGCTACGTTTCTTCCTGTATGCCCCTGTGAAAATGCTGTGAAAACACACTTGACTTCCCTGGGTGTTTGGAGGCTTCAGTGAGGCTTCAGTGAGATTAGCTGACAGCACACACATACACACATTTCATGTATTTTTTACACATTATAATGTTTTACGATCGACCTCACCTCCTGCTGTTAGTTCGATGAATTCATTAAATAGCCCTTGTGTGATTGTGTGACCACAATACCATTTTCCATTACGTAAATAAGGGGAATGCTAGCACTATAAAAAGTTACATTATTCCAGCTGTGCTTGTGACTAATCCACTGACGTGATTTCAGGCCCATAAATCTACTATCTGGCAAGTAAGGCATTTGCCTCAGAACAGAGATATCTTCATGACAGCAGGTGGAGCGGGAAACCTTCATCTATGGAAATAGTAAGAGCTTTAATAACTTTGTTGATGTTGCGCTACATCAATTCTATTGTCCTCCTAAAACCTGGAAATAAACACATATTGCCCGTTCATCCCAAACCTTGTTTGATCCTCTAGTGAATACCCTGCCCAGAGAAGTAAGAAGGATTCTGATGAGGTCGATATGGGTGTGGCTGGCACAGTCAACCTATTGCAAAACGTCACCTTGTCCTCCCAGCCAATCGCCAGCCTGGACTGGAGCCCTGATAAGCAGGGCCTGTGTGTTTGCTCTGCCTTTGACCAGTCTGTCCGTGTGCTTATTGTGACCAAGCTCAACCGTGTGTGAAGTGAACCAAGTAGGAGGAATGTGCAGATAAAACCTTTACATGTAGGTCTAGGGGCAACATTACCTTCCCGCTCTGAACTTGACATGACTTTATTGACATTCAGAGTTTATGACATCCCTCAGTTTACCTGGAATAGCCTGACTGGTCTCAGTTAGAGGGTTTCCCTGAAACAAGCTTTTGCTTATTGGTGCCTTGCTAAACACAAAATACAATGTGCGTATAGAATTGATAATGTTTTTTTTATCTCATAAAATAATTCCCCTGCTTTCTTTCATTGGGTATTGTTAGAATGAGCTGTCCTCTTCACAAAATTTTGTGGGGGTCAAATTACTTGTCCTTGTTCTTTCTTATCCTCTCTCGATATATGTATTGATTGGAACGTTCACTCCAAAATTAATTTACAATGAATGCTGCAGAATCTTAATATCTCGCCGCAGTATATGTAAATGTGTATTTCTTAAGGGTGGTCCTCTGTGTTGGACTCTTGTCAATTGATGTGTTTTCCAAATAAATGGACTTTGAGAAAAATGATAGGACTGTCTGACTTGCTTTGGTGCTTAAATAGAAAAAAGGTGCCTTATTATAAACCATGAAAAATTTCCATTGAAAAAGCAGGCTAGATTAATTCTAGGATATTTTAGTCAATAAACCAAAGACCATGTTTGTCATTTGTAAAAATTATAATGATAAAATTCATTATGCAGCATGTGCTGGGAAAAGAATGGTGACAACGTTAGCTTTTCTCTGTGTGAAATGTATTTTGTTTAAGCAACTTGAAACTATCCTGCCCCATTCACCCCATCACAGAAGTCAGCCATTATCATAGAAGTGAACAGAATACCACGATTACAGCTGGGCTTTTCAGATCCAGCATTTAAACTTGAAGAAGTCCTGTAGTTCCTTGTCATCGACTGACTTATTATGGATCCCAGCATAAACACTTTTCAGAAGATGAGTCTTGAATTTCCCATCCAGGATGTCGATGTATTTCTCTATGCAACCTTAAAAGACAAAGAATAAATAGGGAGTCGGTTAAGGAGTCGGGTGGCTCAGCGGTTAAAGAATTGGGCTTGTGATCGTAAGGTTGCGAGTTGGATTCCTGACTGTGGCTACATGACATTCTGTCCTTGGGCAAGGCACTTCACCCTACTTTAAATGTAAATGTAAAGAATAAACAACCATAAACCTTAAAACCCGCCCTCCCCCTTTAAGGTGTTTGTCTTACCCAGGCCCATGACCTTCCCATAGGCTACGAGGCTGGGCCCTAACTGGGGATGGTCGTACAACTCCAGCTTCATAAGGTTTCGGACGATCTGGCCCGTGATGAAGGCGTCGTCGAACGTCTGTTCGGCCACAGGCCTCAGGGGGAACCTGCAGTACACCTCCACAGCAGCCAGGGGGTCTGTCTTAACCAGCATTTCCGCCAGCTCAACATAGGCATCATGGACCTGGGCCATCGAGCAATAGGCATCAAATAAGCTCTGCTACTGTTGTTTTTACAGTAAATTCTTCTTGCACTGACTGACCTCTGGTGCCATGGAGATGACTTCCTGGTAGAACTGGCAAGCCTGGTTGTGTGTGTCTGCACTGCGAGAGAGGGCGCGGGCCAGGCCTAAGCGGGGGGCGTGGGACCGGCGGTTCACAAGGGTGGGGCCGCCAGGGCATTCAGCTACTGCTGACTCTGCAGTGGAATTAATTTCATGTTGTCACAAGACAGACACAAGCACATGCACAAACCGTTCGATGTTGATGTAGTCGAATAAACAGTAACTGGGTACGGCTATGAGGATGTCGACGTGTGCAGTCCTGCACCCAACCTTCAACCCCCACCCCACCACCCGGACCACCCTCACCACTCCACTTCACCCCCCTTGCTCATTCTTTCCCACAGGGCTGTGTAGTTTACCCTGGGGAGCGCCTGCTTCGCGGATGCTGGTGGAGCTGTCTGTTTTGCACTTGCTGGGGGAGCAGTCTGTTTTGGACTTGCTGGGGGAGCAGTCTGTTTTGGACTTGCTGGGGGACAGCTGAGTCTTGGAGCTGGGCTTTGCCGGAGCTTTGGAGGATCCATCTGTCCTGGGAGCTGTGGCTGCTCCAGCTCGCCCCCTGCAGGGGAGAAGTACAAATGCGGTCTGTTCTCATTCTGTTATTCATGGGGAGGGTGGTCTAATGCTGTGTAGTCTAATGTACAGCAAACAGTCTCACAAGTTAAGCTAAAACAGGAGCAAATTGTTTTTTCAAAGCCCAAGGGAGGATGAGAAACAACATTGAAATAAAATGTTAGTGTTGAATATTTGAAAACATTTATGACCGACTATATAACTGTGTCCATGTCTCGAGTTCATAAATGTCCAAACGCATCCTCATCACCTATAAGCCCTCAGAGTACCTTATACTCTATTTCTGCTGCTTTGACATCTTTACTCGTCTGACTCACTGGGCCACAGGAGGCTTGGCAGGAGGGGCGGTCTTGGCAACTCCTTTAGCTGGCGTCCTAGGGGCCTTGGCGACCGCTGTAGCCCCCCCTCGACCGGGACCTCCCCTGCCACGCCCACTTCCTTTCCCAGCCGCCCCTCCGTCGGAAGGCCCCACGGCCCCTGTGGATTGGCTGGCTGTCTGCTTGGTGGCTTTCTCCTTCTCGGAGGCCAGCTTTTCCTGCCACCACTCCTGCACTGCGAATCGCACAGGGAGACAGCATTGCCGGTTGTACAGAAACATGCTTTCAAGCGGCTAATAGGCCTACATGTCCATGCGTCCACGTATCCGTGCATTTAAACAGGAGTATTATGATGCATAATACAAGGATATTGCTGTTATATTGCTTGATGTTGCGCCTACACGCACACACGTTTCTCAGTAGTCAGAATGACACTCCAGCATTTCTTTCTTACTGGTCAGCTGGGCTGGAGGCTCCCCCCTCTGAGGCTTGCCCTCCAGCTCGAGGCTGGCCTGGAAGCTGAGGCAGGCGTCGGCCAAGACGGCCTTCGACCTCTGGGAGTCTGGGTCGTTGTCAAATTGAGCCAACTGGGCCAGACCCAGAAGGTATAAGGCATGACCGTCACGAGGAGTGGTCACCACTGCTACCTGGCACACCTGTGCAGGGAGTTATTGATCATGCAGATGTTCTAAAGATTTGGAACTACTTTGGGGTCCATCTGATGGTTTGCCATTGTTTTGCCACTCAACAGCCCATGAGGCTAATTTTATTTGTGTACAGTGTCCATTACCACTCAGGAGTCCACACCAGTGATCAAATACTACTTGACTATTTACTCAGAACCCCATCCAACCTCACAGATGCAGCACATGATCAGAAGGTAACTGGATCAACCACATGAATCACATCTCACCTTCTCCTGCATTTCCAGGAGTTTCCTACAGGGGGCGATGGTGGTGAGGCGGATGAGGCCGGTGAGGGCCTGGCACCTCTTGGCCACCAAGGCCTGTCTCTCCGTGCCAGGCTTAGCCAGCAGGAAACCCTGAAGAAGGGCAAAGTGGGCGTCGAGCAACACCCACTCCAACTGTAGCGCCACCTCTCCCCGACACACACACCGACACACACCCTGGGTTGCCAGCACAGCAATACTTGAGGGTGAGAAGGAGGGATGGTTATGTAAACACAGGGTCACATAATACAAAGATTTTATTCAGATATTTTAGATATGAGATATTTTAGATATTAGCCAATTAACTACTATAGGTAAATTAATCAATTAAAAAATATATAATAAATAAATAAGAAGAATACAAGTAACTCACATGTGATAGACTTGCTCTCCACTCATGGTCTTTCCTGGCAGAGTGTTGCTGTGTTGGAGCGCGGCCCCTAGCATGAGGCAGCCACGCAGGAAGTGAGGGCTCATGCTCGACAGGGGCTCCCAAACGGCCTGCTCCACGCCACTGTGAACGACAGCCTGGTTTAGACCAGGACCGGTCCAACACCCTGCTCCTGCCCTGCCCCGCCCCCAATCCAGTACCTGTCGCTGCAGCACTGAGCGATGACGTGCTCCAGTCCCTGCAGCAGAAACCCACTCGCCTCCTTCCTTGCCTCCTCCGAAGCTCCGCTCTCCTGCTGCAGAAGAGCCAGGCCGGTATAGAACCTACAAGGACGCACACACGCATTACGCTGAAACCAAACCTGATGTTTCGACATCCACTGTGAGTCAGACATCCAACAAGGGAATGATTGTTATAGGTGGTGGTGGGGGTTTGTTTGTGGCTCCCTGTGAATGGCCCCTACCTGAGAGCAGGTTGGCAGGGTCGGAGGGCCAGGCCGGTCTGCAGGTGCTGCAGGGCCGCCCGTCCCAGCCCCTGCAGCAGCAGCAGCCGCCCTGTATGCAGGTTGAACTCCCAGTTGTCTGGGCTCAGAGACCAGGCGTCCAGGTACTTCAGAGAGGCTCTATGCATGCAGCTCTCCTCGTCCCTGAAGCCTGCACAGCCATCCTGGAACAACATTGGTACAGAGTAAAGGGTTCATCTTATTCCCTGTAATTCATCTTTAATACTGTGACAGGTATTGTTAGGGAATCGGTTCAACTAATCTGGAATCAGATCTCTTAACAGCATCAGTTACAGTAAAATATACACTGTGCACTATTGTCTTCATGTTTCATACTGTTAAAATGTAATATATTAAAATAATATACAATAACTCCTAGATGTATTTTAAAAACTGAATGATGAATGGCATTTCAACAGCCAGTGAGAGTCTTCTGAAGTCTAACTTCACCTTTCATCTAAAGACCATTGATCTGACAGTTCAAAGAAGGCATGGAGATCACACATACCCCCACACACACACACACCCCACACACACCCCCCCCCCCCCACACACACACACACACATCCCCACACACACACACGCCCTGCAGAGCTCCAATCACATCATTATCAGTGACAGTGGAAGGTCTGGTGTCCCTGTTTCAGAACCGTTTGAGTAAGACATAAAATGGATCCGTCTCACGTTGTCTGACTACCTTGCCAGCCTTCTTGGACAGCCAGATGTAGAGGGTTTGGACATAGTCGGCCTTGCCAGACTGGCCCTGGTCCTTCAGCTGCTGGTACTCAGTGTCCACAGCCTTCAGCTTGTTCTCCAGGGTCGGCGTGCCGGTGAAACCGTGGAGCGTACAGAGAGCCAAGATGTCGTCCTGGAGGCTCGTCGCCTTGGCCTCGCTGACCTCTTCCGAATCCCCATCTGGCTGATGACATAAGAATAACCGTGATCCTGCACACTGTTCTGTTGCGCTGCCTTTATTTAAAATGAAGATATCGTGTTGGTGTTTGGTTAGAAGTATCAGGTTAAAATCCTTGTCCATTTGATGCCCCCAGGTTGCATAGAAAACATTCCGCTGCATAATGATGTTGCACAAAGAGCATCAAGAGTAACATGGGTTATACTGCAAAAGCAGGATTATACAGCAATACTATAGTAGTAAATAAATAAATGATGATGATCAACACTGAACTCTATCCCACACAGGTGACAGTGCATCTTTAAATGACCTTTTTCTTCAAGCCATACATCTCTGTGGCGTAATGCTGTTCCTCCAAAGCCTGTCCCAACAGGAAGTGGAACCTGGGATCCCTGGGTTTCAGTTTAATGGCAGAGGCATAGTAGATGATGGCCTGCTCCAGGCTGTCTAAAGGAGACTGACCCTCCTCATACTGTAGCATATCACCTGGAGAAACACACACAGGCAGACGCTTGATACACACACACACATACACACACACACATACACACACACACACACACACACACACACACACACACGCACGTACAAGCAGGCCAGGCAGCCAGCCAGGCTCTCACAGGCAGGCTCACAGCCAAGCTCTCATAACATAAAGGGAATATGGTCTTCATGTGAGAGCCTCTTCTCTTTCACTTATGAATTATTGCATGCATCTTTTTGCATTAAATATTCATTGAATGTAACTTGTCTTGGCAAGAACGCCTATTACCTGTCACCCAGCATTGATGTCAAGATATTTTACATCCCAGAAGATTTGAAAAAGCTTCACCCTGACCCCCTCATAAAGATTTGACAAGTGTTCAGAATGGGTCTGAAGATACTTTTGGGATTTCCCTGAGGGTTAGATTTAAATATAAATATATATTTAAAATATTTTTCTCTATATATATATATAAGATAAACAGTGATTTAAGATAAAATAATTTCCACCACAATAGAAAGGAATTCCTCCTTCAATAAAGACTATTTTAAATGTATTTCAAGTGTGTGAAGTGTGAAGACCAACATTCACACAAAAACATAAACACCCTCTCAGACATTTGAACCGAAACATTCTCCACCTAAATGTTCAACATTTTGCATTTTGTAAAAGTAGACTCCTTGTATTTATGCAAAGGCTGGGTTCTACACCCCAGCCTCTCTCAGGTGTCGATAATTATGTTTCACAGCCAATGACTCTTATCCAATAATTAGTATCAGTCTCTGATGTCACTTATCATGTCACCAATGACAATTAGTCAGGCACAAGTGGCTCAAAAAAGACTAACAGTAACTTGAGTGGCTGCATGACAAGAGAAGCCTTTTAAACGCTTCTTCATGTATCTTTCAATGGGTATCGCTAATGTACAATTATCTGGGACAGTTGGCCGTGTAGCAGGCATTCCTGGAAACTGAAACATGCCTGCTTTAGGTAGGTGCTGCCTGTAGAGTTTCAGATAGTCTTGGGCTAAAGTGCATAGATTATCTACGCTGTCTTCTCCAATTGCCTTTCGTAGTTTCTTCTCCCAGTTACGGACCTGAAGAGAAAAAGAAGGTAATCACCATTAACTGAACATCATCCTTATCCTCACTAAGTAGATCCATACCTTCACAAGCACATAATACAATTTGACTGGCCATGTTTATGATATAGAAGTCTCAGTAAGTAAAGTCAGTGTACCTCCAAAGGTTTTCATTACCTTAACGGTGTGCTTGGTCTCTATCTCTAAGTTGTTAGAAGATGCAAAATACTTCTTATACCAGCTTGTCTCTGTGACATCCTGAAAGAAGAAAATTGCTTCTTGAACAAATATATACAGTATATAAAAAAATAGTTTGCAGTAGTGGATGTCATTACAACTGTACTCCTTACAGCATTGGTGTCTAACTTGTGCCATTGAGGGCCAAGAGGGTGCAGGTTTTCAGGTCAACCAAGCACTACTCCAGCTGGTTTCTCTACTTAGTGAAATCAGCTAGTGTAGTGCTTGGTTGACCTGAAAACCTGCCCCCTCTTGACCGTCGGTGGCACATGGTTTGACATCACTGCCATGAAGCTACAAAATCAACTGTTATTTTCACAAATACAAAACAGATCTTGATCTGTACAGCGTTGTCTAAACCTAAAACGCTGCCATGGTGAGAACAAGCCGTCTTTGCAGGTAGACGGTAAATAAAGCATGAGGTCAAGCCGAGATCACTGCCTGTGATTTTGGCCCTGTTGTCGCACGGCTGCTCAATCATTTATGCTGACCTTTGGATCCAGGTCCGCTGAGGGTTTGTGGGGACACCGCAGAGCATGTGAGCCCACCTCGGCCAGTTTCACCACACTTTCACATCCTTTCAAAAGACATGAGGCAGAATGATCACCTATCGCCCGTTAATGATATGCTCCCTATTAAAATGCAATTAAAGAAAAGCAGGAAGACCAAATTGTAATGAAAACCAAGCCTACCAATCCTGATGATGTGTGTGATATAAAATGGCATAAAATGGAAGAAAAGGTATAAAATATTTTACTGAATGAGCCTATATGACAGTGTTCAGTACCTCTGTATGCAAAGAAGCATTTGACAAGGGCCGCAGATATTTTGCCATCCAGGTTTGGCTCTGGAACCTTCCAGCTGTCTCCTAGAGGACGCTCATTTAACGGGTCAACTTTCGACCTACGTGCCAGCATGTCAATGTATGGCCCGGAGAAGATGTGCTTAGGTTCACTGCATAAAGACAGGGTAACCCAATTAACAAGGCTTAAGAGCTTACTGGGAACGTTCTTTGTCCTGACAGGTTACAGTACGTTCTACCATATTCACTTGTGGCACACGTTACGAAAAAAAGAAGAAGAAAAAAACAGCCTTTAATTTACGAGCAATATTAAATATTGAATCCTCTCTTAAAACCATTTTCTTAATGCAGGATATGCATAGTCTAGTTCATCTGATGTTATCATTTGTTGGACTGATTCCAGGAAGTTCTTGGAAAATTCAATTCCATATAAGCGTATACCACATGAGAATGAGATATTTTTTCAGCAAATCCCCCCTATACCAGCTCACCTCTGGTTAACTGAAACGGGTCTATAGAGTGCAGTTAGAGACACAGGACACTCATATTCCTCACAATCTTTTGCCTCATGGAAAGTCACAGCTATGGGAATCTGCTCCCGAGTCACTGACACTGTGTAAATCTGAGGGAGAAATACAGTTGAAATAGTTAAACAGTTACCAACAATCCATATACAGTTTCCTGCCTCTTATTTCCATTCAATGTTTTGGGATTTAGCCTAATGTGTTTTTTTTTCTCTCACTGCTTCAGCAAGGCAGTGATGAGACCAGATGTTATCTGGTCATATATGATGTCAAATGGTTTACCAAACATCTTATTTGACAAGTACAGAGCGTGACATGATTAGGGTGACAGTTTACAGTTTCAGTTTACCTGTGAATTGCTGCCATCTGCTGAGCAAATCTTTATCTCAACCATCGTTTCTCCAACGTTCAGTGAGACAACCTGGGAGCTGCTCTCTCCATTCACTAAAACCTTCATGTTCTCATCAGGTACTTTGGTCAGCATGGTCACAGAGGTACAATAAAAATAAACTGTGCCTATAGAGAACAAATCATTTGAATGATCAGTCCCCTAAATTACTTTATTGAATATACACTGTAATTGAACTATTCATTATACCCTGGCTGAAAAGCTATATAACTGAGTTATTATAAGGTAATAAATTAGGCAACCCACTTGAATATTCATAAATATTTGCAGAAAATGCAGGCTGCAGTTGAACATCTCCCTCCATTGCCAGGTCACTCAGCACTGCAGTCCTTGCAGACAGTTTGGTGATATCAATGCTGTATTTCTTAGAGGTGCCATCCTCTGCTACCACTTCTATATCCACCACATTTAATCCATCATTTAGTTGAATGGTGTTGGAACCGTCTCCCCAAAACTGAAAGTTGAACAAAAAAGCCTTGATTGTAAAGTGCATAATGTCTGATAACTCCAACAGACAGCTCAGCTTCAGAGATACAGGCTGCCACATAACCATTTTAAAATAAGGTTTAAGCTCTACTCACAATTTTATAAGAAGCGCCACAATCACTTGTAAGTAGGTCCAGTGTAACCTTGTTGACGTTACTTCCAACAGTTACATTGTAACGTGTTACACTTGATTTGAAGGCGGGCTGTAAATTCCCTCCTGATATGGAAAGTTTTTCTAAATCACAGTTATCCATGTTCTCCTTTTCCTTACATCGGGCATAACTCAAGATACGTGACAACTCTTCGTAAATGTCTTAAAGTTTAAGACACCAACCCAACACACCCATGAGTCTCAGGGTGTGAAACCATAGTAACGTCAACTCATCCTGCATGACCTGCTGACTTGCGGCAACCTGAAAAAAACAACACAAACAACACAAACAGACTGAGGATGACTGTCTGTGTCTGACAAAACATAATTGTAATGAACAAACCATTTTGTTCTGGGCTAACAATGTTACAATGTGGATCGATGATTCAAGGCAACACACTACTTTTCATCTACCCTTTAATGTTACATGTTCTATGTTTGCTCTCTCCTGCCGTAGTAAATTCTGTGTTTGTATATCTTGCATAGCGAATAAAAACAGATTCAGATTCGGATTCTGACACACACACACACACACACACACACACACACACACACACACACACACACACACACACACACACACACACACACACACACAAAAACATATTCCTCCGATAAATCTACCAACACTAGAGGGCGACAGAGCCAGAGAGGAGCTCCAGTTCTTCCAAACGTTGGAGGTTCTTGTTGGCTGTTTTTAAATGTACTTCCTGTCGTCGGTCTACAACGTGTTTTGGATTGAAAACATTTTGCGGATCCTGTAACAAGCTTTATTTGATGGTAGTGATATAAAGAATTACTCGATCGTTTTACATAAAAATTATGATTTTTTTCAGATATTTGAACTGACAAATGTTGATTTGTGATTTAAAATGTGCATATTTGCGTGTTGTTTGTTGCCAGGTCGGGTGGCAATAATAGACTACCGGTAATGTCAAAATGAGAATGGGTTCTAGGTCTAGATTATGTTGAACACATTTTAATTAAATGTAGCTCTAAATGTATATATTATATACATGGCCTACAGCAAAGTAACTACGGTGATTAAAGTAACACACTTCATTAAGTTTTTCACTGACTAACTGTAACGTTACGACAGGACATGGCAGATGACCTGGCTGAAGACTATCCTCTGGAGATCGAGGAGCAGCTGAAGACCTTCCAGTCTTCAGTGGCTTCAGTGAACACCATGGTACAGACTGTGCTGTCAATGCCCAGACAGGAGCTCCTGCAAAAGGTAAGGCCTTTATTTCAGAGAGAAGCCGTTTACTTCTTCAATGAAAGGTTTCTTAAAGTTGCCTACAGCTTACAAACTGTATCCAACTGCCTGAACTTGTCTTTTGTAGATAGGCAGATCAGCTCTCTACATGGAAAACTGACTGTTGGTTTTAGGTCATTTTTTAATATATTTTATTTTTTTTGGTAGCTGGATCCTCTTGAGCAAGCTAAGCTGGACTTGATGTCTGCATATACTCTCAATTCATTATTCTGGAGTAAGTGCTGTTTTCTGATGTGACTTTCTAATTGTCCATAAGTTAATGTCAAGAATACATTTATTGTAAGCCACACCCCCCCAAATACGATTTCTTGTTTACAGTGTACCTTGTTACACAAGGAGTTAACCCGAAAGAACATGGAATTAAGCAAGAACTGGTACGTTGTTTCCTCCCACCCTCACTCATCCAACACCAGAGGCTTGTACTACTGAACTGGTTAGGATATTTCCAGCACTAAGTATCCAATTGTGAGTGCGCTATTCAAAAAAAAGTCCCCTATCTTTGGCTCGATACAGGAGCGAATCCGAACATACATGAACAGAGTGAAGGAGATCACGGACAGGAAGAAGGCTGCCCGGCTGGACAAAGGAGCCGTGTCTCGTTTTGTCAGAAACGCCCTGTGGGACTCTGAGGAAGCCGCTTCGAAAAAAGGAGAGGCGGCATCCAAAAAAGAAGGGACGCCGTCGGAAAAAGAAGAGGGGTCAAAGAGGCGCAAGAACACACCTGGGCGGGGTCAACATTCGAAGCGCTCTAAAATGAACTGAGTTAAAAGGAGCCAGATTAAGACTAGCCTCTGTTCTGTGCTCAAGACCCTTTTACTTGCCTCTTAAACCTGCCTTTAAAAAGGGGGTTGTATATTGTTGTTACATTTCTGTTCAAAGGATGTAATCAATACCACTTTTCTCACATACCTGTATGGTGCCTAGTTTTGCGAACGCCAGCGATCTGATAGTCAAATTAAATTTTTGAACAGAGGTAGGTCTAACACAGTAGACAACAAATGTATGTCTTTGGGATTTTTTTTGTACTATTTTATTTTTTATTTTATTTTAATTACGTTTTTACATCACAAAGGTGCAATCAGTGTTGATGTTCATTTGAAGCTCAATGATTGTATGTCAGTTGTATGAAGAACTAGGGTGAATGCTGATCAATTTGATTGTGTTGTAAGACTGAACTGATCCTGTTAAGATCGTTGTATTAATAATTCCTGTTAGGTTTCAGTACTTGTCCACGTTCTTTAACATTACATTTATTCATTAAGCAGACGCTTTTATCCAAAGCCACTTCCAAGAGATGACTTTACAAAAGAGCTTCAGTCACTGATCATAACAACGTGATAGTCCCCAAATCTTTTAATAGCTATTGTTTCGTATCTTCCATCATCTAAGCTGTGTAAGACATAGCATTATAAGCACAGCATTAAAAGGTTTTGTATTACAGGTGGTCCCAAAACCCAATTTTCAAACCCCAGTAATACACAATTAGATAAGTGATTTGGATAACTAAATAAGAAATATTGTGATGATATAGTTCAGAAGTGATTTGGCAGACTGTCAGCACATCAATATTTATACAACAAACATAACATCTTTTATGTAACAAAATGTTATGCAGCAGTTTTTGTCCTACTGAAATTCTAACCCTAACCCATTGGACAGTAATGATATTTGTCAGTGACAAATCAATCGAGTCTTCTAATCAAGGTCTGGAAGCCAGGACGTGTTCTTGTTTCCAAGGAACTTTTCCCATCGTCTGTGCCTTCAGATTAGAGAAATGATTTGTTTATTTACATTTGCTTCCTGCCCTAACAGTTCCCCAAAAATGTTGACTCTTGTCAGTTCAAAGATGTGTCATCTAGCCTGACAAATAGCGTTGCCCACACATAGAGGGATATTGGAAAAAGATGGAGCTTTCCTCTTAAATTCATCAAACGCATGTGTGCTTGGTTTGAAGGAACAGCCTCACTAGCTAGGCATCTCGACAGGCGAAGTTAGACAAACTCTGCTTGAGCTGTGCGACCATGAAACTCCATTTGGCCTTGCCCTGCGAGTGTTTATTTACATAGCCTGTTTGTTAAGAGAAGAGGAAACTCAGTGATTCCGTCTGGCTTAGTAACGCTCAGATTCCAGGAGAGGGCAGCAATGAGGTTTTCAGTCCCAAGTTTCCTCACCACGGCGTCCATAACATTTTGAGTTATTTTAGTAGAACAATGGCCTGTAATGGTGTTCCCAGAGAGTTCTCTGAAGGCAGCAGAGGGCAGCTGAACTCTCATCCATCAGCTCATCAGAAGACTTTCTTCCATGTATCAACCATTACTATTAAGAGGCCGTTTGAGCGTCCAAATGCTTTGTGCAATGAGCACAATTTTATTGTTTGCGTAGCTGTTTATGTTACACGTCAACAAGTAAGTATGTTAACTCAGACCTAGGTCAGACTGGTGCAAAAGCTTGCTCTCATTCAATTCCTATCTCTTCTGTTTGAATTTCTCCTTTGTTCAGTCCACTCCTTCTTAAGTATCATCGTTTGCATTTCATCCCGTACCATCTCTTGGCTGCCTGCCTCCCCTTCACTCCCTTCATCCATCTGCTGTTGCAGAAGTGGAAAATGACCACCTGGTCTAAACATGCACTGATGACTGCCTGGCCTGAAACAAGTAATCTAAACCACTTGCATCATTGTTTGTGTTAAATGTCCACTCATCACGGACACTTCTCCTAGTGGAGAGATCTGCCCTTGCTCTCCCTTTTTGTATTCACACTATAATCATAATACACCACATCTACTGTTGGGATAACATTAAAGTGCAACTGAAGTCCATCCTCAGATACAGCTTCATGATATCACAGTCATTCTCTGAAATGTCTGCCAGCTTTGGCTGCCAGTTGGGATATTTCGCTTCTGTGGCCTTGACATTGCCCCAACCTAAAAAAAAAAAAAAAACATAAGTTGGGTGCAACGTGAACAATTGGCCGTTCCACTATAAAACGTGTGCTTAGTTAGCATAGTTTGGGATAACCGTTAACCCATCAAAGAGTGGAAAACTTTTCTTTCACATACACATACTAAGCGCACACATTCACAGGCTCACAAAACACGCGTTCTTGAACAGACAAACCAACACACATCCAGACTCACCACAGATTGGATGTGTGTAATCGATTGGATTCTCTTCATAACTCCTGGGACAGGAGTGTATTCTCTGTCCATATAGGCGGATGAAACCACAGCTGTTGGGACATAAATTTGCTGAGGAATGCCACAGCTCCCAAACTGAAGACTGACTGGATTTCTTCCAAACAGCAGATGATATTTTTTTTCAGGGTAGAAACAAGTGTGTGTGTGTACACCACAGGCCCCCATAAAGAAATCTTAAACAGGCCATTATGAGTGTTTTTGGATTTTGTTTGTTTTCTGTCAGTTTGTATATTGTATGTGTGAAAGGCTTCTCAGTGTGTACACGGTGTGCGTGTTGTTAAAGGTGATAAAGGTGAAGTCGAGCAGAGTCGCACACAGGGGTCCTCTCTGTCGTGTCGGGCGGAAACGATGCCTCTCAGAGCAGCTGGAGGGGATCCAGCAGATGGGAAAGTTCCAGAAGAGCAGGGATGTTGTGAGGGACTTGGACGTTGGAAACCGTTGATACTTCTAAAGACTTCTAAGGAAAACGTTTCATGGACATAATTTTCGTGAATGCTACTTGGGCTGATTTAAAAGGAGGAGACATTTATGCACTGGGCTGGTCTAGTGTTGGAAGGGTGAAAATATTGTAAAACAAACCTACACATGAACTAGACCACAAGTACATGGCTTGTAATTTAATTGTACAATTGTACATGTGGTCTGTACACATACAAAGGGAACAGCAACACATTCTCACAGACAATATTTAATCTTCTCAAAGGACCTCATTCGATTATCGAGAAAAATATCTAAATATTCGCACGACCCCTCTTTGCCACACACCTCGCTTTTCGCCCTCGTTCCCTAGATAAAACAGTGTTTATAGCATGTCAATAGCCCCACTCATCATTCCTCATCCCTCGCTTACTCACGGCCTTGGTTTACAGCTAGCCAGGGCACGCTGAGGGGTTGATATGAGAGCCGGGGTAACTGCAGCGTTGGGTACAGTAAACTGCTTGAGGCCTCTTGCTTTTACGATGATGTGAGGGATATAGTCTGGGAGAGTAGGAAGCTAGCAAAAGCAGCTGTGTGTCCACTTGCACGGTGCAGTACATTATCTTTACTAGAGGAATATGACCCCTGTAGAGTAGTTGGTGTTGAGATGCTTTTAATAGTCTAATGTTTCTTAAAAACTTTCATTCTTTTCCTAAAATAAATAACTATATTTTTGTATTTATTATTTTCTTTTACGCAAAGAGCATGCATTTTTCACCATCAATTTTAAGTAAGACGGTAAAAAAATATTAGACGCGATGAGAATGACTATTAGCACAAGATAACTGTACAACATAGTTCATAGCACACATTCATTCCATTCTACACGAGTTAATTCAAAGAAAATGCGCGTTCAAACAGGTCACTAGATGGCAGTCAAAGACAGTTGTAAATGGCTTTGCCTATCAGTCAAGGTTGAGCGAGAAGGTTTGCTTTTCCCAACCACAGATATGAGTAGATTACTTGTCACTTGGCGTACAATCACCCTTATCGCACACAGAGACCAACAACAATACTAAGAGTATAATGACTAAAGTAATTGTTTTGGAAGTCTTACACTTGGCTCTTGCGGTGTGATGGATGAGTTGGGCAATCTGCTGCTCTGTAAAGTGATTGGAGAGTCAAGACCGTTATTTGAAACACATTTATTCAGTTTGTAGTGGCTTTGCCTAGTTTAGTGAGTCAAATTCAATTGGTTTCTATGGTGCTAAATGGACAAATGTGGCTGTCATTTTCCATATGTAACCTGCTGTAGTTCAAACTGGGCCTTTGGTTGAGGAATGCTTGTGTGTGTGTAACACTGTGAAACTTAGGTCCGCTGTCAAGATATACACACCGTAATTTGACCCTCTTGTCAATCAGAGTATGTTCCATCAGTCTATTGAGGTTGTTTGCACATTTGACAGTAAAATGTGCAGCGCGTATACTGACCAGGAAAATGACCAACACTGGGGGATTTATGAGTTCATGAAAATGATCGGATGAACAGTCACTACCTGGATCTGACTGTGATGGAGAGAGAAATAGGGAGAGGAGAGAGAGGAAGACATGTTTTTCTGAAGTTTTGGAATGCTTTGCTATAAGACAGCTGCAGTCTAGACTGCCATTCTCACGTCCTTTTTTAGCTCTTGGGCCGAAAACAAGCAGGAATAATCTCAAGTCTGTCTCAGCTGATAAGGCTCATATTAAGTGGATCATGCTAAACACTGCTTTTGCAATTGCTGTTTACATTACATAGTGGATAAGTACAAATACCAAATGTTTTATGAGTGTATGAGCAAAGAATACAGAGCCAACAAATAGCAGATGGAATTGTGCTCTGGTGGTTCCTGCTGATGGTTCTTAAGAACATTCTTCATCTGTACCGAATAGTCTGGGAACATCTTTGTATTCTTCTTATGCGATTTCTCCCTGAAAGCAGCTGAATGAAATATGGGCACAAAGTGTAAGAACGTGCCCAGGCCAAAGCCTCCATTTGCCAATAAACGTGTGCGTCAAAAAAAGGGACATTTCTGTGTGTGTGTGTGTGTGTGTGTGTGTGAAAGCAATAGGAAATGCCAGACCTAATGTCAGAGGCCTGTTCTGTTCTATTATGTCTAATAGAAGCCGAATGTGTCATTAGCTAATTGAGGGAGCTGATCCCTCCCCCACCTCCCCCGCCTCCCCCACCTCCCCCGCCCTGAGGAGGGCAGGCTGTGTCCCTGGCGTTCCATTCCTTCAAAGGCTTCCATTATACTTCAATGGTGGGTAAACAGTGGGTCCCAAAAATGACGGTCTCCAAAGTTTAAGGCAACATCATTCATCACTATGCCAGCTACTGCAGGTGTGACCCTGTTCCCACAGTCTCATTGACAGAACTGCCCAGAAAAGTGTGTCCATTTAAGCTTATGCACGCTCAAATCAACCACGCTCCCACCCCCTGGCCATCTGGGGTGGCAAAGGTTGTGTGCGTCCAAGTGTGTGTTTTTGTATGGTCTCAGATGTGTTTTTTGTGTCCTGTTGCCATTTTTCGAGTTAAGCTTCAGGATTGCGACAATAATGTGCAATATCTATATATTCTAATTTTGTGTAGTTGACAGTATCAATTCATACACATTGCCAAGGTGGTCCGCCACAGTAAGATAAATAGGAACCACAATGACCTTTTGCTCAAAGGTCCCAGTATGTGTCAAAGGTCAAGGATGTCAATTGGTTACTGAAGGTATGATGTTTTATTGACCATCAACCCCAAACACCTGATAAGTTGGTTGACATTTTGATAATGGTCGAGGTAGATAAAGATGTATCAGTTCAGATATCCCTTCTGCACAGCACAACACAGGTTATTGTATTACATAGCCTGTGTGTTAATATCTATAGAATACATAGAAACTGTTGTATTGGCTAGAGAAGAACTTCCAATTTGAGCCATCCAAGCATTATATAGCGACATACTACGTCATGTTGTGTTTCCACATCCAAAAGATAACTAGTTTAGCCATTTAGGGTAATTTTACTGCACATCCCCCAAAAACATTTCACATGCACAGTATGCTGGTGAATTGATACTGTGTGTGTGTTTTGTAGTTCAGTTTAATTAATGGAGGGGCCCGCTGATGGGGGCCCATTGGGGTCAAGGTGATCGAAACTGTGGAGCAGGTGGCACGTCAATGAGAGTGCTTCACACAGCATGTATCGACCGCCGGTCCCAAACAGCCTCTATTGATTGACATGTTTGCTGGGGAAGTGTGTTTAACAGAGTAGTTAATGTGTAAGGCCGTTTATAAGTAACGTTGACGGAGACAGTGTGGTTACCCTGTATCAGAAAAGCTGTATGAAGAGCATGGACAAATATGAGCTGGCGTTTTAAAGTTCCAGTGTGGAAAGTAACGAGCATCAAATACTTGATTTAAAAAGAACTGTAGTGATGGATACAGGAGACCATTGTGTGGAGATCATTGGATACAGGAGATCATTGTGTGTGTCATCTACTCAACACACACAAACTCCCTTACTCACACACTACACGTTCCCGTAACAGCAAGCATTAATAGCAACCTGTTTGTTCTGTGTTACTCCACCCCAAACCCTGGACCCACTAGATACAACATTAGTACCAAGTTAATGACCAACCCTGTATGAAGCCTCTCTATTATCCCGCCCTTACACACCATGAAAGCAGGTCTGCTGACTTGTCTCTGAAACAACACAAAATTCACCAGGAATGAAAACCTGACACAGAAAAAGGACACCATTTTTTATAAATTACTTGGATTTCAGGATCAAAGGAGTGGCTGGGAAAACACAGACTCATAGAAGTAGTCATTCCAAACACTTCAGAACGCGCTCACGCTCCTAGTATGACTGTGCCACTTTAAGCATGGGGAGGGGGGGGGGGGGGGGGGGGAATCAGAGGGAGTACATGAAGTAGTCTTTAAAAAGCCTGCTCCCCCTCCCCAACCACCAACACAGACAAAATGCTGTGAAAACACTGGCTGATTACTAAGAAAACAATAGGGGTAAAGCGGCGATGTGCCAACGCACACACAACCCTGGCACAGTAATTACACAAGAGCTGTTTTGGTTGAAAACAACACGGTTTGGTGATCTTCGCTGAACGCTGTTTCCAAATGAACATCTGTTCAGAAGAAACGGTTTGGAAAGGAAAGAGAATGGGCTCGTTTTCTCTATCTGTTTCTTGAGCTCACTAATATTCCCTTGAACTAGTGCGGTTGCAATGACGAATTCAAGTTCAGGTTTAGCGTAAACCTATAAGAAACATGGCAAACCTTTGTTTGGCTCTCTCAATGCTATAATTCCCCTGTGTCTAAGTGTGCTATCAAGCAATTCTCATGCTAACAAAAATTGAGGCTATTAGAAACAACAGCTCTCTCTCTCTCTCTGCCACCAAGGGATTACATCGTTAGTGATTACAGCCAAAACTTATAAAATCACGGTCGAGCAGCAATACAACTGCTCCCAATGAGCCTGACTACTTGGCCGGCACGAGCGAAAAACAAAAATCCCCTAAACCAAGTGTTTTTGAATTGGAACTGAATGTTTTTGTATTGCTTCTTTCACGCATGATTAAGTTCTACAATCTAAAAGGCACTTTGAACGTCCCCTGTGATTTTTTCACAGTTTTATAGTCATAAAAAGCAGTCAGTCTTTTCTGGCACAGCATATGACATAGGCCAACAATCCCACTTTGAATTTCAAATCGTGTGGGAAGTGTAGCTGGGAATGTGTAACCGGCCTGAGCGCCAAGGTCAGTGTCTCAGGCTGAGAGCAATGTTTTGAATTTGGACTGAAATAGAAAATCAAAATGGACTGAAATAAAGACAAGCCCATGACGTTATATGCACATCCTATTTAATTTGCTTCATAACAATGTCAACTGATGACAAGTTAGCACTGTACATTGACATTGGTTGTAGACATTTTGTCTACTGACAGCATCTCCTTAAAGATGACTATATCATGTTTTGTGTGGGTGAGCTATAAACGCACCTCTGTCTGTGTCTCTCCTTTCTGTTTCTCTATGGCAAACACACACACACATGCACGCACGCGCACACACACACACACACACACACACACACACACACACACACACACACACACACACATACACTCCTTGTCCTTTCTGTACATGAACAGGTTAGTTGTTCTCTGCCAGTGTCTGGAAGACATTCCAGACTCTTCTGTCTGTGTTGTGACGCCCGTCTCAGCTGGAAACAGACCCGCCTATCGTCCTGCCGATGAAGAACTATGTTAAGTGCACAAGGGCCGCGCTCTCAAGACAGCAATCTTCAGACTGCATTCCTCTCAAGACTGGACTGTTTATTTAAGTCATATGTGCAAAGGCTCACTTGCATACTATACTTTTGAACTATACTTTTCCGTTTCACGAACGAAGAAACATCCCAATTTCCCATTGGTACAGAACCAACAACATACTTTGGCGTTTCAACTTCATGAGCATTTTACCTCCTCCAACACTTCCGATTTTATTCATGTTCTACTGGTTTTCTGCCCCTTTCTCAGAATTGTGTCTGTCATTATAGTGCCGGCGATGCACGTCCGTCAAATATACGGTACCTATAAAACACTCGTCCAATTAGAAAATGCTATATGCTATGCAAGCCACGTAGTATAAGTCACTGAAAGTCCAGTCCAATCAGTATTTCGAGTCAGTGTCATATTCAAGGGCAGACTGGCTGCCTAGCCAATAGACCACTTCAATTCGAGGAGGCAGCCTCCCTGTGGATAAGGTATTTGATAAAACCCTATCAGACTGGCCTTCACTAATCCAGTGGTCCCTGGGTTGGAGGTTATCAAAGGACAGTGCTAAGGACTGAAGCACACATTCCAAAACCACTCAAGTATTCACCTTAGAGGTTATGACGGTAAACACAAACAGCCCTGATCCTGACAAATCAAGTCAAGTTAACGCCTCAAAGCACTCAGGAAAAAACTGGGATATGTGATATAGTATGAGATATGTTAGGATCAACCTAACTCTGTCGCACGTAATCGAGGCAATACCTGCTTTAGCATGCGTGCACAAACGCGTGAACTAAAGACTGGAAGGCTTGTTCCTGACCAGCAGTGTGGGGTCACCAGCAGAGAGGTCAGGTAGCTATGGGCTCATGCCGTGAGTGTGTACGGAAACATTAACCCACCCTCGAAGGCTGTGACGTTGAGCAGCAGGGCAGTAATTCAAATGTGGGAGGGTCAGGGGCAGGAAGGACCACCCAGACTGCCTCGCTCACAGCTGCTCATGACGTTCCTCCCCTGGAACTCAAACTCCATTAGCTTTTCTGTCGGCGTTTGTCTCTTCCCAGTGCTCTCTTTCTATTTCGCTACGTTGATCTATCTTGTTGTAGACTCTCACATGCTTATATCAAATATGCATACTCAGACAAACACACACACATCATACACATCCACACTGAGGTTGACTTATCACCGCCTGTGTGTGATTATTGTAACACAGCTGAGCATGAAAGTGGACGGCCCTGTACCATGGAATTCAATCCCGCCAGTGATAGGTTCCATGGCCATCCCAGACATCTTACCTGTTCCTATTCAAGTCCCCATACCCCTTTCAGATAAGGGATCATATCTGTTGAGAGGATATGAAGGAGGATTACAGTTTCCTAAAGAAAAGGACAGAGCCAGCCAGCTTAGATGACACTGCTCTTGAAAACCAACTCGCTTTGGCTCCGGGCCTTGATCTTCCATCCCTCTCTCTCTCCATCTCTGTCCTCTGTCCCAGAGGACTGTATTGAGAGGATCGGCATGAAAAATAACAGGTAATTGAACTGATCTGGGGTGTGTGTGTGTGTGTTCTAGTGGACTAGGGATTTGAAAGGAGGGTTTTGATCTTTTAAGAGGCCTGAGCTGTAATATCTACTCTAGCTTTCTTCTCCAAAAGGTCATGGGGGAGGTAAAGAGGAGGGTGGTGTTCCTCTGAGGCCAGGTTTCTCCCCTTCAGTATGTGTCAGGGTTCTTTACAAATCCACTGAGACTTTGCCTCTCGACACTGGGTGTTCCAGGAGTGGAACCGTGTCAGTGGTTTTCAAATGGGGTTTGAGGTGAGGTTGTTGAGCCCTGAGCAGATCTGTCTCTGTTCTCTTCAGTACTCTTCTCTTCTCTCGTCTCCCTTTGTTTCTTTAGATTTTCTCCTACGTCAAAATCACAGGATTTTCTTGAAAGTTCTCTCATGATGTTACTTTGTCCCTTGGAAGAACAATTTTCTCCTGTGCTCTGTTGATGTTTTTTTTCTTCCTTTTTTTTTGTTCTCTGTCACAGTCTCTCACTTACTGTGCTCCTTCTCCATCTCCGGGTATCGTCTCTTGGCTAGCTCAGTTCCAGCAGTTCAATCCAAAGCTGTTTCTCTTATTGAATTTCATCCAGCTATATCATAACCTCAAAAGACTGTTGCCTCACCCGGAGGCACTTAGATGAACTTGTTCAGCCGTGACACCATCACAACCCTCTCCTTTCCCTGCCCCCCCACCTCCTCAAAATTCATTGGAGTCAAGAAATAACATTTGAGAACCCTAAACCTGACAGGACACCTTATTCATGAAGTCTGTTTACCAAATCCAGTCCCAAGGGCATGGAATCTGTTCCCTTCACATCTCCTCCACTTCCCCAGCATTACTCCCTGACTCTCCCCTAAACTAAACCTTGACTAAGCCTTCACCTCGTACGTTTGGCAGAGGGCAAAATTACCACTCAGTCCCTTTCAATTGTACCCAGAACACGATGTGTGGTGAGCGTATTATAAATCATGAACCACTTTACAAGATCACACACTTCCCCTCACACACACACACACACACACACACACCAGCACTTATGGAGGTACGTACATATGCGGACCAAGCAGGTGTCTTTATCTAAGAAGATGAAATACTTCCGCAGCGCCTCATCTGTTTATCCCACTCAGTCTCTCTCAGTCGTCATTTATAAAAATGAGTTTATTTTTCCTCCTCAATGTTCTGATGAATACTATTCATCAGAGGGATGGCGAGGAGCCTGTGGCTTTCCGACCCAAATGTTTAGTTCACAGTAAGTTTAGACTCTCCCAAAGGGTAGATCATGTGTCGCTCCATCAGAGCTAATGTCCTACGCTTATTAACTCGTAAAACCTTTAGAAAACTTTGGTAGTAGACTCGGAGGGCAAGGGAGTGTATTTGTGAAATGCGTGTCGGTGGAAGGTGCACGGTTGTGTGCGTGTCTGTCGGCGTGCGTGTTCGTTCAAGGCGTTTCCCCACGCTAAGCATGTCTGTAATCCATCTTTGCGCCTCTCTTCTCTCTTCACAGGAGGCTGTCATCTGCTTCTTTGATGTTAACTAATGATCGGACCGGCGAAGCCAGCGGAATCAGGTATCGCCCTAAAGGAACTCGCTCCTTCAGGCCTGTCTGGACTAACTTACGCACATGCACACACACATGCACCAAAGAACTGCTATGCTTGACCACAGATTTGTGTACAGGCATTTCTGAGTAAACCTGCTTATGTCGACATATGTTCCATATTTCTTTATGGAACTTGGAAAGAGTATTAATCAACAGTCTTGGTTGGAGCTTTTTATTAATATCAAGAGGGGTTCTCTCTCTCTCTCTCTCTCTCTCTCTCTCTCTATCTCTCCCTCTATCTCGCTCTCTCTTACTCTCACACACATACATACATCCATCACACCCACATCACACACACACACAAACACACAATGTTTGATATTCATCAGAGAGTTCCATTGTTGAGGCTTGGATATGGGGTAATCAGACCAGTAATTTATACGTTCATAAAGAACAGCCTTCTGGTGTGGACTGAACACACTTAATGTGAACCAGACCGCAGTGGGGGTTATGCGTGTGTGTGTGTTTACATAGGTGCCTTTTTGTATTTCAGTGTTGTCTGTTTGAGAGTGTCTGAGCTTGTGTGTGAGTGTGTTAAATGTTAAATATAAAACAGAGAGTGGCAGGTATTTAAAGGTTTGCATGTGCGGATGTATTGGCACAATGTGAAAGTGTGTTTTGCTGTGTATGTGTGATTATACGTGTGCGTTTAATGTGAAACAGCCAGTGGCAGTGCCTCAGTGCCACTGAGAGAGAGCGTGACCGGCTAACTGTTCCCTAGAGAACTCTGGAATCTATACTCAAGGCGCTGTCAGACCTGTGTGTGTATGATTGAGTGTGTATGCGTGTGTGTGACAGTATGTGTGCATGAGTGTATGTATATGAGTTTGTGTGGGCAGTGAGATCTTGTGGTTGACAACAATCACATTGGGGAAATTTCACAGCTCCTAGGTCCAATGCTACAATGTCTGTAAAATGTGATGCCCCCATGTGGCGGCAGTGATAATAGCCGGCTATTATCAGAGATGCAAGTTGGTTTAAGAGGTGTAAAAGTGTTTGTCTCAGGAGCGCTTTGCGTCCTAGCAAGAGACCCATTGTTGTGTTGCCGCCTTCGGGTTCACATCGTGACACTGTGTGTCTGTCTGTGAATGTACGGGATGTGTTAGTGTGATTGTTTATGCATGTGTGTGCCGAACCAAAGTTTATTTTTTCCGTCTCCCTTTGACCTGCCCAGTAGCAGGGGCATTGTGTTGTGTTAGCAGGGGCATTGTATTGTGTTAGTTTGTTGCTGAATGTGAAGGTCAAAGCTCCTCCCCCCCCCTTCACCGGCCGACCCCCTCACCCCCACCCCTGTGTGTTGTCGTTGTTCCAGTGGTGCTGCTGATCTGCTTCCAGGGTTAATGCGTTTCAGTACCGAGCAGATGGCCCTGGGCCACTCCGGTGTTTGTGTGTTGGTGTGCGTGAACATATTTTCTCTCTTGGAGTTTCTCTTATAGGTTCCCTGTTTGTGTATCTGTGTGTGTGCTTGTTTGTGTTTGCTGTGTGTGTTGGGAATAGTTTGCAAACCCTTGCTGCAATCTTTTCAGTTGTTCTTCATCTCCAGAAAACACCAACAAAGTATTAAACAACCCAAGAAGACTGCATACCGCGTTGAAACTGCAGCAGATATCAAATAAACTAGTGTTCAGGGACGTGTGCTTCCGTTAGGTATAGACAATTTCTTATTAGATTAAATCGGAAGGACAGAGAGGACATAAACAATAAATCAAAGTGAACAAAGAGTGTGTGGGGTTGGTGAAAACATCTGCCCGTGTTGGTGTAGGTTCCTCCATGCTCTCTTCTTCTCAACAATTCTTTCAGTTCCATCAACTTTTCTTCCCTATTGTCCCATCGCCTCTCTCCATCTGGCCATTTTCTGTTCTTTCTCACCACCTCAGTTGAAATAGCTCTCTCCATCTCCTTCTCCCCTGTGGAACATGCAGGTTCTGTTATCTCCTTCTTTCCCCATCCAAGGATCTTAAGGATGAAACCATTAGGGTTTCTAGAGTGTTCCGGAATATTTGAGCAATTGTAAATTTGCACCTTTATCGATCCCCTTCCCCTACTTTTCTCTCTCTCTTTGTCTCTCTTTTTGTCTCTTGGACTGTCTCTTTTTTTCCGGTCTGACTCTCATCACTGCTCATGGATATAGAGTCTGTAGCTCTTCCAGAGAGTTCTGCCTTAACATAATGGACGTCTTCCTCTCTGTGAGCCTGAGGCAGATCACCCGGGCTTTGTGTAAGATTGGAGCAAGCCCCTGGCTAGATGCTGGTGTGTGCCTATGCGTGTGTGCGTGCGAGAGAAAGATGGGGGAGAAGAGAGAGAGGGCCGCAGGTGTCAGGAGAAGAGGGGATGAGGCCAAAGGATGAGGTAGGATGTGGGATGTGAACAAACAAGTCTGGAAACATGAGGAGGAATAGGAGATGTGGCATGAAGAGTCGATGGAAAAGGAAGGACGTGTGTGTTTGTTTACGTGTGCGCACAAGGACAAGTGTGTGTTAGATGCTTCGGGTATCAGAGGATGAGGATATGGGGTATTGGTTGCAGACATTCCCAATCTTTGTGGTTGAGAAAATATGGGCCCATGCACACCTGAGAGTGATCCCTCCAGTAGCTGATGATCCAAGCAAAGTGTTCTCATGCCAGGGAAACCTGATCCCTCCCCAGCTGGTCTCGCCCAGAATCAGGTCATGTGCTCCAGGGGTCTCACGCTTGCTTGCGCAGATCACTCACTCCCTCAATCGCACATGCATGCTCACATATACTTATATCGCGATGCAAACACACACCCTCTTTTCAGAAATCATCATTTGTTTTCATGCAACGTTATGTGTGTTTCACACAATAGTGTTTTGAAGGACAACCCCCCTGAGAGGAGCCGTGTCCCCCCCCGAAGATGTTCTTGGAAGAAGAAGCAGTGTTGGAATTTCAAAATGGCCATCAGCCAACGTAGGAAAGAACTCCTGCACATGTAGGCCTCAGGGATTTCATTACCGGTATTTATCCTATGGCAGCCTGGGCCACTTCTGCCCCTAAAAAACAAATGATTCAAATGTTGACCTACAGAAGCTAATTTTCCAAGCCTTAAATCCTGCCTGGATCAGAACTCCCTACCATTCTGACTACAGTTATACAATACATAACATTATATTTATAGCTTACTGTATTTTCCGGACTGTAAGCCGCTACTTTTTTATTTTGCTTTGAACCCTGCGCCCAACACAGCAATGAGGCTAATCTATGTATTTTTCTAGGCTAACGTCGATTTTTCATGCTACAACGTCATCGACAACGACATCTGCGGCTAATAGACAAGTATAGGAAATAAAATTAAAATTCTAGCAACATTTTATCGGTGCAGCTTTTATACAGGTGCGCTCAATAGCCCGGAAAATACGGTAAATAGCCTATAAATTGTCACTGTAATGAGGATTCAAGCAATGTTCTTTTCATTAAGGTAGTAAATACAGTCTTTCTGTAACACATTTGTTCGGTAGTACAGCCAAAAAAACTGTTTTATCTGGAGAAAAGGATGGAGAAATCCAAGCGCAAATAATGGGTTCTCAACTATTTAGACTGTATTGCCTACCCAACCTTATTTAGTACTGATTCTATTCTTGACCATGGCCCTTTTTTCAATCTCCAGATGGATCAATCGCAAAAGGCTTTTAATGTAAAAAAAAATGCAACAAGAATCTACGTGCTGTAATCAGATATTCTGAATGACATGTTCATGCCGTGACCCCAAAACACACACACGCACACGCCCGCAACCCCAACGCCAACCGGAGAGTCACAGCCCTTTTCCTCAGACAATCCTTCACTGTTTCCTCAACTCTCTTAATTGGCTTCACCCAGACCCAACCCACAGACTCTTGTCAGAAACAATTAAAAACTCCATTCATATCCCTGTAGTTTACCCATTGGCTCCATGAGAGCGATCCTTATAACATCGACCCACATCATCTGTGTGCGATTTGGAGTTAAGGCTGTTTTCCATATTTGTTCAAATGTGGCCCGACATAAAAGACCCACAGGACAAACATCCAAATGGCTTTTTGATCATATAAATAATCAGAGGTTTGGCCAAGGTCGCTTTTTAAATAAATATCTGATTCACAAAAATATTAGCTTTCCAAAAGGGCTGTATATTATGCCTCAGGCCTAAATTGAGTTAGAAAACACTAGCATTATCACTGAATCAAAGGCGTATGATTTCAAAGGGATCTTGACAGGAGTCGAGACCACACACATAAATAATCCGTCTGAAAGTCACGTGGAATGGGCCGAGATCCAAAATGGGAGGACAGTTCAAACCAGACTGATCAAATTCAAACTGTTTATTATAATGGGCCACACCCCAAACTGGAGGAGTCTCACTCATACAGGTGTTTATTTATGACATAGCAGTCATTTATAGAACACACTGTTAACCTATTTTAACAGGCCCAAGACGAATGTACGTGTACGTACGCATGTAAAGCGTGAAACTAGACTTTTATTACGGCCCATTCCTGTTTGATTTGTTGCCTTGTTGCCTGGATGCGAAGGAGAGTCGTGAATCTAAAAGTGGGTGGTGGCATCATCCAAATCGTATATATGTTAGATGGCGTTCTCAGAAATATGGTGGGGATGGATGTCAGCCGGCGATGATGTCACACTGCTCGGTGCCGAGGAAGGTTGAGCCTGTCACGACGCCCTGATGGATGGAGATGTCGGTGTTGTGTTCATGTGGGAGGACAATCCATCCACTCCACTGAATGTAAACATCACCGCGACGTCCGAGGCAGATAAATGCTTGTTTACCTTCAGTGCTAATGGAAATCAACCCGTCGGCCTCAATGACTTGGTTGACTGGTTTTGAACTCAGGGCACTTTCCTTCTATGGAAATCAACATGCGAGGTATTATAGATAAGACACGAATGGGTGAGTGTAAATGGTGGTCACACATTATAGCAATTGTAGATCAAGACTGACATTTTAAACGTACAAAGATAGTGAATGAATCGGACGTAAATACATGAATAGATATTGTTTTGAATAACATCCTACACTGTATGGTGTATCAGTATCACCACTGAGAGGATAAGAGGCTTCATAGAACTAGAGCGAAATGGAAAGACCCAATTATGTAAGTAATACTGGGCAAGGTCTTATCTGTGTGTGTGTGTTTGGGGAAGGGGGGGTGTAGGTGTCTCTCCTGGAATGTGGTGTCAGTTGAGGGTCTTTACCCAGTAGTAAGAGGACGCTGTCCTACCGATGAATGATTACCCCATAAAGGTATTCACACAACCACTGGCACACCCAACCACACACGCAGACGCCCACACACCCGGTGACCCGAACACCATGATCAACGATATACTTTGATACCTCTTATCATCACATTTTGATCCAATCATTGTCGCCCTGTACTTTAAGTACTTTAAGAGTGTTAAGCAAAGACCAGGGCCTGGTGTGTGTCTGCGGGAGGATTTGTGTGTGTGTGTGTGTGTGGTGTGGATCTCTGCGCGTGAATATACGAGGTGTGTGCGGGGATGATCCTTGCGTGCCAGTGGACAGAGCAGGTGCAGCTGACTCCCCGAGCCTCGTGTCCCAGTATGCGGAGAGTGCCGTCCCCCTTGTCAGCTCAGCTTTCCCCACTTCTCTCCGTTGATATAAATAAAAACAGACAGACAACTCTGGGTGTTCGAGAGCAGCAGGGGTCCTGCAGAGCAGCGGGTGAGGAGCTACAGATATTTGGGGAGGGGGAAAGGGGGGGGGGGGGCTGAAGAAGATCAGGTGCCAAGTCAAGAGGAGCTGGCGGAAAACAGCCACCAGCCCCGAAGATTGTGCATCTGTTTGTTCCAGCCCAGTGAAAGACTGTAAAAGGCACCTATACTTTCGGGTCCAGCTGTGACTGGCTGACTAGTCTAGACTCCTTGGCTGGACACCATCAGGCTGAGTTTGGGGCCCCTCCTAATGAGTCCTGTAGAAGATAAATCCAACCATCTCCCAGGATAGGTTTTGACCATTTTGACTAGAGGAGATCCTTCATTTGTGTTACCGGTCCTCCCTTGCTCCTCTTTACTGTCCCTTTCCTCCATTCCTCAAGCCTCCCCCCTTCTACCTCCCGAGTAATGGATGACCTGGATGGTGGATGGTTCCTCAGCCCTTCCTGTCCATGAATCATAGACCAGCTCCAGAGGTGGACTCTGGGGGGGTATGAAACTCCCAGATATTAGGTTACTGGAGTCCCACTGCAGACATGAGGTAGTGAGTGTGAGATGAGGGCTCGAATCCTCGCCATGCCCGGGGGCCAGGGAGAAGGGATGGGTCGGTTCACGGCCCTCAAGGTTAGCCAAAAAACGGGCAAGAGACGCCGTGCGGACGCAAATGGACGGCGGGGGAGCCCGATTGCGAACACATTTGTCTAGCAAACGCAGAATGCGGTTTAACTTACCTGACAACAGTCAGATAGGGACAACCAACTGCTCATCGGTATTTGAATATGTCTCACTGCTACTTGGCCCAGGTTTGGCCTTTCTGCAGAAATGCTGCAGCAGGCTGGGCAGTGTTGACACGAGCTAACGGGAATGCTACGGTGTGAAAGACATGCTAAGGCCAGCTCAGCTCAGTCATCCGCTAACATCTCAACTCCTTTCTTCATTCCAGTAAATCAGACTGGTCCTGTCTATATAGACCCCAGCCAAGGGGCACGCTTGTCAGAGAGAGGAGTGTCTGTTAATGTATGTGTGCACGTGTGTGTGTGCGTGTGCGAGAGAGATTGAGAGAGGGAGAGGGAGTAAGAGCGAGCCCGCTGTACAACAATCCTTCACACATAGTGACAGAAACAAGCCAGATCCCTCACAGGGGCTGACATGGAGATCCATCTTTTCCCAACCCCAGGGCTCTTCCTGTAATGTCCTATAAAGTTATGCAAAGATACCAAGACATATCGGGGCGAAGCGGTTCCACTTCAGAGACATGTGCCCTATGTTGACGCGTGACTAATACGGGTCTTCCTCAAAACAAAATGATACCGTGCCAATGCTCTCTTGTAAATTCATTACCAATAGAACTTTGGTTGTAACAGCATTTTAAAACCTTGCCCAACCGATCACCCCCCTACCCACCCACCCCCTGCACATCCCGCTCCCCCCCAACCTCTCCCTCCCCCTCCAAGCCCAATTTCAAGATTCAAGTTACTACTGTCCTACAGTTCACAGAGGGACAGTCCGAAAGTTAGAACATACAGCGTACAAGTGATAAAACAAGTCTACTTTCATTTGGAATGGCTGCGATCCAGCTCGGCGCTGACTTATTCATCTGCCGAGACTTGCTCATGTTTTGCACGTTCCCATCACACTTCAAATGGGCAGAAACCTTCTGAGGCATCGCGATTCCCCACAACTCAAGACTCCGTTAATGAGAGGCAGAGTTTCCGTATTTCTCTCACCTCCACCACTATTTATTACCTTGAGAACGCAGGTGGGAAAGCAGTCGTTCGCACCCCTCTGGAAAAAAACCCAGTCTTTTCATCAGTGAGCCGGGCGGAGTTGCATCACTTGATTTAAGCCAGAGGTCATTCAGGCTACCAGCACTGAGGAGAGCACGTTTTCCGGAACTCGTTTATGAGGAATGATTATACGTTTGCATTAAAAGTGTGATTCCGATTTTAGTGTTGGTCAGTAAGTGTGAGTGAATTAGAATATGATATTCTGAGTTAGGTGACGGTCAGTGTTACTTAACTGTTTATGTATCCAAAAGATATGTATTTCAATAAATGTATGTTTACCATTTGTAAACCGATATTTTACAACCTATTTGGCTCATCATTGTGAGATAAAGCAAAAATGATTACTCCCCCTCAGTTACGTATATTCGAAGTAAACTAGCTTATGACAATCTATTTCTGTGGAAATCTGGTTGATTTAGAGTGAAACAAAAATTTGTCATCGTTGCCAACTTGCGTCCACACTGTCAGTAGAGTGTCAGAACACTGGCTCCCTAAACCAGGATGGTTCTTTTCCGTTTGGGACGCAACATCATGTGAAATTCTTTGGCCGTAGTTTCTCCAGTCTAGACTGAATTTCTAGGACAAGATAGATGGTTATTACCATCTGGGACAATGAGATGAAAATTTATTTGAAAACGAATGGGCTTGGCTTCCTTCAAAGGAACAAAACTGAGCCCTGATTAAGTCAGCATGTTTGCAAAAAGTACATATTCATTACGAGGATAAAAACAAAACAGGGATTGAAAGGTCAAGTATCAAATTTGTATGCCTTGCAAAACAAGTACGCAACATTTATGGTTGTGTTTGTTAGCATTGAGGTAATTCCTTCCCATGCAGTGTTAAGCATGGAGGGGCAGAGCTGGAAGAACACTGCTGAAAATGCTCTCGACTCCAACATCTTCATCTGCCACCAGACTCTGTGTACAAACAGAAAAGCAACACTGTGTCATGGCCGCCAAGTGGAGGTCTCCTTCATGCTTTCCCCTGTCGCCTAACGAGCGAGCGAGCGAGCTCCCGCTGCGGCACATGAGGCGTGGAGTTCACTTGAGAAGAATCTGATGGCACCTCCTTGTTCACCAGGGACACATGCAACCCAGATAAACGATGCCACGTCAACTGATCTGCTCGAGACCGTCAAGGTTGAAAGGTGGCAGAGCCGCATCAGGGTTTTCCCCCTCACACGCACCTACACATAAACACCCATTAAGTTCTTTCAGTTTGCGTAACCTATCCAGAGTAAGTGTGCGGTATTCTCCTGACAGGAAGAGCTTCTGGTGCACTAGGTGTCAGGACTCTTGTCTCGCGTGACACGTTTATGGCTAATAAACCTCCAGAGTATGTCCTCTCATAAATATACCAGTCCTGTTGAAACTGTCCCTCAGGCTTCACATCAAGAAACACACCTGCTGCCCTTTCTAACTCCCCAATTAGTTGAAGTAATTCATTATTTTAAAAACAGTAGAGCGTCATCCAAGGGAATTAACGAGTTTGCTTAATGAATGCCTTCCACCTTGAAAGTGAATGAAAGGCCCTCTATGCCACAGCAGTACTGTAGGGTATGTCTTGTCACAATGACAGGCTAAGCAGTAACAGCCAAAGAAATACGCTCCTTAACCTGACATGACATACACGTAGTAATTGTAAACTCCTGGATACTGTTTACCACTGAGGGGCTCAGGGTGCTAAAACACAGAGTGTGTGACCAAAAGCTGTTTTTGTGAAAAGCTTTCACGCTTAACTTGATGTTAAGTTACAGCTCAATTAGCGTCAAATCCTTTTAACCCTCTCAAATTATACATAAACTAAAGTGATGGTTTATTATTTGCAGGCTTTGCAAATTCATATTCACATTCATTTTGCTGTGGGATGTTTGTAAACAGTCTGCAAGAGCGTAATCGTAAACAATCGTAAATCTTTTATTTGAGAAAATGTATATCGTTGATATTGATACAGAAATGTGTGGGGAAAACAAGAAAGCAGTAAATGAAAGTATTGAGAAAGGGAGAAAAAAGGAGAGGATGGAAAGACAGTCAGAGACGAAAGGAAATACTGTAAATACTGAGAGTAGACGAAATTGACCCCCCAAAAAGCTGCCATTGTTAATGATGGATTCTCCGCTAATCGAAACAGTTTGCCCAGTCGCCCAGCTGGGCTTCATGTGCTTTTGATTACTCCACGCCATTTAGTTCCACGAAATTACATGCTGCCTAATGGCCTTTTAATGGTTATAGGTTTCTCTGCTCTTTAATGAGCTGCACCAGTTGGTGTCTAATGCCCTATGGAAAATTGGCAATGGTTCAATGTGGTTAGATATAGTTTACACACTTTATTGTGTGAAATCCCAAACATGTTATTTGAGCCGTTTAGAATAAAGGGGTAGATTCTCTTGTTTGGGTTTTCTCGCTTCTTCTTGTTTTGCATCGTTGCTTTCCAGCCTGGTAGTCAAGAAACACAGCTATTAATTTCCCAATTGCTCTCTGCTGTACACCTCTTATCCTCCCTCTGTGTGTAAACATGCTAAGCCAGTTCTTGTCCCTCCTACACACACTTACCATAACTCCTACATTACTTTCAGTGTGCTTTTTTATGGCAACACAAATGTGATTTCACAAGAGGGGTAGAATCTCATGAGTCTATTTAGGTGGTGTGGAGAAGGTGAGAGGGAGTTCAAACTCAGCCCTGACCTTAACCATCGTCAAAGCACTTACAGGCCGTTGGTAGGACCCTGTTTGTGTGTTTGCGTGTGCGTGTCTGTTTGGGACTTAATGGGGACGTTAACAGCTGCTTTCTGATGAGTGCCTGTTTACTGGACCCAATTAAGTAGAAAATGACCACATATCTCTCCTGCTGAACTAGGACCCTACACAGATGGCCTACGGACCCAAGAGGCAGGCCAACACCTTACCCACAATGGACTAGCCTCTCAACACTCCAAAACGAGGGACTCCAAAAAACACCACTGTCATCAATCCCAGTGTGCTTGCATTATCCCATAGAGATTCCCCTCTACTTTAGAAACCGTAGTGATTTATTTCCGAACCCTTTAGCTCGATCTGAATATTTTCCGACGACGCGTCTGTTGTTTGATTGATACTAGAGACGTCTCCAGACGTTGTTCGGGTCATATCTTCGCCGCAGAGTCAATGACTTTGACCGAAATTCATCAAGGCAACTATCCAGTTCGTGTCAGTATTTTTCCTTAGCTCCTTCTCACCTCTTTAGGGTAAATATCTTTTTTTTGCGGCGATCCCCGTTAGAGATGACAGCTCCTTGGAAAAAGACCACATTTCTGCCTGGAAGTGAAACTCTGGGATGTGTCCTGTCATCCCGTTTTGTTTTCTCTTCCTATCGCTTCATCTCTCCACAGGCCTGACAGAACCTTACCTAAGGGCTGGGGCTGGCGTCCTGTCTCTGGTGAGCGGTAGGAGATGACATCACTGCAGAGTTATGTGGAGGAGTAGGGGTGTGTGTGGGGGGTGGGGGGGTGGGAGGGGAGGGGGGGGCGAAATATGCCTAACCACAAGCACCATCATGTTTCACTACAGGCTGCACGGCTACAACGTTGCACCAAGGTCTTCTTGCTCCAAGTGCCAGCAGGATTCCTCAACTCCCCGGCAATGAAAGAGAGAGAGAGAGAGAGAGAGAGAGAGAGAGAGAGAGAGAGAGAGAGAGAGAGAGAGAGAGAGAGAGAGAGAGAGAGGAGGCGTGGAGCAGAAACACGATGATAAAGAACGAGCATGCGAAGTGGAAAGACATTACAGCCTAGGCCTTGACAGAAAGATGCTAAAAGTCAATACGTCAAGTGCCTACTTTATACACCAGAATGCACACGCAACGATACAGTCGTTCATCAGCGTTTACCATGCTGCCATAGACTACATCTTAAATCACATTGGGGTTTGTTGACATGTGATGGGCTTGTTTGAATTCATGGCCCTGGTTAGAAGGGTGTAAGAAACAGTGCAGCTATAAATGGTAGCAGAGATCCCCCGGTACTGTATGTCCAAGGTGTGTTGTTTAGAATGTCCTTGGTTCACTTAGTGCAGGCCAAAGAAAGATTGCATAGAGCAATTGCCTTGCTTTGACAGAGAGCTACTGTGTGGGGAGAGTGAGAGAGAGACAGATAGAGAGATAGAGAGAAAGAGAGAGAGAGAGATAAACATAGATAGATAGATAGAAAGAGAGAACTACTCTAGAGGGCAGTAAGAGACCACAGAGGACAGATAGTGTGTGTTCGACAATCCAACCCATTTCTTAAACTATCATTATTAAACTTATCATCGTAAACTGTAATGGACTGTTAAGCAGAAACAAAACGTGTTGCAACAAGATACGATTCCCACTGTGTGTCACTCTGGGGTTTTTATCCAATCAATCTTAAAAAATGATTTCAACATTTTCTGTCTTTTGAAATGTAATGTAAAGATATGTGATTTTTCTCAAACAGAGCCTCAATCTTGTATCACAAGCTCACAGGGTGAAGAGGAGTGTATTATCATTGCACCCATAGCAACCTAACAGATGTGGAAAAAGAAGCAACCAAGTAACCTGACCCTTGTGTTGGTGAGTCTAGGGACGGGTGAAGGGATTAAGATAGGAATGATAAGGCCTTTGAGCATTGTGGAGCCACACAAACCGCCTGAACAGAGAGGCCCTGCTGGACGCCTGTTATCTTTTTACATTATGTTCCTGCAGCGTGTGCATGCTATAAATCACCATCTGTAACAAGACTCACAATGGGACGGCGGGCAATTCAATGCCCTGCTTGTCCCTCCTATTAGGACCTGAGGCAGCGAGGTGAACCTTGTTCCACAAAAAGCTTCGTTAGAGTTGATCATCACTTTTGCATTTGTCAAAATGTGACTCTGTACAACAGCTATACGATGACTTGTTGTGAGAACTTTTGTTTGACTTGAGGTAATAAAGGAATGCTGACTAAACGGGCTAGTTTTCCAGTAAGGTCAACACACGGCCAAAACAAGCCATATTTGGGAATGGAGAAGGTGGATGTCAAGATGGCGGCTTTAGACGGATGCACTCTCGTAAACACAGCGAATGCTGCGTAAATGTCACAGGTTAGGTATCAGCACATGTTGTTTTAATTTTATTCTTTTATTTATTTTTATAACATATTTGAAAGGTGACAGGTCTGTGATGTGCTGCCAACACCCATCAGTCCCAAACAGCCCTTGACCTTCTGTGCCCATGCTATCAACAGGGAAAAGCACGCCTGCTGCTATGAGCAGGCAGACTACATAGTGACCCATGACTTGGTGTAATAAACGTATACACTGTCATGGGCCAATCTGGGGGCCTGTTAAACATCTCAATTTAAGATGCAGGGCTATTAACAGTCCCCAAAATAAAGAGGTGGGCGATAAACGGGGCCAAGGAGACAGCCTTGTGGTGCAATAACCTGGCAGAGGGGGGTGTTGGTTACGCAGATCCACTTTTTGCGTGTTCTGCACACACTGGGAACAGAATATGCTCGCATGGCCTCTCTAAAGTTCCGTTAAAATCGGTTCACCCTCACCGTCAAGATAATAGCTTTGTCGATTTGCGGTGCTTTCTTTGCTAGCCACCCTGAACTGCATGTCCCTGGATGACACTGTTAAAAGAAGGCAGGCATCGTGACCCCAGGTTTAGATTACACGGTAATCCTTGGATTTCTGGTTCCGAATACAGTTTACGGGTAGAACAGTAAGGAGCACATGATATGCATTGTACTTAAGACACACTAAGTCCCCTGCTATGCCTGCAAAACTCTTCCAAAGTTTATATGGAGACACAGGAAGGCCTGCGGTAGATTTTCAGGTTCTTGGATTTCATTTATAGTTCCTCTTACTCCCATTTTGACTGCCTGAGTACCTTACTTAGCAAAATGTCCTAGCTGTGGTTTTATGGTCTAAATATGGCCCTTCTGAATCACCCCTTTTAGTTAGAAGGGTCATTAACAGCTAATGCTATCTAGTGCTAAACTGTGCAGAGGTAATGAAACTGAGAAGCTGCTGCACTTATCCCCCTCTGCTGTTACAGACCCAACATGGCTGCCAAAAACTTTTAAAAGTATGACTTTGGATGAAACTTAGATAGTGTGACATATCAGAGTCTGGGTCTCCAGACACTAACAGGGGTGCTTTTAATCACCTCCATCGTCTGCCTCAGGTGAAATGAACTTGGTACGAGACTGACAGACATCCCTGTAACTTTTTTTCTAATTCCACGAAGTTCTGCGGTGATCCCTGTGCCTACCTCTCATTGCTCTCGGCTGAGGCAGAGCTGTTAAGCCATGAGTGTCTGTCAGTCTGTCTGATGGGTCAGCACTGAGACCAGGCTCATAGAGGAAGTGTTTAGAGGCATGGGGAGGTGTATTGTATCAGAGCTCAGGGCTTTAAGGGAAGTAGTAAAGGCAGGAAGATACAGCTGACTGCTCTCGTGAGCGGAAAGTCCCCTCAAATATGCATTTTCTTTTGTTCGTTTGTTTTCGTCATCAAATGTTATTTTTTTTTTACTTTGCAGATGGCAGATGTAGATGGGAAAGCTATGTCATCTATGACATCTATGTAGAACACAAAATACATGTAAAACTTTGATGAGACAGTTCAACTGACATTAAGATTCAGCCCCACTGGCCACGGGAGTGGTGAAGCCTATCTTCATTAGCATCGATAGGTCAGCACTTTGTGCGGACACTGAGGGATGAGGTGTTAAAGAGCCAAGTCAGATATATGCTGGTGTGAGCTATATGAGCTTCGGTACTTAGTACAGGCTGGGATTTGGAAGTAAGCAGGAGAAGAGTGATCCAGGGCAAGGGTTAGCGTTCAAGATGGGTTTTTCCCATACCAAAGATAAAGACTCTGATTATGTGTGTTGTATGGAATGTATCATGTAGTTCTCCAGTGCAAAACTGAAAAGCATACCCGAGCTACGCTTTTATAGTATCACATCTGTCGTTTGTAAGTTACTTTCAAATACTAGATGAGTATTAAATGCAGTGCTGGTCAAGTACTGTTAGTTCAAAGGAAAATTTCAGGTTCAAATTTCAGGTTGTTTTGGAAGCTGAATTCAAACACTTAGCAAGTACTCGAAAGACTACGGTTATGATTTAGGACGAGGATATACGCATTTACACAATGGCGCAATATCGGTTCCAAGTTGTGCTCTAGCATAAAATAAATATTATGACAAATACAGCATGATGTGATACTGACAGTTAGTTAAATCCCGAAAACTGCAAAACTTTAGAGTTCTGAGACAGCCTGTGTGTGATGGTCGGCGAGGAGAGAGGTTTTATGGCTATATACTTTGGCAACTAGCGGCCATGAGACAGGTGGCAGGAGGTTATTTCAATAATCAGTAATAATATCATCAGCCCCCCCCCCCCCCCCCCCACACACACACACACACACACACATCCCAGTCTAAGTGAGGGAACACATGGTGATGACCACTTAAGGAGTGTCAATGTGTCCCAGCATGCATTTAGTGCCCCCAAAATAGCCCCCCTACAAACACAGCTGGGTAGCAGGAAGAGAGCTGGGGCATGGTATGGTCTCAAAGGCCAAGTGTGGCCAATACCTGTGTGCAAACATACATTCCTGAGCTATTCTGTACATTTGACATTCTTTGGCAGCATTCTTCCTGCATTGTTTCACATTGCAACACACTTGTGCTTTGGCATGGATTTGGGATAACATCCGTTTAATGGTTATGTTCATCGTTTGATCTATATATACTTTGTGAAATAAAAAAGAAACAGATACATATGCATATGCCCAGCATATTTGCTGTGAAATGAATGGCCTGTTTTTTTATATAACTTTCAAGTCAAACTTTCTATTAGAGTATCTGCATGTTTTAGCATTTCTCAGAAATGTATTAATAATATAGATGTGTTGAGACATGTCCTCTGAAATTCAGTTCGCTTTTGTTTTCAAAAGATAAAATTGTTGTATTTTCTTCTTTCCAAAAATCTTACTGAGCTTTCACATCATATTAGGCATTTTTCTGTCCAAAGAACTGGAAAAAATAATATTGATTAAGTGGTTACTGGAGTCCATATATCCGAGCAAAAATATTTTTTTGATGCCAAGGTCATCATAACCATCATAAAGCAAATGAAGCATGATTTATTTTCATAATGACAGGTACTACCCAAGGAAAACGGCCGCTTCCTGATTGCAATAAGTTACACAAAATGCATCTCAAATGGGCCATCGGCCTGAAATCTGGTCTGCGTCCCACTTTACACTTTTCCCCTTTCTTTCTTGGAAATCCAATATTTTAGTTAATCTCTCTGAAGGTTTTAATCATTGTTGTCAGTGCTGCATCACGTCATTAATTCAACACAGGAAAAATAAATAACTTGTTTGACGCTCTACAGTTTCCACTACAGATGTGGAGTAATTTAGAGGCTCGCCTCAACAAAGAAGACATTTTGTTTAAGTTCAAAAAATTACAATGGCGCAATTAAAATAAATCTTGGCTTGAACTTCCATTAACCCTGGCTTGGTTTGGGTTTCAACTCCCCAGGCTCAGTGTGTATATGGGACTTTGTATGATTTGTATGTATGATTTATGCTGTCTTCTTCCCCCTGCCTGAACCAAAAAGGAAAAAAAAAGCTTTGAAAATTAATGGCATGAAAAGTCTGATAGATAAAGTCCTATTTCAATTCTGACAGCCTGTACTTTACTGTTAAGGCTACATGGGAAATTACTGTGCAAAGTAGTGAGGTGTTACCTAACCAAAGGCGTTTAAAAAAGTACATTGTAAGAGGTGATTTAGGAGATGAAGGCTATGTAATCAAACATATAGTGGATTAAATATTTAGGACTGGAGTATTTAAGAGTTTACTAAACCAGTTATTATATGCCACAAGGAGGATGATTGGTGTTTGGGGTAGGTGGAAAAGCATTAGGTTTGTAACAAAAGACTCCTGAATAGACTGGACTGGAAAAACAAAACACGTAATAGGGCCTATTTAGGGATTAAACCTGAACCGCACTATTTTATTTTTAAGAATAGCTAAAACGTTATTAATGTAAAAATAGTTTAATCCAAATATTAGTCTACATGGTAAGAAATTATCTATGACATTTATAGAACAACGGCTTTCATTAACACAGACAACACAGCTCATAGTTGTTTTTCGAAGTACAGGGGGTTTGAACTTTTGAATCTGTTCACCTTTCACCCTGTGGACACAGGTGGTAAGAATCTATCATAACAGATGGACACACATGTACAAACACACGCCCCTTTAATTTGATAGGGTTGACATACACAAATTACAGTGTTTACTAGTCCCCCTTTTACAAAACAATCATGATCTCTCTGCACAGTCTCTCATTGTAGCCAATAATACTCTGTACAGCTCTTTAAGCCCCTGTACGTTTTTCAAAACAGATATTTTGAAATTATTTGAGCATTTACGTAATATAAATGCTATATGGATGCACACTGTATCCACAATATATAAATAGTAGTTGGACAAGCATACAGAAAAAATGACAGGGGTTGATGACCAACATCATGTTAAGTCCTCGTTCATGGGAATGAGATGTAAAAATAAAATGCTTAAGAATAAATATCCCTAAAAAATGAATACAAATGAATATACCTAAAACAAAAATGAATTGCTAAAATTACTAAAATAATAAAGAATCGAAATTTCCATAAACAAACACACAGTCATACATCCGCAGTGCACTTTATTTTTTGGCAGCATTAACAGTGGTTACTGCAGTTGTAAAAAACGGTGTTTGAGTCTGTTAGTCCTTGCATTGATTGATATGTACCGTCTGCCTGAAGGCAACATTTCAAACAGGGAGTGCCCAGGGTGTGAAGTGTCTTTTAAGATGTTTTTTGAGACAGTGGGATCTGTGTAAGTCTTCCAGTACAGGGGGGTTAGCCAACAATCTTTTGAGTGGTGTTGATGACCCTCTGGCGCGCTTTCCTCTGAGCCACTGTACAGCTGCGGTACCAAATGCATATGAAGTATGTGAGTATGCTTTCAATGGAGGCTCGGTGGAAGGACACCAACAGTATTTATGTGATGTTCTGAGTATTCTCAGGAAATACAGTCTCTGCTGGATCTTTTTCAGCAGCTCAGAGTTGTTCACACTCCAGGATAGGTTGTCCTATATGTGGACTCCCAGGAAGCAGACATCTGCCACCCTCTCCACACGGTCCCCGCTGATGATCACTGGTAGAATATCAGTCTTCTCCCTACCTAACAACAGTCAGCTCGTTCTTCTTCCTGCTCCTCTGAAGTCTTCTCTGTTGCTGGCATTCAGTGGAGTGTGTGTCTGCGTGTGTGTGTGCGTGTGTATCGGGGAACTTCATAAGCCATCTCTGTCAACGCAGGATTCCAGTGGTCACACAAGTCCTTTCTAATCCTCCGAGTCATCTGCCTCTCCATCACTAGCTCAGTAGCTTGTCTCATCATCCTACCTGGCCCAACCCAAGCCAGCCCTGGACTGGAATGGCCTTGTTCCAGCAATCCCCACAGCTAAAGTAAAATCAATCCCAGTTTTTGTTCACTTCTGACCCTTGTTCATTGCATCCCAGTCTGGGTTGCATGACTCAGAGAGGTCAAGGCCCAGTTCAGCTCCAGTACTGGCAGTTACGCTGCTCCAAGAGTTGCCTGAGCGTGTATGTTTGGGTGCTTGTATTTATTGATATTACCCAGGTGTGCGGCTTACTGTCTCAACCAGTCTGATGAGGGCAAAAGGGACTTTTGGCTGGCTGCTGGAAAGCTGTGGTTACCCACAGGAAGTGAATACTGACATGGCATAAATAAATAATAGCTTTTAACACACCGTGTCAAACACGCAAACGGAGCGATGAATCAACTGTCAAACCACCCCTATTACCCAGTGTGCTGGGTTTCTCCATTTCGTCTGACCGAGGAGCACAGTCATACGCATATACAGGCTTATGAAAACATAGTCGCAAGTGGATAGGGCTGCGTAAATGCACACAACAGCACGCTTTCACACACCCTTATCGGCCTGTCTTTTTTTCTCTCTTTTCCCCTGCACCTCTCTCCTCTCTGTCTCTCCCCAGGCCCATCACCAGACTTCACTCAGGACTATATATGTGACAGGGTTTTTAGTATATGGCAGACTATGTTTCACAGCTGTCATGTGAGAGGGAAAATGTGCAGACATGATTTGGGGTAGGGTGCGCTTTTGGCTACTGGAACATGTATCATGTAGGCTACAACATATCTGTCATAACCTAAGGTGTCAATATATAAATAACTGTTAAAACTGGTAACCTGTGTGCCCCTTAATGTATGTGTGGATGTGTTATGTTGAACAAGGATTATATTTAACCCACATTTATCCCACATGTAATTTTATTGGGCTGCATACTTACATAGTCATTTGTTTTATTGATAAATACACAACTGAATAATTATAGGAGAATATTATTAAGTTAAAATTTGAAAAACGCAGCAAATAATCATAGCATAGCCTTTGTCATTGACTATAATGATGAAAACATCATTCAATATTTTCTTTCAACAATGAACCTTAACTAATGTAAAAAGATGCTGTGGTAATTTTTGTTCATTGTTGGCCATCACATATCCTCACTAGTTACTTTTTCATGTAGAAAATACACAATAATAAAATAAAATAATAATACTGTAGACATATATATTGAATTGATAAATACCCAAAATGGCAGCATAGTCACAAAAACTGATGGAAAAACTGTGTATGATTAAGATATTCTAAAAAGGGGTTTTAAAGGGGATTTATTTGACTTAAGGCCAAATGAGCAAGCATTATATTAGTCAACGGAATTCAGTGATGGGGTACTATACATATTAAAGGAATATTCTTTGATTTGGGTAAGACTACAGTCTGCGTTCCCCAGTTGAGACTTGAGGTGGTCTGCACCTTAAAATAGTTCTTACAACAGATGGGAGATCGCTCAGCGGAAAAGTGGTCAGGGTTCATTTAAACCGGGATGTATTTTTGCATATCGGTGCATTTACGTGATTTACGACTGATGATGTGCCTCTCTCGTGCTGATTTTGGAGAGAAAATGGTGATCGGAGAGAAGTGTGAAATTTACAGGTTTTGGCTTGCGTAGTGAAGCACTTAGTGTATATTTATCATTGGTTGTCTATGTATTATGGTGGCAGAATCTGTCTAGCTGCAGGTTTCGAATTACAAGTTACCTTTGCTGCTCCGCTTGTGGAGTCTATACATCAGCTTCATTAGTGCGGGGTGCATTCATCTTCTTTTGGTCAGTTTAATGCACCAAGGAAGTCTGTCAACTCCCCATTGTGTTTTAGGAGTCCAGCAGTCAGGGGTTCTGTACATGAATTAAGTACATGACCAAGCACATCTACACAAATATGAATTCACATAGTGTCATGGTGTATGAAACATGGTTGAGTTACGTTTGAGACAGACACACACACAAACACAACTTTGTTATTGAGTGAGCAAGGCAGTTGCAGACAACCTATACACTGGTGCAAAAATAATAACAATAATAATAATAATAACAAAAATAGTATATAAGAATACGATAACATAATATTTTTTTTCATTTTATTTAAATGTAATATTGTAATTTGGTACCTGTACATATCATCAACAAACTAAAAGTCACTGTGCTGGCCAGAAAACTCAGGTGAGTCCAACATAAATGGCAGAAGTCATAGCCAGAAATGCAATGTGCCATGTCACCAATGTCACATGAATAAAGCATTCATTTTTCCAGGTCTTCCAACAGCTGTCTGGAATATTCCAGAAAATGCCACGTGTTCCACATCCAAGTCAGGCTGCTCTCCTGATTATGCTGTTCCTCCGTTTGATTTCCTGTCCTGTCTTTTCCTGGAAGGGAAGTCGACACTGATTTTCTCCAGCCACACAGCCATCAATCACCCAGGAAGTACAGACAGAGGAAGCAACTTTAGACAGCCTCTGTCAGTTCAATGCCAGAAGCCATTACAAACATTGAGAATCATTCCTCAAGGGTTAAGGTATGAGGCTGTAAATTTGGATTACACTGTGTGCTGTGGAGAGGAGGAAAGATGGAAATTAGAGAGAGAATAAGAACATAAGCCAACCTGAAAATTAAATTAATTCAAATGACCGAAACATGCTATAGGTGATATGGTTCCATCATGGCTTTTAGTATTAGACTTGACAGAGCTTATTAACTAATATGCAGTGAACTAAACAAACTTTCCATGTAGCGGCCTTTTGAGATGATGCATGCGCTTTTAAACCACGTCAGACTGTTCGTGCTAGCATTGATGGAGGGGGATTTTTGGGCAGGTGCAACTTGCCGGCCATTGCCGGGGCAGCTGCCTGCCGGACTAGATAAAGAGAGCGAGAAAGAGTGAGAGAGAGAGAGAGAGAGCACAAGCTGCAGAGACAGCTAGATAGATGAGCGGTTATGTCTGAACTGCTGCCATGTCATGAACATTCACCATAAATCTCCAGTCTGGACAGAGGGAGGCTCGCATTCGCGTTTCACACGCTGGCCCTCAACCCGGCTCTCTCCCCTCCTTTACACCACCCCCCTCCCCGCTCCAACGCTGTTTATTCTTAGCCCCATCACATACTCAGAAGAGCCGTGAAGTCATTATTTCATAAAGTTAGCCCTCGGGCTCCTGCGGAGGACCTCCATTTGTAAGACTACCTGTGGATGACAAACAGGATGGGCTGGAGGGGGCTGGGGTTGGTGAGGAGGAAGGGCACCTGCAAAAGAACATTTTGCTCATCTGCCAATTTACAATGGATTATTTTCCCCCTCTTGACAGGGAAAGAGTTATTTTCACACCTCTGCTTTCTGAATAAATTATCCAAGGCGGTAAAGATCCATGATACATGTTTTTTTTTTACTGTGTGGCTCTGGAACATAGCAGTCATCATCCGCTTGACATTTTGAAGCCTTGTAAAGTGTTGGCAATGAGAGGTGTGCTTTACTCAAGGCCAGGGGAATGGTGGATGCAACAGTTACTGACCCGCCATTGGTTATTACCACGGGTAACATGGCATGGCTAAAAGCACAATTCAGCCAATCAGATATGATGAGGAAATCCCTGTATCAGTTCACATGAGGAAATACCATCTTATCTATGATTCTGAAAAGAGCACTAGCCTTTAGATAAAATCGAAACACAAACACTCTGCATAAAAGCTCCTGAAAGAGGCTGATCAACAAACAAGTCCTTCGACATTCCCTCAGTGACCTGTGAGAACCAGACACTGGTATTATGGGTTTGACAGTAATGTGAACCATCCAGCATGTCTCCTCAGCTACATGTGAGAGTGTGCTGTTGCCTCGTCCTTTGGTTGTTCAACTCAACTTCACCCCTGGCTGCGCATGTTTCAGGCTGTTTTTAGGCTGTCAGCTTCCTGGTGATGTAAAGTTCTTGTGATTTACATGCGTGCAGATGAAAGCCCCGACCAGCCTGTCTTAAATCACATGCTGTTCTATAAGGCACCCACCGTGCGTGTGCGTGTGTGCGCGCGTGTGTGCGAATTTCTTGACCTGCACGTACTATATATGTTAGAAAGTGTGTAAACTGCACATACAACATGTGTACTTTTTCTCATCCAGCTGCATCCACACAAACACATACAGTCCTCACACACACAAAGAACCCCTCAGTGGACCTCAGTCCGGTATGTGCGTCCAGATCATAAAAACTCAGAGACACAAGGGCACACTTAGGCTTGCCATGGTTTTCTGAAGTTATAAATAGAAAAAAAAGCTAATAAACATTTATGGAGCGTCCATAAATTTCCCCCCAGTACACGGCTGACAATAAGTTCTGTTATCCCCACAATGTCATTTGAATGCCCTTTGGTGACGGACCCATTACTCATCTTGCTGTGATTTCACACAGGGCTCTTATTGGTCATGCCGAGGGGCTCTACCAATCAACTGACCCATTGGAGACGGTTGTGACTTCCTCATGACCCTGGTTGTCCCATCGATGACATTATAAAGCCCCTCATTAATTTAAGTCTGCGGACTGTGAAATGGAACGCAGGGAAGATGATATTGTCTCACAAATGCGTAAATCTTATTGTTGGGATGGTTGTTATGGTTTTGGCAGAGTGATAATTGTTGTCATAACACTACCATGATATAACGGGGTCTATCACGTTGCTATGCTCAATGACTGATGCTCTTTGTAAAAGCTCTCTCTTGTAAGTCGCTTTGGATAAAAGCGTCTGCTAAATGAATAAATGTAAATATAATATCCTGAAAGTAAATAACATGCATGAATCGTCTGCTTTAGATAATGTGTGACAATTTATTGGAAAATGCCAACAATCAAGTCCTAGTATTATACCAAATACTTCAGCTATGAGAGCGTTCAACTTTTTACGTCAGTGGGATCTAAATGAGTAAAATAATATTTGAAATAATAGCTACTTTTAATCATTTATGTGATGGTCAATAAAAAAAGGACTAAACTGTCATTCCTAAGATAATAAAGATGAAACGAAACCCACCAAGCACTGCAACGATACCGTACATAACCACATATCACACAAATGTCCTTCGGAAAGTCATATTCTGTCCCCTCGTGTTCTATGTGCACAGGACCAAAGGATTATGGGATTGTTCCCTGGTTGCTGTAGCAGTACTGAGCAGTGATGGAGTGTGTTATGTTTTTAAAGCTAATTAGCGTCACAAGCTGTATCTGGCTTCATCAATCTTGGGGCCAGTAAATAACCAAAATGGACAAAATAACCAAGTTTGGCTAATGATGGTGGATGTAGCCTTTGTTTCTAATGGCTGTCATTAACCTTGCAATTGCTAAATAATAGCATCTTAATTAATTTGTTTCATAGGGAAAGTTTGTAGTGGAATTTAATTATATTAATGGGTGCCCGCAAGGTACTTAGGAAGTGGCATTGCAAACACTCACACACAGATGCAGGTACACAACTACAAAGTAGCAATGTACATGTATGTACGTATGAACGTACACAATTTAGAACACACTATGCACACACATACATACGCACACCAAAAATTATGACACATTATAAACGTATGCACACACATGCCCACACATAAAATATAATCCATACATCCATACATCCGTGTGCGCGCGCGCACACACACACACACACACACTGCATTCATACGCACATACACACAAACACACAAGCCAATCTTGTAAACCGCAACACATCAGTATCAATGAAATAGCCTCTGCAGTCAGCTCTTTGTGACCTTATCTCTAATGACTCCCACTCCCAATGGGATCAAAGCATCCAGAGCCATCGCCTCACCATCTCCTCGTGGAGCAGGTTGATCTAGTTTATTCCACTCAGACTCCTCCTGGAGGAAGTGCACTGTCAGAATCTCGGGGGCACCCTGCAATGGCTTCTCTCCCTCTCCATCGGCCATGCGCTTAATAAGATAAAGACGGTCGGTTCATGCCTTTTTAATGCGCTGCGGGGTCAAACCTGACCGTGAAATATTTCCCCATGCTTTAGACACGGCACATTGCCTTTCTCTCCTTAATCTACTCTACTTAAGATGGATATACACATGGGTACAATACTGTATGTGAGCCTAGTGTGTATGGCGTTTGTGCGCAGCAACACAAATGTATGATGGTGGGTATAAATAATTGCAGAGTCGTTTATCACCTCAAATGGACCGAAATGAGGAGGTGTCTAGAAGTTTTGGTGTGTCACGCTGACCATTAATTGGTCTTTGGTGTACTCAGTTGTGGAATCGCTTGCACACACTGACAGTCTGTGCTGACTTGCTTAGTTTCCTCATCCTCCCCTTCCTCTCTATCTTCTCTCACTCCATCGAGCAGGAAGGAAGCGCAGACAGATCTATTTTCCGGCGCTTCGGAAGGAAGCCACACAGAGACTTTGATTTTGTAATGCAATTAGGTGTGTACGCATGTGTTTGTGCCTTTAAGTGTGCGTTTGTGTGTGTGTGTGTTTGTGCGTAGGGTTGTGTGTATGTGTGTGTGTATTAAAGGTCCTATAGAAAGGACTCAATAAGGGAAGAGGAGCTGAGATTTATTACTGGGACAGAAGTCCAAAATCAATCAGGTGATTGAATCATGGATATTATTGGCCGTAAATTAGGAAGCTGTTTGTGTCAGTGCGGGGGAAGAGGAAAAGGAGGCGGAGGGACCAAAAGGTAGCCTATCAGTGTATCTTATTAGATATCGCAGAAAACAAATGGCATGACATTTCGCCTCTGCAGAGTGTCTTTTTGAGCAAAGACGCTAATATAGTGCCTGGGCCTACTTCGACTTCGGCTGGAGTTCAATGCTACTCTAAGAACCTGAAGACTGTCTGATTTCCCTCGGCAGTGCCGCTTTCTGTCCGAACGTAAAACAACAGTAAGTTATTTGCACAAAGTCATACATCACAACTCAACACAATTACATGACTCAACACAGATGAATGCGTCTCAATCTGAACTGTTGGTTATCAGCCAGCATGAGAGGCCTGTGAGGCAGCCTGTGGTCATTAAGATAGCTCGCCAGTGTTGTTTCTGCCTATCAGTAGTCCCCCCCCCCCACTCCCCCCCCCCCCCCCCCCCCCCCCCCCCCCCCCCCCCACAGCCAGCCCTCTGCTTCCCCACAGTAATGCGCTTCGGCTAGTGCTGCACCGGATCTCTGTTTGGACAGGACATCGGCTACAGGCGGAATGGCGAGCATTTTCAATGACGTCGCGTTTCTGCGTGGGAAAAGAGCGTGTTTGTCCGCTGACGTGCGTTTTGTATCTGCCTCGGTTTTAGGAAAGCATGACTGTGTGAGCGTGTGTGTTTATCAACCGACTCCTGCGAAGGCCCTGTCCGCAGAACACGGCACTTAGCCATAACGGAACGTCTTGATTGATAACTGACAACCCTCAAACACATTCTCCCTCCTCACCCTCAACCCTTTCTAGAATTCAGGGAGTCACGTGGCTCAGCAGTTATGGCATTGGGCTAGTAATCGGAAGGTTTCGAGTTTGATTCCCGGCTGTGGCTACATGACATTGTGTCCTTGAGCAAGGCACTCTACCCTACTTGCCTCAGGGGGGAATGCCCCTGTACTTGCTGCAAGTCACTCTGGATAAGAGCATCTGCTAAATGACTAAATGTAAATGTATTTTCACCTCTACACTTGACAACAAGAGGAAGTAAATTCAGAGTACCAAATGTCCATGCATAGTTTACTACATGCTTCTATGTCATCAACGCACTTATCATGTTATATGGTGAAATGTTTTCTAGCTGCAGCCCACCCCTTTCAGTCTGTCAGCTATCAGTCAGTCAATACAGGCGGTGTTCCCTTGAGAGTGAGAAATGTCCAGTGTTGGGTTCCCAAAGCCCTGCACAGTTTAAACAACAGCCAATAAAAGAAGAGAGGAACGATATAAAGATAAGACCTCGTAAAGAAGGAAAGAGAGAGAAAAAGCGAGAGAAAGAGAAGCACAGTACATCGTACAGACAGGATGTACAGTGGTTAATGGCTTTCCTTACACGCACAAACACAAAACATTGCTTTTTGTCTGTTTTGAAAACATATGAGCAAAATGAGCTCTGCATGGTGCTGTAATGTATGAATGACACGCCCAGTCGTTAGACGGCGTACATAATTCAGTTCATTTTCTCCTGTAATGGAAACCGAGCCAATGTGGTTCTCATTTTGATATTCCACTGCCCATTATCTTCAGATCTCTCAGATGCCATGAGACATCGTCTTAACCACAGTTTAACCACAGCGTTTGAAGCTCCCTTGGTCAAGCCCCCCTCCCCCCCCGGTCCCTCTCTCTCTCTTTCCTGCTCGCTTGCCCCAAATTGACATCATCATTTCCTCTCTCTTTCAAGCTCTTTCCCTTTCTCTCTGTTTACCCCTCTCAGCACACGCCTACCATTTTGACGGCCCACATTAGGATGGAAACACCATTTCAAACAGTGAAAAACAAACAGCACTTTCTTCCCTCCCCTATCAACCCTGTTCCTTCCCTCCCCTGTCAACCCTTGTTTTACTTCAGAACTTCCTGAATGTTTCGCAAAGCCAGCATGAAAGTAATAACGGCAATTCTGGTGGTGTCCATATGTACTGTATCAGGGTTTATTTATGCGCAGTGAAAAAATATACAAATATCTGTGAACGCAGTGATCAAAAGGTCTAATTTGAAATTTCCCCATGAGGGGACTAATAAGGGATAATTTCTTCTTCTTTCTTCTAATAATGAAGACATTTTAGAAGAGGGTGGTGGCTTAGTAATAAGCATAACTAGTGCTTAATTGATGTAATGCTCTTGTGAATGTATGCAATGATGTGTTTCACTTTAGCGTATATGTGTGCGTGCATGTGTGTGCCCTACAGAGTCTTATTATTTGAGAGAAGAGACGTCTCAAGTCCGCAACGGTGCGTCCCTCCGTCTCCTGCCCTCCCCTCTGTTGTTCCTCTACTCTTTATGTTCCGGTGTGCCTTCATCTCTTCCAAATCCTTATCAGCCACACCGGTTATTTGTCTACCAGTCACAAGGACATTACTTGTCCGAGAGAGATAACACAGGATTAAACCATGCACACAAAGAACTTTTTCTTTCTATTTTCTGCATTCCTCTTCTCTCTGTCTCGTTTCTCTCCTTTCATCTAACTTCCCTCAACCCTCCCATTATGCTGTGCCTTCTCTTTTTCTTTCCACCCTCCCAGTATTCTGCCCCCAGCCCAGCCCACCCCACCTCACCACCCCCCACCCTCACCCCACCTCCTCCTCCCGCCCCCTCATCCTCATCCTCATCTCACTGTCTCTTGTCAGTACACTGCACAACCAGTCACATCCAGTCTCGCTCTAACTAGAACCCTGATCTGGCAGGGGGCCTGGCAACGCACATACACACGCACAGACGCACACGCACACACACACACACACACATACAGACACACTGTCACACAGACAGTGGCCTATCCATCCTACCCCCCCGCCCTACACACTCTGATTAGATTAGGCATTATTAATGGAGGGCCTGTGAGCCGAACAGACAGCGGGGTCATCCTGAGTTTAATTCCATTCTCAGATAACTTCATTTGGCCTGATGCGATTGTTATTGCCCTAGTGCTAGATGTTTATAGGAAACAATAGCCCCCATAACACATTCAGACATCCTATTTAAAGGGAGAAGGTGGGGGTGGGGGGGGGGTGGCATTCGATGAAGCAAGCTCGTCCTGAAGACTAAATCTCGTGTCACGGCTGATTTAAGGGTTAGGGTCTGTTCCCATACCAGAGGAGGACTTGATGGAGGACCCAGGACGAACACCAATTTCTGGAGGGAGTGCGCACTCTAACATCGACTCAATGTTGAAAGGTAAACGTGAATGCATATTGATGGACATGAGAGAGGCGGGGTGGGGAAGGGAGAGGGGAGGGGGGGGGGGGTGCCGGAATCCTGTGATAACGTTGAACGGCCCCCGTTCACTGAGCAGTAAATCCTGCAGTTTTTTTTTATTGGTCCTACATGAGAGTGCCTTAGAAAGGTAAATATTAACCCTGGACGATGCACATTTATCACACGTATCACTCTGCGGCAATATAAAGCTGTCTCGGAGGAAGGGAAATCAAGAGATAAAACAAATTGCTACTGATCCTGAACCGAAGGAGGGATGTTGATTAAATAGAGTAGCTAGTGTTTCGGCAACTCTGATTATGTGGAATTTGGGAGGCATGCTAGAGTTACACACTAATCTGTGGACGAAGACCTTGTCACCTTGTTAGGCGTACAGCAGATACACCTGTCACAGTGCAATGTGTGTACATGGCAAAAAAGGCATTGAACCTAAACCTTTAACCTCCGAATTGAGCTGAATTTACTGTTCAGCGAATTCGTGCTGTTATTTGGCAATCGTGAAACATACCGTATCACAAAAAAGTGAGCCTAAAATTCCACAATCAGTTTTATAGTCCACATCTATCTTCCTAACTCCACAATTATACACCCCGCTTATCAACATCCTATGACCGCTCACTCAGAAAAGCTACTTTAAATCCACTAGGTATATGCTACTGCCTTCCACTCAATTCCACCCTGTGTAATACGAATGATTTCCCTCAAGTGGACGGAAGGAAACCAGACATCAAATCGTCTGGCTCTCATTTCCAAACCCAGACCGCATTAAGACAGCCAGATATCTGAAACACACAACCTACAGCCCCACAAACGGCAATCTGTTGGTTTTCAGTTCAACATGTTATATCAAGTCACGTTTCAATTACAGGCACTGTTTCAGTAATCGCCTCATCAGCGATGAGGTCATGTTTTCAGTGTAACGTTTCCCCTACCCACTACGAAATGGTTGTCCAAGGGCTTGTGTTGTGTGTTGTGTGGCCTGTTAGCGCTAGCTCCTCTGGTGTGCAGGGCAACGAACACACCAGATCTGGAATGGAGGCCCCAACGGATCCAGTTTCCCTGTGATGGATGAGGTTGGCTGGAAACTGACTGAGGTGCTACAGGGCTGATAATTACATGCATCTTTCATGGGGAGATAATGTTGGTAATGGCTAGTTTGGTTCTCCATTCTACGTACAGTAGTGCCATTGCCTTCTCAATGCACACATGCTTAATAAAACTAGATTAGAAGCTGGATTTACATGGAATTTGCAAATCGATAGGAATAGTCAGCTCGATTCATTCACCATGAATCTTAACAGCACAACACACAACGCACACCACAAGACAGCACACAACACAAAAAAAACACATTTTTTTTTTCGAAAGGCAAAAGGAGGGCAAGTCCTACACCTGCTGATAAATTGATTAGCTGGAGGCTACCGTCTAACTGTGTGAGCACAGCAGGGGCTTAAAGTCACTAAGGACCACCCAAGCTGTTGAGACACTCTGGCGACTGTATGTACGCATCCTAGTTAGAGGTTGACATTAGAGCCGACATTGGTCATAACACATTGTGCTTTTGGAGGATAACTGCACGCTGCAGTCCATCACAAACCTGCATTTCAACGCCTCTTTGGATTTTGGAGCCTTGTTGTTTTGTAAAAAAGTCTACCCCGCAACTCTTTTTGTTCGCTGTATATCATGTCCTTTGTGGTGCTAACCCAACCCCCTTTAAGACCTTAACGGCCATTAATACCCTAGCAACAGTTTAGCTTTCCCACAGACAGACAACTGATTACTAATGTGGGTACGTTCCTCCTGTGCGTCAATATCAGAGGCATGCTGGACTGGGAGGCAAAGCTGTAGGCTGACACCATGGCCAATCTCAAGTACATTGTCTCATAATTGATGCCATTACTCCAGTCAGGCCCATAAAGCTATCATCACAAGTTTGCCCTAAAGGTGCTGGCCCGTTTATGTTGATCCTCTTTCTGTCTGGTTTGTACTGTGTGGAAATAAACGGTGAGGGCCCGTGCTTTGGAAGACAAGGGAATAACGTTCAGTTTGCTCGACAACAATCGCGAGTCTCGGCGCGGTGTCGATCCCACACCACAAAAGTGGAAACGGACTGAGTAAAACAAAACAAACAAAAAATATTTGGGGAGTGTGTGTGTGTGTGTGTGTTGGGGTGTTTGGGGAGAACAAGCATGCGAGTTTACACGAGCACTGTGAGAGTGAGAGGCAAACGTGTGTGCATTATGTGCCTCTACACACTCATGTTTATGTATAAATGTGAGTGACTATGTGTGTGTGTGTGTGTGCGTGTGTGTGTGTGGTGGGGTACCCATGGCGTAGTCAGTGATGCTAGGGGGAGCTGGTCCTAAGTGGTGGGCAGTGTGCATAATGGAGCAGCCATGCTAGGTGTTAATAATTCATGGTTGGATGAGAGGCAGACGGAGAGTGGAGCTCTTGCATTTCCATACATTAATATGTTATTGCATGTTAGGAGCTGCAGCCATTCTCAGCTCAGCTTCACCAGAGCTGCAAGAGCCTGCTTTAAAGTCCCAAACTCCTCTGCTCTCCATGGGATTTTCAAGGTGATATGGGGACAACAGGCGTCAGGCCCTTTGAAAGTTTAATAAAAAAAAAAATACTTAGACTCGAATACTTATTTTTCAACGTGAATGTCAAATTCAATTCCCACATTTAATAATGACTTTAGAACGCTGTTTAAGATACTGTTCTCTGTCAATGTCTGTTTTACAAGTAGCAAACAGTGCCCCAAATATTCAGCAAACCCTTTAGAGCTTCACACTATAAACACAAGCACAAAGCGCTAGATTTAATGCAGCTGTGGAGGTGAAAGCATTAGCAGCGTTGAATTGAGCAGGCATGAATATTGCATCAGAGCTTTGTTATGTTCATCTCTCCTAATAGTGCACTTTACCAACAGGCCATATCCATTAAACGAGAGCGTGTGCACTCTTACAGACTGTACTGTACGTGTGCCTGATTTGTTTGTGATGGTGTTTGTGTGTGGGGGTGAGAGAGAGAGAGAGAGAGAGAGAGAGAGAGAGAGAGAGCTACAAAGAGTCAAAGCAGAAAACAAAGAGAGATTAAAAATGATCCGGGCATATCTCTTATCAACAAGACTTTAACACCATGACAGAGGTAACAGGAGATCACAGCGATGTCGCAGAGCTTTGTTATCAGTTCGCGGAGGGCCAAGTTAGGAAGAGAGAGTCTAGCTCCAAGCAGAAGTTTCCCACGAGCAGAAGTCACCGGTGGGAATGATGAAGTCACACCGTGAGTTCAAATCGATCATCCCAGGGAACTACAAACATTTCGGGCGAGATAACTCCCCTGCTTATCTGTTAAAAGAGGTGATAACCAACAATAACTGTTTTCATAACCTTTCCAGAAACTTCTCTTGTTGCTGCTCTGTCTCTTTCTCCACCCCCCCCCCCCCCCCGCCCCCTCCACCCCTACCCCTACCCGTTCAAGGTCAGGAAACCTGATATCCCTCCACGCTCTGTTTTCACCTGGTCGTCACGGTAACCCCCAAACACGGGTCGGCCGTGAATGAAATTCCAGCGTGTCATCAATCACAGCCGACAAAGGAGCGATTGTTGTGGTGTGTTAGCAACGCAGGGAATGTGTGAGCTGGCGAGGTTGGGTTGGTGCGGTCGGACCTGTGGACCTAAGCCCTGTTGTTGACATTGCTTCTAACTGACACTGGCTCCCTTTCAGGGTTTCCTCAGAGGAAAGAGGCCTTGTTCACCACAAACCAAAGCCTGAGAAGATGTGAGGGCAGAGACCAGGAAACACGATTTAAACTAAGAAAATAATTTACGCTAAAATCGAGCTGAAACTCGGACGATACATTTGGGGATTTTTGGCGGGGTCAGTCATGAGTGAGTCAAGTGTTCAACGACTGGTCCAAGCCCCCTCAAATGGTTCGCATGGGCACAAAAGTCCCAAAGCCTGACAATTATTAAATCAATTATTGAAAGACAGTGGGTGAAGGTCCAAGGACCTTTAGTGTTCCCAAATTCAGGAATCTGGTTCACATTTGAGGCCCTTGTTGATCTGTCTCGGAGTGCGTTCAGGTTGAAAGGCGGGAGCCTCATGCGGGAACTAGAAAATCCTGAGGGAACAAGCTTCCCAAACAGAACGAGTAGCGTGTTACGAGGCTCTATGATACTGAAAAAGGAGATATTGAGTGTGGAAAGCGTTAGAAAACACAGCGTACAAGCAGAGTAAACCATTTCAGTGCTCGATATTAAGTATTTGAACTAGTAAATTATAAGGTTATCTATCTACTGCTCTCAGTTACTGATTGTTAATTGTGTGTCCTGATTATGACTCAGGTGGTGTGGAGGAAGTGGGTTATTTCCTGCTTTGCGGTAATGAACCTTGGTGACTGACAAGAAGAGCTTCAGGTGTAGCGATGACTGATGGCTGTTTTCGGAGCCTTCCGCTTGTCTCCTTTGTCATCGCAGGTAAATCTTTCACGTGTTCTGATCTTCAACAGTACTGGTCAAGCCTGTGGGCCTGTTTCATGTAACATCAAGATATGATAGTTCCTTTGATCATTTGCTTTAGGATTACTCCTCTGATGCAATGGTTTGCCTTCATCTTTAAGGTTACAAAACAGTCTTTACTCTAAAAACTAAATGAACAGCCTGTAACTGCTTCATACTAATGGGACACATTGAGATTTGTACAAACAAATCGAACCTGATAACTGATCCACATCTGTGGTTTACTGCACTGTTCGTTCTCTCTTTCCACCTCGCCACTGACACTTATTGTCACTCTGTGTGGGAATCGGCTTAAATACTCTCGCCAAACTAGCCAAACCTGTTGATTAAAGATGTGACTGACACACATGGATGCACACAGGCATGTGTGTGCACACACAAACAGAGAGACGCGCACACACTCGCTCAATCTCAGGGTCTGAATTCTAGGGATAGGTTTGCCCTAAAGCCTTGAGGAGGTCTCCCTCTCTCCCTGTTCTCTCGTCCTCTGATTTACAGAAAGCAATATGTTCCAGCTACCTCGTGGTCTCTGGCGGGAGGCCTCCCTGACAGTAAATCTCTATCACCAACACGCCTCCATATGGCTGCATGAAAATTTCATTGTGGAGAGCGCCTGGGGCTGAGGGTCGCAGCTGAGAGGAGAGGCTGGTTAGATGCAGTGTTTTTGGGGGATGCATGGTGGTTCTGTGTCAGGGTGGAGGCATCGTGTGTGTTGTGGTGCGTTGTTGCGTGTGCCAAGTCTCACAACAACCATAGATAAGAACATGATACACTGACTTTTTGATTTACTACCAACCAAGGTGATCCACATTTTTAAGACTTGTAAAACGAGCAGATGGATCCAAGTGTACCTTATTTTTTGCCTAAAATTTCCGCTGACTACATATCCCAAAATATAGGTGTTTACTTATGAGACAATTGATTATCCATCACGTGATTGGTTGACCCAGGTGTGTTGGGTAAACCTGGTAGTGTCTCGCCAACTTAGTGTGTGTATCACTGCGGTTCTGTTAGGATGTAGACACACTAGATGTCACTGTTGCAGCTCTGTGACTCTAACTCTTCAGGTAATGTCATCTAAGCTAAAGAAGAATGGAGGAGAATGGACCCTTGTAAGGGAATACACAATACATCATTACAAGACCACAAAAGATGTTCAATGAAGTTAAGGTTGACACTACATCCTACCATACACAGTCATTTTCCTTTAATCTGGTTATGATGTGAGATCGCTTCAGATGCTTGATATCTTGCATATTAAGAATCTGTACCGTTTTGGTCCTCATTCTTTTTGTCTAGTATGGGGAATTTCATAAACTTGAAACAAATGTACATGCATTACATGTACCTCACTTAACGAAACAGCATACAAATATACCAAACTCTTAATGTTGTGATTATTATGAAGGTGATCCTTGCCTAACAGGGTGAAATGTGGAACATGCAATGGTAGAACCAAATAGGCCTCTAACAAGTCAGATTCAAATTCAAATCAACAGGGTGTAATTTTCTCACCCATATATAATAGTAAGTGTATCATAATAATAACACATTGGTTTTAAGTTTCAGCAGAGTGACACGTGATCTGATCTATTGACATGATCTATTGACACATTGTACATAATATATCCTGAAATTTGTATTTGGTGTTTGTTCTTTAGTTTAACCCACTACTGGATGTCTTCACACACTCAGATGTGGTTGTTGACAAGAGTAAAGCAAATAAAGATATATTCTATAAAAATATGTTTTTTTAGAGTAGATACGCAAATGCATAACTTCAGTTGATTTTCTTTTCTTTCCACTCTAGTGTTACTAGGAATTATTTTAATATTTCATGTGGATATGGGGGTAAATGTGATGCATTACGGTTGGCTCATAAATATCCAATATGCTCCTCTAATCCAGTCTGCGTTAAGTGTTTCTGTGAGTGTGTTAGTGTGTATAGGTGTGTGTTTCTGTGAGTGTGTTAGTGTGTATAGGTGTGTGTTTCTGTGAGTGTGTTAGTGTGTATAGGTGTGTGTTTCTGTGAGTGCGTTAGTGTGTATAGGTGTGTGTTTCTGTGAGTGCGTTAGTGTGTATAGGTGTGTGTTTCTGTGAGTGCGTTAGTGTGTATAGGTGTGTGTTTTTCACAGAAGCAGGGTCTTTTTAAAATATTGCACCGAAGTGTGTTACTGAACCTCTCAAGACAGTTACTTGTACCATCTAAGTTGTTGCATACAAACAAAAGGCTCCAAAATCAGTTTGTCCAGATGATACTTATGAAGCCAATTCATTTTAAAAGGCTAAAATAAATAGGGAGCTGAATTAATCATTGAAAGAGAATGCATTCATTATTGAAGTATTACACACCTTGGATTTGTGATTTGTTTTTGCTTTGAGGTACAGTAGCCAAGATTAAACATTAATTCTCTCCATCTTGGCTATTTCAGCCTGCCCTGGACTTCTTTGTAATGCACTAGCAAACAGGAATTTTTTATCCATGTAACAAACACAGTTACATGGCAATATGGTATTTTTTGATGCATTAATTGTGCATTGTGTAAGTGCGTTCTGATTAACTGAGTCATATAATCGTTGGTTTCTAGGATAACAGATTACTAACACACAAAGTAACTCTGCAGCTCTGTGCTTGATTGCTTTTCCATCAGCTGTTCTACCAAATAGTCATTGGAAACATCTCCCTGGACCTTGAACCATTACAAAAATAACATGGTGCATCCAAAACACAAAGCATAAATAATAGTGGAAGAACGTGGTACCAGAAAATATGAAAGTTCATTGTCACGTTTGGTACAGTTTAAAGAGAAGGTTTTTACAAACAAGGGAGATAGAATGTTTCAGTGAAAGACACTACACTCATCCCTGGTTGATTAATATAGTGCTTCTCAGAAAGTCAATGAATCCAGGCTGTTTTTCATCCCAAATGTATCTGAACTTAACCATGAAGTACAAAGAAAGAAATGCACACTCACACGCACAATCAGGGGGCAATTACATGTCCATACACATGCACCCAACTAAGTTATTAAAGTGCATCGTGTTGAACGTTCACCATAACCTGGAGGCTAGTATGGAAATGACAAGGGCTGTAATTGGCAGCTGCATGTGGCCGATAGCACCTGCAAACAACTTGAGGCTTGTCTGCATAGTCCCGCTGCATTCTTTACTGCGCCACTCAAAACAAAGACTGATCAGTGAGGCAGAAAAAAAGCTAGAGAGGGGGGAGGCGGGGGGGAGGCAAGGCTGACAAGCCATGATTGATGTTCACCCATCACGCCAGGCTTGACACTTAGCCCTCTCCCCCCTGCCTTTACAACAAAGTCACTAGTGTGTGTGTGTGTGTGTGTGTGTGTTTGTTCCAACTGAAACCCATCCAATCAATAGAGCAAGGCTTTATGAAAAAGGCTCCCTGCTTCACACTGCTGACTAGACACAATGCGAGGCGTAGGAGAGCACATTTCACATGTAGATTAAAATCCCTCGACGGTAACCTCAACTGGGAGAGTGTGTGTACATGGGCTTGGTATGTCAAGGTGGTTTGTGTGACATGAGCATCCATGTTTCTACATGGTTGGGTTAGACATCAATGTCAGTTGTGTTTGTGTGTGCGTGGGCTGTATGTATGCAAGTACAGAACTTAGTGGCCACACGGTTAACATTAAATTTACATCTATTCATTTAGCAGACAATTTTATCCAAAGCGACTTCCAAGATTTACAAAAGAGCATTGGTCACTGATCATAACAACTTGATAGTTAGATACATCTTCCAGTGATGATATCAGCAGCAGGAGAACATATTCACAACATGAGTGCCTTGCAGCCAAAAGGCTCTTCGATTCCCCTTTGGGGCATGTGGGTGCCTGTCGGTGCTAAGGTGGACTTTGTATGCTTCCTCCTCACTGAACCCTAATAAACAAACCAGCTTGCGCTCCTTCCTATGTCCCTGGTCAGGGCATGATGGAAGTTCTTGGGGTGACACACCTTGGGCTCTGCTAATGTAACTTTCCAAAGGAACAGCGACAGGATGCGATGTGCCACGAATGATTGTGATCAATAAAGTTTTCTTCTTTAGAAACCTAACCTGAACCATACCTAGATTGTAGATATTTGCAAAAACCACCAACAATTACAAATCAACCACCAACAACAGAATCGATCATTTGAGTTCAATGCATTCATGTTTAACAAACGATGATTACGGGTGTACGAGTGTCAGTAAAATACTACATTGTAAAACGTTTTACCAGACAAAGATTATACCTTCTCTACGAGCTGGGAAAAGATGTCCCATAAATCTGACACAGCATTCTTATGTTAAATGACAGAGTTCCCACCCTTAGTTGACGGTTGTATAGAAGTGAAAAATGTATTAGTCAATTGTCCATCGTTAGTTGCATGTTGTTGATGGGTTGAGTCTATCTGACCAACAGTAATGGCCGCTTCTTCATGACCGCAGCCATTTCAATACAAGGACTGGAAGTTTTCAACACAAACACCACAGCTCCAACTCCAGGTCCTGCCATCAAGAAAAGTTTCAAACGAAATATTCAAACAAATCCACAATCCGCCAATCTCTGCCTCTTGTGGGAAAACGGGGTGAATATGAGAGGAAAATGTTTCATTCTTCCTCCAACAGCTGCTAAATGAGCGGCACGGATCCTTCGATTTGCATCTTTAGTTGCTTTGTTGATTTGATAAGGCCTATTAACATTTGGAAGCAGCTCGTGTAATTTGACTGGGGACTCCCAATTTGCCTTTGAGGAGCAGACTGCAGTTTGAACACATTCTCTCTCTCTCTCTCTCTCGCTGTACTTTCTCTCCTCAATTGTGCTTTAAATGTCGCTAGTCTCAGTGTTGGTGTTTAAGAGAGTCCTAGTAATGGTTGTAGAAGGCATACCAGCTAATTTCAAAGTGCCATTGTATATCATTTGTATTGTTATTCATTGGATGCTCTAGTCTAGTGTTTGGGTGTATATTCGCTTGAATGAAAGCGTTCGTTTGGAGTGCCGCTGATCTGATCTACATTATGAGCCCCACTCCACCTTTTTTATCTGCCATGGTCAATTAACCGGATCCAGGTAAACATAATCCGGACTGTGCCAAAAGCAATAAACACCATCCCAGACAGGTTTCCAAGAAGATATGTGTGTGTTTGTCACTCTTCTGTTTTGTGGAAGGAAAATAGCTGCCTCATACAATATTCTACATCCAAACGGTCAAATAAAAACAATTTATATCCATCTACCACCTACATCCCCAGCCACTAACTACTGTTAGTTAACCAGTAACAGTAGTATGAGAGGATTTTTTTAAATAGATAAATCCATGCCATTTTGAGTTATTTTCCTCACTACTGGAACTAAATGAAAGCCAGCTGAACAATACTGCAGCCATCCCATCATAAGCTTCACCCCATCGCTCTGGAAACGGAGGTGAGACTGGGCGTGACCCTTCGGAGGTCATACAGAGCTGTGTGCACGTGCGTTAGGGAGACCTGGGAGGCGGGGGAGATAGTAGTCAGGGGGAAAGTTGGGACATTTGCCGAGCGTGGTCAGCTGACAGATGTGTATGTGTGCCAATCTGCTTTTCTCATTGTTGAAGGGGAACCCCTGGCCTCTGCCCATGGCCTCATTCAGTTTTGCATTCTCTTGCATTTTCCATGGTGTTTATATATGTGAGTGTGTGAGTGTGTGTGTGTGAGCGAGTGTGCTGCGATAGCAAGTCTGGACAGCTGGGGTTCCACTTAGTTGGTCCCTTTATGCAGTCCTGCCTCACTTAATGAACTTGTGCTTCTGCACAGCAGGAACCATTTTAACTTGCGGGCTACATAGCATTTAGGACAAGGCCAACGATTCAACTGAGGGCCTGCAACAAAGCAACAGCTAAGCTGACTTTTACCTCAACTACTTTGATGTAGGTGTTTATTATGACTATGTGATATGAAATATGATTTGCAGGGCTACTTTTTATAACAAAACAATTAGTCCACAACAAAGTAGCTGATCAAAAGCTAATAGATAACCACCCACCTATGCTTTTTCTCCTTAGGGGAAGATTTGCCACCTCACTGTAAAGCTAAGCAACGTAATTACCTCGGCCTAAACCTGTCAACAGACCATTACAGCCCACGCCGCCTATTATGGGATGTTGAAAAAAGAGCCAAAGCTATTGTAGCGCAAAGGTGTTGGCAGATATAGGCTGGAGGAATGTGGCTTACGGGGTATTGGTTGGCTGGGGTTGGCCATGAGCAAGTCTACTTTCTGAAAACATGGTTAAGTCTGTGGATTCTTATCAACACGCTTAATGGAGCACGATGATGACATGGGGCTGATGAGGGATCTGATTGGATAAAAGGTTAAAGTACACATTACCAGAGAAAAATCAAGGCGGGGGGGGGGGGGGTGGGGGGGCGGGCGGGGGGGGGAGCATTCAATCTTAACAAAAAGGGATTCGGCAGAAAGCTATGTTTTGGAAGTATGGTAAAATCATTTGATGATCCATATAGTTTGACGTAACTGGAACTTGTCCATACTTACGACTTAAAAACTCTATTCACAGACATTACGTCACGCAGACAACAAATTTATACTTTCAAAAACGATTCTATACTCTAACACAGAGAAAAATTGTTTGTCTGAAGAGAAAAGCAGTTGGATCTGCATTGCCCCAAAAAAGTCAGATAAGAATATTCTGTCTCATAGATACATTGTGGACCACAGTACTCACTTAAACCACAACCCCTCCCGCCCCTGCCGCCCCCCCTCCACACACACCCACACATGCTCACACATGGCCCCTGTACAGGGAGTAAGGGAATGTGGCATTACCCCCAGTGGCTTCGTCATACCTGGGGGCCCATGAATGAAGCCCTCAGGTGAAGCGCTGTTGAAACAAATCTAAAGCTGCCTAATGACACGCACTGTGAAACTCTTCACAGTTCATTTACAGTGCTGACAGCCGCCTGCCTATACACCACTGTATGTGTGTGTGTGTGTGTGACTGGAACGGGTGTTTTGTATTTTGTATGGTGTGAGAATGTAGGTGTACATGTCTTGTGTGGTTGCGTTAGGGGCCTCTATCCTTCACTGCTGGGTAATCTCAAAGGGGCCAAGCTATGAAAACAATGCATTGTTTTCCTCCAATATGGGTTCGCAGTAGGGGACAGGTATCTTAGACAAAAACAGAGATTAGGCTGTGCAGAAATAACATTTTAAAGACTGACCTGATTAGTTTGATTTAGTTTTGAGACAGAAGGAGGGAGGAGGTTCATTGACGAGGGAAAATCATATAGTTGTCTACTGAGCCATCGTTAAACATCACGTGGCTGAATAGTAAGTACTTCTTTTGTACTTGTCATTGCTTTCCTTTCCTTCTCTGCTGATTAAACAAGGCATGCAAACAGAAATCAGCGTGGGTTTTCCACTTTGCTGTCATAAAGGCCTAATGTTCCAGCTGACCATGTGTCCTGACAGCTACAAGCTTTTGGCCCAGATCAAAATCTCTGAAGTGTAACAGTTTGAATTACATCACAGAGAGTCCCAGGAGGCTTTACTCTGACAGTCTACAGGCCAGGGGAGGTGACATGTAAGCACTTGCCTTGTTTCTGTCTCGACTGGTTCTAGTTCTTATTTGAGGCCAAGTAAATGAAACATGGTGTTGCAGAACACCTTGAATCGGTGTGTTCATATAGTTTCAAAGATGTGCTTGTCTCTTCAGCAAAGTAACTGGCATGATTGTACATGATGAAGTACATTCAATGGAATATGATGAATCGAATTCATCCCAGCAGCCTCGAATAAACATGCTAGTCCCAACTTCAGATACTGTTGATAGTCATGTATCTACCATCCCCAAAGTTACAATCAATGTCCACACGATCACTTCTGATCTGCAAAATCTCCCAACAGAAAATATCCGTATTAAAAATGACAGCTTCAAATAGGTACCATGGAAACATAATGGGCCAGCTATTATGGCCTTACACTCGACTAACAGTCATAAATCATGCGCTCTCCACAAAGACCAGCGTTGTACTCTTTCGCTCTGATTCAATAATCAGAAATTGCTCTCTGTATAGCGTGACGAGCGAGTGTTGAAACCCCCATTCTTCTGCGGGGCTACTGAATCCTGGCTTTCCGAGGCTGGGCTACAGGGATCCTTCAGCGAGCTTCATATTGTACCTGCTCGACACCTGTTGGCCTCGCAAGGTTTCATCAGATAGTTGAAATAAATGCTAGTCATCATCATAACCATAATCATAGTCATAAAACAGCCTTTTATGCCCGTGCCAAATTGCCCTGCCTTCTGATTTACAGTCCGTACGATGGAGAGAAAGAAGACATAGTTAGGCCTCTGCCTGGTACCTTGTAGGACACACATAGATGCACACACATGGAAATGAACACGACAAACTTAAACACACACCCATATGTGTTATAGCTGACTGCACATCTTTTAATGCCCAATAATAGCTGGGTTTTAGGTACGGAGAGCAGAGAATTCTCTAGGAAGCACAAAGACGCACGTTGTCCCGCACAAATCTAATACAGCAGGTGCGTGAGATGGAGGGTCAGAAAGGAAACTCATCCTGATCTCATATGAATAATCCCTCATATGTAACAGTACTGTCCTGTATCAAATTCATTTTTCTGCTCATCAGACATGTTTGAAAGTCTTCAGCGCAAAATCAGCCATCAGATTAAATATCCACTTCTCTCAGTACTCTATCCATAGCCTTAGAGGATTTAAGTGTGAACAAATGATGCACCGACATTTAAGATGTTTGGATCACATTTTAATAGTCTATTTTCTCTTCATGAAATGTCAGTGAATCAGTTTGCCGCCAACAGATAATATAATAACTAAATAAGAACAAAGGTGCAGGTTATTCCCAGTGTGGCTAGGAGTGGCACGATACAGTTTTTCTGTTGGCCTTCTTTCTGGACAGTGCTGCTATTTTAGAACAAAATTAAGACTAAAATAAAGACACAGCTTAGTGAAGAACAACAAAAACAAGAAACAGTGGGCGTTGAAAACAGTTGGATTTTGATCCGTTGTAACATGTGATTTAAGTACTAAATCAGATAAACACAATTTTAAACTCTAAATGCAGGGACAGGTACATGTAATTGAATGGAACCCAAAGCAAGTCCTTGATTACAACATGTACCATGTACCATGTACACGTAACTTTAAAAACAGGATTAGCTCACCCATTTTTTGTAATTCAATGTAATACTGAAGACACTTTGGCCCCACAAAATGAAAGACATTTACCAACTAATTAGCATTAGGACAAAGACAGAGATGTACAGTACATAACCCACTCCAGGTTAGCAGACCTTATCTGGTCAGTATCTGGACCTGGCCCAACACAGCCTTGGAGCTCCGTCAACATGGCGGACCTCCTGGTTGTTGGGCCAGCATTCGTGATCTTCTCCTGGCCAGGGCCTCCTGCTTCTTCCTCTCAATCTCCAGGGCAGAACACTTCACCGCCCTGCCACCTGTGACGAAAACTTACATACACACACAAAAAAACTATTGTTTAAACAAAATTAAATATGCTAGTTATGTAGTGACGCTGTGTTGTACTGTTTGTTACTGTGGTGTCATTGACTATTGTAACTACTGTGGAAGAAATTTGATTTCCTATGTACTTATATTAATCACTACTGAACACACCTTCTATGAACCATTCATAGAAGGTGTGTTAAATCAAATTTCTTCCACACTACTGTGTCACCTAAGATAAATGTTTTTGTTGTTATGTATTTTACCCCCATTCCCCAGTAAAGTCCTGTGTATTTTGGATCCGTAACCTATTCTGTTTCTATTGTTATTTCTATTTATTTGAAAGCCTTCTTTTAGAACCCTGGTTCAAACCCCATCTGCTGATCAAACAGTGGGTTCTCAGGTTCCTGTGGAAAGTAGATAACATCTACAATAAACATCCTGATTGGGCTAATGCGCTCTTTGGGGCCAGCATCTAATGCAATATCTGTACTAACGTAGCACAGGTGCAAGGGGAGTGGGGTAGCTGGGGGGAGAACTCAACAAAGCTTACCTTTGTTGTTCATGGTCGCTGAGTCGGACAGATGTCTCTTGAATGATGCATGATGGGAGTTGGAGTTCCTGGCTGAAACTGTATGTGGCTGCACAGTTGTCTTATTGTCCACAGACAGGAAGGTAGCACAGGTCCCATTGGTTATCGATCCCCCAGCACCTGAGTGGCTCTGAGCCGCAGTGGAATGATTTGCAGCTTTATACGGAACGTTCCACGATTGGAAGTTCTCGTTAGTGATGCTGGTTCCCGGTGCAGAGTTAGAACGCATGTAGCTGCACGACCCTCTGTTGGCAGATCGATCTTTATCGATGGTAACGGGCGCTGTCTTTTTTTGCGGGATGTCGTCAAGCGGTTTCTGGCAGTCGTAGCTGGTCGTGGATTCCGGTTGACTGTAGGAGATCCTCTCCACCTTGTCACACACCTGGTACAACAGTTCATCGTCGTCCCCCTCCTCCCACTGGGACTCCGAGTCAAAAAGGGACTCCGGGTCAATGTCCGAGACATCCTTTACAGAGTTCTCTGTCCAATGGTCTGAAGTCACTGCAACAGAAGAGCCTGGCGTGGATGTAGAGCCACCCTGATCAAGCCTTCGAGTCTTAGGCTGGGGTTTTACCAGAGGAAAGTGTGGGAGGCATGTTTTGGGTACTTCTCTGGTGGCGGACATCTTGCCTTGGAAGTAGGGATTAGGTTCAAGGTTGAAAGTGCTTCGGTTGGTAGTCTTTGGTTTGGGACACAGCCCTGTAAGGTTACTTCTGCTGGCTTGAGGATGCACAATGGACACCTGATCAGGATAATGCACACTTGCAGACCTACATGTGGTTGTAGCTGGAAGAGATTCTGTAGCGAGGTCGTTTTTGATAGTGCAGGTTTGCGAGCTGGGTTTAGCCGCCACATCCGTCTGCGGCTCACAGTTCATTTCAAACACATTCGAGTCATCGAGGAGGTCATCATTCTCCCAGTCATCGTCAAAATCGTCCACTTTAACTGACACACCTTTGGGAATCCCGCCAGCGTCACTGGGACATGGTACGGGACCAGAATTGACCTCTGACCCGTGGGTGGTGAGGCGGGAAACCCTAGGCGGACCCTTTACGTCTTGTGAATAAGAGGACGCAGATGAACCCTGACTCAGGCGGCCGCTAATTCGCTGAGTTGGCCCGTCGAACAGAGCATGTAGCTCCTCCTCCGCTTTCTGGGACCTGGAGGGCCGACCTTTGACTTCCTCCACGCAAACGGCCGGAAGAATGTCACTTGACGACCGGCCGGCTGCTGTGTTGTGTTTACTGAGGTTGTTGAGGTTGTTGTTTCTTTGTTCGAGGCTTTCTTTATCTTGCTGGTGCATGCTGATGTCAAACTGCCTGGCCAGTTTCATGAGGTCCTCCACATTGCTTTGCCTTGAAATCAAGAAAAAAAAAATCTAATATATTTGTAGCTTCGCTAAATCACTTGAAATATGGCTTAATTGAAATGTGAATTGAATCTTTGGGAACGTCGTTAGGGCACTCGAATGTCTCTTGCTTTGTACTTACCGTGATGACTTCCTTCTGACACTTGGCGGACGCTCTTCAGGGGTACAAGGAACAGAACTGTCTCCAATCCACTGGAACAAGGCTGACTCAACACTGCTGGGTTTGGTATCCTGACAAAGACATTTGTCTTACTTTACTAAACCAGGCCTAATAAGACTCTGTTAAACATGTACAGATACAATAGTAGAAAACAGCACATTTTAAAATCACTAATTTACTCACCTTGGGAGCAATGCGATTGACAATGTCTGAGATCTTGACAACTGGCCTGTCTCCGTGCCCTTTCCCTGTGAAACCAAGTCAACCATTTTAGACATACGCTTCCTCCCCCCAAAAAATATATGTTCCCTGGCAGAGTATATTCTGTGTGTGTGTAACAGCACTGTTTTGGTGTGTTACCATTGTTTCCAAAAGGTGATGTGGAGTCCCATATGATGTCATGCACCATTTCTCCATCACCAGGGGAATCTCCATTATTCAAGTTGCTGTATCCTAATCTTCCTCTGCATTTGGGGGTCTCCAAACCTGACGAATTCAATGTTTAGGAACAAGCGTGTGAACACTATTGCATTAACTATTGAATAAAGTATGACATCCTTTACTTCACGCAAAACATACTTTACTTCATGCATGACATCAACTTTGACGTCAACTTTGCAGAACCTAAACACAGACAAGGCGTATTAACTGCCTCAAATCATCCATTTAAGATAAGATAAGAAAATCCTTTATTTGTCCTGCAGACAGTGGGGGAAGTGTACAACAGCATTGCATGGTCATGAGAAGAGGGTCAAGTTAACCATTCATAAGCCGTTTGCTCATTTAGTATAATTCATGTAAAAATCTCACCTTTGGTTAAACTTGAAGGGTTAAAACATGGTGATCGTTCAGTGTGTTTAGTTTTTTTCCTTGAATTGTTCGATCGCAGCCTGTTGTGAGAAAGTGCATGGTGGTTCCACTCCACTGAAGAAGCCTCATGTTTGTTCCGATCAGACATTTTATTTACAAATATTCCTGCAACATTACTTATCTTGTCAATTGGATGGCAAACCACTGACTGTTAATTAAGAAAATACAAAGAGTTTTGTAGGGCGATTGTTAAAGTTTGTTTTCATTGTGGTCTTCCAAGCAAGTCGCCATTTCTTTGATGACGGTCCCTAGTGCGGATATCTGATTGGTTCCTGCCGTCTCGTAGTCTCTAAATTCACGCGAGAGTAAGACAATGCCTCCGAAGCTGAGCTTTGGTTAAAGGCCCTTCAGAGGAACACCACTGAGAAACTCTAAATGTACATAGCTGGAGTATTTAAGATTAAACTGTATAAATTTGTACTGTTACTTTAGCGCATTTCCAGTCCAAAACGAATTTCCTCATAGGCTACCATTAGGCACATAGACTGATTATTGAATGGGATCTCCAACCTCTACAGATCCCCATTGCCCATCCTTCAGCAAATAAGAGACAGACGTGGCATTTCCATCACCACATTGATGTCATCTGTCTCCATGGCTTTGCACAGACAGAGGCTGCTGCCCCATCCAAACATCACAGTGACCTGACAGCCCAGGGTCATATTGTATCCATGCTCAATATTTCCAGGTCATGGACCTGTGAGGTAAGTGGTCAAACGAAGGCTGCTGAAAAAAATGTGTGTTTTAAACGAGACATGGATAAAGTTCACCAACTCATCAAAGCAAAATAATTTTTGTTGTTGTTGTGTTAAATCCATAAATGCACTTATTTGTTACTAAATCTCCACCACACATGATAAAGCTGGCTCTCCACTCCTTGAACACCTGTAATGCCAGATACTGTTTCACTTTGCACACACACATACAACTTTTTATACTCACAGTATTACTACTAGACAAACACGTCAAAATAAAGCATCACAATGATTTCATTCGTACAGTTTTGTAAAATCCAAGCCAATGGCTTATCCCCTGACAGTAATGAAACTTATATTAACAAGGCATAGGAGGTTTCATACAATATCAGCCTATCTCTGTCATTTTAGATGCATCCCTAATATGAATTCAATTTTTTGCTGTATGTCTCTTCGATGATATTGTTGTATTCAAAAGATGCCTTAATCAACCCATTTAATGTATTTATATAGAATAAAGGTGCACTGATTACAGACACTTTGGTACCACTTAGCTGTTGTCGTTCTACACAGCATTTTCCTGCATAAAGCACTAGATGGTGCTTGTATTCTTCTCTAGGTTTGTGTGCGTGTGCATGTGTTTGTGTGTATGTGTGCATGCGTGTGTGCGTGCGTAATGCCACAGGGATATGAGCTGGATGCTGGGAGACTTCAGTGCTGCTGCTATGAACATGCCTCACTGGGTTGGATGGCAGTGTGTGAGTAACGGACACCACTGTCTACAAACTGATACTGAAACGTACACGCACACACACACACACACACACACACACACACACACACACACACACACACACACACACACACACACACACACACACACACACACACACACACACACACACACATACAATTAAACTATTTTGTTACTCTTGTATGCAATGGACATGCTGTGGTCTCCTGCAAGGATCATGGCCCTTAAATCACCTGCCTGTGAAAGCTCTGGACATTTTAATAAGAAATAAGTTATTCTAGCCCAAATACTTCTACTTATTACGATTACTATTATTGTCAAATTACTATCATATAATTTTTTACTTGTTACATTTATTCATTTACATATATATATATTTTTTGTGTTTAACTTGGTTTTGTTTTACACACGTTAACGAAGCACAAATTATGTCTTTGACAATCTATTCTGTGACATACATTAAATATAATAGGACTTAAATAGATTATCATTACAATTATTTCACTGTTTTAATTAATAGTGAACTGCATTTCATGTCTTTTCCTTCTGTATTCTTTTAATCCGGAGGGTATCCCTCTTGCATTGTCAGCTGAGTTGTGTCGCATCACGCTTCCATGCAAATATGCGCCTGGAGGTTGTGTTTATTTCCCATATAAAACCACCATAACTGTTTAACATTTGACAGAAATGATAGTTAGACCACAAAAGGGTATGTGTCACTTTCAATTGAAAATGAGACATAAAGCCATTTCCACTGTTTCTGCTTTTTCTCCTTTCTCTCTCTCTCTCTCTCTCTCTCTCTCTCTCTCTCTCTCTCTCTCTTTATTGTTTGTTCTCCTTTTCCTCTCCTCTCCTTCATGCCTTTGCACTCTTAGGCAGTGCAAAGTGCCAAAGGCTCTGTAAGAGGAAGCTGCTAACCCTTGCGCTAAGAGTCACCAGGACTTGGTATCACTAACACACAACATTACACTCTTAGCCAATAACGATATGAAAGCTTTCCAGCTCCAGATCATTTATTTTGTTCCGCCTCCGTCGTTTAGACCCAATTAAGAAGCTAATTGCAGAGCTCGCTAAGGACAAGCATTGTAGTAAAAGTACAGAGCTCATGGCTAATTGCCCAAGCAGATGCTAATCTTAATGTGAAAAAAAGAAAAGAAAGGAAAGACAAAGCCAGGGGAATCAGGCTTGGAGGAGGAGATGGGGGCTCGTCAACAGCGTGGATCCCAAGGACGGTGAACTGTGGGCGGGCGCCAGCTGCGGCGGATCTGGGCCACACGTGGCTTCTTGCCGCGCCTCTGAAGCTCGAAGCAGAATGCCGTCTGTGTACAGAATGACTCTTCTGGATGTTTCTCTGGTGTATTTGTGCGTGTGACGGTATGCCTGCCTTTAACTATCTCTTCTCACGTTGTTGTCCTCCCCCCCCCCTCCCCCAGTATGACAGTTAGCATGTGGCGGAGGGTCCTGAAGTGGAAGGGATCCAGGAAGCGAGGCTTCCTGTGCCAGCTAAACCCATGGAGGGATTTTACCCATTTCACAGTCCGTGCCAGTGAATGGTGTTCTGAATGAAAGCGTTCAAAATAAAGTGTGATCCTCCAACCAGCATCCTCCGCCAACATTTTATAAGACTAGATATGGGATTAACGATCCAAGTGTTCTCTGCCCTCACTGGATAAGAGTACAATAAGAATACTAAGGAAACAGTATTAAATAACAATTATGTTTAAAAGTATTTAAAATTAATCCTGATGGATTATGACCTATAACCTTCCAACATGTCATTTCAACGGACACCTATTTTTTTTAAATCAAAGGTTTGAATGAATGTTGAAAAAATTAACTTTGTTTGTGGGGGAACTCTTAAGAATGTTTAAGAATAGAGCCAGGGGGATCGAGAGAGGAGGAGGAGGACAGGCTAGACAGAGTACAGCGTTGCCGCAGCACATCTCGACTGCTCATTTATTCTGTTTATAATAGCAAAGGCAATGATAAATGTCCCGCAGAGTGCACAGGTGCTAAAATATTCATAAATTGAAGGACTCCTAATTTGCCTTGGAGGAAAACCAATAAATTCATATACAGGCGACAGTCATTTTATATGCATATGAATATGCAGGTTGGTGGGAGGGACATTGAGATTGATTTGGCTTGTATTCACTTTTAACCAAATGTAATGTTCTAGCGTAAAATGGAGGGAGGGTAAACAAAGCAATAGAACAGCCAAGTTGTTTAGGAATTCCAAAACACGTTCCAAACAAAAAATACATACGACCTGAAACTTTTGGTCTTGAGTTACATTTTGACCTCAGTTCTTACAATTCTTTTGTCATTATATGGTATTGACCTTCATAAATTTGTACGTTATGTAAAATCAAAACCCATAATTTCTCCATGTCGCTAAAACAGATGGTTACCGAAGCAGTCGGTTAATCAGTTTTCCTTGCAACAGGACATTTTTTGTATGTTGGCAGCTTGCAACATTGTGTTTTTCAAATCTTCCTCCCTTTCCACAACAGTCTACAGCGCTGTCACCATACTTTCCTTCCTTTTCCAGGCCTTCTCATCTTTCTCTCACTCACTCTCTCTCACTTTACACTTTATACTCTACCGATTGCCGTCTACCATCTTGGTTAACCTTCCCTCCCTCTTCCTTTCTCTCCCTTTTCTCTGCCCTCATTTCAGGTATAAATAGTCATGTGTGTGAGGTAGTGGGGGTGGTCTCTCCTGGCATATACCCAGCAGAATGACTCTCTCCTGGGGCAGGGATGACAGGAAGTCAGCCAGATGGCATGGGGCACGCCTGGATCACATGAACTCCTCTCCGGAGAGAGGAAGAAAGGAAAAAGGGGAGGATGGAGGGAATGAGGTGAAGGGATGGAGGTGAGGAGGGGAAAGAGGTGGGAGAGGTTTGAAGGAGAGAAAGTGGGAGGGTGTGCTGAGGTGAATTATTTTTCTCCTGAGCTGGTGAAATTCTGCCTGTGAGTCAAACTGTGTCTGTGAGCATTTATAGAGTTCTATATCCACAGCCACAAACAACATGTATATGCATATGGCTACAGAGAAACTTTACGACCTGGAACCCTAAGGAAACAGTAGTGGGAAGCAGTCTTAAGGTGTACAATGAGCACAGAAAAAGTCCTATTCATAGTTTAATGTTGCGTGCTATTTTCCATGTAACCTATTGAAATGATACCAGTCACATATTTACCTCTTTGCATTAATTTTAACGTTGTCACGTTCCCCCGTAGACACCATCCGTCAGCACACAGTGTGAGCAGAACTTCCTACATAACTCTGCTCCTCCCCTCCTCTCTTCCCCCCCTCCACTTCCCCCCCCCCCTGCTCAGATAGGCTTTGATCTAAAATTGGCCTCAGTGGAAGTCTTGTACGCAGTCATTTTCATATGGGGCTTTGAACACATTGAAGGGAGCTATCGCCTTCATTTTCATTCTCCAATTCCTTTTCCCTCTGAAATCCATGGAGCATATGGCAAACACCCTCGCTGGGGTCTTTCGACAACAGGAGGGACCGTATCCTCTTGTCTGCTTCCTGACAGCGGCGGGTCCCAGGGCACCATCTAGCCCCTCTCATCTACACCACCCCCCACCATCACACTCCCCCCCCCCCCCCCCCCCCCCCCCCAAAAAGTTCGACTTGCTATGATTTGGCAACTAGTACAATGATGACTCTAAACTTTTTTTTTTTTTATAAACTCTAAGGATTTAGTTTTCGGAAACAAATACTAGTACTTTTGTGGAGGAAGCAATGAGCGGACGTAAAGGAAGAGATCTGGTATGCTTAAGTACTCTGTCTGGACTGTGATGTGTGATGTGTGATGTGGCCAAAGAAAGATCACCTTTCTGTCTGCTCTTTCATTTGGAAATGGAATACATTTCATTGTTCCAGAAGAGGGAACCGTAGTCTTTGGTCTGTCATCTGGAACTGTCACACTTTGTCAAACATGTCTGCCACTGGCTAGCAAGGACCACAGCAAATCGGCTGTAACACAATTCCTTGTGAGCTTTTGGAGGTAATTTGCTCTTTGTGTTTACAGCTGAAAGCATGAAAAACATTAAACCCGTTTACAATGATTTACAGTGTAGTCAGTGAGGAGTGACAGGACAATGTAATTTGTGAATATGACTAGCATTTACTTTTAATTATTGTTAAGAAAAGCTTTTGTACATTTACACCACTGAGATTTAACTGTTTTGAGTTTAATGTAATTTTCTCCAGTGTTTACATTCATTGTCGATGAATGACAAGACTGACGTTCCATGAACCCTTAGTCGTGAGATGTTTTCAAGCTTTCTTCTTAAAAATGTGTGTGATTTTTCAGTCTCGGAAACAGAAATTACCATAGATTATCACTCCAGCCACCAATCCAACCAACTCTGCAGCTGTGCCATATTTAAAGTAATTATATCAGTCCCAAGTTGTCCATTTAATCACTTATCAGTCTGTGCTTGAACATTAAAAGTCTTGGTAAGAACATCAAAGAGATTTATTCAGGAAACGTGATAATATATTCCTTAATTATCTTGTCTTTTGGAGCCAACGGTTCGTTCTTATGTTAAAGGTGGAGTTGTATTGCTGCACAGCTTGATCTAGTACTCTTGGTGTCACTGATGTAAGTCAAACATTCAAGGTATTAAATGCTGTTTTATAGGTATTTTACACCTATAATCAGGATCCTTGTGCTTGGTTTCCAATTGATGAACTTCCAGAAAATATGATATGATATTCCTGTCATATAACCTTTATCCAAAACCCAGGTCCTCTGTTGCTTGCAAACACATCTCAGTTGCACTTCCTTGTTTTGTGTTGTCTGTTTTCCTTCAGACCAGCTGTTGGGTTATTTATAACCAAAGTTGCCAATCCAAATGAGACCGTAATTAGGCAGCAATGTTTTTTTAAAGACTCCCCTATGCTTTCACTCTCTTTCACCCTCCCTTCTACCATCCTGCCATACATACAGTACATTCAATGACCAGACAGAGAAAAGACAAGGAGTAGATGAAAAAGAGATTCAACCTCACTGAATTTTTTCAAAACTTTGTCGACAAAAGTATTCTGACGCTGGTCATGACAAGGCGGTGCTTCAAATCTAACCCAAGGGATCACTGACTTACTGCACACACATACACTGTACCCATGCACATTCACACACACATAGGAAAGACTACAAACACTACAAATACCAGACACACACACACACTGCAAATACTGAATACCGAAGGGAAGACTGCACTAAGCAGTATTGGGATTCAGACTGCATGTTGGAGTGATGAAGCAACATGAAAACCTCCTCAGAACCTGAAACTCTTGTAACTACAACAGTTTCCCCAAGCAAAACTGAACTACGGTACAAGAAGAGACTCTAGAGGAATTGTTTGTGTGTTTTCTTCCCGTTTAAACAATTTCAGACCCAATTCCCCCCCTCCCCCCGCCCCACTCCCTCCCCCTTTCACTATGCCTGGTGATGCGCGGGCCCAAAAAGGCGGAAGCGTGCTCGCGAGCTGGGACTTCTGTTCCCCTGGTGACAAGCCCTCCACTTCATGCTAATTTCCAACTTTCAAAGCTTGTAAACTTTATCTAATTATACATGAGTAGATTGCGCTCCCTTGCCCAGGTTTTTGGCAGGTTGCGCCGTTAATTTATGAAAAACAAATCTGAGATATGCAGATGTCTTTTGTTTGAAGCAGCTGTTGGGTCCTGTTGCCAGGTTTCAATCAGGCGATCTCTGGGGACGCCTGTATGTGCGATCCACGGCCAAGGGCCCCGTTTGATGTCTGACAGGGACAGAGTGACGAGACTCTAGCGTTGCTGCAAGCCTGAAGACCAACCCCACAGTCACGGTGTTTGTGTTTGTGTGTGAGCATTAGTATGTATGTCTGTGCGGGCGTGTGGATGTGCGTGTATTGTGCGGGGTTGGGTATGTGCATGCAGCACGTGAAGGGATGTTTTTCTGTGTACACGAGTCTCGATGATTTCAAGGAGCCATTCATGATGGATTCGTTTAAGATCCTATACATGATTTATTTGCGAAGTGGCAATAGATTGTGATTATTTGATAGATGAATATTTATAAACAGTATGAATTCTATGCGATCAGAGTGTGCGGTTAAAGTTGGGTTCCATCGCCAAGCTCTTCAATCGGGCTTTGAACGTAACGTTGCTACTTCCTGTTCTCCTTAAGTTCCTGAGCTCATGCTGTAATTGCGCAGAGAGCGAGCGCAGCGGAACTCTAACGACGCAGGTTTTAACAGGGTACAGGAAGTGAGTCGACACCGGCGGGTTTGACGATACGCCCTTGAAGAATGTTGATGGCGAATTACCGACATACGACACAGAAGTCATTCGGAAGTCGGGAGCGAATAAGCTCTCGCTCCTCAAACCTTCATCCATCATAACGCCAGGATGTGTTCATGTGGAACATGTTTCAACCATTACTGGCAGCTGAATTCATATCTAATTTATAGGACTCATTAAACGATCCGAAAACTAAACCAAAAAGAGAAAGAAGGAAAGGGAAGCAATTATCATTTATCTTAATATATTATTTACTAGGGATCATTTTCCTACGTGAAGGCTGGGGAATAGCGTGTAGAGAAGGGAAGTGTGTGTGTGTGCGTGTGTATTTCTAGGGGTATGTGTGTGTGTGTCTGTGTGTGTAAGAGATAGAGACAGTCAGTATTCGGCTGTTTGTTTGCATGCATGTATGGGGGGTAGGACCACAGGGGTATTAAGACAGCTGGCAGGAAAGAGAGACAGAAAGAGAGAGAGAGAGCGAGAGAGAGAGAGAGAGAGAGAGAGAGAGAGAGAGAGCAAGAGAGAGAGAAAGAGCGAGAGAGAGAGAGAGAGAGCAAGAGAGAGAGAAAGAGCGAGAGAGAGAGAGACTGAGAAAAAAACTGCAAGTCAGGGAAATTTTGAATGACCCCTCACGCCCACACTTTCAATCCACAGTCTCTCCAGAGTATCGTTTGAGACATGAGTCTGATTTTTCCACAGCGTTTAATGAAGCTATAAGAGTAACAGATCTTAATGAACCTGGCTCTTCCTGTCCAGCGGCATCAATAATGCATCCGTTCTTTACATTAATGAAATGCTGAAAAGCAGGAAGTTACAAGACAATTGCTAAACTGAACATTCTAGCTTTGATATGCAGTTGGCATTACCTCTAATTTCACTTCATTATTGATCTTTCTTTCTGTTTTAATTTTCCCTCTCTTTCCCTCTTTTTTTCTACTGTGTCTCAAGTTTTTCTCCCTATTGAGGAGCCACGACACGGGCCTAATTGAATGATGAATGTCCCTTTATAATTCTCCCATCGCCCAACCAGTGTTCCCATTGGCTTACATCCTCGTGCGGTATGGTCTTCTTCCTGGTCTGGTGTGGTTGAGGAATCGCGTGGGATAGGGAGGTGGCAAAAGTGGTAGTGTGTGCGAGCGTGCGTGCGCGCGTGTGTGTGGGGGGGGACGTGAGCTCCCACTCTCCATCTGTCTCCTCACACCCTTCCCCGCCTCCCCCGCCCCCGCCACACACCCATCACCATCCATAACCCTCCAACCCTGCACCCCAGCTTCTCACCTCACACACATGCAGGAGGTGGGAGGGCGGGGGGCCACAGGGATGGTAAAAAACGGTCTAATCTTAATACATTATGCAAATGCGAACTCTGTCAATGACAATGAGAGGATTGCCTTTTACTCTGCCTTTGACAATGAGAGCATTGCTTATATTGTTGGAAATGGTTTTTGTGTGTGTGTGTGTGCGCGTGCGTGTGTGTCTAGGTCCTTCTTGCCCCGCACCATACAGCTCCCTCGTTCAGTGTGATCCGAAAAACCCACACTCAGCATCCACCCTCCTCTCACCACGTCCAGTTCTAGTCACCCACACCCCTCACTCACACCCGCGACATTCTCCTCACCCGCACACACCCACACACACCACCGCCACAAATACACACTTTTGTGAGTGTCTTGGTCTTGTGGTCTTTCGTGAGACGGCTTCGGCCTCGGCCCTGACCTGACAAGCGGGCGATGAAGATTAATGCCCCCTCCGTGAGTGACAGGCTGGGGAATTGAAGGGCAGAGGGCCTCGTTTATCAAGCCCCTGACAGGTGCCATTCAGGCCCCTCCAAAACAACCGCCTCCCCCCGTTTTCCACACGCACACGCACACATGCATAGACACAGGCACACAAACACACAAACACACACACACACACAAATGCATACATTCTGTAGATATATCCAGAATATACTGTAGAATATGTAGATATTTACAAATACACATGAATGTAGTCAGTCTTTTGCTCCTTCTCTCTTTTTTTTCCTCTCCAAATCTCCTTTGCTTGCTAGAATTCTCTCTCTCTTCCACTCTCTCTTGAGTACACACACTCACACACAGCCGTTTCCTTTCAGATGCGGTCTCTCTCTCTCTCTCTCTCGCTCTCTCTCTCTCTCTCTCGCTCTCTCTCTCGCTCTCTCTCTCTCTCTCTCTCTCTCTCTCTCTCTCTCTCTCTCTCTCCTAATCTCATTCCCTCTCCGTGCCTCTCTCTATCACACAACGCTCTCCCTCTTCCTCCCTCTCCGTCTCTCTCCCTCACTTCACCCCCCCCCCTCCTTTTCCCTCCACCACACCAGACCACCCTTTGTTAAACAGAGCCAGACTTAATAACGCACACCTCGAATTAAAACTCATTCTTTAGAGCCGGGCTGACAGGTTGAAAATAAGGAAATCAATCGGGCGCTTGGCAAGACTGTCCGTACTCGCTGACTACGGTGCTTTCAGCTCTCATTGGGAGCCTTGGGAGCTGAGGGAGCTGAGCATGTCCAGGCTTTACAAGGGATCATCCATTATCATTTACCAATAACACCAAGTCTCCTGATTACCAGCCAAGCATTAATGATTCATTATTTACAGTAATACTGAATGCAATTCCTTTTGGATTCCAGTTTTTGGAAAGTGAAGAGATGCACTTGTGTGAAATGTTCTTGTCTGTAGTGCTTGTGTTTAAACCATCTCACTTAGTAAAGCTAGAGTGGGGGTGAAGAGGAGAGGACTTCTAGGTTAGTGAGTTAGATTGTGTTGTGCTGCTTGGAATATGTTGTGTTGTTTTCTATTGTATGTGTATGTTTACATGTGTGTATATTTACTGTTTCAAATGGAAAACACTTTTTGTATGGTTGTATAAAAAAATTGCATGGATTTGGGCTCGGACACAAATTATATAGGAAATTGTGGTCCAGTAAAAATGTCTCAGTGCAGCCCTGTGCAATGCAGTCATTTGGGTTTGATGTTACATGGAATCTGGTATGGATGTGAAATATGTTGAACACTAAGACAGTGAGACCAACAAATTACTAGCCTAGCATGCAAATGAATGCCCATCAGCTCCCAGTCTAGGGTACAGAACGAAATAAAGGAGCAAGTGAGGAAAAAGAAAGATGGAGAACAATGGAAATGTATCAAGAACACATCCTGGCACCAGCATACCATGACTGTGCGGTAATTCATTAAAATCACCTCATATATTCCAAGAATGTGTGTGTTTATAACGACAGGGGTCTACCAGAGAGAATATACTAAATTCACTCAGTGCAAAGCCACTCCATCTCTGTCTCGTTAAGCACTAGTGGTCTTAATGAGGTCGGTTACACGTTTCATCATTTTCTGTAGCCCCCGGTCATAAAACAAAGACTGTATCTTTACCTGCTATGGAATGCCCCGGCAATCCAGAGTTATTTTTTCCGTCGCCCTTTATTAGCTAATGGTGCTTAATATTTCATGAGCGATTAATGGAAACTCAGCCTGTAATTAGCATTGTACCAGAGAAATATGGGCATGTATCTTTATTAACCATTGTGGAAGGTCTTTTAATCTTCATTACGACCTCTACGTGTCATTTTTCACTCTCGCATTACTTCTTTCCCAGTCGCTGGTGCAACACAAATGAGAGGGATGAAGGAGGCATGGTGGTAATGGATGGAGACAGTGCTCTTGGTGAGCAGCAGAGGCAGGAAAACATGGATATCATTTGGGAGACGTTGAGGAATGATGCAAGGGGACGTGCGAAAGGCTCGCCTGCTTCTGAGCTCAGAACAGCACTTAGCATGATTAAGATACTCTGCAAGCCAGCTCATGATGTTTTGGGGTTTTAAAGTAAATAAATCACATCGTGAAGTTGCTGAAGGCTCTTCCATTGCTTTCAAAGGGGGCGTGGGGAATGGTGTGTGTGTGTGTGTGTGTGTGTGTGTGTGTGTGTGTGTGTGTGTGTGTGGGTGGGAGGGGGGAGGGGGGAGTCAGCCATGTTGGTTTGTTTTGTAGGGTTTAGGCTGTCCATGAGTAGTGGCAATATTTCATCGAAGTGAATGAAAACACAGGCTGCATGTGAATGAATACATGTGCAGTCTGGAATACGCCAGTGTCATCCTAAGCAAACATTTGGGTCTGTCGGCTTGTATCTGGAAAGATCAAGTGTAAAACCAATGTTTTTCTAGTCAGTTGAGTCGAGGCAAACCTCAGACTGAAACAAAGGCACATTCAGCATTGTTAAAAAGGATCTTCCAGACTTGTGAGTGATAGAGAAGGCCATTGACATTTAACCTTTCTATCCACTGTATAATTGTGGTGAAATGTCAAGCCTTGATATGAGGAGCTATGTCTGCACCCTTGGGCTGTGTTTGGACAGCTCAAATTAAGCCTCATGGTAATACTGTTTCAGAGAAACCTTCATTTCTTCGGCCAACATCTATGACACATATGCAGTATGGCGTTTCAGAGACAGTGGTGCATAAAAAAATGGTTTATTAACTTTTATTTGCATCTTTCGGGTACCTTCTCTGGTGTACTACCATTGCCTGATAGGTTGCCACAATATAGGTCACACCTTCAGCTACTGGAAAAACAAATCCTTTTGGATGAACTTCTGAAGAATTTCCTTGCTTGTTGATCAGAAGAACTTTGTTCCAACGCTCCCCAAAAAAACCCGACGATGATCTTACAAGATGTATTCTGAATTGGGTCTGAAACAAGTCGCCAGAGTATTTGCAGGGACACAAAGTGTGTTTACACCCGTGACTGTTTTTCCTCAGTGTCTGTCATTCGGTCTTTACTATCTCCTATCATGTGTGATTGTTTCAGGTTTATCGTCTCTCGTATCCTGGGAACACAGACGGCGATTTCCTGCCAGGACCCTCAAGGGCGCACGTGTCATCGTAAGGGAATCACCGCCTTTTTACCCCGGTGATTCATGGACCTTCTTTTTCCAGTTGTATTATCTTAATTGTCCTGGCAAGTATGTTCAACGGTTATATTATCAATTTATTGCCCCCCTTGCCACCCCATTAATCCAGCAGTTAAAATACAGTAACCAGAGGGTCTGAGACTCTATCCACCAGGGAATAAAGCTGTGTCAGTACGGCTGGTGGTGTTGAGGAGAGGATGTAACACAAACTATCTGCATTTGTGTGTGTAACACTTTTGGTAATAGAAACGAAATACAAACCTCAACCCAAATCTTGTTGTTTGGGTCAAACTCTAAGAGGCCAATTTGTCTGTGATTGTTATTAGTTGTGTTTCATACCATTCATTTCTACCAACTCCTTCCTAATGCATTTTTTGATTGACGTTCCAACCTCAAATTAACATGAAACCATTTCCCCCCTACCCAGTATTTGTTCATAGCTACAGGACTGTATCCCTGAGAGGGTAAGTTTTGGGTAGATAAAACTGTCGTTTGGATTGAGGCGTCAATGTAAAAACTGCACAAACACACACAAAATCACAGGCACACACACACCTCTACACTGTAGGTGATGTCATATGCCACAGGTCAAAGGTCAGATGTCTGATCCAATTACAGCCCTGACTTCACATGATCCAAACAACTCAAAAGGCACCTGCTCTTCCGGGCTACCCCCCTTTCTCCACTCCAAGTATGGCCCAGAGTCTGATGGACACAGGGGTCAGATCATCGCTAGCAGTTTATGTAGAGTTGGATGTCATCTGCAGGAAATATTATCAGAGTTGTGGAGCAGCATGCCTATCTGCTAGTAGCCCACGCGTCACATCAACGTATCGATCACATTCCCCTTTTAGATATTTCATCTGAGCATCCACATGCAGGAGATGAGCCTCAAACTGTGGTTGTTTGGTCTGTTTGTGCGTGGCCATCGCCCCGTGCGTCTAACATATTTTCTTCCCTCTCTTTCAGCCTCCAAATGTCTCCCAGTTGAAAATCGCACCAGCGATAATTGCCTGACCTTTACAGCGACGGGATAGGCTCATTAAGCCTGATGGATAATGATGCCGCCTCTCCGCGCTACGTGAACCTCTGCAATAATGAAACAACCGAGCAGCCCTGATGCTCCATTCGGGGGTCACAGGAGCATGTGGCTTACCCAGAGGAGTCGCCTGTTCTCTGGATAACAACTGGACCCGCTGCCCCTTGCTGTGTCACCCTCTCCCCTCTCCCTTCTTTATGCTGGCCCTGGAAGTCTTGTGAGTGGAGCAGTATTTCTTGTTTTGATTTCATATATTTTCTATATTTATACAGAGTTGTTTTTTGCCTGTCCAGTGTTCTGGTTGAGCTATAGTGGGGTGGGTATAAAGTGACAGGGACATAAGGACACACTGTGAAAGTGTGACATACGCTGTTATGACGGTAGCCTGTGTTAGTGGTAGCTTTTTTTGGTCACGCTTCTTTTACCAGGTCGTTTACCATGGCCACAGTAAACAAAGCATCCTATCACCATCTCTGCACTCACCTATTCAAGAAACTCATTTAATCCATTTCCAAGGAGATGAAACTCAAACTGTGAACCCAAACTTTGAGGAAAGCATTTGAATACAGAAGCAGGACACACATGCAAGCTTGCATATTTACGCACAGCACCAGACCGCACCCACCGCACCCACAATATGAGAACCCTCTGAGGCTCCATGTTGGGTTTGAGGTTGAAGGGGTTTATGATGGGAGGTCATCCAGGAAGGGCAGGAGGGGGTGGGGGGGGGGGGGGGGGGGTGGGGGGGGCAGGTGTCTTAGCCAAGCAGCCTAAACCAGCAGGGGGTGCTCACACTCTCTGACAACCGTGTGCACAGGTCCCCCCCCCCCCCCACCCCCCCCTCGTTACCATCCCTGCCTCAGTTCTCACCAACCCTTTTCTCTTCCTCTTCATTCCTTTTCTCCAGCTTCTATCAATGATTCTGTAATGTGCCTGACAATTTAAAGTTACTTGTCAATTTTCATTTACAGGAAATAAATTGCCTATACTTTCAGACCTACTTTGAGTAACAAAGGTTGGAGATGAAAAAATAAATAAAAATTTTACAATACTGAAAATGTTTAATTTACTTTTGCGTTTTGACTGTGTTATTTTGATGGTTTTAATCATTAGTTCCAAAGTATTCAAGTTCGTTAAGGTAAAGGATTGTTTAAGAAACAGATTATTTTTACTCACACCTTTTCCCATTATAATACACCTGATAATTGTCTCTGTCAACCATTAGGTGATGTCATGATAAAGAGTGAACCTACACAATCATTTAAGGTAATAAGGCAATTTATCATGTCAAATATATGATTAACCATGAACCATTCCAAATATGTCATTGTATTATTAAAAAATACAGATATTAAATGAAGATCAGAATTAGATTAGATACTAAATACTTTGTTATTCTAAATAAATTCAAGCTTGAAGTAAAAGATATAAACACGTTTTCTAATTTCAGCGTAACTACCTTTGTCTCCTGACATCAGTAATTTTATTCCAAATACGAAAAGGAAAAATGTAATATCAGTTTTTGAAATATGGTGTACAGTAGACACCATGACACCATTGCCATGATCCAATAAACATGTGAATTATTCCTAATCAAGTTATTTTTATATTTAACAACTGTAACAATATTTTATCCAAATCGAACTTAACATATACTAAAGTGGGCGGGAGTGAGTCATCCAGGCAAGGGGGAGGCAGTGAGAGAAGCAGAGGGAGAGAGCCAGGCAGGCAGGGGGGAGGCAGTGAGAGAAGCAGAGGGAGAGAGCCAGGCAGGCAGGGGGGAGGCAGTGAGAGAAGCAGAGGGAGAGAGCCAGGCAGGCAGGGGGGAGGCAGTGAGAGAAGCAGAGGGAGAGAGCCAGGCAGGCAGGGGGGAGGCAGTGAGAGAAGCAGAGGGAGAGAGCCAGGCAGGCAGGCTGGACTGGATCAGCTCGGTGATACCACAGCCCTCGGGGGCCTCTTGCCCCAGGGACGGGTCACAAGTTCAGCTCCCTCGTCTGCTGTTCACACAGGAACACCAGGCCCCCTCTTTCTGTGTTTGTGTGTGTGTATGAGAGAGAGAGACATAGTGTGTGTGTACATATTCAAGAGAGAGGGCCAAGGATTTATATGTATTGCATGTATATGGTGTATATGCACGTGTGTGTAAATAATATCCATATACACATATTTATATATTGCATATATAACTGCATATATATGCAAGTCATCATTCAACAACTCAATCCAAGAACTTCCTTTGGAATTGGCGTCCAATTGAGACCGAATCTGGAGGAAGTAAATGTCTTAACCCGAACAGTACCTTTTCACATTTCGCATCATTTCCAATCTATTTCAACAACCTGGGCACATACATCATCACACTCCTGCCATGGCCATGTTGAAACAAACTCCCCCAGCCCTTCCCTTGAGTACAACATGTAAAACATATCAGGACCTGTGTATATGTACTGAGCCTCTCCTGAGGGGGGGCTTGGGGCAGAGGAAATACCATCAAACAGAACCATTTCAAACTGTTTCACTGGACTCCACACCAGACTCCTGCTGAGTGCTTATTGGTTCAAGGATGTCATCGACAGCAAACACCAAACACAGGTCTTGTTTGGCTTCAGTCTTGAGCTCATAAAGGGTGATTTAGGAAGATAATCTCTTTTTGGAACTGGTCCATTTGTGGAATTGCGAAGGATTTACATAATTAAAACACAAGAAAACCTTGAAGAAGATCTATTAGTGATCTGTGGAGGAAATTATTAGAACGAGTCATCTGAGTGGTTGACAGACTTGGTTGGATAAATAATGAAATCAAGATTCAATCGTCAGTCTAGACTATTTAAATACTGACCTGGAAAAGATGGTGTTCCAAGAACCTGAAATATCTAAATGCTAGGTTCAAATAAAGGATCTATTATCTGGATTTAGATCACTTTGTATGAATTTCTTGGGCTGCAGTATTTTCCAATAAATACATCGTAAAGGTAACCCTTTTTTCACCCTGAGCCAAAATTCAGGTTTTCCATATTTAAATGGTCCGACTGTAAAGAGTTAAGCGTTGTATAATTTTTTTTTACATTGTGGGTCATTTACAGTTGAGTTCAAGGTTTGGTTTTGGGCAACCAGACAGGATTTATTAGCGGACACAAATCTCTCCAACACTGATGTGTGTGGCATACTGTACATCTCCCCAGCACACAAACCAAATGGTTTATGTCAAGCGTTTTTCATCCTTACAGATTCCTTCCAGCCATGGCCTCCCAAAGGCGGTATCCATCTCACCTTGGTGGTAGAGTTATCCTGCATCAACAGTTTTTTGGGTCTTTGTCAGGTTTGGATGTTGCAGAGACCAAAGAAGTCCAACAATCGTTTACAAAATGCTCACATAATGGGGGGGAGCAACACTACACACCAGTGGCACCTCTCGTCTGATAGATTTCCATGGTATTTCCCTGCCTAGAATTGTGCAAATAGAATACCCTGCTGTGCTAAAGAAAACAATGTGTTTCTTAGTCCTAAAATGCTATCCATCACCGGTAGCCTGCCAGGGCCAGGAAACAGAGTAAAGGAGGGAAGAGGGGGAAGGCAAAAAAAACACCTACCTGTTTTTCACATCAGAGGGAGAAGGAAAACGGAGGAGTTATGTTGCTCGGGAGGCCGTGCGTTCCAGCGTAACGCAGAAACTCCGGCCAATGAAACAGCTCCAGTGTGGCACACTTGTGAAACTGGAACCCCCTCGCTGGCCACTGCCACGCCAAGCCCAGCTTTAATCAATCATCGCCCATGCACAGGCGAGAGGAGGCATTCTGGGAGATTAATTGTGGTCTGTAATTCAGGGCGGGGGAGAAAACAAGGGTACTATACTCAGATAAATCAGACATGATGAAAAGTCATTGGTGTTGTTTTGCACTGTGAACATTTCAAGGCTGGAGATTCAAACTTGAAATTATTTAAACCCTGAGTTGCAAAAAGAAAAAAGGTTGATGGAAAGTCTCCTTTTTTCCATATTGACTTTAGATGATTTCGAAAAATTGCCATTTTCTTTACAATACATTTGACTTTACACATACATAACATATATTGCTGTATCCTCATCTCTGCAATCCTTTGCTCATGCTAAAACAGTCTGAGATATTCAGAGCAGCCAGGCCTTCTGCCCCCCCCCCTCCCTCTCTCTCTCTCTGTTGCTGTCACATAAGGTCTTCTTCACTCACCTCTGTAAAAAGCAAACTCCCCACATTATGCTGACTGAGTTCTCCTTACCTCGACCTGCCGGGACAACCAAAGACACCTCAGTCATTACCTGTGATAACTAATCTATTAATGTTGAATGATAGGCTCATTAAAAGGTTCAAATATAAGTCTTAGCTTATGTGTTAATGACATGTTAATGTTTCTGTCAATTCTAAGGAGAGGTAATGACACTTGCGATGGGATGCCATCAATGGTCAAACTTGTAATTTCATCCCCTGGGAGGTTAAGTGCTGTGATGCTCTTTGCACGATGGTGATGAATATTAAATTTCTAGCTATCAAGATATGTTACCATAATGTTAGGCAATGTTAGAATTTGGGTGTGGGCTGAGAGAGTTATTGGAAAATGTGTCCTGTCTCTAGACAGTGTCAAGTAATTCCCCAGGAACATTTTGAATGACATCAAAGATAAACTGTTCAACCATTTGGGAAAATCCCTGCCAAAGATGTGAGAATATGAATGGATCTTTTACTTTTCAGGGTCAGGATATTTTTCAGAACACTTACCCAAATCTGGGCAAAGGGACAAATCCCAAAACACACTAAAGAACACATGGTGTTCCACATTCAGTAATGGCAGAACGTTCTCTTGAGGTTGTTCCATCGCACACATCTCAACACATCTGCTTTGGAGTCGACTCGTAGTTACGCGAGCGCCACTGGGGTTACGATGATTTTATTTTATTTTTTGCTTTACCTTCAGAAGTCTTTTTGTTTGTGCGTCTGCATGTGTGGAGCTATATTGAGACTTCACCATGCAGGCCGCTCTTTCCGGAACTGGAGAGTCACCCGTCCAGTATCCTGCATGGCATTCATATCGTATTTACAGCTGTGCCATTGGCGGGATCGATCCGTCGGTGGTATTATGGCGCTCATCTGCTGTATTCGCTCCCTTTCTTTTTTTATCTCTCTCTCTTTTCGCATCGCTCTGTCTTTGAATCTCTCTCTCTCTCTCTTCATCACTCTCTCTCCTGCTCTGTCTCGATCTCTTGTCTGTCTTTTTCCGGCCAGGCAGACCGTCTCAATGTGAAATCACGGTTAATGTGGCATGACAATCTGACACAACGCACAGTCCAGGCCTCGCTCCATCTGGTTTCAATCTCCTTTTGGCCTGGGTGGGTGGGGGGGGGGGGGTGTGGGGGGGGTGGAGGGTTGAGAGGGATGAAGGTAGGGGGTGCGGGGCTCGAAGATGAAAGCAGGATGGCCTTCCCACTCTCCAATAGGCTGCATCACCATTCTTCAACGTCAACCTGAGGTTACCCCCCAAGACCGGGCATCAACCAAACAAAAAAAAAAATCTGAAAGAAGGAAGAAATCTCTGAAAGAAGGGAAAAATAAAACGTTTAGAGCGATAGCCGCTCGATCAAAGGTCACCAAAAATATGTTAAAGACCTGTATGAGGTGAAACGGGCCACGGTTTGGCTCATTAGAGCGAGGGGGGGGGGGGGGGGTGGCTTGGATCAGTCCATGTTTGATGGGTTCAGGGGGGTTAGCCTTGGGTAGAGCTAATGGGAACATCTTCTTGCAGTTTACTCTTGTCTGTACGAGATGGAAGAAATGAGACCATTACTAAACGACGACCTGTTAAGAGCAATTTTCCTAATTATGGGATGGAGCGATGCTGTGACTGCCGTAGACGTGTCAGACCATCGGGGAGGGGAGATGGAAAGTGTTAACTCTTTAATGTGACTAACTAACAGGCCTCGCTTAGGCTGGGTCATTATGACTTAATGGAACTAATGATCTAAGAAACGCCAAAACCATGTGTTAATGCTGAGTAGACTGTGGCAATGTCTGCTGGGGTTACTGGGGTTACAAGCACACACACGCACACACTCACACACAGACAACCACACACAGTGTCTAATGATATTGCACGGGCTGCACAGAGGATATTCTCTCTGGGGTAATATGCACTCTGAAAGGCAAATAGTTTGATATGAGAATGACACATAACACCAGGGTATTTGTGACAGGACTGAGTATTTCAAACAAGCAACAGCATTTCAGTTCACAGATGATCATTTAACAATGATACTGCAGTCAAAGTGAAGTGTGCAGCGATCCCTGGAAGGTCCCATGTCCTTCCCTGTCGCCTAGCAGAGACCGATGGTTGCAGACTGGTCCCTGAAGACGCCTCTCTCACAGCACGCAGCTGAAGAAACAGCCTCTTCCTGGGGAGGCTAGGAGGGGAGGAGCGGTTCTTCCTTGCCAAAGTGTGGGGAAAATAGGCCACAGTAGCAAGGAGGCCGAAGAGAACAAGCGAGAGAAAACAAAAGGTTTCACCTCGTTCATCATTTTCCATCTTTCGATCTCCGCCACCCATTCTCCTTCGGCTCAACGTTGGAGTCACTTTCCTAGTCCCTTTATGGACTCCTGTTTTCTGTCGACTGTGGAGAAGGGATTGGAGAACACACCAGATGTAATTAGTTCAAGTCAGCTCTCATTTATGATCCGATTAGCTAGTTGGAGATACGGAGAGAGGACGAGGAGGAGAGATGGAGGGAGGGAGAGAAATCACTGAGTCCTCTACGTTCTTCTTGCAAGCTTAGTCAAATGCACAGGCATTTTCATCTCAGGTTATCGGGTCAATAAAACCCCACGACCTCGGCCAATCATAAAACATTCAATGCGACGAAGCACGGATTGATTAAGTTCATAACTCGATTTGAGCCGCACAGAGCCCGGACAATAAAAATCGGAATGAAAATAAATCTAATGCGAAGACATAATTCGTAGAAAATCAAAATTTAAAGTAGATGTTTTTAATGTCGTCTTTTTTTCATCATCAAAGTGTGGCCTTTCGGCTGAATTATTATTGATATATTTGATCTGAGCCTTGTGCTTTTTCATCAGAGAAAACCAGGTAGTCAAGTGGGGGTATGTCTTAATGGTGTATAAAGCTTCCAGGAAACAGAACTTAGACCCTTCAAGTTATCACATTTCCTATCGACCTGTTTTCAGGTACTTTGTAGCGATGTCAATTATAATTGATCAGTTAGGATCTTTCGTTTAAATGCTATAGGGCAGCTCTATTTAAGCCATATGTTTGTATCCTAAACCTACTACTCAAAATACGTAGATTAGGCTAGCATAACATTGGTTCCCTGGCTGGCCCAACTTATTCAATTTAAAGAGGTCAAAAGTTGATGGCGCTAATTCTCCCCTGTAATGAAGTCTTCTTTGGGGATTTTAGCCAAGTAGGCTTAACTCCATACTGCGAGCCATTATACAGGGCCAAGGTAATCAAATAAGCCAGCACTTAGGAGAAACACAAAAAAGAGGGCTTTGGCAAATACAAGGTTTGGCATTAAGGGGAATGTAATTTGAGATGTTAATTACAAAAAATAAAACAAAATGTCTACAGATTGCACGGTTTACAGGCATAATATCCTAAATTGGTGGGGTGCAAAAATCTGGCAAATGACCTTTTCTTAAATGGTCCTTAGTTCTTTGAACGAAAGACTATTATGATTCAGGGACAACCAGTCAACATCTTCTATTGTGTGAACGCTTTTAATCACAAATTAAATAATTGCGATGTTCCGTCTAAATTGCCAGTCAGTAAAATACTTTGATTACACAACTGCTCCCATGCCTCAATCTTTGCCATCTTTGCCAGTTGGTATTGAGAAACGTCTTTCCATGTGTCCATGTTGCAGGAACAAATGTCCTAAATGTGACTTTGTGAGTTTGAATGAGCATGGGCATTTTGAGGTCCAGATTTTGGCATTGCCAACGCCTGTGCCAGTGCGCCCGTATGCCCACCCTGATGGTGTCCATTCTCCCTGGCAGATGGCTAGTGGTTCGAACGACTTTCGGGTGTTTAATTACAATTGTAATCAGGGGAAATAAGGATCAATTAAAGCGCAAGTGAAATTAATGAAATGCGAGGGCTACGAGCAGCCAGACAGTTTTCAAATAGATCCTCATTTTTGGGAAAGTCTTAAACACTCCACAGTGAGTCCACAATGCCATTCAACTATCAGCAGCAGTGTTTACAGTCAGCTGTTGACCTTTGCACGTAAAAGTAGGTTACAATGCTCTCAGTTTGTTTACTATGTGATTTCTAACAATGTGGATTCAATTGCTTGAGTAAATGAACATCTCTGGTGTTGCAGGTTTTCTACCATATCAGCTAGCATGCCAAAACCCACCACAACGTTAGCCCTCAAACAGCATACCATCAGTACCAGCATTTTGCTTGCAGTTAAAGACATGTGCCAGAACATGAAGCATATACATTGTGAGAAACCAAACAAGTGCCCAATGGAAGAACAACAAGAGCATTCAGTTAAACAAGTTACAATTAAAAACGTGAATGAGCCTCAAAAAGTGCAAGAGTGGACCTGTAGGAGCGACAATACTATACCCCACAGAGAGTACAACAATTTAAAAACGGTTACAACTGACCAATAAGACCCCTAATATCAGTCATCGGGATCTTGGAGGAAACTAACATCAGGTCCTGCAAATCATTCCTAAGTACCTTTGTATTCACAGAATAAGTGCGTCTTGAGCCTTTTCTTGAAGGGTGGGGAGACAATCAGAGGTCTCCGATGGAGGTGGGGAGTTGATTCTACCATTGTAGTGGGGGAGGTAGGTTAAGAAGGGTGGGAAATGTAGAGAAAAAGTTGGTGAGCGTGCCGCAAATGAGCATTATTCTAAAGTTCATCCAACCAGTCGGTAATGCAGTCTGAAGTGTAGGGAGCAGTCATCCTGGCATGAGGCCACTGCTGATGGTTCAGCTGCCTTCCACCAGGCTGAGTGGCCCCCCCACCTGAGCGACAGGGCCAAGGCGCTGGGGTGGAGGAAGGGGAAGGTGGATGAGAGATGAGGGGACCAGGGGGTGCGTTGCCCAAGTAGACAGATGCCACCACTGTGGCTGTTGCATTATGGGATATAAATAGATCACAGCCACGTCGTGCCAGCCTTATTGGAACTCAGAGGGCAGCCACATTATACCGCAATCACCCGCTGGTGCCAAAATGAAGTGAGAAGGAAACAAGTGATGCAGGAGCCTTAACATGCGAAAATGATGGAGCTAACTAACTGTTTCCATACACTTACATGATGTGTACTATTGGTGCAAGATGACATGCATTAAGATTCATTTAAGAAGTACTTTGAATATTACTGTAACAGTGTGTTGTTTTATGTTTTGCTTTCACAATGTGGTCTATGTATTTAATTTGGCTCTAAAACTTGTCACCATTCAAAAACGAGATAACTATCTTTAAAATCCACAAGATAATAAAAAAGGTTTTTCCGTCTTTCCAACAGTCCAGTGCCAACTGTGCCATGATGTATGTCTTCATAATATTATTCCAGACTACAAGGGACTTAATCAGTCAGGTTTCCTCTAAAGCTAAAATATCATTTTGAAAGTGTAAGCCATGTTTCTGGCCCAGCTTTGAGAGAATATGCCTTTTCAGCTGCCGGAAGATCACAGGAAAATATACACACCATATTAAGACCGTAGCCAATTCATATGATTCCACAGTACAGAACTGTAGGGTCTGTGTTCCAGCCACTGGAAGTGTAACCTTTCACACCTCAAAGCTTTCAGCAAGCCCAAAGACACTGCAGTCATGACCCAAACTCAAGTATAGAGTTTGGGCCAAAAATGTCCTAAAAAACTACATGAATACATTTCATATGATTATATGAAAATGTTTGGAAAGTAATACAGTAAGAAAATGTGTTCTTAACTGTGGAAAAAAAAGAATGATTTGGCTAAAGTCAGACGATCGGTTTGGACCAAAGACAGCTTTTTTGTTGGTCCAGCCTTTCTTTACATACTGTCAGTCACACTGAATAAACCTTTCATCTTGAGCTCTTTCTGACGCTCCCTTCTTCCCCAACCTTATAAAAGTGGGTTTACACTTTGACTCGGCGGTCTAGTGATGTCCCTCACAGGACCTGCTCTCTGTGCTTGCTGAAGCCCAGTACTCTGTGCCGGGGTTATCCCCAGTTCTGCCCTGAATAATTCAAGCATGGCTCTCACCGCCCCTCACACACTGTTTGGAAAATACTGTAATGAGAAAAGCTGTAAAATGCCTCGCACCTAGAAAAAAAAGAAAGAAAATGACCTAAGCTGAAGGGATAAAAAGCCAGATAAAAAGTCACATACTACAGACTTTGAAAAAATACAAAGCTGAAAAAGTGACGCTTTTGCAATGCTTGTATTTGTCTAATTACTCACTTACTTCCGACGTGTCTTTCAGGGTATAGGTAACATTTGGGGATTATTTTCCCAAATTACGGGGGGGGAAAAACTCCCAAAGAGAATGGAAATTCCCATTTTGACCATCGTCAGCCATTTGACAAAGAGCCAAGATGAGCCTCGGACAAAAATGTCGCAAAACTGTTTGAGGTCCTCCATCTAAAGTTTCCTTTCATAGTCTCAGGGTGGATTAGAGCACAACATGAAACCCAATGAGGCGAGCAGGCAGGCCTAGCCTAGCGCTCAGAGAGGCAAACCCAAAACAACGTCTCTCTCTGCAGACATGATGTAACCAGTGTTTTAGCGGGCAGAACCTTTCTTTTTCCCCATCCGAGATGATGTGCGGTCTTTCATCTGTGAAGAGCTTGGCAGCGAATGAAAGGACGACCGCAATTAACACATTTGTGGGGCCTCCTAACCCAGGTGATGTGGTGTAATGGCATACCTGTCAGCTGCATTAGGGGGACTATTACGTTTCTGGTGACCTGGTTGCTTGTCTTTCCTGCATCAGCACACCTACAGTGGAAATGTACTGTTAGGTTATCAAGTAAAACTCAGCTTTTTTTTTGGGGGGGGGGGGGGTTCTGGGTCGGATGCCTTTTCTACTTTAATATGTAAAAGACTCCATCACAGTTGCGCAGTCCTGGTTCTGAGTTTGTGTTAGGGAGAAGTGATAGCACAATCGTGGGATTTCCCCCTTTCCCTATCATTGGGTGACGGTGCTATTAAACTCAATAAAAAATGCCATATGCATGAATCCAAATCCTTCGTCTCTGTTGGGTATGGTTTAATCTTGAGAGTGACACTCTTACACCCACACACACACAAACACACACACGACACAGCCTACACACGCAATCTCAAGAGGGGGCTCTTTGAAAATGAAGAGCGCCTCTCGGAACCGTTTACCCATCAGCCCTTTCAGTCTCCGAGGCCTAATCCCTGAGAGAGTGGGCGTCAGCCGAGACCTCGGCTGCTTGGATACGTTAATGGGGGGATTACATGTGTTAACATCCAGCGCACAGCGCGGAGGGGCCAAAGGGGGTCTGCTGCAGGGTTTTAGCATATGAATAAGGAATAAGGGTGAGAGTGAATGGGGGCCGAGGGTGAGACTGAAGGCTGCCACTTGGGTCGGATGATGAAGTGACACTGGGGGCAAGTGAGTGGGGACGGAGTCAGACTGGCTGAGACGCCGGTGTGGGAATGGCGTGGATCTGGCCATCTATGTCCGCTGAGTTCTTAAGGGCACCAGCTCTGTCTGGATTTTGTGGATTTTAATTGGATGTGAGGATCGGCTCGGTGGTGGATGTGGTTGTGTGTTTTCACAGTGTAATTGTGTAGGTTCCCTCCACAGACAGAGACACACATATGGGTGTACAGTGTGAGTCAACACACACACACACAACATGCAAAAACACTGGGAGGTAAAGTGTCGATGCATGGCTTGTATGTAGAAAAAATATCTTGCCATTTATCGATTAAACAGTAAATGCAAAGAAGATTCCAGTAATAAACACCCTCTTTAAAAAAATCTTCTCTAAATCCTTCCCTGCTTTCACCCCTTTCTCTCCTTCCTCTGTCTCTCTCCCATCTCTCACCCTTCTCTGTTTCTTCCCCTCCCCTCTTTCTCTTTAGTATCTTAAGCAAGTATAATTCTCAACCACTCTCTCCCTGCTGTTAAGTACACATTTCTTGTACTGTAGTCCACTTTTTTCTCCAATCCAATATGTTCTCATTCTCAATTACAGTCGGTTCCATGTTATCTTTCCCCCCTCTCGATCTCTCTCTCCCTTTCTCTCCTTTGTTCTCTCATCACCCCCCCCCCCCCCCGCCCCATAGACTCCTTCTGTCCTTCTCTTTTGGTGAAATCAGTAGAGTTGCAGCTCACCCCGTATGATTTATAGCTCACTCTGAGCAGGCTCTTATCAGGTGCAGGCAAGCCTCCCTCTTTGCTCTCAGTTGTGTCTGAATGACAATGGAGAACCAGTCGCATTATGCTCCATAGCCTCGCCCCTTGCTTTCTGGACACTGCAGATTACATCTGGCTTCTTGATTTATGGACGCCATTTTGGATCTGGAGAGAGCCCAGAGGGAGGGGTTAGAGAGGCTCCGGCCACGGCCAGACTCCAATTTTTATGTGAATTTGGTGGAAGTAGAAGGGGAAAAAATAAAAGATGCATGCAAGTATTTTACACACAGATAGCGAAGGGGCAGTTGTAGGGAAAAGGCGTGCGAATGGTCTAAAATGAGAGGATTATCAGTAATAAAATTATATCTTTCTTCCAGTGACTTCCCGCATGACAATGTCAACAGTTTGATGGGGAAATAATAAAAAAGAGAAGAGGGAAACTGGGTCGAAGAGGTTTGGGTTTGTGCTCCAAAGTGTGCGCCAGCCAGCTACATTATTCAAACCTGTTCCTTTTTTTCTTCCTCCCTCTCTTCTCTGTAATTGAATCATTGCCATCTGTATCTCTGGAGATAAGATATGTTATTTGGGAGAATTATTTAAATTTAAGAAATGTGTTAGCTAATGTAATTAAAGGGAAATTATCACAGCTGCAGTTCTTTGTAGGGAAAAAAGTAATTATGTAATCTAACACATTAAATGAGGAAAATGAGCATCACATCTTGCACTCAAACACAGCGCACAGTTTCTGACCGTTAAGTTGTGAAGACACTTTTCTCCCGAGCCTCTTGACAGGACTACTAATGTCATTTTGCTGCCGTCTTCTGAGACACGATTGTCAGACTTAATAATTGTGAAAAGTTCATCTTACGCCCAGTCTTTCTTCAGAATTGGTTGAGGAACCAATTATTCTACGGACGGATTCATAATTTTCTTTGTTGAAGAAACATCATTTGAAGGCATTTTGTACCATCTTAATGTTCAATCGTTTATTTAGTTTGTGCTTTACTTCAATCCCATCCTGGCATGCATTCTACTTGACTATTTCCTGTCAACACCTCTCTGTATTCCTAAATGATACAAAAAAAGTAAAAAATAAATAAATAACTTTAACCTTTCTCATACCCACATCCCTCTGTCCCCTGAGGTTGGTTCTATTCTGCTACAGCAGTGAATAAATGTAAATATACATGTAAATTCTCTTACAGTCCCTCTCCCCAGTTCCCTGTTTTCCATAACCTGGTCTTACAAAATGGCCGCCATGGTCTCAAGTGGTCAGTCCACTTCTTGATAAATGTCTCCCTGAATACATTTCTACAGTGATGAAAACCAAAGTGTTTTGAAGGAGGTTTGGAGAGGAGGGCGTTGCACACTGGAACCAGAGGAGGCTTTTTGACGGCCAGACCTGTGTGTGTGTTCCAATAACAACAGAGTATAGCTATAAGTACATTTTCATACAGACAGGTTGTTATGGTTGCTAATGTTGCCAAGAGGTGGGGAGGGAGGTAAGTTAAAATGTCCTTGTGCGTATATTACAAGACAAAGTAAGCTATGTGTGTGTGTGTGTGTTTGGGGTTGTAGGAATAGAAAGGGCAGGTACAGCGTGATATGGATTCGAGATGGAGAAAAGTTCAATGTTGAATGTTTTTTCTATTGTGCCTGTGTCCATTCCTGCGACTTTTGTGCGCATTACGGTGGCATGTGTCCGTCCGTGTCCTGGAAAAAGACACAGAGAGATCGAAGAAGGAAGGAGGGAGACCAAAACAAAGAGAGCAAGCTGTAGGTGCATCGTCTGAGGGCGTGTACACGCACCGCTTTCCATGTTGGTTCATGTGAGCGCCCACGTGTTCGTGATGGCATCGAGGGTGGCTGGCCAGAGGGGCTGAGGGGCTGGCCTATTTCACACACACACACGCAAGCACGTCAACACGCGCATAGGCAACACACACACTCACTCAGCCAGGCACACACAAGCACACATTGTCACCAGCCAAGACTTGGACCGGATCCTGGACACTGTCATGGGTCCACATGTCAAATGAGCCAAACAACAACAATAGCAACAGGAGTCAGAGCATATGGGTGTCTGTACCAGCTGAGAGGGGCCACGGAGGCCCCTAGAGGGGGGGGGGTTATAAACTAGAGACGAGTGACCAGCTCGGAGGGGAGAGTTGGAGAGGTACTGAGAGAAGCGAAGCGAGGGAGGGGAGAAGAGAGAGGACACACTGGGGGCAGATTAGGAAAGATGAGACCAGGGATTAACCATCGTGAATGAAATAGGGCCTGCTGGGCTAATGTTATCGGCCGGCCTGTCGCGTTAGAACACACACAGTTGGGAACGCACGCGTACGGCAAACATAGCCAAACGCACACAAGCACACGCAAAGAGGGAAATAATGTCAGTTAAACGTACCCACGGTCCCACAGAGACGCACACGCTCATTTATATGTGCTTTAGATGAACGCTCTCTATGCACTCGTAAAGCTGTCATTATTGAACTTGCGCTCATCTGATGCCAATGACAGGGTTTGTGTAAATACTTAATCCAAAGAACATGATCAGAACACATGCGTGAGAAAACTTAAAAAACGGAAACGTCAAGCTCGCATTTTTATTTTATTTTTCAGAAAAAAAGAAAAATGGTTGTTTAACTAAGACAGTGGGAGAAAATCCTCCACCATAATTGTAGGTTGTATGAGTCCCATGTCAGAGTGAATCTTTCAGCATGAGGCTAGTGTGGTAGAGATTTGGGCAGGGATACAAGGAGGCTAGGCTTGTTCTGGTCCCCATCAGTGTGTTGGGGTTTGGAACTGATTTGGAAGGCCTGGGAGAGACCTGGGATAGATTTTGCCATCAGGTGTCTCTGAGACAGAGCAGATTCCTTTTTCAACTGTCCAGCATGCTAATGTTTGTGTGTTAGCCTCTCTTTTTTCAATCTACTCTTTATCCATTTAGCCATTTTCCCTGTTTTTCTTCTCTTTCAATCTTCTCTCTCTCTCTCTTTCTCTCTTTCCCTCTCCAGTTATGGTGCGTAACTGTGATGGCGAATGTATGTATATCTATGTATATGACAATTCTCAGCCTTCTCTTTATTTATTGCTATCAAAACCCACATTTACCACAACATCTTAATTGTCTCAATTTCATTTTCCAACTTACTTAAAGTTCCCACTTTTGAGTGACAAGCACTAATGAAATAGTACCCATGTGTTATCATGCTGTTAAAAAGAACACCTTCCGTTATAGTCACAAAATAATATTCCAGGACATTCTATAGTTTGATCAGTTTGTCACTGTAAATACTCACCGACCATAAATTGTTCTTAGTCCACAGTTCCTTTCTGTCTTTCTTTTTAGAACCCTACCATGGAGCATCAAAGCCCTGACCATTGCTTTTCTATTCTACCTTCTCATGCCTGGCCATGACCATCAACATCAGTGCAGGGAATATTATTGTTTATGTCTGTGGCTCGCCAGCTCTTACCCATAGCTCTGTCCATACTGTCTCTCTCTCTCTCTCTCTCTCTCTCTCTCTCTCTCTCTCTGTAGGTCTCTCCCTCACTGACCATCTCTCTTTCTCTTTCCGTATCCTCTCCTCAGTTTGTCCCGCTTCACTCTTTCTCATCCCGTTTCCTCTACTGCTTTGTCTTAGTTTATGAGTGGGCATTGGAAACACAGCTTGTGATGAAAGGAAACGGAATCCAATCCCATCAGCCATTTTGTTGTGGATAAGAAAACCTTGCTGTAATATCAACTTGCCCACATGAGACACATTCAAGCATTTTTCAAAACATAACATAATATGGAAATGTGGTGCCGACTTGGACAAGCATTTCTGTGGCGGAGAACCACTTTGTTAAAGCGTTTCCGGGAAAAATGTAATTCTAAAGTATCACAATGTGCCATCTTAACAGTTGTGAAAGGTACAACGTTCCCAACGCCCCCGTTCTTGGCCTCCCTCTCCCCTCTCCTTCTCCTCACCCTTTGTCTCTCCCCTCATCGTCTCCTGCCTCCGCCGCCCCTCCCCTGCTCCCTCTCTGCGTAGAAGAGGTGGCGGCGGTGTTCTCGGCCTCCAGCCCCCGCCCCTCCTCCTCCTCCCCTCCATCCCCCAAGCCTCTCTGTGGGCTATTCTGGCTGGCCCACGGTGATGGATGACCATTAAGGCAGCTTATTGGAAAGGCTCTGATTTATGGCCGGGCCTTGCCTCGGCCTAATGGCTTCATTTCTTTCTGCCGGCGCATGATGTCACAGCCAAGGTCACTCCGGCAACGGCCCCCTTTGTTGTGGTTTTCGCTGGCTGATGACCTGGGAAAGAGGGATGGAGAGAAGGAGGAAGAAGAGAGGGAGGGTGGAGAGAGAGAGAGAGTGAGGGTGGAGTGAAGACGGTGAGAGAAGGAGATAGAAGGTGATGGAAAAACAAAGGGCGGTTGAGAGGAAAGAGGAGGCACGACGGTAGGAAGGGAGGGGTGGCAGTTTGTTTGTTTGTCGAGAGAGAGAGGCGGTATGTTGGCTGAAATGATGTGCTCACTACTTCCATGACCATTTACTGAATTAATTTTAAAATGACAAATTCCCTGTCTTACATTCGTTCGCTCTTTTTTTCGGCCCCCTCCGCCTTCTCCCATGGTCAGTGGATTGCAAACGGCGCTCTCACTGCCCCCCTCTCTCTCTCTTCTGCTTTCTTTCCCTTTCTTTATCCCTGACGAAGGAGAAACACTGCTTTATAGCCTTATCTCAGACAGCTATTACTCACTTCTACTCTAGATGAACTGGATCAAATATATGGGCCTGGCCATTAAAGAGACGATCAATAAAAATGGCATTAAGGGAGCAAAAATCGCTGATATTAGTGAAGCTCAAAACAAAATATTTAATATTCGCTTAGATAGTTAGTGAGATGAGAGCAGAATGAGGTGTACTGCACAGATTGGCTCGGAACTTGCAGCTGGCACAGTCTGTTCAGTCAATTATTCATCCTGGAGATTCATTCAAGGCCTTGTGTGATGTTCTGTTAGCAGCCTACGGGTTTGTCATCTCGATCTTTCATAGTTTGTGGAAATGTGGTGAGAAAATGTACATGGATTACAGAAGCAAGCATTTGGCAGGTAAGGGTGTGTGATTTATAAGAGAAGCGTGTTAGAGTTGCTGTTTCACAATCGTCAGCACAGGGGATATCAGGACAGGTTTTTGACACAGATTGTGTAATAAAACACTTTTGTGAGTCATTCCATGAGTGATATTTTATGTTTTACAAATGTAGACACTTATTTTTCTTTTTTTTTGTTAGTTAAATTTAAATATTGATTCTCAGGTAACATTATCCCCAAGTATGTTACAATGTTACCCTCAAGGGTACATCCATTTTTTTATGCCTTTAAATCAAACAGTAAGACTTTTACAGTCAAGAAATATACATTTCTACGAGTTGGTTCCAGATCACCCCACCTTATTACTGCATCACTGGTACCAGGTGCGAATCTCTTGATAAACGAATAGTCATTTCAATACAGAGTAAGCATCACGCACTGAAGCCACAGTGACATAAGCAGTGTATCACGTACACAAGAAGATTGCATCTGCATGAAACTTTATTGGCTCATAATGTTCTCACGATTGTCAGACCTGTAAACAGTACCCATCCATCCTATTATTGTGGCGAACCACTGCTCTCAGAAACGGCTCGTTCACCTCACATACCGCAATATTCTATTTTGATATGACAGGCATCTTGTTAGTTTGAACTTGGCGTTGTATTTCTTAAAATGTCACAGTGTAATCAATCGTTTGCATTTAATTTGTGTTGCATCTGAGTATGACAGCATTAGCTGAGCTCCATGATGCACTGAGAGAGAAAGGCAGCTCAGAGGGATGTAACGGACAACGGGATTGGCTTTGTTCCTCATTTGGAAGCTCTGACTACGTAATTGTGTGAACCATCTCTGTGAGTATATATGTGAGTTCTTGTGTGAGGGGAAGAAATAAAGAAAAGAGGAAAAAAAGAGTGCCTTAAAGTGTTTGTGTGTGTTAGTGTGTGTGCGTGCGCGTGTGTGAAGGCCTAACTGTTCTCATTAGTGTTTTTGTTAGGTCTATCTGAGTGTTTCGGCTCGCGGGTTTTAATCACTGTGTAAATACAGGAGCTCCACCGAGCAAGTGATTTATGCGAGACAGGCGATCTCACTGGGCTGCTGCATGCTGGGAAACAGGGGTCCGTGGCCCCTGCTTTCACACTCAGGTGTGTGTGACCTCCATAACCACACCCTGGCTCGCCATGGGGAACGAGACTTAAGTCACGTAAATGTTCGCCCCTCCTGCTGGACCCCCATGCCGCTCGCAGACGCACACGCATTCCCATGCACCCTGACGACACACAAACACACTCAGACCTCCGTCTCCACGCGCAGACACACAGACAGAATTCAACCCAGCCGAAAATGTGGGCACCAGACTGCCTGAGTTCTTCCAAACACCAGTGTGTAATGACAGTTGTCTTTTCTGTCTCCTGCCCTCTCATTGGCCTGTTTTTGGGGCCCTTGTTTGTTTATTTGGTCCCAGTGATTGATGGCCCTGTCCCTGTCTGCTTGTGTATTTGGCCACCTTTTTGTGTGAACTAGAGGCTGTTTTGTCTGAGGTGGGGCTGGGAGCAAGCAAAGGGAGCATGGCCCCAAACTCTTAGACGCTGTCCAGGATCCCCCTCAGCCTCACCCCAACAAGAGGAGGCTCTGGGCAGTGGAAGTCCTGGTCGGAGGAAAGATGAGGGAATTAATACATTTACATTGAGTCATTTAGCAGACACTCTTATCCAGAGCGCCTTACAGCAAGTACAGGGACATTCCCCCTGAGGCAAGTAGGGTGAAGGGCCTTGCCTAAGGACACAATGTCATGTAGCCACAGCCAGGGTTCAGCCGGGTTCAAACCTGATACCCTCTGATTACGGGTTCGAACCTGAAACCGTCTGATTACTAGCCCTACACTCTAACCGTCTGTGCCACATGACCCCCTATACACCACATTTACAATTAATAGGTGACTTAGCAAGATCATTTATGTAGTGATGGATGTGTGGCCTTTTTAATACTTTTAGTACTTTAATACTTTTTAATACTCTTGTCTCTTAACACTTGTATGAACTGAAATAGAATTTCAAATCCAGCTCAAATTGAGTATTTGTAACATTAGGAGATACAATGTGGCATTAGTTCCCCTTTATCGGTCAATCGTATCAACGTGTCACGCGTTTTGGCTCAAGCTTATGAAGTATAAAGCGTTTAGTTCAGACTGGTGTTGTGTCCTTGAGAGCCCATTTTCCTGCAGCACAGCGGCATGCTGGGTATTAAGCTTGCCCTCCCCAGCAGCCTGTCCCCCAGGAGGAGAGAGCAGTCGGGTAGTGCTGCCTACTCTAGCTAGCTGTTGCCCCCAACCCACTCTTAAATCACGTTTGCTGCCCACCAAGCAATTCCTCTGCAGGCAGCCCGGCGTCCGTGATTTATGAGAAATCCCTCTCTCAATTTGTCACTGACGCGTGGAATGTATAATTCAAAACATTTCTTATTTTCCTGCGTGCAAGTCCTTTTCCAACAAACCCCCACCCAGCGTTCGCGAGCGACGGAGCTAAATGCTAATGTGGCTAACGGGACTTGGGGTTTGCGTGGGTTCATAGCAGCGGATATTTTTCTTGGTGTGACTAGATCTCTCGCGTTCGTGGATTTATGAAAGGAGCCTCTGCGTGTTTTCGGAATGTCCGTTGTGCGTCCAACGTCCGTGAAACCGTATGTTTGCATCCGCAGTGCGTGTGTGTGTGTATGTGTACGTGTGTGTGTGTGTTTTATGTTGCTGTACCCTGCGCCTGCTGATAGGACTGAGCCCTCATCCCAGAGCCGAGGTAAAGATTGATGCTGCTCATCTACTGGAATGGGGCCGTAAAAGACAGACCTGACCCACTGTTCCCCTCCTCCTCCTCCTCCTCCTCACCCCCCTCCTCCATTCCCTCCCTCTCCTTTCCCCTGGTATGCCTCCTTCCATCCCTGCACCAGTCATTTTAGTGCCACCAGCCTCCCCTCCGTCCCTCCCTCCCTCCCTCCCTCCCTCCCTCCCTCCCTCCCTCCCTCCCTCCCTCCCTCCCTCCCTCCCTCCCTCCCTCCCTTCCTCCCTCCCTCCCTCCCTCCCTCCCTCTTTCTTTCTTCCTCTTTCTTCTCCTTCCTACTCCCTCTTCCTTGTTTGCATGACATCGTTATCTCTATCTCTCTCTTTATCTCCATCGCTCTCTCCTTCCTTGTGTGTCTCATATGCCTCTTACTCAGAGACACTCACAGCTGCAGTAAAACCAGACCCCTTGTACTCTGATGTCATCCTTGTCTGCACCCTTCATTAGTTCCCCCCCCCCCCCTGCCCCACACACACATGCACACACACACAGGCACAGACACACAATCCCTTCCTCCACCCTCAACATGTACCTGCGGTGTTAAGTGCTCCCTCCAAGCCAGTAAGCCTCTTCCGTGTTTATCATGCTCAGTGTTTATCACTAAGAAACCATAAAACAGCCTCAGCCATTCACTTACCTTCTCCACACCACCGTGCTCTCAGACAATGCAGATAACCAACATGATTTGATCCGTAATACCTGTGTTGCAATGTAAGCTTGAACCAGGACCATACAGCATTGCTGTGCTATTATGCACAAGGGCATGCACACGTACACAGTCTGCCTTGAAGGATTGCAGTAACCTGTTGGGGAGAGTGATGGATAGGATTAATGTAAAAGAAAAAACCCACAATATTCCCTGGTCCACTGTGCCCAGTCAGCTTATTTCCCAGGGTGTTCAGCAGGTCATTTACCAATGGGCCTGCAGTCTCTGACTCGCTTTGCATCTTTTAATATTGCATGGAGCTCATTTAGGAGGAGGAGAACAGGCTATCTAACCGTGGACACACACAAACACACGCGCGCCCACACACACGCACACACGCACACACATGCACACACAAACACACACACATAGGCAAACGCACACACACATTTCTCTTGGGTGTATTTCAGAATGCGGCCAAATAACTTCGAACGAACGCGTTTTCGCATGCGTCCGCGCGTGTGTCTGCGCGCGTGTCTCTCTTCATTGTGTGGTCCCTCGCCTCCCCCCTCCAAAAATGATGCAAACATCCTTGCCAGCGAACTCATCAATCACGCTGCCACTTTAATTTATGTGCCACTTCTTGTTGCAAAGTCGTTTATTTCTGAGGAGGAATATGAGCAGTGCACACTCTGGAGAGGACAGACTTGTTCTGCAGCTAACTGTACACATTGCCTTTAACCCTTCATGGGACTGATGGGCCAATTCCTAAAATAAGTGGTTGTGATATTACAAAATACACATAACATGTCACAGTAATAAACGTGATTTCAATTGTTGTATTATTTTGGAAGCAGAGAAATAACGTTTCTATCTATTTTAGAGGTTGGTAAAGAACTCCAGATGTTTTTGTTAAGGCATCAGTATCTTATGGATTCTTAACAGTATCATAAGCAGTGCAGGAGAAAAACCAACAATTGTAGGTACGTTGAAATGACAACGTTCTAATACAGTTTTTTTTGATTGCTTAAACACTAAAATTAAAAGTAGTACACTATTAGCAAAACCTTACACCCAAGAAGCAAAACATCAGCCCATATTTGCACAACTATAAGCACATTGTCAACTTCACACTTGTTGCAAAACTCTACACACAGTGATTTGCAAAACACTAAACACACTTAACATACATACACACAAAAATCTATCATTAAGTTGCTTCATTGCAATACCAAAGCACTGACTGTCAAATTACCACACCGTCCAACCAATTGGTTCAACACAGTCATCAGGTGTGCAAACACTTGTTTGCTTAATTGTAGACACACCAATCAGGTGTATAAACACCATAAAAAGCAGCAGGTAAGTTCATCGGTCTTCAAGCACAATGGAAAAAGTTAGACAAAGAGTAAAACGAGGAGGAGAACAAGGAGGACGAGAAAGAGGAGAAAGAGGAGGAGAACAAGGAGAATCAACAGAGGAAGAGATGGAGGCCGTGCTGGAGGTAGAGGTAGAGGAAGACAAGAAGGTGCTCAAAGAGGACCGAATCTGAAAAGTGAGATCCATGCAACACTGTTTGACCACGTTGTCAACCAGGGCGTCAGATGGCTCAACGGGTCAAGGCGTTGGCCTCATGATCAAAAGGTTGTGAGATCAAGCCCTGGCTGTGGCCATATGACGTTGTGTCCTTGGGCCCTACTTGCCTCAGGGAGAATGTCCCTGTACTTACTGTAAATCTGGATAAAAGCGTCTGCTAAAAAAAAACATGTTCAAATGAAGTAAATTTATCAAGTGCCTTTCGAGCACAATTCGGAAAGGGTGAAGCTACTGTGGCATGATTATGCAGAGGTATGTATTGACTTTAGCAGTGTGATCTTGCATACTGTCTTGTAATATGTATACTAGATCCACTGAACAATTTTGCCTGCCACTGTTTTTCAGGGGGTGGAGAGGAGATCCAGCATGAGTTCATTTACGTGGATGAGGCGTAAAATTACATTTTGTTACAGTATTATGAATCTCCATGTCAACATTTTGGGCATGTTGAGAAAGAGTGTCTTCAGTCTGCAACATTGGTCTTGTTTGATGAATTTAGATTATATTTGTACTTTGTTCATAGTAGCCTACTCTAATCATAGGGAAGTAGAAACGCTAAAAGTGTTTTAGGTTTATCACAGCAGAGTGTAACTCGTGCAAACAAGGTATAGTAATGTGAAGTAATGTGTGTTTCATATGGTAACAAAGTGTGGTTTTTCAAAAGAAGTGTATAGTTTTTACAAGAGTGTTTAGTTTTGCAAAGGATCTGTAGTGTTTTGCTAGTTGTGGGTGTGGTTGTGCTAATTGTGTGTAGTGTTTTGACAACAGGGGCCCTGTTTTGAAAATCGTGCTTAAGCAATCAAAAAAAACTGTAATATAACATTCCTTTAGCAGTAATGTGTGACGTTCATGTGACGTACAGTATAGTCAGAGATTTGATCCTGCAACCTCTTAATCTACCACCCGCCCCCCTCCCCCCCCCGCCCCCCTCCCGCACCCATGGAAACCAAATCGTTCAACCCTGGCATTGCTGTGATTGCTGCAGCCAAGTCGCATATAAACACATTGCCAAACCTTCTTAGTCCAAATTTAAAAGCCAGAACACTATCATTTGGCGCTATCAGTGTTCACACCACTACGCCCCTGTCTGGTCTATGTATGCTTGCACGACGTAGAATTAGATCGGAGAGGTCAAAGGTGAGGAGCTGCAGGATCACAGAGGGGTCACAGCGGGGTCACGGAAAGAACAGGTCAACGTGTGGTCATTTCCGACTCGGATGCCAGACTATTTCTGTCCGTCACACCGGGCGACCTTACGGGACCTCTCCCACCATATGAGTGCCCTTGTGATCAGACTGGTGTCACCTCTGTCAGAGTGACGTACGGCAGAGCCCTGTCTGTGGCAGCTGGCCTGGGAGACCAACCGGTTGGGAAGGTACGGCAGCGATTGCTTTCCACATCCCCGCGCACGTTTACGCTAGCTCACGTCCCCTCGCACACGATCACACGCACATACTGTACACGGGGGACTCACAAAAGATGTCCACCCCCCCAGGAAACGCCTTCTGCCCTCGCAGTGGCACTGAATGCCCCCTGAGACTCTACCCCTCCAACCACCCCTCCAACCCTCCTCAGAGATTTAGACCTCAGGGACTCTAATGTTGTATTCTAGCTGTGGGGGAAATGTGAGCTTTGGGTGGCGACTGACATTTGAGACCCAATGGATCCACACGGTACAATTAAACCATTGAATAGCAACACGGCTTGACTTTGACAGTGCTTGGGACTTTTTCTTACAATTGCCAGAACAGCTTTCCTCAGTCTGGATGCTCCAAGCTAGAGACAACATTTGGTTTGGCCTCTGCAGTCCGGGTTAAGAATGACTTCACACCAGCCACGACGCATTAACACAAGGGCACACTCGCTAGCAACAGCAGCGAAAACATCAAACATCAAACAACCAGATGATGCACCAGACAACCTTGTTAACATTGTCCAAACAGTAAAGACGCAAAACCAAATATCTGACACGAAGAGACTAGGAATTACATTTGTTTCGTAAAAAAAAAAACTGCGTAGAGCATGCAAACTCACGAATCCAGTGTTCAGCCATATTGATTTTTTGGTTTTTGGTTCAGCATCTTAAGGATGGCGCCATGAAAATGAGGTCTGGCCTGAAGGTTTATGTCCTGCCACTGTTAAGATGAAACGTGAGCCGAGGTTTCAGCTGGGGCCTGATTGTAAATGCGTTCCTCTGGATGCTCAGCGAGGGTTGGTTTTCCTCATCAAGGACTGGATGAAACGGCAGCAGCGCTGATGAATGGGGAGGAAGCCTCCGAACGAGCGTTCGGGGACGTTATCCTCCTTCTTATTCCTGGACTGAAACGAACGCTGATTGTGGTGTCCATTAAGACTTGTAACCTTGGAGGGATTGATTTAGAACGAACGTGTGGAAGCGTATGGATTTTGTTTTTTTTTGGGGGGGGGGGGACGAGAGGCCGTTTGGAGATGCGCTGGTGGGTGTTTTCTGTTCAAACGGTTGACGTTGGGTTTTGAAACGTTTCTGACAGCGAGCGTACTGAGGGTGTGTATAGGTTTGTACGTACAGTGTGTTTATTCGGCACGGACGAACACATAGATTGAACGTATCACATTCACTGCTGTAAGTGGAGAAATATCAAGCCCTCCTTTTTGTGTTTTATTAATGAGTTGAAGTTTTACTGTCTTTCACTCTAAAATCCAAGATGGCTCGTAGAATCCTTAAAGATATTTTTTTCTGTTACTACTGTAACACGCCCCTATATGTCTCTCCTGCCCCATTTGGTTGCTTCTTTTTGTTTTAGTTTTATTGTTGGATTGCTGAGATATATATTGGCAGATATATGTCTCCTCTACGAGATGCTTTATTTCATACAATTTTTATAAAAAAATAAAAAAATAAAATAAAACATAGAGTGAACGTCCTTGAAAGGGAGGATAACTCTGATCGTGTTCTATCACCATCTGGCACCATCCACTCAGCTGCTAGAATAACACATGCTGAGGTTCTGGAGTTGAAAGGGGTGACCAAGGAGTGAGCTCTGGCATTCCACAATGTCAAGCATGACCTGAGTGTCATACAGGAGAAGTCTGAAATGGTCTAGTGCAACGAACAGGACATCCTTAGCCTTACAGGAAGAAGATTACTGCTTTTTTTGGGACAAACCAATAATGTCCTTACATGCTGATGTTGTTCTAATCCGTAGGTCAGCTATCGCCTTATTATTCGTAGCTGATCTACCGATTGTGACTTAATTTACGCATTTGTAATCCTTGGTTTCTCCCACACACCGTCCATGCTGTAAGAGAATGTACTGCCCTGGTCATGAGCTCACCCCTTTCCGCGGCCCGGTACAGTAAAACGCTGGTCTGTACACAGACAGTCACTCTGAATAATAGGCCTGCTAGCCGTAAATGTCAGCTCTTTAAATCACCCGGCCCAGCGCCGCGGTCCAGGGAGAGAGCGCTTCATCACAGCTTAAACTACAGACGCCCATTTATTATGTGTATGTTTATAAATCACTAAGAGACTCTGCATTCCGTACGCCTCTAAGTGGGGGGAGGGGAGTCAAAGGGAGGGGGAAGGAGAGGCAGTGAGACAGAGCGAAAGAGAGATAAAGTGAGAGAGAGAACGAGAGAGAGATAAACTGTGTGAGAGATAAAGTGAGAGAGAACGAGAGAGAGAGATAAACTGTGTGAGAGAGATAAAGTGAGAGAGAGAGAGAGAGAGAGAGAGAGAGAGAGAGAGGGAGAGAGAGAGAGAGAGAGAGAGAGAGAGAGAGAGAGAGAGAGAGAGAGAGAGAGAGAAAGTGCAAGCAATAGATGCATTTGGGTCTGAATGTCGCCGAGGTGTAAATGAAATGGAAGCAAGATAACGAACAGACGGACACAGTCCAGACACATAAGGGCACACTCACGTACGCACACACACCTGCGTACAGCCCCACCTTAAGGGAGCTGCTATGGACATTTCAAATGGACGCTGTACACAGAATCTCAGGAGCAAGATGCCGAACGATTTGCTAAGAAATGGGCCCTGTTACAGTAATACAGGCTCGACAACACGAATAGCCCTACCGTCCTCCTCTTGAAAAGTATCTGACCTCACAGAGGTAAATGATGAGCGTGGAGCGGACACACAGGACCTTAGCAGCAGTGGTACATCCCGACACACACACAAACTCTGCAGCACGCTCAGTAACGCACGCGAGCACACACACGTCCTCACCTGTCCCAGTCCCATACAGGTGTGCTGCCTACTGTCACATTACCCTCTTCAGGGTTTCAGAACACCCTTTTGTTACGTACCTCTACAGATATTAACAGTTGCCTGGCGGTGAATTCCACCGCCATGAAGACTGTCTGCCCGCAATGACTGTCCACGGGCAAAATGATTCTTCCATCCACGTATACAGATCAGTCAAAATAATCAAATGAGCTCTTTCATCCTGGTATTTTTACAGGCTCATCTTGGAGATTTATGGCTAACAGCAGCTAGGCTCAGTGTAGTCCACTGTGTATATGTATCCATGAGTGCTTTCACTCTCCTCGTTCCTCTCATAAAAGATAGCACATTCCTTGACTTTATTCAACTCTGGGTCTTTTTACGTTCCGCTGCAGGGCTGGAACATGTACCGTGCGGTCCCTTTTTCTTTTCTTTCCATTTTGCTCTCTCTCTCTCTCTCTCTCTCTCTCTCTCTCTCTCTCTCTCTCTCTCTCTCTCTCTCTCTCTCTCTCTCTCTCTCTCCAGGCTATTCTGTTTTCTTTCAGGTACTTTGAGGGGTTTGGCAGGAGAACCAGAGGAAACCACATCTCCTCAGCTGCTGGGTTCTCCTGGCTGGCCTGGCTCTCTGTACACCTCTGGAACAGAGGAGAAACACGGGTGTCCTTCAACTGATCTGAGGCCAGTTCCGGGCTGTCCCCACGAATGATGTAGTACAGTTTAGAATCTAGGTAAGCAAACCTGATCCACAGCTTTTAAAATGTAGGGGTGGGGGGGCTGAATCCGGAGTCTGGATTTGGGTAGGTGTGGAACACTTTGTTGAATAGCAAGACTGTGAGATTTCAAACAGCCAAACTGACAGAAGAAACCAGGAGTGCTTGGAGACCCCAGGGGACCACCTGACTGACGTGCTCAACCGATAACAGGAAGAGCCGCCCGGTCTATGAGCGTGGCACGGATGGACGTTAAGGCTCTCGAGAACCAGAGCAAGAGTGAAGATCCATAATGACGTCTGTTTGCAGAGAAAACATGAAAACAGAGGGACAGAGAGAGAGAGAGAGAGAGAGAGAGAGAGAGAGAGAGAGGTGGAGGGAGAAAGAGAAGGAAGTGGAAAGAGAAAGGAAAGGAGCGATGTATGGGCCGCAGTGTTTATGGAGTTTCAGTATGTCTCCCTTTCCCTCCACTGCACATTAGCTTACTGTAAGTTACAGAAGGCGAACGTCAGAAAGTTGAAATAACATTGAGCTCGTACTGCATCTTTTATTTAATTATTTTACTCTAAAGACCAACATAGCTTTGCGTATTGCATTTATATAAAAAAAAATCTACAATAATCCCCCCTCCCCCTCATTAAATTGTCTTTCCTTAACATGTTTTTTTTATTTATTTATCTTATTTATCAGACACTTTTATCCAGAGCAACTTCCAGCAAGTACAGGACCATTCTCCGAGGCAAGTAGGGTGAAGTACATCTCCCAAGGACACAACGGCACATAGCCACAACTGGGAATCGAATTTACAACCTTCTGTTCATGAGCCCAACGCCTTAACCACTGAGCCGCCTGAATTCACGTACCGCCCTTTCCCACTACACGAGGATTAAAACACACAAGCTGCAACCGCAACACTCTAAAGAGGCAATCATCTATTTCATGACGTCAATACCTTTTAATCCACCGTTTTGTAACCAGGGAACGACATCCATATCTGTTCAACCTGGTTTGCGCCCACCCCAACTCAAACCTGACCCCCACCCCCCACCCCCCACCCGTCGATACAAACACTGCAGAGCGCCTACTCAGCCTCAGCCTCTGAAACGCTTCTAATTGAGACGTATCTGTATTGACCAGCGCAATCTACAAGTCGCTCATTGAATATGAAAAATTGAGTTCGGTGGGGCTGGAAGGGGGAAGGCAATCAATGGTATGGATCAACATGTGCTTGGTGCTGCCTTGGGGGGGGGGGGGGGTGAGTGTGTGTTATATATTGGAGATATCTATATCGGAGATCAGAATGAATTATGGCATTGTCACAGACTGGGCAATTACCACCAATGCTCGTTTATTAAATTGGGGGTGGGTGGGGGCACGGGTGATGGCTACAGGGTTCTGGGCCTGTGGAGCGGCCTGAGATGATGGAGGGACAGAAGGGAAGCAGCACAGAAGCCCAGGGATACCAACGGAGAGGTTGAATCATGGTATGTCAGATAGAAAGAAATTGTGCTCACTGGTTTCAAAAGAATGAATCATTGAGGAGCATATATTCTAGATCTACTGCTTCACATGCAAGCCAGCCCAGGAAAAAGTGGCATCCTGAACCACCCAATAGAGAAGAGGGTTTACGATTTCTTGATTTACTATCAAGAAATGGAAAATCGTCTAAATATGTTGTGTCCAAGATCAACAAACAAACGTATAGAAGTGTGGTACATAACTTCTGGATTCAAATATTTGACAACGAACACACAGCACACAGCACTGTGGGAATATTCCATGCCGATCTGCCTCCCCCTCCTTCTCTCTCTCTCTCTCTCTCTCTTGATCTCTCTCTCTCTCTCTCTCTCTCTCTCTCTCACCTACCAAGAGCCCAAAGACTTGAACGCTCAACCCCCTCTTTCTATCTGAGCTATTCCCTCTCAGTTGTTCTCCTTCACCCGTTTCTCCTTCGCTGTCGCTCCTCATCCCTTCTCACCCTATCTGCCTTTAAGTCTGAAATGCTAAGAAAACAGCGAGGCCATTCGGACCCTGCTGTGAATCAGTCAGCAGCTGGCGGCTGATCAATGAGAACGAGCACGAATCCAGCCCGAAAGGAATTTAGTTTGGAACGCGGCCACCCTCAGTGATCATAACCTACAGGGGAGCTGCAGAGAGATGGGTATGGTATGGTGTGCGTGCGTGCGTGCGTGAAAAGGGCCTCACTCGGCCTTGCCCATTTGAACCACTCCCCATATCCTGCCCCCCCCCCCCCCCTCTTCCCCCACCCCCCTTAGAGCTCTGCAATGAGTAACTGCATCACGACACCCCGGCCCCCCTGTGTATTTGTGTACACACATTCATAGATAAGTAAGACGTGCTTGACTTGTGACTCACCCTGGGTCCGCTTGTGGCTGTTGGACAGTCCCACCGTGTTTTTTCTTGTGGTGCCAGGGCACTCAGAGCGTCCCCGCAGTGTCCCCACAGTGGTACGGACTCACATAGAGGACGCATTGTTTAGCGCGGCTTGGGAAAGAGCGCGGTTGAGAACATTAATAGCGACAAACTCCATAATTCCCCCTCCCTGCCCTCTCCATTTCCTCCCCATTCAGCTTGGGGAGAATCTTTGGTTGGGGGGGGGGGGGGGGGGGGCGCGGGGGCTGGGGGGGGGGCGCGGGAGTTCCCATTCCCATTGATAAACACCACCAAAAGCCAGAGTGACTTGTGAAAGGAGACAAAAGAGTCAAGTATGAAGATGTTTTTTTTAGAGGAATGGCCATGGCATCAACGGCCATGTTTTGCCACGGCGCCGAGACGACTGCAGAATCTAGATGAACATATTAATTGCAACAGTGAAACCAACAAAAATGTTACTATGCTGCATGGAGTGTTTTTACGTTCAATTTTACATTTAGGTTTTTGGTGCCGCAAGAAAGACAGATGGTGGCGTTCTCTTCCCCAAGTGTCTCCCAGTCTGCCAAGGTGCAAGTGCTGTTTGTGTGCACAGTGTGCGTGTGTGTGTGTGTGTGTGTGTGTGTGTATGTGTGCACAGTGTGTGAGTGAGTGTGTGTGCACAATGTTTGTGTGTGTATGCACAATGTTTGTGTGTGTGTGTGAGTGTGTGTGTGAGTGTGTGTGTGAGTGTGTGTGTGAGTGTGTGTGTGCGCGTTTGTGTGTGTGCGCGTTTGTGTGTGTGTGTGAGTGTCTACAGTATACGTGTACGGAGGAGTCTCTACCCAGTATAGCTACCCACCCACATACTCTACACAGTACATCCCTTCATCTGAATGTAAACACACACACGGCCCCGCACAGCCTGCTCTCTAAGGACCAACACTCCACACCCCCACACATGTGGCGTTATGTGCTGGGTGCAGCTCCCTGCATGGTGCGTGCCACCGCGGAGCCTGCAGTCATTACCCTCAGCTCCTCTCCCTTTGTTAATTACCAAACCCACAACGACCTTGTCTGTTGTGTAATTAGTCTTAACAAGGCGATAGAATGCCAATTAAAGCTGTCTTAAGACGGCGAGCCATATCTGTTTATAACACGGTGTTCAACTGCATTCTCTTACACGTGACTTGATATCATATCTGTCATGTTTGACAGGAGAATACTATATTTAGTCGTGGATATGTGGGTTTTGGTCTTTTTTCCGAAGGCAAGACACCATTTTGTCCTTTGAAAATAATAATGCAATTGCACCCACATTCGCACACTCTCTGTTTATGTGTATGTTTCAAGGAAAATGTAATGATTTTGCAAGTGCCTTTCCAAACCCTTACAAGTATCGGCTATAAAGATGACAACGCCCCTGTTTCTCTGATCCAAGTTAGAAATTCATGTCTCCTCTTCATTCTCCAGGCTAACTTCCCCTCCTTCCTTTATCTTTATGTAAAACACACTTTGTGAAAGGTCAGTAGAGTGTGTGTGCATATGAATGCATTTTTGTGTCCATATTTGCGGACCGGAGTTTGCGTGTGTAGTGTTGCCTGCATGTGTGAGTGCTTGGTAGGGCATAATCATGAGTGTGTGTATGCGTGGGTGTGTTTGCAGAGTGAGTGAGTGTGTATTCAGACGTGGACTGCACACTGTCTCCCGTGCATGCTGTGCTCATTGAGAGGTGCTGTCTCGTGCCTGGGGGGCCTGCAGAGGATAGGCCAGGCTGACTGGCGGGCGGGCAGGCAGGCAGGCGCCAGGGAAAGAGGTCACATCCATATTCATCACATAGGACATGCACATGTAAACCATCTTTAATACGCCGTGACAAGGGAAAGTTGTGTCAGGACAAAAGAGCAGGAAGAGAAGAGGAGTGAAGAGGATATCAAGACAAGTCTGGGGAAGGAGGCACCTGCTTTCTGTTGACTTTCATCTTTTCCTACTGTTCATCGCTCCAGACTAAATTAAATCATGTCGGACGCTCAACCCGTAGTAAATAAAGACACACAAAAGACTTCAATTTTAAAGATGAATTGACAAACTGACAAAGACAAAACGTTACGGCAGCTAGAAAGAGGGATGGTCAGTGGACAAAGTGAAGTAATGGAGGTTTCTGGTTCGAGCTTGTGGTCTTCACGTCACGACAAGAGGCGAGAGCTTGTCTTTTCGACGGAGGAGAGTTCCAGTGTCAGTTGCTGACAGCCATTCACCACAGCAGTCCTCCACAAAGCAACCTTTTGAGTCGAAAAAAGGAAAACAAAGGGTGGGGGGGGTGGGGGGGGGGGGGTAGAAAACATAATCCAATCAAAATAACGGGCAAAACCAAAGTAACGTATCGGTGACCTCGGCAGGGGGACAGAGCATACAGATCCATTCAAGGGGCCGACTGGAGTTCAGGAAGATCACAAAAGGAGAAAAAAAGAGGCCTTTTGACGCAACACTTAACCCCTCAGCAGTCTGCGTTTGACAATGACGGCACACAGTGGCTCCCTGTTATGAAGTGGTTTGTTGGTGCTTTACCTGTATTGGACTAAACGAGGGAGGGGGAAGGACCTTTGGGATGTGTCTGGTGGGACTGCTGGTAACCTGATTCATCCTATTCAGACATGTCCGGAGAACCCTCCGGCAATCTCACCGCAGTCTTAATTCCCACAGAGGTTCAGAGGCAACATCAGGGAGCTTCCAGGAGAGCGTTAATGACGATATCAGTTTTCCTCAGTCGGGAACTGGGAACTGGGCTTTGCACCTGAGACAATGACATGAAAGGAAGAGTTGCAATCCATGAGAAGGGCTTCGCAGTCCATTTATGTGGATTTGGCAGTTTACGACTGAGTTTGATTGAGAGGTTATTTTCCCTTCCGAGGTATAATAACTGTCCAACTTCTCTGACCCTTTCAAATCATCTTAATATAGTTCAACACAATCCACATGCAGTCCTCACCACTTCAAAGAATCATCCGGTACGAATGTCATCTGAAGCGTCATCGTTGGTGCCCGGGCATCTTGGGGAGACATTATTCTTCCCAGTGAAGCTGTGTGCTGTTGCCTCCAGCGTCAGCCTTAACCTCCTGTTTGCCTGAAACAGTGGGGAGCCCTCCTCAATCACTGCAAGGAGCTCTTCTCAGCCCCACTCATATTTTAACCGCTGTCCCAGACTCGAGCCAAACCATAGGGGCTCCCTGGATCACCCGTCAGCGACTGTAACCTTACCGCCAAAATTGCCTTTTGACGATGTAACTGGTGTTGTTTTAAGAGGGCCCCCAGAAAAAAATGATTTAATCATTTTTCTCTTTCTCACTTACTTTTCCCAGCATGGAGGCAGAGTGAGAGAAAGATTGAGAGAGGATGAGGGAGAGGGAGAGAGAGAGCGAGAGAGACCGAAAAAAAGCTGCATTCCAAACAAGTGAAGAAGGAGAGACATTACGGAGTACATTTCCGGAGCGAAAGGGAGGAAAGTTCTTACAAGGCAGTTCTTAATAGGATCTTAGGGTTCTGAGAAGTCTTAGGCAGGCTACCCCTCTCAAGAAGTCCTTTGGGAGAATATATGACCCTGGGTTTTTAATCAAAACTCAGCAGACACTGTACAAATACTGACGTCATTGCGAAAATCTGGGTCGCCCCAAAACCTGTGGGTTTTCTCGAATCTGTGTTTATTTTGTTACTACTGCTGCAATGTCATTGATTAAACTGTAACTAATTGCTTTCTATACAAATCTTCCTCTGTAAGATGAAATGCGTCCAAATACACAAGTCTGAAGATTTCCAGAATGCATTTCACTATATTTTCAAGTACTGTTTACTAAAAGGTTGACCAATCCAGTTCAACCAAACAAACCAAAGCTACCTTAAGTAAAATTCAGGTCATTCTAAAAAAATTCTAACATGATATTTGCATCACTTTCGTACCAGCAGTCAAGCCACATTTATAACGTAAATACTTTAGCTGAAAATGAAAGGTACCCAAGCAGTCATGTGTGTTGGGGCAGTGAAACTGAAAAAAAAAAATGGAAAAAAAGCTGGACATTCATCGACCCAAAAACAATAGGAGCAGATGCCAATGTGCCTTCATCATGTTCTCCCCCCAGCACACTGGCCTCCCCCTCACTCCTCCTCCACTGACTTTATAGTGCTAACCCAACCTGAATGATCATCCTGACCAACATCATTTATGTAAATGTAATTAGGACCAGGAACATGATAGCAGGACGCAGGGTGCCAACGGAAATTTATCACTCCAAACGCACTGGCTCTAAACATTCAATTAAAATATTGAGTTTCGCAAGATTTAATCTAAACGCCATAAATTACAGTGTGGAAGAAGGGTGAGCACCACCGAGTTGAGTCTGGTGTTTGGCTGCTGTGGGGGGGAACTTGGCTGAGCGGTGAAACTGCAGCCTCCTGAACCCAAATAATGGCGGACAGAGTTGGAGGAAGTGGGAAAGGCTTCACGCTGTGTGCTGGGCCCCTGCCATGGTTACTGGGGAGCGCGCCAGGGGGAGTAAATGAACACTGGGTGAGGTAGAGACGGACGGTGAGGTAGCGTAGAGGACTGGGAACTCCTGAACCCCCCGATGAGCATCAAAGGAGTACGGAGGAGGCCTCTCGGGTTTCAGGTTTGGCTGCAGACTCTGGGAGAGAGTGAGGGGTTTGAGAGGGGCGTGCCGTCTTTTCTTTTTTTGGCAGGCTTGGACACGATGAGTCTTTTATGCTTCCTTCCAAATATGACCCTTTCAGAGAGATCTTAGACCAGTCCAAATATAGAGCACACTAGAGAAGTGTATCAAGTGGAAAGACTAGCATTTGCTCAACCTATGCCCTACCTGCTGGCTTTAGTTTAAAGGGAAAACAGAAACTATTTTTTTTTTACTTCTGGTACAAATTTTTCTTCCTACGGATGATCCTCAGTGCGGAACTATCTCACACAACTAAACATTCATTTTCTTTGTGTCATATTATGACTGTCTAGTTATAGTGGCTCCACCGCATAACATCACATTTATTTTAAATTAACTTTAACCCACACCTATCCTAGTTCCTGTTCCACACCAAAGGAGTATGGGTATTGGTGACACTTGCAACCTGCAACAAACACATAGTTTATTTGCTGTTCATCCCCTTAGTCAGACGTGGTGCTTGCAGATGTGTTTCCAAGGTGATAAACCTTTCACTCTCAAGGTGACGAGTGGATGGGAAATGGTTAGACGGTTCGCACCACCAGGTTCGCACACACGCATACACAAACACGCTCACACGTGCACACCGCTTCCAATTCACACACATAAATGTTAATTATCAGATATTTATTCACAAACATATCCGCACAGCCTATCTTCCGATCGTGCGTGCGCTCTTTCTGAAGCTGTCACTGGTTCTTGAACGCATCTCAACGCGACCGTACTACACTTAAAAACCTACAAATCGATACAAAAAGTCTCACACTCTTGAACGGGGTGCTCTCCTGTGTGGAAGCCTGTGTAGGTGGGTGTCTGAACCTCTGTCTCCAGTCAATTAGTGCACGTGTGACAGAATCAAGTCAATCCACGACGCATTATTCATTACCATCGCCTTGTTGCCACCCCTGCTCGCAAAAAAACAAAGCTGCTGGCTGTCAACGGATGACACTCTGGCAGCAGGAAAAAATACAAACTCATTATCAAGTTGTCTCTTTGTCAGAGTCCATGCTTCTTTCTTAGCGATTGTTTGCAATGAACTGAAACTAGTGAACTTTAGCATAATGCAAAGTGTTTAAAAATGTATCTATATATACTCAGAGGCCAGTCTGAGTATACCTTTCGTAGTATTGCATGGTTTCATGAGGGCTTCTGTATGTAGCTTAGAGCTTCAACATCTTTTTGAAGGAAGATCTCATTCAAAGGCTGCTAACTAGGTTTGAAGTCTGACAGAAACAAATTTACTGTAATTTAACTCATGAACACACCACTCTACACACATTTGTTTACTTGAATCTGTCATATGACTTCCATGTTTAGTTTTCATTGTTTTCTATGTGAACTTTTTATGCATTAACATGCAAAATCCCTATTGGCACCATTGCCCAAGTTCTCTGAATATTACCACATTAGAAATGTGTCTCAAGAGAGAATTTATAATAAATAAATACATTCTGAGGAACAAAGTGTTCAAATGGGGTTCCACTAGATGTTCTGCACTCTCTTTGTGTACACCGACATGCCTCGTGTTGAAACATGACCCCGTTTCTGCTGTATTTCCATATGCTGCATTCCCTGTGGTTCTCAATGATATTTTGTCTCATTTAGTTCTCATTTTAATGCAGAAGATCTAGAAGATGCAAGCGAAGCATTAACACATTCCTTTGTTCTGGAGCTGCATCTGCAGTGAGCAGAGATACTTAAACAGTTGAGTACACTTTGTATTTTTACCATAATTAATGATGCGTTGTTCCCCACATTGAGATAAGAGTGTGGAAAATGATGAATTTGGATTAATTTTAGAAGTCCCCAAACCATTTGGTGATGTCACGCCTAGAGGAAGTGTCCAACACTCTTACACCCATCCTCAAGTTCACAAAATAGCTTCCGTGCGTCACGAAGGTGGGCCATGTTGGAACTTTAAGCGGGAAGGGCACTTGGAAAAGCGCTATGTGTATCCAATCAATTATTAAGCATCGTCAGGGTTTAGCTTTGTCTCTGAACCCCCTTTACCTGACACTGAACACCACCGCCCATGGAACGCCACCACCGCCAGCGATCCCATGTTTAATTCATTTCTAATTAACAGGTTTTTTCCGAAATCCTGAAACCAGAGCAGCACCAAAATGTCATACATTACTCATCTACGGGCTCAGCTGAACTGTTCCCCAACAGTTTCGGGAGGGGGGCGGTCTGATCCTGGGGGCGAGGGATTGGGTCGGGAGTGTGTGTAGTAGTTTGGGGGTGTGTTTGTGTGTATGTGGGTTTTTTTTGGGTGGGGGGGTGTTGGGGTGGCAGGTGACAGACCTCGTGTTTTTGCAGCGTCAGGAGCGAGGAGAAGCCTGCGAGGATGCCCCCCCCACCCCCGCCCCCCCCCTCCCCCCTCTCCTCCCTTCTCCCACACCCGCTTGCTCAGTTTGTCCCGCGCTCCGTTTTCCGACAGACAGGGGTGACAAGACGCTCACCTCCTGTAACCCCGCCTCCCCTCTCCCCCCCTCGAAACACACACAGACACACGCTCACGCCCACGGCTCCTTGGATGTCATTAGCCTTTTTGCTAAAAGCTGACGGCAACGGCGGGCCTTGAAGACAAGCTGGGGAATGGTGAGCGCGGAGCGACACCTTCAAGCTGTGTTAGCGGCGCATGCTAAAAACTCTCGTTGCGCACTCTCTGCTGGCACATATGGATTTGTAATTGGGTCTGTCACAGAGGTCTGGGTTTAAAAAAGGGCCGTGCCAAAGGTGGTGGTAGATAGGGTGATGAAGCAGTGTCTAAGGTGATATCTGTCAACTTTGCCTTATGTGACCACACCTCAGTGACAAAAAGGTCATAACATCTGGCAAGCAACCCCTCTAAAGTTATATTTGGGTGGAAATGTCTTCCTTCACGGTCACACGTTCAAATGTGCGTCAAGGCATATGCTAAACTTGTCAAGACACTTTTTGCTGTCATTACTCGCCGGTAATATTGTGCACGAAGGCAAATAAAAAAAAACGTTTATCCTTCGCAAAGACGTTTTAAGTTTTGACAGTTATATTATATTGTGCTAGTCATGACTTGCGTGTGATTTTGCGTGTGCATTTCAGACTTGTTCTATCAACAAAGTCGGCCACAGTTTGGAACTCCAACAGAACCCACCTCAGTCTCTGCATAACACATGCCCATTTATGGGTATGGTGGATGACAGGGCCTACTGAGAAATTTTGTTTTCCTCCACTCTGGGGGTGGAGTTACAAGTACCTGGGCCCAGTTGATTGGTACCATTTTGTCCTGAATGGCCGTTCCAGTCATGATGAGGGACAGGACGGTCGGAAAAGTGGAGACGAAGTTTGAGAAGGGTTCTGGCCCTTTTAAGGAAGATTTTCCCAAGAGTTGCAAGGCAAAGGATGATGTACTGTACAGTTATCATTCGTAACTTTGTAAAAACTATGAGATTTTAACAGTACTATGACTTGGCTTTGACTTGACTTGGTTGTTAATTATATTCAAAACTGTGCATCTATAACTGCATATAAGCCTTTAAAAACCTGCAAAACAGAGTGATGTGCAAAAACTGAGAGAGAAAGTAACAAAAAGACAGATGATGTTTGACCAGGTGGCCGTCCAAAAGAATAACACATCCACAACGCGTTTCCCTTCTCTCCTGTTTACATCTCTGTCCCCCCACTTCAGGGCAGAGACCACGGGTTTGTCCATTCCTGGTGTCATCGCTTGAGCATACACTATTTATTTACTGTGTCTCTATCTCAAATTCCTTCCCAGTGAGCCAGTGCACCAGGCCTTGGGCTGCCAAACGGGGACACACTGTAAGCCTGAGTCCGGAGTGCAAGGGCAGCGGCAGCTCCCAGTGGTTACAATAACGTGCAGTCTCCTGGGAACATAAGGCAGGCAGACAGGCAGGCAGGCAGACAGGGAGGCAGACAGGGAGGCAGACTGGGACCAAGGTAGGCAGGAAGGCAGGGAGGCAGGCAGGCAGGCAGGCAGGCAGGCAGGCCGACAGGGACCAAGGGAGGCAGGCAGGCAGGCAGACAGGGAGGCAGACAGGGACCACCGTAGGCAGGGAGGCAGGGAGGCAGGCAGACAGACAGACAGACAGACAGACAGACAGACAGACAGGCAGGCAGGCAGGCAGGAAGGCAGGCAGGCAAGCAGGCAAGCAGGCAAGCAGGCAGGCAGGCAGGCAGGCAGGCAGGCAGGCAGACAGGGACCAAGGGAGGCAGACAGTCAGACAGGCAGGCAGGCAGGGAGGTAGGGAGGGATGGAGGGAACTCTGCCAAGTGAAACAGGAAGCACTATAGCACAGTTGCTTATTCAGCTTAATGTCTGTACGAATGCATAATGCTTCAAAATTGTTTTTGGGAAAACATATGTCCTCAACCTTATATGGTGTAAAAATACCTGTTGTGTCTGACTTTCTTTTTAGGAGCGTAAAACAATTGATGTGTGCACACGCTTAAGCAATACATGTATGTGTCAGTTTGTTTGTGAGTCAAAAATGGCCATTAACTTATTGTCTAAGTTTACATTGATATAGCCTGAGATGTAATGTACGAGACGTCTCTGTACATCCCCAGCCCTCCACAGTCCTCTGTGCATCGCATGCCTTTGACATGAGGCAAGGACACCGTATCAGTTCTTCTAATTACTTATTGGTCATGATCAATTAGGGGTGTTTTAAGGCACTGTGGTAACCTTGTATAAATATACTGGTGGAGTTCAACTGCCATCATAGCTGACAATTAAATTGGTCTGTCACTGCAGGACCTTCATTAATCTCAACTTGTCATCCTTGTTTATGCTGGTTATAATGGCCATGTGGGTGTGTGAGAGAGCTTGGCTCGTGTGCGTGGGGCGTGCGCGGGCGGTGAGGGGGGGGGGGGGGGGCGGTGGGGGAGGGCTCGGGCTGAAATGCGTGTCGAAGAATGAATCCAAGAGTCCAAGTGTGTGTCTTTGTGCACTTGCATATGTGTGTGATCCAAAAATATTTTTTTCATCCCAACTGCCACATTCAAGCATTGAAGACGGTTGGCACAGCACAGTACCCTTACCTCACGCGTCCTTGGGTTTTCTCTAAATCGCTTGTAGACGTTTAAAACGGTTCAAAGTGGCTCACATCTTGCAGTAATACGATCATATACACCACATGAGAAAGAAAAAAAACGACAGTATTTGGCACATCTTTTAGAAGTTGTCGTGTGTGTTGTGGAGACCTGTACTGTCCACACATGTAATTAATCCATTTTACCTGCCAGCTGAGATAAAGCACCATTCATCTCCTTAAGCTTGCTTTTGCCATCCACTGTTGCTTCAGTATTGTCAGGAGGTCCGCTGCCAGGTGATCATGCGGTCTTTGTGTGAGCAGGAGGTGGATGCTGGTAGTGGGCTCTGCTGTGCTGTGCTGGCTAGTGTGTGTTGAGTCGGGGGATAAAGGCCGGGAGTCCTGCTGACTTCTTTGACAACGCTTGTGTCTCCACTGTCCTGCTCACTGCACACACACACACTCGCTGCACACACACATCCCACAAGGGCCCTTCAGCTCTTTCAGGGCCTTGCTGACCCCCCTGGGGTGACCCCCCACCACCCCCCGCCCCCATCCATCCATCCCACCCCCCCCCCATTCTTCTCCTCCTCAGCCCCCCAGCAGGGGAGGGTCATCAGTCATAATGTTGCTGTCCCCCCCTGGCCCCTCCACACCCACCCTCAGTCACACATGCTGGGGCCAGCGTGAGTGTTCTAACATGGGGGACCACCACAAGGTTTCTGGGTGACTGTGTCTGACTGGAGGAGAACAAAAGAGCGTGTGCATGCGCCCGGGTGCACTTTGGCTTTGTTTTATATTTACATGTGAATATTCCCACCCCCTCTGTCCCGGCCAGACAGCCAGGGAGATAAGAAGTGTGGTCCATTAAGTTACAGGATTACACAGTCTGGTGTATGCTTAGAGAAGCTAACTAGAATCAGCATTTCATTTCGTTCCACTTCATTTTCTTATTGTTATTGCCTAGTTATCAACTTCATACACATGTCTCTAGGACTACTGTGTGATCTTTATTTGTTTCAAATGCCCTAAACACATATTAACATATGTTCAATCACAATTGAACTCTAGATTAAGTTAGACATGAGACATTTAGACTTTACTCCACAATATTTTATTTATTTATTAGGGAAATCATATCAATGAAACCATCTAGTTCTTCCATTGTTTATTTATTTGGTCTTTTCAGTTTTATCCTCTGAGAACTAAAATATGCTAATGAGCACTGATAAAATATGCACATGGCAACAAAAAAATCGTAGCAGGCTGCTCGTGTCATCAAGTCATCAAGACATGTAGCGATGATGGACTTATCCTTTGTCTCGAACACACACACACATTCACACACACACACACACAGGGAGGCGTAAGCAGATAAACCCATTTCTCAGATGCACTCACTTTCATTCTCGCTTTCTCCCTTAAATACACACACACACACACATGCAAACACACACACACACTATATGGAGATTCCTAATTAGTGAGGGGTCCTCCTTGTTCCCCATGCCAGTCACCCACGGTGGTGACAACAGCAGTCTCTCTGCATTAGTATGACCTCCCTTCACTGTCCACTCTGCTGCTCACCACATGGTCACTCATGCATGGACCCGCAGCTAATTATGGCCAAAGTGTGTGTTTGTGTATGTGTGTTTTGGGTCGTGGAGGAGGTGTGTGTGAAAGAGCTAAGTGAGTTTATGCACGTGTGTGAATGTGACACTGTATGTCTGTTTGTGTTTTTGGTGCGTGTGTGCGTCTGACTTTGTGTCCGTCTGGGATTGAGTGTGCGTGGCCGCATTGGGGAGACTTGAGGCGTCTCCGTTTGGTTTCTCTTCCGTGAGTGTGCACGGGCGTTGTGAGCGCGCACGTGTGCTGTGAGCGTGCACGTTCGATGTCATTCATGAGCTCTGCGCGCACATCTAGCAACGTGAGTAACTGTGTGGTAATATGAGGATAGAGGGCGTGATTAAAATTCATCATTTGGACTCTCCTCGCGCCTGCATAGACAAGCGACCAGCCTGGAGCCCTCACTGTCTGAGGGCTGTGCGTCTGACTTCGCTGTGTATGCAAACCCACATTAAACACACTTTTACACATCAACACCAATGTTGATTTTGACATGCAAACCTGTCATTTACACAAATGTGCTGAGTAAACGCAAATGTGAAAAGCTGTATGGAAGTAAAATGAAGCGTCATTTTCAGCCCTCCACCCCCCTGTCTTAAGTGCCGGCCAAGCAAGACCTGACCCATGTCAGTTCACCTCTGGCTGCACAGGGAGGGTAAAGGTCATGTGTAATGACCCTCCCAGTGTATTGCCTGGAACCATAGAACTGCAGCAGAAGCTGACACGTTCCACTGCCCAACGACACCCAGGTTGGAGATCCAAACAAAGAACGAAAAGTAAGTAAAGTTGCCCTTAAAAAAAGAACAACAGCATTATTTTGTTATCATGTTCACATTTGAGGAGACCAGAACTGAAGAGAGCCTGGTGTCCTATTTCTAATGAAGTCATTTTCAGCCCTAGAGCGAGCGTCTCCTCCATAGGTTGAGTGATTAAAGCCGAGTCTTGTCGAAGGTCTCGGAGATCGCTCTCCTCTTTGTGATTGGTGCCTCTCCCTTCCATTATCCTCATGTTAATGTACCATGACCCCTTGCTTGTCCCTTCACCTTTGACTCGCACTTATCTGGGCTGAGAAGCTCACTTTGAAGAGACTGGAAGGTCTCGCACTTCTTTTTTCAGACGAGCTCGAAGATTGTTTCTCAAGAAGCGTGTGTGGTGAGCACTTGGATGTGTTTGCGTGCGTGTGTGTGTATGTGTGTCTGCGTTTAACCATTAAACCATGGTGACGGTTAAATGTAAGGAAACTGTCAACAAGAAGCCGGGGGAAGCAGGATTAAACATGAAAAATGCCCCAACGCTTCGTGAGTTACGGTTTGATAACAGTAAGACAAGCCTGGCTTCCTTTTAAGTTGGCACAGGATGATTTGCAGCAACAAATAAATTTCACGGTAAAGATATGACGTGATAGTCATTTCTCAAAACGTTTTAATATGACAAACAAACACTCCAACAAAAAGTAAAACATTATGATATACACCAACTTAGTAGCAACCATTTATTGTCCTCAGATGAATTACAATTTAGACATGATTGAAGCAGGCAAAAAACCCTGGAGCCTTTTGAAGCAGTTGCCATGAAAGAAGTAACATTTGGTATTTCAGTCTGCCTAATAGACATGTTAATTATACAGTGTCTAGTGATTTTCTGTTAGAAAAGCAAACAGAAGCTACAGGGGTGTACGTGATCATATCAACTACACTTACAGGTGTGGAGGTTTCTTGTAATATGCTGCATTCCCCTTAAGAATGACTTCCCTGTGACCTCACTCTCTCTGTATCTCTCTCACACACCTTCACTCTCTCTCACCTTCCCTAACCTTCTTCTCTCTTCACATGCACTCAATACGGTGCAGCAACCCCTGCTAATTGCATCAGTATTATGCTCTCTCATGAATATGTTCAACACACTAAGCCACATAGGAAGGTGTGACTTTATATGCTGGTAATGCTAAAAGACCTTTTATATCATTTTCTGCTTTCAAAAAACCATCCACCTCCAGCTGTCGTCTTTCCTTGATATTGCGAAACACTGAGCATCATTTGCATGAAAGCTACACTGATGATAGACTTCAGAACATGTTAAATGGAGAAAAAACAGATGAGCAGATTTAGTGATTTAGCTTCTCCCTTGTTTGAAGTTAGGTATCTGAGAGGCTGTTGGAGTTCCTGAGTGGTGTGAAATGGGGTTTGCGTTTGCTTAAATAACCTAAGAGTAATCTGTCTCATAGACACAATCACCGCTTAATGTCTACAAATCAGCTTTACATGATTTTAGGTTGTCTACAAAGCTTTTGTTGTGGCGTCATTCAACAGTTTAAAAGTAGCTCATGTAAAAGTTTCAAACTTCATTTTCCCATCTGAGAAAACATCAGAGCTGTAAGTCATTTTCAAGTGAAAGACATTAGAGAGTTGCCAATTCATTTTAAATTGGTACTGTTACCGCAATAAACCTTGACTTACAACAAAGATGCTAAACACCTGAAATTCACAAGCTCAACATAACAGCATGAAATCATAACAAATCCACTGTCAACATATGGTTAGAATGCAACAATCACACTGCCACATTTTCTCATTGTCAGAAATATAATTGATCCTAAAACTATTCATTTACAATTTTCAGTGAAAAATAAATAGTACCCTGTTTCACTGTTGGAAAAACACTGCATTGAAAAATGAGTTTTACTTGGGTGACGATTTTCAAAGATAACGACTTTAATATTTGCCTTGGGCACTCTAGAAATTCCTTTACATTCCTTAGAAACATATTCAAACGTTTGCTCAAACTCTGTAAAATTTTACAGCTCAACGCTCAACACCTGGAACCATAACACTCTCTTAGTTCAAAGAACATGTTATTATTCAAATATACATCTTTCTCTTCAAACACCATGATGTGGAAGGGCTGGAGACAGTAGCACATTTCGCAGATCTCATTGGCAATTCTACAGAACGAACATAATAAACATGACTGTAAATTGCATATTACGGCAATAAATCTAATTAACTGCTTTTTGTCAGTTGATGTGGCTAGCACAGCCCTTTGTCTTTATAGTCAAAAATACACTTTGTGCATCAAAGGTGCCCCTTCCTCACTGAACTGGAACAAGCTGACAGATTCTTCTGGGTATACTGTAAAATATTGTTTATTAATATATTGTGTGTTCAAACATAAAAATGAAACATTTAGCTAAAGATTGCTGTATTTTTCTTCCAAATTGATTAATTTCTCCCCCCAAAAAAGCACAATATGTTTTGTTGTCTCAACAGAATATGGTTATCAATTAAGTTAATTTAGGAGAAAACATTTATGAAGAATACTGCTGGTTGAAATTGTTTGTAATCTGCTCAAATGATGAAACAGGGGGCTGTTTGGGCTCTGGTGTGTTTTTCTGTCTTGTGAGAGCTGTTGCTTCTCTAACCCTGCTCTCCTGCACAGACCCCAGGCAGGGTGAAGGAGAGGCCTGCCTTGCCCCGGCCCACTGATTTATGGGTAGAATGTCTCTCTGTGTATATTTACAGTCTCATGACCTGAGAATGACACCCACTGAGCTGAGTAAGGAGCACGGGGGAGAGAGGGGGGGACAAACTGGAACACACACACACAAGACAGACTTGTATACACATACATACACACACACACAAGACAGACATTCACACACACACACACACAGGACAAATACACACACACTGTCAGAAACACAAGCAAACACACATCCACAGTTTAGGATACATGGATATGCAGCAAGAACACTTTTTTTATACAATTGCCAGAATACACAAAATCAACAACAAAACTTCATCATCAAATTGGTTTTGCAGATTGAATTGTCCCTCCTACAGCATGCACTTCTCCCCATCAGATCCTATGGGGGTAACCTTGCGCAGCGTACACAAGGATTCTAGCACCAGGTTAAGAGACTGAGCATTAAATAAGACAACAGATGCGTGTTTACATATCCCAGCCCCCCAAGGCTCGCTCGGTCGCCATGGCGGCTGGTGTGCGGATTGACACCCCAGTTTCAAATTGTCACAGGCCCATTTCCAACACAGCAAATGGTGCATGTCAGTTGAGGGGAGGGGGGCAGGCATTGTGTACTACTCACAGGGCATGGAATGAATCAGGAGATTAAAGGTAGCCATGTTCAAAAAACCATGAAGGGAGGAAGGAGGAAAATCATCCCACTTGTGAAACACGCACACACAGTGCATTTGTGTGCCTGCGACACAGTTGACAAAAACCATAACAACTCCATCTTCCCCTTTTCTCTGTTCATCCTCTTCTCCTCTCCCCCTCTCTCCTCTATTGCTCATGGCCCCTCTTTATCTCAAAGGCAACCCCACAACAGCTTTTTGACTGCGGGGAAACCAAGCGAGGAGATTGGCTGCTGGCTGGGAGAAGGAATAATGCCGGGGAAACCGCACAGAGAAGAGTCGCTGTGTTTTATGAGCCATTAAAATTTTATTCATCCCTGTGCTGAAGCAGCCTCTGGCCAAGGGGTCGTCATGCTTTAAATAAACTCCCATCATTCCTGCACACCCCCCAATATCACCATTCAGTCACAGATCCCCGCAACTTAATGGACTGTTTATTGTTTGATGTTCCACTTCCAGTTCATAATTCCTTTTTCTATTTTGGGGTCCCAGACTATGTACAGTACAGTATGTACATGTACACATGTGTGTAAGAGTGTGGCATCCTTTTTCGTTCTTTTTTTTGTACACTTTTGTTGTTCTCGGTCATTTTTTCACTGCCACATAACAAACTTTTGAAGATGCATTAGTTCAACTGGCCCTTGTTCTGTTCCTTTTGGAAAAAGGGCTCATGGCCCCCACCAGTGATGGAGAAGTATCCAGTCTGCAGGCTGGCCTTGCATGTTGTGTTACAGCTGACCCTCATCTCAACTTTGACCCCTGACCCTGAGGGGTATCTGTCATGACAGGGTGGCTGCTTAACACAAAATGGAGCCTGGTTCTTCAGAGAGAGAGAGAGGGAGGCAAGAGAGAGAGGGAGAGAGAGAGAGAGAGAGAGAGAGAGAGAGAGAGAGAGAGAGCAAGAGAGAGACAGAAAAGAAAGAGAGAGTGCACCCCGCACACAGAGGGCTCATTTATCCCTTCTCTCTCTCTCTGGGCTTTTTTTCTTTCCTCCCTCCTCTTTTGTTTTCACAGTGAAGAAATTGTTGCCCTTTTTTCATCTCCTTTTCTTTTAGCCCCTTCACTCCTTTTCACGCCGGCGTGGGTTTGGCCACCACCGCAGGTACTAGCTGGCTGGGACCAGCAGGATTCTGGGAGATTGCGAGACGAGCCTTTAATGAGACAGAGGCCTCCTCAGCTGGGGAGAAATATATGCAAATGAGATGCGCGAGCCAAAAGGACCCTGAGTCGCGAGCAATCTCCAGCTGAGTGAGTTTATATGAAAGAAGATGAGCAATTCAGGTCAGAGCAATGGTAGCAAAATATTTTTTATGCTATCAACAAGTGAAGTGAAATACCTATCGTCTTATTTATTTTTTATTTGTATTACACTTTTTTGGTTTGTTTTATTAGTAGAAACTTTTTTTTTTTCACACAACAATCTTGACATTTGTTATGTTGTGACTCAGGCATGGTTGCTTATGTTTTACCAAACATTATTTTTTTCAGATGAGAATTAATCAGATAGCTGATGTATTTAGATTTTTCTAGTGTCTGTGGAGAAATAAAGATAAGTTTATTATTGCAATCGAGGAATAATTCATGTATCGATATATTTAAACATTTCAACCTCATCTTATTTGCTTGATAGTGCTTTAGTAGTCTTTTACAATAGCTCTTAATATGTGATTTTTGTGTCTGGCATTAAAAAGCTTAAATAACTCTGAAATAGTAGAAGTTATTTATGAAGTTCATACTGAAATTCCCCTGTAAAAGAAATACGCGTGAAAACACAGAAACAAACAAGTATTCCTGCTAGTCTAATAACTAAAGGTCGTTGCTATCACATAAAGACTTGCTTTTCCCCCGAAATTTCTACGATAAAGAAAAACCTAAAAAGCATAAAAAGAAGATAGCCTAATTAATATTTCAGACCCCAGTTTATTTAATTTTGAAATGTAACGTACTCCAATCCTGTTTATTTCATTGTCTTTCAAGATGCATCTTCACTTCGATTTTTTGGCAGTTAGGATTATTAAGTCTGCAAATGTATATCATATTTTAACTATTGGTATTTGCTTGTTTATTCATTTTGACAAATGTTTATTTCTGATAAAGATATTCTCGTTTTGCTATAACAGTTTTTGGTTTAATTTACTTGGTTTAATTTACTTTTTTAAAGGCTTCGGTATATGTATACAATATATTTGAAAATAGGCCTATAAAGGTCCGTTTTATTTCATTATTATTAAAATAAAATTGCTTAAATGTAACATTACTAAAAACTTTCATACAGTACATCTTTGCGCACATCGCATCCAGACATTCTCTGGTTTAACACCACCTCGTGTGTTGTTGCAAGGAACCGAAATTATGCGTCGTTAACCGGCCTGTCTAATTTAACTGTTACTAAAAGAGGCGAGACGACGCACGAGGCACGATTTTCTCCCGCGCGTGAACTAATCATCGAACTGCTTCAAATGTGCGCGAGTCGGACTAGACGCAGGCTGAATCCTCTGTCTCGTTGCCTTCAGGCGGTATAAACAAGCAAACTGCGAGGAAAAAAAATCCATTTAGCCATAGTGAGAAAATTAGAGTGACACCTGATGATGTCGACTTTGGCACGTGTTAATTGCTGCTCAGCTCTCCTCATTAAAGACTTTCAAATTATTGTAGTGCTTCGGGGGCGAGAGGAGCTGTTTGCTTTTCAGGAACAAATACATTGCAGGTTATTTTACACACATAAAGGAGCGCAAAGGAACACTCTTATGTAAAACGTATGCAACTGTAACCTAGCTATTTATTAATATCCAAATTAATATGGGGCATTTTTCTATATGGAACATTGCATATCATTTTGAAAGTACTACCCATATTTAAGGCTTACCTCAAATATAATTTAAGTAAATTGATTGTTCTACATTTTCTGGCTCCCGACATTTTTGCTGTGCATGAAAAACTATTCCTCACCAATTTTCACTAACTGTTTCCCATTTCTATATATATATATATATATATATATATATATATATATATTGTTAATCAAGTTTAAGTGACCACTGCCAATCTCCAACACCTCAAGATATCTAAAGTCTGTCTTTTAATATCAATTTAGTTTCTATATCTGATTATCTGAGATTTACAATAACATACCTTCTCAATTGCTAAATCAATACCCCTATACAGATAGAATTGGATCATCGACATTTCAATATTAGGCCAGGCCTTCATATGGCATTTACCCATGATTCTCTCCCCTTAAATAAAATAGGACTATAGGACTACATCAGATGTGTTTTCATTTTAAATACAATCCTATACATGGTCAACATCTCATGCTATCATGTGCCTTTCCTTTTATCAGCAGCATATCTCATTGGCCAGGAGCTTTCCCTTCTCCTCTCAGATAGATTACTTGTTACCTGTTGTCATTTATTTATATGGCATCTGAATTATAAAGCTTTGTTATTGCCCTGGTCCGGGCCGACAATTGTTTATGACACCAGTAATGGTAGTAATTGTTATTGTTGGGATTACCTGTCAAGAGGGCTGGGCTGCAGCCTGCAGAGCGTGTCCCCCTGACAGGGAGTGACAGGGAGGGGGTGTAGGACGCTCCTGCAGCCCTGATGACTTCTCCGCTGATAATCAGCTGCTGCAGGCCTGGAGATAATTCGCCTGTCAGTGCCACCTACCAAGGCAGAAATCCTCAGTTGCCCCTGAACCGGTGTCATTCATTTGGACAAAGAGAAAGGACAGAAATGTGTGTGTGTGTGCAGGAGAGAAAGGGTGTTAGTGTGTAAGGTGTGTGTGTGGGGGGGGGGGCTGTGTGTCTGTATAAAAGTGTGTTACGAAGTAAAATAGACACCACAAGAGTCTGCGTAGCAGAGGATGAGGGATGAGAGAGCGTCCAAATGAATTCATTTGTTCCCACGTTCCTGCACCTGCACCTAACAACTCTGCAAGATCCTGAAACAGGAAAAGAGGATCCTGGTGGAGCCACAAACACTGTTATTTCTTAAACATGCACAGACTCATCCATCTATAGCGATACCTTGTATTAAGTCAGGTTAAATAACAAGAACACACGCTCTCTTGTTTCATCTAGTGCGTCACTTCACCATTCTCATTACAAACTCAACGGTCCCTCAAATAAAGTTCCCCAAACTTATCTTAAATGGCCTCAATTTCAATTCCTGTCAGGACACGTGAGTGTCATAAAGGAGGGAGGGCCACCTCGAAATGCAGGCGAATAGCTTTCCTAGCGCTTTGAGATTGCTATCAGTGTCACCCAGGCATGGCTGTCTTTATCAATGAGTCTGGCTGATGCTGTGGAGGATTCCTGCTCTGTTTAGGAAGGGCTTTCACAGGTCAGAGAGGAACTCTGCCGCAGGGTGTCAAAGCACTGGACATGCTCCACTCAGAATGCACGTCTGTATTCTACCGAGGCGACATGTAGAGTTGTAACACCCTCCCAGTGCTATTCCAAAAGGGATGATGTCAAGTAGATAATGGCATCAGTGACAGGAAATGGCATCAGGCCCGAATTGAGGGAGAATGCTATGACTGAATCAACTTCCATCCTTATTCAAAGTTTTTGACACAGGCACTGAGTGGCTGATGTGACTGACGGAAGAATCCAGCATGAACATTAGCATGGCTGCACTGCCAATATCAGGTATGGAGACTGTTGCTGCACATGTTTACTCTGATTCTTGCTTATTTGAGTGGGATCATTTATGTGCATGTTTTTGTGAATTATTTGTTATTTTATGCTAAATGTGTTCAATGATTCTACTGTGTTTTATTATAATGTTTTTATTATTAACAGGAAAATATTTCCATTGTTTATTATACTTATTACATGGTATGCTCTAAACTACCTACTTAATGGTGATGTTGGGAAAACAAAAAACATTTTAAATTCGCATTTTGAAAATCAAAAGTTGATGCTTGTTGTGTTCCAGATGTGTTTACATTATTCATTAGACCTCATGAATTTGTTTATAATGTTGTGGATATGATGACCTTCCATATCAGTAAGACATACCAATTATGTTTACGGTGCAGGAGTGGAGAATAAAAACAACATTATACTCAGTTCACTGTGTGTATTTTGGAATAATCACTTAAGGAGGTTGTTGGGAACACATTTCTCATTGTGAGTACTGCATCAATTCTATTATATGCATTTTCATGATTTTAAGACCCAATAAATTCAATTAGTTTATATGTAACATGCCTCTGTTTCATACCACTCTACACTACTTGATATGCAATGCTCATGGATTATGAATGGAAACAGTAGTTGCATAATTTTATCACAGTTATCCCCAACACATATAAACACTTGGCTGGCTGTCAAATGTGATCATGACCCGAAAACACACATAAGCCCACAGTCTATCCTCCATCTTCAGAAAACGTCTCAATTTTTTTCTCTTTTCAAATGATATCATTAGCATGCTGCATATGCATTTATCACCAACATACAGGGATGAGGGTATAAACAATGTTGTTCATTATCCTGTCCAGATGCAGCGATTGTTGATTAAAGTGCTTTGAATGTAACACGTCCACACACAGATGGGTGGACATTAGGGAAAGAGAGGGGGGGCTTCTGAATAGACCAGGCAGACATTAACGGCAACAATGATTGATATTACCCACAGTGGGTCTTTAATGGTATTGTTATTCCTCAGAGCTACGCTTCATCCTCCCGTGTCTCATCTCACATACAAACTCATGCAAATGCATTATTGGATCATACTGTGGTGTGATCATTGAAAGAAATCGTCATGATTATTTTGTTACCAAGGTCATAATCCTATATTTCTAAAACAGAAATACAGGTTGTCATTGTTTCCTTAAAGAGAATTTTGTCACAAGAATCTGGGGGAGGGGTTAAAAGAGCTTTGGGCAAACTCAGATCGATGAGGAACGAATAAATAACCTTCATAACTGTAAAGAAAGCAAGATGTGGCAGAAAAATACAAAGAGCTTGGGACTCATGTCAATGACTAGGCCAATGAAAACTGACCTCTTTCTTCTCAAAATGTGGTCAGCGTTCATATTAAGGTGTCATACACACAGACAGAAAACACACACACTTTACTTTTACGTTTAGTCAAACTTTTATTTCTTTGCTTCCAGGGCGTGCAAACATTATGGAAAAACTATAATGGTCATTGTTTGGCTTGAGCCTGGACGAATGGGGAGAAGAGTATGTTGTGTAAGTGTGTTCTGGCACTGCCTCCATCCTCTGCAGCAGGTGCCAGAGGCGAGGTTCATGAACAGAACTGCTCTGCGCAAGCTGGCTTCTCTCTCTCCAAATAATCTCTTTTGGCTGTGTCCACCTCTACTGTGTATACCATTGACACTCCAGATCCACCATGCTTAAGCTCTGGAGGATGACCCAGCCAGAACATAAACTTGTGCTAGCGTAACACAAGCGTCACCCATTTCCCTCACTTTCCACATTATTCTTGAAAACCATCTATTTTGTCTCTCGTCAAACTCATCTTCTTTCATATCCCACACTCACCCTTACCTCCTCAATTCTCCCTCCATCCCTCCCCAGCCTTCTCTAAATCTCCTCACCTTGGATCTCTCACAACATCTCTCTACATCTCTCTGAATTTTCACATCTCTATCTCTCTCTGTCTCTCTGAATCTGCCTCTGTGTCCTTCTCCATGGTTGTGCTGGTGTAATGGTCTCTCTCTCTACCTCTCTGCCCGCCCCCCCCTCTCTCTCTCAGTAATCAGGGCCAGATGGAGATGGAGGTGGAGGTGGGGGGGAGGGAGGGTGGAGGACTGTGCCTGGTCCACACAGGGCCTGAGAACGCGGGGAGCTGTCAGCCCTGCAGAGAGAGAGGAATTCTCCAGCCATAAAAAAGGGATTTATCACCACTCTACCACAGAGAGGAGAATAGGAGAGAAGGGGAAAGAGAGAGAGGAAAAAAGAGAGAGAAAGACAGTGAGAGGAAAGGTGAGAGAAGGAGAAGAGTCAGCATTGGCTCCGAGAATTACAAAGTTATATAGCTATCTGCCAGAAAAGAGATGGAAGGTAGGAGAGAAAGAGAGAGACAGAGAGGTAAAGTGAGGCACACATATAGACCCCAATCAGTACCTGTACATCACATACTAAGAATACAGGAAACACACAAACAGCCAAAACACAGAAATATAGAGAAACAGGAAGACAAATGTATGATAATGCTTTTCAGTCACAGACTGAAAATTCAACCTCTCTGAGCTCAGTTGATGGTGCTGCAAACCCTCAATAATCCACTGGTCCAGCTACTCTAGTACAGCAAGGTAAATCCAGTCCAAAAGTATGATGCCGAGCAATCAATGGCAAAAAACATGAAAGCAGGACGACTGGACCTCCCTGACTGGGCCAAATGAACCTGCTAAAATAGCTGCTCCTCACAATATGCTGTGTAATTGAAACCAGAATGTGGAGGATTTGATAAATTGCCTGACCCTTTTGGAATGCTAAGGTCCTACATTTTCAGTGTTTTGGCCATGCACGAGGTAGACTTCTGAATCTGTGTGTGTTGAGTAGAGAGAGTACCGGTAGGTGTGTTGAAAATATTTTTTTTTCAGAGTATAACAGGCTTTCAGAGTTACCCGTAGACAATGAACATACTAAAACACGTACACACACTGCGCCACGCACACACACTGCATCACACTTTCTCCCTCAAGATCAAATAGACTGTAAATCGCCATACTGTATGTAGCTCGCTCCAAGTACATGCTGGTTTACATTAAAGAGGTACATCTGAAAGATTCTCTTTAGGCGGAGGGTGAAATACATGCTAAAGATGTCTGGGAGGAGGTTAAATGACATTCTTTTTTTACTATAGTAGATGTATTAAATATTTCGGCTTTGACAATTCCAAAATTCCAACAACCCTATGTCTCTACTGGACACATCATGATGGTATATGAAGTATACAGTATATAGGAGTATTTTTAACTGCAGTACTGGACTTTTAAGCTACATAATGTTTAAGGCCAGATATTCAACCAGAGAGGATTTAGTTTAGAAATAATTTAACATTGATGTGGTGCAAGTATGGCTCAGGTTAGAGTAAAATAGCCTTAACTGAACAAAAAGATCACCTTTAATTTACCTCTCTCTTTAACTTTATCTTCTTCTGAAGAATATCCTCAGTTTAAATGTGAAAAGTATAGCTAAAAATGTAATGTCCTCAACTTTGCCCTGAAACAATCCAGAGCGTGTTTCAGCATCCCTGTATTTGAGCCCCTTGACCTAAAACATCCTCTTAAAAATCTCCTGTTTTATGTCAAAATGTCTTGCATTTCTCTTTTATGTGTCTGTTAAAGATGGTAAAATATTGAATGTTGGTCGTATGACCGATGCTTTATGACCATTGCTCACATGCGTCTCCAGCTTAAATGCTGTGCCAAAAGCAGTTAACTCTGAACCCACGACCGGCGGCCATTGTAGAAGGCTGAGGGGAATCTTTCAGGTCTGGTTTAATCAGCTGGGGATGAGTCCATCAAAAAACTCTGATGTCAGAATAAGATGGGCCTAATCATCCTTTCAATCAGACTTTGAAGCGTGATAGACATTTTCTTGAAAACAGTCATCCATCTGCCTATTGACAGAACACCAGCAGTAGACTCCAAGTAGAAAGGAATAAGCGAAGAGCCTTGTCCAGCCAAACCTATAACTGCTCACCACAGCCCATCGCTGAACAGGATTCCTTCTTTTAACATCCCTATTTATGAAAGCTGACATGTTGTACAAGGACCTTTACATCATTGGTGCAGAGTACAAACATACGATCGTGTGGCATAGCGCTACTAATGTACTACATTGTTCATTTACCCCTGCTGTTTCATGTGTTTTCTTATGTAGTTGTATGGTTGAAATCATTAAAGTGCTTTTAGTACTGGAACTGTGTTCAAATACACAGTGGTGTTGTTCTAGCAATGTCAATGTATGGTGTTGTATGTGGCTTATCTTCAATGGTAGGGGGTATGGAAATCCCAGTCCAGCTCTGGGGTGCACAAAAAGGTTAACTCAAAGCGAACAGAAACCGCCACACGATTTACGAGCCTTGCCAGCCTCTAAAACCAGAGGCCTGCACATTCTCCCAATCATAATTGCTTTTCGCAGCTTTTCAATCATAGCGCCTTGTAGACACTGTTTTGATTCTTCACCTCTAATTTCCCACCCCCATGTCATCAGCAAGGGTGTTCGATGTGCAGCGAGCTAGCGCTGTTGCGTATGCATTTAAAATGCAATACCTAAGCGAAATCTTTCAGGATTTATTTTCTTTTTCTAATCAAGGCCAGACCTTCGACCTGTCACCATTGTAAATTTGTGTGAACTGTGTTGTTGTCTAGCCATCTCCAAACGTGGGACACGCATGAGCGTCTGACCTGACAGTGAGTGCACACTGTCCCTGCCCTACGCTCCCTCAGTGTGTTGACAGTTGTTACCTGTGCACCAGCGGGTCCTCGCTATCCAGGGAATCTATCCAGGGCCAGACGCATAAATATTTATCTTTCTATGTTCCAAAATAGCTTGTCATTTACCAAGTTTTATGTCGCTAATATTAAGTGCATATGTTTTACAAGACACTGTGTCCTCGGCTTCACCCCTAGACCTTTTTTTTCTTTTTTTTTTTTCGTCTTTTACCTTGAAAGAGAGGTGGGGGTCGGAAGAAAAGAAAAGAAGGGGGAAAACAAGGGAGAGATTTTAAAGAAAGCAACAAGTTTACTTGGGTTTTCCCATCTAATACTGCCTCTTTGACCTAGGCCTTAATGTCTTTCTGTCATTCTCTGTCTCTTCATCAAGAACAAATCCAATCTACATTACTGGTTTTCTGGTTAAATGGGTCGTTAATATATTTTCCTTTCACTATTATGTAAAATGCAACATACTTGTAGATTGTCTTTTTAATTATTTGCTGAATCTATTTAATTTTTGGCTTAGTTATCCTAATGTGCCAGTAATGTTCAAGAACTACAAAAACTCTCCATTCTATAATATATTTTTTCCAATGACTGATTAATTTAAAGCGTTTTTCGGAATCCTTCAAATCCCCTTTTCCTAATCTGCTTTCCAAAGTGTAAGTTCCAAAACAGTCTTGAAGCTGCACAGTCACACAGTCTAACCATGAATGGAGAAAAAATTTGGAGTGGAAAGAAGCGGCTGGGGAGGAGGAGGTCCTCCTTCATGACTCCAACTTTAATCTAAAATGAGGAAGACAAAAGAGAGAACGGAGGACAAACGGGAGGAGAAGGAGGGAGAGGCCAGGGGGAACTGGCCACGCAGGGCCTTGGGTCTCCACCCTGGAGACAAATTGATGTCAAGTCCTTCTGTCCATCAGGATTAAATGTCTGTTTGCTTTGCACTCACATGTGGTTACAAGGACAAAACCGTTTGGGTCCCCAAACTTCCCCACAAAGAGGCTCGAGTTGCCAGTGGGGCGAGGGGAGGGAGAAGAGGCCTAATCTGTTCCCTTAATCTGAACACACACATATGGACACAAACCGGGATCACTCACACACACGATCGTAACACACTTATCAGTACACTTTCCCATCTTTAAAAATAATAATAATACATAAATAATATGTTTTTCTTTTTTTCAGATGTAACCCCCTCAACATCAACTGTCCCTGTTTGGCATGTTTCAGAAAGACAGAACCCCTACAATACCATATAAGATAAACACATTGCAGTTGATTGGTAGACATAAACATTGACTGTGGCTCGGGTACAGTTTAACGCTCGGCCACATTTCATCTGTAAAGTTACCGGCTGTGGCAAAGAACAGAGCCTTGATCTGGACTACTAGTCGTGGTGAGAGAGAAGCATTTGGACAGGGTGCATTGAGGAGGTTCATTCCATTTTGACAGCAGTGTAGTATGCTTTAAACAAGAAAGCATGCTATCCTGAGGTTATAGTAAGGTTATACCAACAGCAATGCTGTTCCAGAGCAGTGTTATGCATCTAGGAATAACATGTTGAGTATACTAGTACAGTTCAGATTAGTAATTATATGCAATGCGTGCTCGTTGTGAGCCTTTAATTTCAGCTATGGAGCGAGCAGCTAATGAAGCTGATACAATTTGGGTCATTTTCATTAGTACAAAGATTTGAAGTATATTCTAGCTTCTGCATGCTGAAGACTGTACATTTTGAGATAGCTTCCCTGGGGATGCTGGCTGGATCATCACATATTAAGATGAGGCTGGTAAGGTTTTGTTAAGACTAGTTTCCTATATACAGTATATAATATACCTGGCCCTGTCATCCAATCTTCCACAGAACTGTGGTACACCCAGTGGACACACACACAGTCATGCACCCAGTCTTTTCACATCACCACACATACCTGAAAGGTGCCACTCAGGTTAGCCAATCACATAGGTGCTTACTATTTACCTTTAAATCGTGTTACAGTCATTTGTGTTTGTTCCATTTACAGCCTGGGAGCCAGCCTATCTTAAGCCTAATAAATTGAATCATGCTTTAGTGGCTAACACAAACATTCCTACAACTCATGTATCACACTACTTAACAATACCTTCTCCTGTTCACCGTTAAAAGCTTTCTGTGAAATGTACAGTCTTGGCTTAGTGTCTCTTATCTCAGCGGATATTTCCTCGACATGGACAGTTACCGAACACTAAAACAAAGTTGGTTTATATCTTAGAGCTCCTTCACTATTTAGGCATTCTGTTTCAAGCTCTTAGTGTATCCACAATTGGATTCAAACATCCTCCAAGTTACATTAAACACTAAACTCAACTATGTCACACATGGATGAAAAATAACCTTGCATTTAATCTCTCTCTCCCTCTCTTGACACATGCACGCACTCGCCCAAATCTCCTGCAAACAATACAAGAGAAAGTGTCCAAGGAAACAAGCGGTGTCTTCCCTGATGTTAGTGTCTGTCCAGCCTGTCATTGTTACTTGGCCACGTCGATGTTTACATAACAAGCTGTTCCTCTGACTCCAACCTCCTGACATTTGTGAAGTTAACAATGTTAGACAGCATGTTCTTTTAGCGATCATTCTTGTGGCTTCCATTAAGTGTTGCTGCATTAGCGCTTGAGTCTCATTTGGAGTTCAAAAGAAGGAGTATTTTAACTCATGTCTGCAACTTGACAGGTATAACAATTGATGTGGTGTCATGTTACAAGTGGGTCATGTTGCAAGGGAATCTGCTGTTTATAGTACTGACAATAACTGTTTTCATGGCTTTTTGGGCATAGCCATCCTAAATGTATTTGTATTCCTTCGTGGTCAAGATCACTTTATCTGGGTTAGCTTAAAAACTGCATTTTGTCCATGTTAATTAACTTCATGAAATACAAAGGAGCCACAGTGAGTGCATCATATTAAAACATCGTATTTCTTCAGCGTTTATTTGTTTTTAATGGTTCCTAAAACTCAAGAAGAAACCTATTGCAACCACACAAAATGTGAACTTTATTGCATCCATAAGACTTTCAGTAAATAAACACGACTGCTAAAAGACCCTCCTTCATATTTGGTTGGAAATAGTAAGTGGCCGTTCGGGCTCCCCGCCGTTTTACGTCACGGGGGAAACATCTTTATCAGGGGTGCGTATTATTCCAAAACACTGCTTCCTGCGTGGAAACGTCCCCCTTGTGCTCAATCCGCCTGCCTCTCTGATAGACTACATTGCTTCTCGCAAACTGTCCATGGTCCATAAATTGTGCAGAAGGCAAGCATAGCAACGGCACTGAGTGTTTCTGTCGAGCTGGACTTTAAGGCAGCCTCTTTCTCTCCCCTGGCTAAGGTTTGCTTTGGAAATGGCGCGATGCGATCTCTGAGGTTGATGGAGACAAGGGAAAACAATGGAGCAAGTTGTAGGCCTGCTGGAAAGGAATACTTTACTTTGGCAGGGCAGTTGTAGCCTATACGTGACTGACTTAAAATTCTTATATTGTGTGGCATGATACCCCAGTCTTTTGGAATATGACTACAGTCTTAATTCACAGTTGGTGAACGCGTGTCAATAAGGAAACCAAGTTATTACATCATAGCAACGAAACGAGATTTGAAAAGCAGCAAACACAAATGGATGCAATTCATGTATGTGTACCTTGTTTTCTCGTCACACACAAACATAAAAAAAAGATAATGCATGATTTAATATGCAAACATAACTTAACTAGGACAATAAGAGCATATCCTAGTTTATCTATAATACAAAAGTCAAACTAGGCATATAGCCTAAGTCTCTGCAAAGTTGATACCGAATCAGCTTTTGTTACAAACAATGCATTCAATGATATGCATTAAATGGCTGTAGAAAATGATCCACAGCGAATAACAATGGCGGGGAAGTCTGCTGATGTGATTAACACGTGCGCGCTATAACAAGCGCGTGACAAGGTGAGAACATGGGCCTTTCTCGCTGCAATTATTATTTATTTTGTTGGTATCACGAATGCGTGGAGACTGTGGGATGATACCTCTTTTTATAATTAGAAGTCATAATTTAGGGCCAGTGTTGGAGAAGGTTTTTCCATTTTCTTGCCTTAACGTTGCTCAATGGAAACAAGTCTAGGCTGAACGACGTCCTACTGGAGGTCACACATACTAAATGTACACGCAACGTGGCATGTTAAAACGTGAAAGACATGTTACATGATCACACCACAGAACTAACTCTGTGCTCTTCAGTCAGCCTAACCAAATGTAATGTATATTTCCCGGCAGCGTTACAAAAGTAGAAGTCTATTTAAATTCTCAAAAAGGATTCATGCTTTTAATGTCAAATATGACATCAGCCATTCCCCCCTTAGCACATTGACCAAGTTAAATTACTGCTTTAGTTTTCATTAAGCTCATCTATAGAATGTACATGGAGAGTGTAAGTAAATATAAACGAGCTAAGGTAGCTGCAGGTCTCCAGTTCATCATGTTGTGTTATGGCTGGAATGCTGCACTCCTGCTTCTTGTCTCAACTTGCATTGCCAGTGTTGACTTTTGGAGGTCATTCCTACTCCAGTAGTTTTTACCTTCGGTACAATGAATGAAATTGGAGGGCCAGGTCCATGTTAATTTTAGGAAAGACAGATTCAAACTATATATGCCTTATTTACTAATATGCCCAAGGGCGAATTATTCAAATGTTCCTGTCCTACATTTTCCACCAAGTTTCATCAAGATATAAAAGCAGGTTTTACTCAGATATTTAACTGATGTTTGCATAATGCATAATAACACACTTGTAGCTTAAGGAAGTATACAAGTAAAAAGGTAGGCTATTTGTTACCATTATGGGTAAAGATTAATTGTTGGATTTGTAGCCTATATAAACAGCTAACTATGGACTAGATAATATTCAGTGCTTTAATGATTTCATTTGCGACTATGTGTGTTTTAGTTTGACATTTGACGCATATTTACGAGGCATTCTATCTTATATCTATATTTTCTGGAGCCTTAACATGACACTACTGCCTGCTTCTCATCTCATCTCACACATGGGGAAAGGCACTCAGAGAGCCAGTGTGTGAAGCCACTGTGTGTGTGAGTATGTAAGTCACAGTGTGTGTGAGTGTGTTAGTCACAGTGTGTGAAGGCACCACTGTCTACTGTCCTCCACTACTGGGTGTGTTTGGTGTCTAAACCAGAGTTGCGTCATAGCTCACTGTCAGGTGCTTTTCTCCAGGATCAAAGCGAAGAGCGAACATAAGTACTTATTGTACAATGTGAAACATAATACTTATAACCGCGGAGAAAGAGGAGAGGAAAGATGATGCTGAGTGCGGTTTGGCAATTCATCGGGACTGGTCGGTATTATCCCCGGGAGCAGGTGGGGGTCGGGGGGGGGGGGTCGAGGGGGGGCTCTCATTAAAGGGCTGACACGGTCGTCGCTTATTATTGCATCCTGGTCTCACCAGGTGAACGGAGAAAGTCGACCTGCATGGCGCGCAGTTCTCCCGCGTCTGATATCTGAGGTGCTCCTCTGTGTGGCTCCCGGGGTCTTGTCCTTTTGGTTTTCCCCTGCCAAGGTGACCTTCCTTTACTACTGCGAGAGAAGAGGGAGCAGGGGAGAGCACTGCTGAGCAAGACAATGAAGGAGCGAGGCAGATGCTCCAGTTTTGCTTACTTGTCTGTTGGGATATGGCCCATAGTACCAGACACATTGGTAATCATCAGATCGGGACGCTATAGCGAACAGCAGCAGCACATTTTGTTGCCGGATTCAGAGAAAAGGCCGATAATGTACAGGTTTTAAGCACGTACAGGTTTTAAGCACAAGCTTTAAAGTACAAACGCAGCGCACGGAATTTGTTTACGATTGACTTGATAGGGAATAATTATCTCCATAGACACACTGCTTCTGTGGCTATAGTACCAACCAGCACAGACAGACACTCCTCTCCAGCCTCTCCCCCACATGCAGAACTGTTGACAGGGACGAGATGCACGCTCTGGACATGGAAGGGTCATATTTAGATTTATATTTAGTTATATTAGATTTGACACAGCGTGCAAATTATGAAAACAAACGCACTTTGTTGGTCACAAATAAAATATATGTTCTAGGCTATTGTCAAATAAATAATAAAGAACGTACAGAAATGCATTTAAAGGATATTTTTTATTCGTTCCTGCACGAATTCGATTTGAACGGAATATGCTCTGACAGGGATGACTTCCCAAATCAAGTGGTTTTCAGCGAAATCATTGTTCCTCATTAAATGCATGCATGACTCTTCAAGCAACATAGCATCTGTATCTTGCTTATGAGACCAATACGTCTATTAGAGAATCGTACGAAGCCTTCAAAAGGAGAGAGAGGTAGTGGGCGAGAGAATGAGAGAGAGAGAGAGAGAGAGAGAGAGAGAGAGAGAGAGAGCGTGTTATTCACAGCGGAGTAAAGCCTAGTTTATGCTCCCGCGTCACTCCCTACGCCGGGGGCGTGGCGCGGTTGTTGAGCATTCGAAGTTCCGCGTCGAGGGTCCGCGTTTACTCTGCAATTCACTGGCATGCCGCCAGGGGGGTGTGGCTGTGTGGTTTCAATCCTTGCTCTTTCTTCCGGTCATTTCCTTTATAATGTCTATGCCATATGGTACCAACCATCGACATTTAACTTTATAATTTATTTATAACATTTAACTTTATAATGTCTATGGTACCAACAATAAACAACTGCAAGCAATGGAGACTGAGCAGGAGCTGCTGTTTTTGGAGTGGGAGCTCATCGGTTAACTGTGAACTATACATGGTGTGCAAACTGTGTTGTTCTGAAAATAAATATCAAAACAACTCTTTGAAAACAAACTTGTGTGTTTTATTCTTCTGTATTAAATAATTAACACATTTAAGCACGCACATGACTGATGATGTAGCACTCGGCTTCTGATATTGCTACTCATGCACTCGGCGACCTCCAGCCCCATGTTTTGCGCAATCTCCCTCCATGAGTTCGTACTCATTTGGTAGTCTTTGTAATCTTTCATAGAGGAGTTGTATAGATGGTCATATTTTCTGACCTCCTCGATTAACCGCTCGTCTCCTTGGTCCATCGATTTTACCGGTCCAGAAGAACTTTAAAAATGGCGCGGTAGAACGAAAGACCAAAACAGAAAAAGCAGCTGCCGGAAATGACGTTCTGAGCGGACCAATCACAGCGCTTGTGCCGCCGACAACGCAACGCGGAGTCAGGATTTTTTGGAGGTGCGCGGAGGGGCAGTGCGGGAGGAGCGGCGCATGCGGCGCATGCGGCGGGCGACGCATCGCGGAAGCATAAACTAGGCTTAACATGTTGGTATTCCTTCTGGTCCTTTGGAGAGAGAGGGGTATAGGGGCTGAACACAGAGGCTCTCTGGATCCTGAAATATGATATTATGACTTCATTTTCTCATACGTGGATGTCAACAGTTATTATTGCTTCTACCAAGCTTGGCCTTGTTATGTATAGAAACTTTAAAGTAATAACATAACCTACCTCATTGAGGAATATCAACTGACCTGTCACATTGATCGAAAATAGAGCTGTAACGCCACAATTTTCTTATCAAGTCATTTACTTGTCTTCTCTGTCTTTCCGCTCATTAGACTCTTTAGGGTTAAACGTTTAACAGCCAACCCAATCAGCTCAGACGGTTTACTGCCTCATCCAACCCACGACCTGTTTCCAAAGACACTCTTAACTTTGGATATTTATTTGGTTGCTCAATCTTCCAACACGTCTCCACGTGCGTAATCGTGTCATTTTCCCTCCCTGTCTCAGTCTCTCTTTGTATTTGTAAATGTTATCAGCGGTGTCTTGGGGTTAAACAAATGAAACGAGCTTCTCTGGGAAATCTCAGTGGAGAAGCAGGCGAAACTCCTGCTTGAGTGTCTTTTACAAGATGCAGCCTTGGACGGATAATGAGCGCCTGTTGTATTAAAATGGACAAACAGCAATCCGGCATCTCCTGACCCTGCTCGGCTCTGCTCGGCTCCATTGATCATCCCCCCTTATGAGATAATGCAATTACAAACATCAATAAGGAGCTGCGAGGGGGAATCATTATGTGGTGACAGTGATAAATGATCAGCGCAGAAAATAGCGGGCTTCTCTCAAACAATCCGCGCGCCCAAGGGGGCTTCTGAGGGCCGGTCGGCCCAGTCACCAAGGAAACAGATGACATCCAAAATGGCTCCAGCTCGGAGCTGAACAGTCCTTCTCTTTCTTTTTCTTACTCCCTACAGACTTTTTCTCTCCCCCCCTTTCCTTCTTTTGTTTCTAAACCAGCTGCCACACGACCTTTGAAGGTCTAACGGTGAAGTTTGTGGTTTAGACTGGGAGCTGTTGTGTTGTAGCTTTAAGATATTATTATTATTATTATTATTGATATTAATCTCATCAACAGTGGTCCTGGACCTATATTAGTAGCCCATAAACGTGCAGGTCCTGGGCATTTTTTTATTTTATTTTTTATTTAGCACACAGAGAGCGTAGCCTATATCCACATGAGTATACTATTAATTGCTGTCTACGTGGAGGTAAACAAAAAAGAAAAGTTAATTAAATATATTACTATTAACAAATAATAAACTATTGCTTTGCCTCGAATGCCATTTATTCTTTCGTGTTGAAAAGACACCGTCCTCTGTTTAGCCCAGAAACATACTGAGTCAACTTTTTCTGTTCAGTTAAAGACTGGAAGTAACGCAAATTATCAGTAGAGGATGTAACTTTAATTAGTCGACAGCATTTAATTATATGTTCTGCTTTCAGCTCTTTTATGGTAATTTATTTCAATTTTTTAAAAAGTACATTTGATTTCATGCAATTAAATTCGCTACGAATATGACTTTTATAAGTATATCTTTGAACTATGCTATAGGCTAATAGGCGATGGGTCCTGAAAACATGTAGGTCAATTTTTATATTGAATAGCCTACAGCTCATTATATTAATATGATGCATTTAATGGCTTTAACTTGTTTTAAATAAAATTTTAATATATATATATATATATATATATATATATATATATATATCTGTGTTTATCTAAATGGGTATTATATAGTCTATAGACTTCTTAGCCTTGATTAAGCGAACAAGAGTAGTTTTGGCATGGATACGAAAATATTTGTCTAAATTATACATGGTTGTACGGATTACACTGCATTTCCATGCTAGTTTTGTCTGAGCGTATATAGGCACATGCAATACAATTTTAGACATGCAGACGCTTGTGTAATTTTACGAAAGGAACCAAAAGCATTTTATCTTTGGAGCAGGAATGACAGACCGGTGGGGCCTGGCTGTGTTGTTCTGGTAGGAAGACAGGCCTGTCCGGGCACCTCCACACTTCTGGAACACATTTCTCCTCCATCCATTACATTGACAGTTCACTCCGCGGTCAGTGTGTGTGTTTGTGTACGTGTGTGTGCGTGTGTGTCTGTCTGTGTTTGATAAAGAAAGAGAGCATGTTGATGGTGTGCAACGCTATTTAACACTTTTCCGAATCATTTAAAAGCATTAATAACATTATGAAAAGCTCTATCGTCTCTAATTTTAAATCATACACTCCAGCCTTGTTCTGTGTCATTTACCTTATTGTCATTCAGATTTAGAAATGAACAATTATTTCACCGTCAGCCATAAGAAAAAGCTTTGGGGGAAAAACAAACATCAAAAACTATTTGATGGGCAGTCACCATTTTCACCAAAACGATATTGTTCAATGTCGACATAAGTTTTTGAAATGTTTTTCATTATTGCTTGTTTAAGCATTTGCAGGAAAGGATCAGCGTATCAAAGTAAATAATGGATGCACCCTTTTAAAGACAGTTTAAAAAAAAAAGAAAGAAAAAAAGACGATCCTCCATGCCTTGACTGTTGTATGACGTCTCCTCTAAAAATGTCCCCTTGTGGACAGTTACCCTGGCCCCCTAAAGATGGCAGTCAAACATGGGATTTATCTGCCTGTGTCTCCACAGCTCCCAACGGCGAACGGTTCAGGAATTCACATTTCAGAGCCCTTGAGTCCAGAGCTATGAAGAAGAGGCGATGCAATTAAAACGTCGTCTGGGTTTTCAAAGCGGCTTTTTGAGTGTAAATAGTAGTCGGTTAGGCAAAGGCAGTAAAAAAACACAATAGTTACGGAAAACTGCAAGTTCGAGGGAGAGCGAAACGATTTATGTGCGCATATTGTCTGTAACACAACAGTCAGTCCCTTGTATGCAACATGCTCTTTTGAAAACCCCAGACTTAAGCAAGAGTACCTGGCTGCAGCACACCACTGTGGGGCGGGAGCCTTGCAGGCACCACAGAGAGGCGACGGCACCGCCGTGGGGCGATGACTTTCCGGAGTTGTTTTTTTCCGAAAAAATGCGATAGAAGCAAGACTAATATACACTGCGTAATTGTACAACTTAGGCATAACGAAAAACAAACGGTGGGTGATATGAGTCGGGGCTCAATAGTGTATTTTTAGCCTACTACAAAGCTGAGGATCTTGAAAAGAGAAGGTCAAAATGCTGATAACTGAAAATAATGGAGATTAGGAATAACAATAAAGTTATTACTGTTATTCATAAGCTTACATTTCGTAAGATGTCATAGGCCTATACATTTTATTGTGTACTAAACACTACTTTACGCCTTTTCGTTATAATAATAATAATAAATTGTCATTGAACCTTATTGCACTGCTGTTTTTCATGTTTGGCTCTATATCTATGCCAATTATGTTTTTGTGCTGATATGTACAGTATAATCCAAGTGAATTATTACATGATCAATGACAACATGTAAAACACACCAAGTCACAAAATGATTTGACTTTTAGCTGTTTGACATTCAGTCCATTATTTCTGCACAGAATTCCCACATCTTCTGTGTTGTGAAATGTGAACTTGAAGGGATTGTTTCCTTTTCAAGGTCATTCCACACCTTCCCTTACCTTAGCCTGGTTCTCTTCCCCCATGCCCAGGATTTCAGGCAAGTCCACTTTGGCAGAGAACAGTTCAGTTAAAATCAACCCACTCATGATCAGAATCAGAATCTGTTTTAATGGCTATGCAAGTTTAACAAACACAGAATTTACATTAGCAGGGAAGAGCAACATAGAACATATATGTAACATGATAAGAACATAATATAATACAATAAAAATATGGTGTAAAAAGGTCAGGGGGGTATATATACAGCATTGCAAAACAGTGGTACAGCAGTAAGTAATTTTAAGGTGTCAAAAGGGGTTTTGAGTGCAAAAGTGGCTTGTGCAGTGGGATGCTGGATGGGGGTGTTTGTGGCAAAGTCATTCCGAGTCCTTGGCCCTATTGAAGAGTGCAATGGCCGAGGGTAGAAGCTGTTCTTATGGCGAGCGGTTTTGGTCCTGGTGGACCGCGAGGGGAGCAGCTGAAGCAGAGGGTGTCCTGGGTGGGAGGCAAGTCTGACTGAGACAAAATATATATAGATAAGCAAAATGGTTAGTTGTAATATACATAACACAGGCTCCAAAAAGAAAAGATCTCATCAGTGCCCTCCTTTAATATGTCCATCTAGACATTGTTAAAATTAAATAAATAAGGAAATGAAAATGCTGGTTTCTGACCTGAAACGGATGGAACCCAAACAAATGTACAATTTTACCTCATTAATGTTATCCACCTTCCTTTTCATCAGCCTAAACACTGGCGGCACTTCACCTCGCAAGAGGGCTTTAGATGAGAGATGACCTGTGATTGCGGATTTTGCTCAATAGCTTAAAGCACGCATTTCCTCAAAGCAAAAAGTTGTCAATTACATATAAACATAATAGGCTCACAATTACATAGGTTCAAATGTTAACTCACGGTTGATTCCATTTCTTGGTTCCAAGCCCCCTGAAGTCAGAGCGTCAGGCAACTTTTTCCTGTTCTGACAATGAGCTCGCCCGCTGGGTTGTCAGTGTCCAATATGTATCTGAGCTGATTATTGTTGAAGAGAAGTAAATACAATCATAACAAGCATAATATTATTAATTATGATATAGGAACATGGGTGGTAGAGCTTCAAGATGAGAAGCACATATGTCTGTCTTATATATCTTTCCTTTAAGAATACATACCAGCTGCTCATGGGCAGGATGAAGGCCCACCCTTTGAAGAGTGTGGTCTTCAGGGGGTGGGGGCACACCTTTTAGTGGTCAAAGCACTGTTAGAAGATTGTGATCTGCAGGGGGAGGGGGCACACAGTATCTACAGGATTTAGGAGACAGACAGGAATCAACATTTACATCTGGAGGTCAGAGGGCCCTTCTAAACGTGAAATTCCTTCCTCAGTATCCAAAAGTAAAAGTACTGATGATGCAAAAGCTATTCATATTTGTTTCGTTTATATACTGTAGTATACAACATAGGTAGAAAAATAAAAAAGTAAAAATGAGCCATGTACTCTGCCACATTCTGTACCCTGTATATTCTGATTATACTGTTCATACTGTGTGTTGTAGCCAATATTATGTTTTTATTGCAGTGCGTTTATATTAGTTACTATTTATTGTTATATTATTACCATGACAACTTGCAACCTGGGCATAGGAGGGTCCAGCCAATAGCAGGCAAGATAATCACTACTTGAGGGTGTCACTGGGGCACAGGTGTGGGGATTGGTAATTAGACAGAAGCCACACAGTTTTTCAACCGTGCGGGCGGTTGTTTGCTTTCAGTTGTTTAGAGTTTATTCCGTTTTATTTTCCTAACAAAGTTAGTTGTTTAATTTATAATTGGCACCCGGCTTTATTTATGCTTTTGACATCCTGCTGCATACTCAAATAAACATTCAAAAGAACTGAATACCGCAAATGTCAACTGCTTCACGCGTTGGAAAGGGCTCCACGCCATCCCTCATTAGGCAAAGTTTTTGTGGTTCCGATTGCCTATACACTGTGTATATTCTGAGTATACTTATATTTATTATACTCTGTTGTAATAACTGTTTTGCACTTCTGGTTGGATGCTAACTGTATTTCGTTACCCTGTACTTGTACCTGTGTAATGACATTAAAATTGAATCTAATCTAATTTTGTGACGATGCCCAGCTAATGCAAGGAGTTTACAAAACTGTATTATAACGTTACATACAAACAAATGCAAACAGTTACTTTACGTTATGCACTATACATTTAATTATCCGTGATAACAGCTATTGCAAGGATAGTTTACAAAAATGTTTTGTAACGTTACATACAAACAAATGCGAACAGTTACTTTACGTTATGCACTATACATTTAATTATCCGTGATAACAGCTATTGCAAGGATAGTTTACAAAATTTTTTGTAACGTTACATACAAACAAATGCGATCAATTAGTTTACGTTATGCACTATACATTTAATAATCCCTGATAATTTGTTGATGCTAACCGCCATCGGTGAAAGTAAACTTTGACGTTATCAAATTTAGCTTCATAACAACTACCCAAGTAGACTTGTAACATTCGTAAATATTCGGTAAATCATTAATGACTTCTATAACGTTATTGTTTTACGGCACTTATATTGACAAGAAATCATGCATTTACTTTCTGTGGATAAAAATAAGCAACTTACCGGAACTTGGAACAGATGTGGACGCACTGAAATCCAGGTTTAAATGTCCTCACTTCCCCCCGCCCCCCGACAAAAAACAAACAACTCCGGAAACTCATCGCCCCACGGCGGTGCCGTCGCCTCTCTGTGGTGCCTGCAACGCTCCCGCCCCACAGTGGTGTGCTGCAGCCAGGTGCCTCTCGACTTAAGATTCAGTGCTGTTCTTCGAGATGTAGCTATCTATTAAAATAAAATAAACTTTCGGCCTTTTCTATCGAGTCAACTTTTCTCACCACTCATGCCGCTGACTTCAGTGTATCTAGGAGACAACATGCGGCCATTCTTCACGAAGCCTTTGACTCCCAAGCAATAACGAGAGAGGAGACCGATCCCTCTTTGGAAATGTTTTGGCGATCATGCATAAGTAGGGGGCTATTCTTTTGTTTTTGGAAACATTAGCCTCTAACTACCCCCACCTCCAGATCAAGGAAAACACTTGTGAATGGTCCACTGCCTTTATGTTTGATTTGTGTTGCCTACACATTTAGCAGCCATGACTCTTTTTGTTGTTGTTGTCCAAACACCAATCTACTAATTTATTCCAATGCTTTCTTAGAAGCCACAGCCCACTAAGATGTTGATGCTGTTGACCACATTATGGGAGTAATTGTATAATAATGCTTAAAAAGATTCATGTTTTTGCCATGAATTGTTTTCATGCTTACCATGTTTCCCTCTCAGCAGTGTTAGCCTGGAGTTGGCTCAGTGAGGTGAGATGCTGCCTCTTAAATGCAAGGTTGGGGGTTTGAATCCCAGCTGTTCACATGTGATATTTTAAAGCACTGATTGGCAGAGGCACTTGAAAAACACCCGGAGAATCGAGTGGGGTTAGCTTGGAATTAGCTCAGAGAGGTGAGATGCTGGCATATAACCACAAGGTTGAGGGTTTGAATCCCAGTTATTTACGTGTAGTATTTTAAAGCACTTGTTGGAACAGGCTCTTCAAAAACGCCCGGAGAACCATTTAGTGTCAGCCTGGATTTGGCTCAGTGAGGAGAGGTGCTGCCTCATGACCTGAAGGTTGAAGGTTTGAATCCCAGCTATGTAGGGGCATAATTTTAAAGCACAGTTTGGAAGAGGCACTTGTATAAATGCCCGGAGAACCAGTTAGCGTTGGCTCAATAAGGTGAGATGCTGCCTCTTAAACATGAGGTTGGAGGTTTAAACCCCATCTGAACATAGATTATATTGTTAAGCACCTGTTGGGATTTGAACCAAGGTTACCAGATTTGGCCTTATACATGTCTACCCACTGAGCCAGAGGATTCTATTGTTTCAACAAACTAACTGTGATTTGACACACAAATTTGTTAAATAATTTAGCAATTGATCTGAGCAAGACTTGAACCACAAATTCTGAAATGGCTGTCACACTATGCTTACCCACTGAGCCACAGAGGGATGTTATTACCTGTGCACTTTATCACAAGGCACTTTAAATCATTTCTGTTACACACTAAAAACATGAATAACATTAATAAGGATACAGTGTTATGCAGATGTGTACTTATACAATTGTATAGACATATGATACTATTTATATTTGCGGCGGAGAGTGGAGGGGCGCAAAATCTTTTCTTCTTCCTATGGGGGCGTAACAGAAAATAAGCACCGTATTAACTGAGGGAGTAGCAGGGATCGGTTTACAGTTGTAGACTATCAAGAGTAAATTAGGAGTGTTTGTATGTGTGAGTGAGAGAGGAGATAAAAACTTACATATACTCTATCAGTGCTTCATTCTGTATATTTTATCATGGATTTGTTTTGTACTATAAAAAATAAAATAAAATGGACCTACACAAACACTCACACACACTATGCAAATATACCTAACTATCACCCCAACATAAATGTAATACCACATCTTCATGATTCCACCATTGGTTATAGTAAAAAAAGAATTGCACAAAAAGATTTATTTACAGCATGTCAATCCTCCAAATAAAGCTTTGCAAGAGAGAAACTTTTCTTAAAGGAACCTAGTAGATGTTTGCCAAACGCTTTTTTTTAAGTATTTGGATAATGGATGCATTGATCACACACAGACACACACACACACACTGTTTGTACTGCTCCTTATGTCTCATGGTGGCTTATACATCAGCTGGTAAATCATAACAAACGTGCTTCTTCAGCCTCATGACCAATCATACACCAGCGGAATTCTGGGACAGGTTTAGAGGTATTCAATAATTCAACGTGACATCCAAGGTGTAACATTGTCAAGAGAATGCCCATTCACCCCCGCCCCCACCCCCCCAAAAAGGCCCGGAAAATGACTTGTTGATCGAATTATTGGTTTATTCACTTTTTTTTTTGTTTGTTTGTTTCTTTTAAACGCAAGGTGATCCAAAAGGAGGAGGTCAAAATCTAGGGAGACGGCACACACATAGTGTGGAAAGAAACCAAAAGAAAAAAGTTCACATCCTTTAAAAAAAAAAAAAAAAAAATCTATTAGAAACAACATAATATGCAGAACAATACAATAGCATTTACAATACTTAAATTCCCAGTTCTCGCGAGAGTCCAGCGTAATTGTACAACAGTATACAGTATCTCCTCCTCCCTCCCCCTTTCAGGGCTGATATAGTTTTACTTTCTATCTCTGTCTTTCACTGTCCTCTCTCATTTCTTACTTCAATCCTATTATCAAGGGCACCCGAAGTTCTGTTAGTGTCCAAGCAAATACAGACATTGGCTTCTCCTTGGTTTGAATCCATTGCCCAAAGAGCGGAGTTCTCTGAAGAAAGTCTTTAAAATCAAGGATTCTGGTACATTATAGAAGGTTGCCTTAGGGTTGAAAACCCCAATCTGTCTCTTTCTGTTTAGTTTTCTCTCAATCGCAATCGGTTTTCACGGAGGAATCTGTTTGTGTCGACCACCCGGGAGGTGTCCAGGAGTTGGGCGACGGGGTGTCTTGGTGGGGGGCATCGCAGGTCAGGAGTGGATTGGAAGGAAGTTTATTTAGTTCTCTGTGCATTAACATGGCTGGGTTGGGATCGGAGCAGGGTCCTGGAGGGTGCGGATGTGCCCAAGGTGCGGATAAAGCAGAATTGAAGTGTTGGACTTCCTGGGTTTCAGAGGTGGAGCGGGGGATGCTGGGTAATGTAGTCAGGCTGTCCCATCCCCGTGCCAAGTGGGCCACTGTGAGAGGTCACCCCCTGGTTTGCCCTGCAGTCCTACAGGAGAAACAAAATAGTGCGTATGAGTGAGGAGTTTCACCCTGGTGTGTAAGAACTTGAAGAATGTACCTGTCATCATGTGACCAGGATTGTTTCATGGGGTGAAATCCAGGAAATAGAGAATGCACATATTTTAAACGAGTGCTGTTCTACAGATCTTTGTTGGAATAATGGGGAATGGACAATAGATGTTCGGAAATCTGAACCAAGAACAACTATGAATCACACAAATGTTTGCTTTTGATAGATGCCTAGTTTGATAGAAGCCTAGTCAGGGGGAAAACAATGAGGTCACACACAATACAGGATGAATTCAAACCTTAGTCAGAGACAATGTGTACCAGTTACAATCGCAAAATACGACTTAAGCTGGCTAACAATACCAATTGTATATATCAATATCAATACTGCATACTCAGAGCACCAGGAGGGCAGTGAAGCGGCACGCAAAAAAAGGCTAACTTTTCAGTCTTATGAATGACTCTGGCACAAAGTGGATGGTATCCCCATGGGATTGCTGTGTACCTTGCTGGCTGCCCTGAACACACTGAAGGTAACACTGTACACGGTAGCGCTGGACCTCCCTGAGGAACTGGAGTGCTCAGGAACCCAACCGTCACGCTGAGCACCGGTATGTGCAGTAATCCGGGGCATCTAGCTGTGCCCTTCACCGGGGTCATGACAGGGGTCACCGTGTGTGTTTGTGTGTCCTCTCGGAGGGCTTTTGTGTTAATCCCAAGAACACTCTAATGCTCCAGTAACAACAGTGTAGACTAAACACACACATTATCTACTTTAACTGTAGATCTCACATGATGTCGTTTGTATGCGATGATCCTGTTTATCTTGCTTAATGTCTAGTTAGTCATCTTGATCCACTGGCTATATTATCACTACAGTAAAACCCCACATAAATAAACACCCTTTGGGTAACTGGTAACTGAATCTAACCTGGTCATAAAGTAAATAACTGATCAATTGGGCATAAAGTTAGGATGACTATAAAAAGGTTAAGGCGATGACATCACTTGTAAACTTGGATCATGGGACCTGTGGCAACTTGTAACCTATAGCAACATAACCCAAAAGCTAACAATAGGTAACTGTTACTCATTGCACCAAACAAAATATGAAGACAATGTTATCACACAATAAGTTAATTGAACAGTTACTTCACTGGATAAAACATATTTTTAATCCAGTGTGATTCTATATGAGGACAGTGAATTATTTTAATCCTGGAAAACGTTTTGTATTTCCAAATGCAGCTAACTTTGCCCCGTTATGCATTCAGTTATCCAAATCTGGCACCACGAGCAATTTACTTCCACGGAATTCACAAAAGGCTCATGGGTAATCAGTAGACAAGCTTCATAATTTATTGACCCGAGCCATAGAAAAGGAATGAGCAGGCACATCATGTCATATTGCTGAGTCAATTAATCTACCTCATGTACAAATATCTAGAGGGCGACGCATCGATCAAATCAAACCCCCCCCCCCCCGAAACAAACACCGCTCTCGACTCCAGGCCAGAAGCCTTTGCTGATGAAAAATGAGGTAAAAGAATCCATCTTTCCCCTTCTCTAGCCATCCACCTCTACCACAGCGAGAACAATAACCCCAATCTATCTCTGGGTGAAGAAACGTCACAGCGAGAGGCCATTGTGCCGAGAGTAAAGAGGCGAGGTGAGCCTCATGGCTAGGCGTCACCTGAGACCGCACAAGCTTCTCCACGCGTGTGCCATACACACAATGGGGTTAAGAGGGCCACTAAGGAGGATACAATGGCCGCTGGGAAAAAAAAGGGATGGAGAGCTGTGGTCGCTGGAGGACAAAGGACGGGTGGACGTGGGCCCTCCGCTGACGATGTGTCCCCCCCCCCCCCCCCCCCCCACGTTCACCTGGCTGTTTGGAAAGAAAGGTGCCGGAGACCTAATAGCGAGGTAGGCCACTGTGTTGGAAACCGTAAGAGGGAAAGCAAGTACCTTTCCTAACACAGTCTGACGCGATTCCTGACCTCCTGCGGATATTCTGCGGGCTCAAGAAATTATTCATCGCGGACGAACAAACGCAAACACATGCTTGAGGGAGCACACATCTATAAGAGTTTGTTCTTTTTTTTTCTTCTCCTTCCCCCTTAATAAGCCAATCAATACATTGAGTTTCTGGTCTTCAGTCTTTTCTATGTGGGATTCCTGTGGGGCTGAATCAATGGGGGGACATTCACACAGACAATACAAGGGGCCAAAATCCCCTGATGGAACCTTGTTTTTACCCCTTCATTAGAGGTAAAAGTTCAGCCACCAGGAATAAGGTGGTGGTGGGGCAAAGGGAAAGAGGGCCGGGGGTAGAGGGGGGGGGGAGGGGGGTGTGACCCCTCCATCAAAGGTTAACAAACTTGTGCTTAATGATTGGAGCAACGGAGGCACGGACAAAAGGTTTCCAGCCAGCGTTGGCTGCCTAGGGGTTACAGACAAAGTTCACTCAAGCATTCTGCCTCCAACATCCCAACGTTTTGGGGAAAGCAAAGGGAGGGACAGAATTCCATGCAACCCATAATTAATTTGCTCTCCCTGTGATAACTATTGTCCTGGAACAGGAAAATTACTGTTTTTTTGGGACACCCTAGGGTAATATTTTGCGAACGCTAAAAAGGCAGGGTTGCAGAGAGACACAGAGAGAGAGAGAGAGAGAGAGAGACAGAGAGAAAGAGAGAGAGAGAGAGAGCAAGAGAGAGAGAAAGAGGAAGAGAGACAGGGTTGTAAAACAGTCATTCTTTCTCTATTAAAAGCCTCGACTTTCTTCTGCTTGAGCTGCATGGTTTTATCCCAATGGACAGGTGTATTGTTTGGTAAGGCTATAAGCTCCATTATCGTCATTGGGTAGAGAGCATAACGTAGCTTGTTAAGCAGGACTAATTGGCTTGAGTTGTAAGTAATGTTGGAGAGTGACTGCTAGGCACACCTTCTCTTTTAGGTCCTGGGATTCTCCTGGGCGAAAAGAAAGCCAAATTTAGCCCTGAGGTAAAAGAATCTCCAACTCCACTAATGAAAATTGCTTATAAAATATAATGAACCCATGCTCCCTTAATCAAATAAAATACAGTTTTTTAAACCCCCCCCCCCCCGTAATAACCTATTAATTTAATTGGTCATAAAAGAATATAACACATCACTTACATTTAATTGACCTAGAAAGGAAAGTAACAATATTTAAATTAGACAAGCTAGAAGAAATTTGTGGGCGAAACTGATGAAGCCGTAAAGAAGTAACCAGGCGCTGTGCGGTGGTGGCGACACATTTCTGTCACCCTTTACCTCTTTCTTTTCCTTCCCCCCTTCTCCCTCCCTCCCTCCCTCCCTCCCCGTCTCTGTCTGTCTACCCCCCCATCCCTCTCTCCTCATCCCATCTCATGGTAGATTCCTCTGGTGGCCCAATTACAGGATTCAGCAGGCAAATTGAGGCTGTTTAAAGCAAGGTCTGCTGGGAAAGCTAGCAGCTGCTGGTAAGAGACTGCTTGGACAGAGCGAATCAACCCCTCATCTACACACACACAAACACACACACACACACACATACACAAACAGACCCACACACAAACACAGACTCATGTACATACAGTAGTACAATACCCCACATCACAAACACAGTGCATACGCACAAATCTCATTTCAACATGGAGCCGAGCATGAATCCTGAGCATGATCCAGAGTTTCTTTGTCTAGGTGGCAAACAGTGACAAGGGGACAACAGACAGAGAGAAGGGACACACACGCACACACACACACACACACACTGGCACAGCACACGCATGTGGGCATTCTGCTGAGGGTTAATGGTCTCTATTTTTGTAAACCGAATAAGTCAAATCCATTGGTCACAGCTCCGATGATGGCATATTTAATTTGGATCTAGTCAATTAGGCCCGGCTAAGCTCTATACCCTGCTGAGTACCACCTCCATTTTGCACTAGTTTACGTCCCCTCCCTGTGCCAAGAGTAATCCTATTACCATACACACACAGATCCCCCCCCCCCCCCCCCCCCCGCCTCCCACACACACAGACACACAAACCGCGATGCATGTCCTATAGGTTCCGTTTTTTTCGAGAAAAAAAAACACGCAACCTGGTGGTTGTGATCCGGTGAAATCTGTATACGGTGCATCTCCAATTCGGTGGGTGCCTGTTTGGCCCTGGGGCGAGAGAGGAAGAGGGGGGGAGAGGAGGAGAGCGAGGCGGAGAGAGGGAGAGAGGGTCTCCCCGCAGCCGGTGTTGTCTTCGTGGCTCGGTATGTTATTGTCTCTCGTGCATCCACCGCAGCTGGGCAGATTGACGACACTTTAGGGACGCGCTTCCATCCCCTCGCCTTGCACCGCTGCCGACTGCTTTCGTTTTTTTTTTCCGGGGGGTTGCCAATCAGTCTGTTGCCATGGTAACATCCACCTGCCCACCCCCTGATTCACTTTCCTCCACCCCCCCCCCCCCCCCACACAACACCCCCGCCCCTTTCACAGTACTTCCTCCTTCCTTTCCTTTCCATCCATCGCTAATCCTGCTCACTCCCTCGTAACTCATCTCTCGATCGCTCGTGTTCTTTTCTGCCTTCGTCATGTGGCTGACGGATGCACGCACACACACATGCACGCACTCACACACACCCATCCAGGGCCTAGACAGAGACGTTATCACCCAATCCGAAAAAAAAGTCGAAAGAAAGTTAGAGAGAGGAAGGGCGCTGAAGAATGTGTGGGAGAGCGTCCGAGCGGTACTTACATCTCTGTTTGCTTTGCGATTGTCAGGCTCGGAGGAGGGCTACATGTAGTGCCACTGTCCTTCCATGCCCATGTTCATGCCCATCCCGCCCATAGGGCCTACACAGACACGCACAGACAGAGAAGAAACAAAACAAAACACCAGTCAAATCAGACCTCCTAACGCAAACTCCAACAGGGTTTCCCAACCAGTTCCTCAGGGAGCTCTCCCGTTCTGGTTAAGTCCTAACGTAAAGGTTACTTTATGCCCGATGTGTAGACAAAACGGGCAAAACATTTCTGTGTGTATCACAACGGCCTTGGTCCTCTTGTTGGCGAGATTAGAAGGGCTTGGTCTGTTACGAACCAGTATATCTCACTGGCGGGGTGCCAGCGAGAGGGGGAATATAGACTGTGATGCAGAACGGTCTCTTTGAAGTGAGCCCAAACCACAACACCTACTGGAGCCTTAAGGAAAGGGCCAGACAGTACAGCAGAATAATGATGGGAATTACAGGAAAAGGAGGCTTGCTGTTTAGTCCAAACTTGCTGACTGGGAGAAGATAGTAGGAGGGGGAGGGCTGCACAGCAGATCACGTTCTTGGAAACAGGGGATAGAGAGATGGAGGAGAGGGGCTTAATGGACACTGCACTCTGGGATTACGTGTTAGGGTATAAGAGAGAGGTGGGGAGGGTTGAGGGAGGGGGAGAGATGAGAGAGAGAGAGAGAGAGAGAGAGAGAGAGAGCGCGAGAGAGAGAGAGAGAGAGAGAGAGCGGGAGAGCGAGAGCGAGGGAGAGAGAGAGAGGGAAAGAGAGAGGGAAAGAGAGAGGGAGAGAGAGAGGGAGGGGAGGGGGGTGTGACAAGATTGAATACACCTGTGCAGCGCTCCGTTTACTGAGGCAGAGCGTGTGTGTGTCTAACAAGTCACCCAGACCCAAAGCAGAGCCGAAGGAAGACCGAGAGAGGGAAAGAGAGAGAGAGGAAGAGGGAAAGAGAGAGAGAGAGAGTCTGAGGGGAGACACTCGGAGGGTCTTACCAGGTGGTCTGATTCCCATGTGCTGCTGACCGTCCATGACGAACCCCCCCATCGGCTGGCCATCTGGGTTATAGGGGGCTCCTTGACTTACTGCGGAGGGGCACAGGGAACGGGGGGGAAGGGTGGACGGGGGGGGAGGGGGGGGGGGGGGGCGCAGTGGTCAATTAGTGCTTTTAATTAAGGTTCTGTGGCTGAAGCAGCGTCAATCTGTCGGTTCTCCACGACGCAGGGTGGGCGGTGTCCTTCACTGCGCCCTCACCCCCCTCTCCCCCCTCTCCCCCACCTTCCCCACCCCCCCTGGCCTGGACCAACTGTCAAACAGCTTGTCCTCTACTGTACTTAGGTACAATAAGAATAGGTTTGAGTTTTTGAGTTTTCACATCTACTTTTGAGGGTGCCTTCAAGCCCGGCTGGCAGGTGAAAACAGTTTCGAAAGGCGCCTGAAAGCGTTTGAAGGACCCGTCTGAAACTGTACAAGGGGACTACTGAAAATGCAGCTGCTGCCACCGTTGAATATTAATCTTAGAGGGAAAAAAAGTAATGATGCCAGTCAATATCTATTTTTAGAAATGTTGCACCGTTTTAGTTTTCTCTCCCAGATCACTTGTTCGCAGACAATATCTGGCAAACATGGATGCAGCCCGCTGACTAATCTCAAGATTTAAACCGCAGTGTTCGCAGACGCAAAAAATGAAGCCCTCAGATAAATGAAACAAGAAGCCTGACCCCCCCTCCCCTCTCTCCCCGACTCCCCCCACCCCCCACCTCCCACCCCTCCCCCCCCCCCCCCCCCCCCCCCCCCCCCGCCACCGTCTCTTGTTCTGCTTTCTCATAGAAATCCACTTACCTCCGATATAGGCTGTTTGGGGGTCACTCGAGCAAAAACAAGAGCTCAGCCTCACTGAATGCCTTTGAACTTTACTGAGCCCCTAATGCCAGGGTGACCCCTGACCCCTATTACAGGTAATAAAGTTTACGGCAGTCCAAACCAAGCCATGCACCAAGGGAGCGCTCACAGCAGCCGCAAATAGAGCGAGGGAGGGGTGGGAGGGCAGGGGCCGAAAAGCCAAACAAGTTACCCTCCCACATACAAAAAAATAGGAACGAGGTCTAGTTTTCGAGTGTTTTGGTTTGGAGCGTGTTTGGAGGGTGAGGTGGGGGGTGGGGGGGGTGGGGCGGTATTTTTCCCCCTTCCTCTGTAACGAGGAAAAGAGAGAGAGGGCGGGGGCGGGGGGGGGGGGTGTAAGACCTTAGGAAGAACACTGCTCGTGCTGTGGACGTAAATCCCACTTGGGTAGAACCGATTGCTGTATATTATTTCGCTCTCGGAATTAATAGTTCATACGTTCTCGTCCCAAACCAAACGGCACGTCACATCGATTAGTGCTGCTGGTTAATGCTTGGTAAGACGGTTTTTTTTTAATGGCATTTCAGATTTTTTTTTTTAGTTGGCCAGACAAGTCTTCAGCCTTTCTTCTTTAGTTCGTCAGTCACTCTGGTTGAGTTCCCAGGTAGTTTGGTTCTGGGCAGGGAGGGGGGAGGAGCGGGGGGGGGGGGGCGGCTTATTTACCGGCTGAGGAGCCTCCAGATGCATGGCATGTTGAGGGCTTTCGCCTGCGGGACTTGAATACAGTAACTATAGGAGACTTGCCTGCTCGGTTCGACTGGTCGATCATAGGCTGGACTATTCTCCTCCTCGCGTTTATGAACCTGTCGGGGAGGAGGAGCGTGGTAGAGGGGAGGAGGGAGGGAGGGAGGGAAGGGGGAGAAGGAGAAACGGAGAGAGAAAAGAGAGAGAGAGAGAGAGAGAGAGACATGGTCAGCCTTGCTCAATCTTGAAATGCACACAAAAACAGGACTTGATAAAAGATTCGGAATCCTCAAATAGAACGCGCTGTCGACCGAACACCAATTCCCCAACCCCGGTTTGCTCCCGCAACACCCCCACAACCGCAGCATTAAGACCTCACCTCCAGATGAGACAGCGTGTCACTGTGAAATCACACCTTAACAACCGGGACTGTGTCCTGTGTACGTTTGACGGGGGCAGCGTGGCTTGTACAAACTCGAGCGGTTTGCAACGTACGCGGCGTCAAAGCGGGGCGAAAACACTGGCGTCTTTGTCAGCGCGGGGCTTAGGCGAGGAGTTTTTCTCGACTGGGAGCTTGCGACTCGTTGACTCACGTCTATGAGTTGGCGAGGATCCACGTAACAACAAGGGCTGAGGGGGGGGTGGGGGGGGTGGGGTGGGGTCTGTGTAACGGCAGGCAGCCATCAGAGAGCTGGGTTTGGTGGGGGGGGAACTGTTTGCTGACGCGGGACACGTGACCAGCAAAAAGAGCAGCGGATACGGACAGCGCAAGGTGAGTTTTCACTGGGAGTGTGTAGGTATGTGTGTAGGGCGGGGGGGGGGGGGGGGGGGGGGGGGGGGGGTCCTGTGTACATTTTGTATTCTTATTTATGTGTATTTTTGTTTACATCTTCGTTTACATTTGAGATTTTGGGGATTTTGGGGGACTATTGTACTTTATTTACATGTAATTTAAGATCCTACATGTTTATTTTTGGCACCTTCTTCCCAGAGTAAATTCTGGTGTTTGTGTAAACCTACACAGGCAAACAAACCTGATTCACATTCAGATTAAGACATGGTGGATGGTGTGTTTGCCATTTATAGCACAGTCTGGTACCAACCCTTTCACCTTGTGGCCCCTAATAAAGAAACATGGCCACTCTGCTCACAATCTCCCTCAACAAAACACACACACATGTTCACACACACACACACACACACACACACACCATTCTAGCCTTGCTCTGTCTAACCCTTTGTGAAATGCCCCCATGACCTTTACTGACCCGGAGGAGTGAAGGCTCATGGGGGTTCTGTCTTGATTTATGTGCCTCTGCTGTTGCCCCGCTGGACACTTCCATTTTGTCTTGGGAGTGGGGGGGGTGGGGGGGGGGGGTGGGGGGGTGGGGGGGGAATTAGTCGGCTTTGAGAAGACAATGGCCACGCTACTCTTTTCAAGCTCAAAAGGCAAAGGAGCACTAATAGAACTTTAGTACACTGAAAACTGTTAAGGGTGGGGCGAGGCAAGAGAGAGATACAGAGAGAGAGATAGAGAGATAGATTGATATATAGACAGAAAACAGGCAAGAGAGAGAGTGTTGGGGAAAGACAGTTAGAGATAGAGAGAAAGAGAGAGAGAAAGTGAGAGAGTGAGAAAGCAGGCAAGAGAGGGAGCGAGAGAAAGAGAGTGAGAGCAAGAGAGAGAGTTAGAGATATATAGAGAGAGAGTTAGAGAGAGTTCCAGACAGAGGGTTAGAGATAGAATGGGATGACCGTGGGCCTCTGCTCGCCCCCTGATTACAGAACGGTCCCCTCTCGCTTTATTTGTCTCGGCCGCCTCCCACCCCTCCGTCTTCGGCCTAACATCCCCTTTCCGGAGGAGAGGGAGAGAGAGAGAGAGAGAGAGGCAGGGGAGGAGGAGCGCAAGAATGAACTGACATGGCGGAGCACCATCAAATGAGGGAATGTCTGGAGTTTTATCGCCAACTCCCCCCACCTCCACCCGCCCCCCCCCAACCCCACCTCCACCCCCCCCCCACAAGCACCTCCCCGTCTCTCTCTGCGCTGCTGCAGGAGGGGTTTGGGCAGAGAGAGGGGAAGGGAAGAGAGGCCTAGGCATTTCTTTTATTGCCCTCTCCTCCCCGGACCCCTCCCTAGCAGACCGGGGTCAACTGTGGGCCATCGCTGGCTAACTGTTGACCCTCCTCCTCCTTCTTCCAGTCTTAAAAAAAAAAAAAATCCTCCATGTTTTCTGTCCTGGTATTCCCCATATACAAGGCCAGATGCACCATGGGGACATGAACAAAGGACGAGCGTCTCTCTCACGATACCAACCAGCAAGAGGGAAAGAGAGGGAGGGAGAGAGGGAGAGAGCGAGCGAGGCACATTTACACTAACAGTTAATAAGCCAGCAGAAGAAAAGAAAAAAAAAAGCAGAGGGAAAAACAGATGGAAAGAAGGAGAGAGTTTAAAAAAAGGGGTCCTCCATTAGAGGGTGAGGGTTGACCTCTGTGCGACCCCTTGGCGCTATAAGGCCTGTGTTTACGGCCTGTTCAGTCCCCAGCCTCCCATCGCCACACAATGAGCCCGACTATTCAGCTCTAACCCGGACAACAATGGGGGAGCTATTTTAGTGCGACACACCACTGGTGGTACTTTTAAAGTTCCCCCTTGCCCCCCCCCCCACCCCCCCAAAAGGGGAACGGAAGTGCAAAAAGTGGTTTTTATTTTTTCATTTACTTAAAAGAACATTTATAAGTCAAGTGAGGCACTGGACCACTTGTGTGCTGGTTTCATCCACTTCTTTCTTTCTTCTCCCACGTTATATTCCTCCCTCCCTCCCTCATTCCTTTAAAAGAGTGGAACTGATTGCGGCAGCGTCTGCCAAGCCCCCACTAATGTCCTATTCTCATCAAACACACGCGCGCGCACACACACACACGCGGACACACACAGGTGTAGCACAAACTGCACGTGAAATGCCCAATTAAAAGCAAGAAATTGTCTTTTTCATCATCTGCCTTTGTCGCGTGACCAATTAGTGGATAATTTAATAACGGGCCGCTGGAAAGATGCAGATCCGCGATACAAAAGGTTATCCCTCCCTAGCACGTCTATTCAATGCATATGAAGTTCTCCGTTTCTGTCGCGTCGCTCCCCCCACCTACATACCCCACACACGCGCTCACCCACACGCTCATTCTCGAGGCCATTCCTCACTCACAAGGAATGATGCCCTAATAACAGACAACACGACCACACACACACACACACACGCAAGCGCGCGCGCACACTCTCGAGCCGCGACAACGTAACGCATCCTCACACACACATCTGGGCTCCGCTCCATCTTTCCGCACACTTGGGTTTTCCTTGCATATTAAAGCTCCGACGGTGGCTCAAAATAGCGAACCGTGCGGCGAGTTCACGACACGACAGCGAATTTCTGGCAACATCCGTCAATCAATGGAGCCGACGGCCTTTGGCGAATTTCCTCGCGAGAGCGATTCTCGCGCTTAATCAACGGGATGTTGAACCCGCCCGGCGTTGATTGTCTAGTGCACAATCCCCCAAATATATATTTCCTACAGACGGGCACCCACATGTATCCATACACAACATCCAGCATGCAGGGGAATCATGCTATTGTCATATTATCATCTCACACGTCTTTATTTTGAACGTGCTGAGTGGTTAAGGAATAAGGCTAGTACTCAGAAGGTTGCCGGTTCGATTCCCGGCCATGCAAAATGACGTGGTTTCCTTGGGCAAGGTACTTCACCCTACTTGCCTCGGGGGGGAATGTCCCTGTACTTGCTGTAAGTCGCTCTGGGTAAGAGCGTCTGCTAAATGTAAATGTCTGTGAGAGAGGTAGGTTCACGGTTAACAGGATCACTCCTTCATTCTCTTAACACGCCCCCCATATCCCAATGAGTCATTTGCTCATCTTCCTCTCCTCCCTCCCTTCCTGCATCCTTCCTTCCTTCCTTCCTTCCTTCCCTGCCAGCATCCTTCCCTCCCTTCCTGCGTCCTTCCCTCCCCTTCCTGCACCCTTCCTTCCCTGCCAGCATCCTTCCCGAGAGGATTTTTCACTTCCCAGCGTTAGCCCCTTATTCCAGCTAGCCTTCCACTGACTATCTGTCATGCAAAACACAACTCTGACGCCTAGACAAGTCAAGTGGCTGAGCGGTTAAGGCGTGTACCTAGGGATCGGAAGGTTGCGAGTTCGATTCCCGGCATGTGGCCGCATGACGTGGTGTCCTTGGGCTAGGCACTTTACCCTACTCGCCTCAGGGGGGGGGGGGGGGACGTCCCTGTACTTGCTGTAAGTCGCTCTGGGTAAGAGCGTCTGCTAAATGACTCAATGTTATATTAAGTAGCGGGCCAAAGCAAATCCTGCATGTCACAATGAGGATGCCTTACCCCCCCCCCCCCTCTTTGCTCATCAACCTACCGCACACACTCCAATAAATACCACAGTGACAGTGGGGGAACTCCACGCCCCGACCCGAGCGCGGATGCCATTAAGTTGCGTTGAGTTGTCTGCGAGAGCACACTCTGGAGCGCAGGTCGGTGCATGCAGCTTGGGGGCGCGCCCTAATATGTGTTTACGCCTGCGTGTGTGTGTCCGTACATCTGCATATGTGTGTGTGTTTGCGCGGGTGTGCAGGCCCGAGGCGGTGCTTGTACCTTTTATTGGGATTTGCAGATCAACGCCAGCTGATTAGCAGAGTGAGAACCCGGAGCGCTTTCACACATCGAGAGGGCTGGCGTTCACGCCCTCCCAGCCCGACGAGGTCTGAACACACGCACGCACGCACGCGCAGCCACTCTCTCACATCCAGCTGATAATGAAAACAAATACCGGCCTGGTACAAAGCCGTGGCTGGGCCTAGCGACCGACGACCAAACAGAAGGTCGCTGCGGCTTGTCGACCGATCGCAGCGAGCTAACACGAAGGCAGGACATCGCAGAGCGAGAGAATGAGCGAGGTCATGCCCAGTTCTGTACCAATGTCCAGCCCCTCGTCAGCCACGATATGGTTATACACATGACATTTGACCCTTTAGACGGACCCGTGTCACATTCACATCAGATCGGAACCACTCAGGGTCATTCCGGATGTCTACAAAGGGGGAAATGTTGCAAACCTGGCAACCGTTGATCCCTTCCAGCCCTACTGACCGACCTTGAGGGTTTGTAAAGTTCTCACATTCTCAGGAAAATTTGACTCTTTTTTGACACACACACACACACACAGGCCCAAACATATGTAGGTAGCACACACACACACACGTCAAGAAACAGACCTTGCTCTCCTGGTCTCTGGCAGACATCTTGAGGAGGGTCAAAGGTAGCATGAATTAAAAGTGAACTGCCCTTGAGGGCCATTAAAGGGAGAGGGAGAACGATACACGGAGGACATAGAGAAAGCGAGCGAACGAGAGAGAGAGAGAGAGAAAGAGATTAAAAGACAGCAGAAAGAGGCACAAGGCTGCAGGACCAAAGTTCTGCGAGGGGGGGGGGGGGGGGGGGGGAGTGGGAGGGGGGGGGGGGGGTGGGAGGGGGGGGGAGCCCTCTGGGATCCTGGTTTCTGCCTCGATCCCCCTTCCTTCTTTATCCCTTCATCCGTCCGTCCATCCATCATGACACAGATGGCCTTTCAAGGCTCCGTGTCAGGAGTGACAGCCTCCCTCTGCCCCTGACCATACGGACTCTACCATCACCCCCGGTGCCCCACCCACCACCACCCTCCCCTCCACCAGATGGGCTGGTCTGGCTATCTCCTTCTCACCATGTCTACCATACTGCACATGATCTGGTTAGCAGCGATTAATACGAGCGATCCACACACACACACACACACACAAATACATGCATAATCTTTGGAACACTGTGAATGTGGTTGGGCGTCTGTGTGTACGGGGGGTCAGTCCACAAAGAGAAGCCTCCATAGAGCGCTGTCTGCTGCAGTCCCAGGGGCCTGTCAAGAAGGGTAATTGATGATGTTTTCATTACAAGGTGTGGGACTTTGGGGGGGGGGGCGGGGGTGTTGTGTGGGGTGGCTGCGTGTGTGTTACGGGGGTTGGGGGGATTGACTCAGCTGCAACCCCTTTGACACCCACCACTACAACGGGAGGTGAGGTCAGCTCGCGGCTTCCAAACCGCCCCGCGTTCGCAGGGACCAATTCAAGGGTCCCAAAACAGCCTGGGAGGGCCAAGCCGAACGTCACGCAAAACCGCCCATCGAAAAAAGTATCCGAATCCCAATACGTCAAGACGAAAAGCCTTGGAAAATTCTATACGATGCCGTTTATGTATGTGCCATGTCTCTGAATCCATCTCTGTGGAAAACCTTGAGGCAGGGCGGAATCTTTGTTAGATCTTAGTTTGGTGGCGCCTCCGATTCTAAGGATTCTATTCTTAGGTAGAATTAAGGGGGGGACCTCAGGCCACACGAACCACAAAATTACATTTCTAATTAAATGTTATATAATGTCATATAATAAATTATCAATGTGAGTGAACTTTTCTGCTCTTCTTGTATATTCGTGACTGAAATACAAAACACAATACCCTGTCAGATGATTGAAATAAACGCATTCTCCTAATCGGATTCATGTGTTTATAATGTCCTTTCTTTTTTTGATGACATTTTGACCTTTAAGAAACTTTCCTACTTGGATTTGTCTAAATATAAGGAATTTAGGTCTCTTGAGGTTTTGGGAAGCATGAAAGCTTCCTTGTGAAGGCGAGGTCCCACAGAATGATATCCCACCAGGTCTGGGTTACCCTGGTGAGCCGAGGTTGCGCTGGGTGACCAGAGCGCTGACATCTTGGGGCTCCGGCAATAAACAGTCGATGACTAATGGCATCTGCAGCCCAGAGGAACTTTGACCTCAAAAGTTTTTTTCTTTTTTTTTCTTGTTTGGATGAGGCCATTCATGGAACGCTCTCTTGCTAACCAGCGCCCAGCTCCCACTGACAGTATAAACACAATCAGCCATCTTAGGAAGATTCAAAATGGCCACAACTTGTTTCTTTACACTACTTGGCCACTTCCTTACCGCAAAAGCTTCCCAAAAACTCATTCTGAGTGAACATTTACGAGCCTTTACATTTCTCAATCGAGCTGAACTGGATAAAGTCAGAACCTTGCTACCAGAACTTGAAATAGCTACCAAAAGTAGAACAACATTCTATTGTTTCTTTAAGAGTTTAAAGCAGAACAAGATGACCCTCCCTCCAGAGAAGTATCAACCCCCACCACCAAGATAAATACTTTTCACAGACTCTAAATGAGTTATTAGGAGAGCAACAGCCAGTCCCATCTCCCACCTCCGACCCTCCTACCCTCCTTTTCTCACTCTGCCTCTGGATTCCTGTAAGACCCAGGACCCCTCCGTGAGAGCCGTCTCACCCCTGCCAGTGCCAAAAAAAAAAAGAATTATATCGCTTTTCACACCTGTTTCTGCTCAAAAACCCCTGCTGCACGGTGATGTGTAAAAAACGCTTCCAGAGGGAAAACGCACTCTCCCAAAAAGGCTACATCTGTGTGTGCGGGTAGCTAAATTAGCCCCTAATTGCATTAACGGGGGGAATTATGCCTTCCAGTAGACTTTTATTTTTTCATGTTCTTATTTTTTTCTTCACTATACTAGGGGGTTTTAGGGTTCGGGAGGCAGTGCCGGTGAAGGAGTTTTGCGGTTTGGCTTTTTTTACGAGCTGCGATCGTGGCTCCCCATCACTCCGATGGTTCTGTGTACAAATAGGAGGGGAGAGTCTGTATGTGTGCCAGGCTAATATGGTGATACTAACACTCCCGACGCCAACAACCCCCTCCTCCTTCCCCTTGCACACACATACACCCGCACCCGCACCCACACACGGGGCCAGCCAGCATGCTCCCCCACGTCAACCCCCACGTCTGCATGGCAACAATCTGTAGGGGGGGTTCTGAATTCCATCTAATTACTCCATCACATAATTTCACAAATTGCCTTTTCATTGGGGAACGGAGAGCAGAGCACAGGGCGCGTTGGGGATTTGGGGCCTGAGCTTTCATTTACTACTCAATTCTTGTTAAATTAAACAAGAAAATACCATTTGGAGAAAATACCCGAGGAGAGGGTGGAAATCAGGGGTTAAGAGAAAGACGGAAAGGGGGAGGGGGGGGGGGGGTGGAGAAAAATAGATTCCAATTACACGGGGAATGGAAGAGGAGAGATGAAGAAACGTTCTCCGCACTTCCCCGCCAAGACGCAGTGACCCGATCGTCCTGGTTCCAATAAATAGAAACAAACAGACAAAGGAGGAGACAAGGGTGGGATGTGTGTGTGTGTGTGGGGGGGGGGGGGGTGTGGTTGTGGGGGGGGGGGGGGGTGGCTTCCTTTCTCCATCACCACGTCACTTTGGCTGCAAAAAAACCCCCACTTCTGCCGCGACCCCGTCTCAGACGGCAAAGTTGGCAAAGTTCTTCCGCGGCTCTTGCCCGGGTCGATGCCCCCTCTCTGCTGCCGTTGCAGGGAGCGTGGGGAGAGGGTGCGAGCCGAGGGGGGGGTGGGGGCTGCCGGACGTCATTTACATGACCGTCGACGGGGGTGGAGGACAGGCGGGAGGGTTTCGTATGGCGCGTCGCGCTCTCTGTCCCTTTATCGCTCCGCGAATCCCTTCATCCCCTCCCTCCGCTCGTCTCTCCTCCCACCAGCCATCCCAGCGGAGACGCTGCAGCCTTGCACTGCCACCCACCTTCCCCTTCCGCTCCGGCACAATGGCAGCTCTCTGGCGGGGCTCTAAGTGGGAGGGCAAAGAAACAGCGGGCGCAAACATGGCGGCGATGCCTCCGGCTGCGTCTCTCCTGTGCGACTCTCGCGTTGCATTCTCGAACTCGAAAACGATCCCGGGATGAGTGCGAGTAAAGGTGACACGGATGCTAAAAGCTAGCCGCCCTTGCGTCTGTCTTCCGGAGACCAGACCGTGCTCCTCACGCTCTCCCGAGCAGTGAGAAACCAGCTGACTTGAGTTACGCTGCACACCCAAGGCACCGAGAGAAAAAGAGGGAATTTGCCTGTTTCTTATTCCTGTCTCTCCCTAAGTAGGCCTCCCTCCCACTCTCCCTTTCTCTGTATGTGTGTACCGCGCGCGCGTGTGTGCGCGCGCGCGTGTGTGTGTGCGCACATACTTCCACAGACAGGATGTGTGTATGCAAAGCAGACTTCGTTTCAAGCACCTTTCCTCTGAGGTCCCTGAAGATTTGGGTCGGTCGGGTGGAGGGGAGGGGGGGGTTGAGAGGGAGGTCAGAGTGACTGATTGGGGTGTGTTATTTGGGAAGGAGCTAGTTTCTGAGGGACGGATTATATGCATCGCATGCGTGAGACGCGGGCGTGTCCGACTGCGTTCGGTCGAAGCTGTCTGAACGTGCAGGAGAACACGCTGCGTCGTGATATTTACAAAGCAGGCGCTGTACCTACCGGGTGAGGTATTAGATTTAAAGAATGGAACGTGAAAGTCAGACTCGGGCACGTGCGATAGGCTCCCAACGATCGCACGGCCGCATACCCCCCTGTACCGCAAAATGCTAGTCCTCTTCCTGACGTGACATTCCAAACAACAGCTTCTTCACCAGAAGGTCTTTATCGTATCCTCCACAAAGCCGTGGCTGTTGGAATATGAAGATAAGTGGGTTTCTCCTCCGCCCGTCGAGCTCATATTGCTTTGTGGTGAGAGAAATAGAGAAACTAAGAGGACCATCAAAGCTGTGGGATCCGAGCCACCACATCAATGAGGCCCACTGTCTATTGTCGCAGGTGGAGGGAAGCGCTGTGCCTTGGAGGTAGGCTAGGCTAAACCACTAAAAAAGCTCATGTCTAGGAGACTATCGCAGGGGCCTTCTTTGAAAAAGCTGGTTAAGACAAACGACCATGAGATCTGCGCTTCGGTTGAGAGGTCCTCGGATGTGACGGTTGCATCTCTGCAAAGGGGGGGGGGGGGGGGGGGGGGGGGGGGGGGGGGGCTCCGCTTTCGAAATGATCAGTAATGATAAACATCATTACATCATTACATCATTACCCCCACTAGTGCTATCATTGGCTATTAGCGTCACATAATAGTGACCCAAACCCCTTGCTTATTATAAAACAGCTGTTAGCTCAAACCCCCCGTGGAATCCTTCTGAAAAAGAGTGTCAGATTTTGCTCGCAATAAAGTTCATCTATCTACAATGTCTTCGGCTTCTTGGCTTCAAGCTTATCCAGTTTCAGCAGATGATGAGCGAGGGCAGAGTCTGCCTAGATCGCCTCGAGATTACGCAGCCCTGCGTCTTTGAAGTGCGCGGTACGAGCCGGGAGACACTGCGGCTGAGAGGGTCTGGCGTGTGTGTGCGCATGTGTGTGTGTGTGTGGGGGGGGGGAGAGTGTGTAGATGCACGAGTAAGAGATCAATTCGAGAGCGTGTGTGTGCGCACAGCGAGGCTATGCGTGCGCGCGCGCGTGCATCTGTGCCTAGGCTATGGTTCGCACGTGTACACATGCCGCGCACATTGCGTGTGTCCATGCGTGGCAGGAGATGCAGGGTTGGAGATGCAGGAAATACAAGGGAGCGATTTAGTGACACAGACAAACAAGCAACAAAGGGACTTTGTGTCGGCGCTCACCGTTAGATGCTGGAACAGCCAAGCCCTCATGATGTTCGTGGCCACTTTAGGAAAGATGCCTCTTTTCTTATTACGCTTCTTCTCTTTGTCCGGGTCGTCATCGTCACCTGTGCTGGGGGATGCCACACTGTTGTCCAGTCCGTCACCTGTCACATGACAAGGGAAACAGGAAGTGACCACAGAGATTAGAAAAAAGAACCCTGGCTTGTTTACTTCCTGGATTCACTCTATATTCCGGTTCAAAAGGAATTAATGTGATTTGAGGAATTGAAGAGCAGCTTTGTATGCGCAGAAGGTGGGTAGCAAAAAACAACAATGGCCGCCTGAGAATGGCTACAGAACAGCACCTCCAAAGATCCATTCATTTTTAATACTTTATAAATAACCCGCCTTTCATTTTGCCAGGGCTCGCATGCACAGAGAGCCGTGCATCTCCTAGAGAGGGAGGCACACAAAGGACTTGTAAGGTCGCATTTCCCCGCTCTCCTATCCAACCCAGTGCAGAATCGAAAATGACAGAAAGATTTAGTCTTTATTATCCTGGGGGGGAAACAGTTATTGAAGCTCTCACCCCCTTCGCGTTCTCCTATTTTACCTCAGGTGGAGGAGCTACACGGCACTACAAAGAGAGGGGGGTGAGGGAGGGGGGGGGTTGCTGATAAAAAAGGCAAAAGGGTAAAGAAAAATGTAAGGAGCGCAAACAGTGCTTACAAAACTAGCTGCTTTTCATAACAATAGCATATCATGGCTGCTTACAGCCACCTGTAGGGTCTTGATACGTTTCCATTAAGGGGCCAGTTAACCTCACCTAAGGGGAGGAAAGAGACAGCTTAGAGTGTTTGGGGGCGCTGGGGGAGGCTGGTGCAAGGAGGGGGCGGCTCGCAGGGTTTCTGCTCTGCATTCACGCATGCATACAAATGCACGCGGAGAGCACTTATTCAGATCCCTCCAATTATTGTACGCCTTCTATACAGTGCCAGTGGGAGAGACTGAAATGCAACCGCTGCCTTGAAAAGCCTCCTAATTGTTATTATCATTATTCAAAAATGCAAGCCCGTTCCAAAGGAGCCACCCTCTATAAAGAAGATCATCATAAAAGAAACATGGAGTGCAGTAAACAAGCAGCACCCACAGCCCTGAACATTTCTATGGTGGATAACTCACTTTTGTCCCGCCCGCATTTCTCAGGCGACAGAATAAAAAGGTGGGGAAAAAAAAAAATGCTAAAGCAGGGAGTGGAATTGGATCCAGTTATTTATTGATTAGACACAAAGCACTTCTAAAGCTGAGGCTCTATTCGCTGCACCCGGCTAGATAACCGCATTCTGACGCTCCGTACTTCCCTAGCGCATCGCTAGCTCGCCAACTTGCTAGGCGACGCAAGACTGCCGAACTATACCTAAACCCCGAGTCATCGATAATTAATGGGGATGTTGGCGCTAATCCGTTTGGAGATGACTTTTTTCCAGCCTGGCGCATCAATGGAATAATCAAGGGCCTAAAACCTAGGCCTTTGCTCCCCATTACCTCAGGCAAAAGAATTCCTGAAAGCATGCCTTGAGGGCAGCTGAATTATATACACCATTAGGCGGCTGAACCAGGCTCACTCCGTGCCATATAAAACACCACAGCAAGCAGTCAGTCACTCTCTGTGACAGCTCACCCCGGATAGGATACCCTAATACTGGAGAGTCTTACTGGATGTACAGAGTCTTATGCTGATGTAGTTATAACGTGAGGAAATTCTGGAGATAAACCTGGTAGTGTGACGAATGTTACACGTGTTTGGCGCGCACACAGTTAAACGCGTGCGCGCAAACCTTTCTGCGCGCATGAGCACGCACGCACACATACAAGAATCTACTTCCCACCGCTCCACCGTCACGTACAAAAACACACACTTACATGGCAAGTTTCGATTACATCATTAGCCAGAGCTAAAAGAAGCCCGGGCTTAACGAGTTGGTTTGTTCTGCTCCCTGTTTCAGGCCAAACAACCCCCCCCCCCACCCCCCCACCTCTCCTTCCTGACAGTGAGCTCGGGTGGAGGGGGGTGGGGGGGGGGGGGTGGGGGTGGGGGGTAGAGGATGGAGTGGACGGAGCGCCGCGGCAGAGGACGGCTGCGGTAATCTAAAACCCGATTTTCATTGGAAGCAAATGCTCTCAATCCGGTGTAAAGACCGGCTCATGTTCAGCAAAGCCTACAATAACAAACCCAGGGGCTCGTCCCATGCGAGTTAGGAAAACAGAAGCAAATGCTGGGTATCAAGGCAGAGGGATGGGCGGGGGGCGGGGGGGGGGGGGGGTGTGTGCGTGTGAGAGAGAAAAGAGGGGGAGAGAGCAGCTAAGAGAGGTGTGAAATACTGAGAGGTGGAGGAAAGTGACGGAGGAGGAGGAGAGGAGGAGGACGTGTCAGGACAGAAAGCAGAAGGAGACGTGAGGAAGTAGACGGAGATGGATGGAGGATGGAGAAAGAGAGACGGGGCCTCGTGCAAAAAAAAAAACGCCCCGCCCCGTCCCTTCCTTCCTTTCCATCGGTTAAATGTGAATGCCTCCTTCCCTACATGTTCCTACTTAAATCTGACCTGGCTGCACCTACAACGCCTCGGAGGGAAAATAGGAGGAGAGAGAAAAAAGACATAGTCGTCAATTGTATTGGCATTTCCATTTTTGCGGCAATTTGATACCGATCACCTCCAAGAGGTCTGGGGCTAATTTCTGCTTTCCCTTAACCCTGGCGAGCGAGGGAGGGAGGGAAGTGGGGGGGAGGGAGGGAGGGAGGGAGGGAGGGAGGGAGGGAGGGAGGGAGGGAGGGAGGGAGGGAGGGAGGGAGGGAGGGAGGGAGGGAGGGAGGGAGGGAGGGAGGGAGGGAGGGAGGGAGGGAGGGAGGGAGGGAGGGAGGGAGGGAGGGAGGGAAGGTGTTGGAGCGAAACACTGGGCTGTGTCTACGGGGCATGTGGCGGGAAATGTCAACGCGGCCATGTTGTTCCTCTCTGAGAGAGATGGAGAGACAGACAGACAGGCGGGCAGACAGACAGACGAAAAGACAGACAGACGGGTAAGAACGAGAGGGAGTGCGAAAGCGGGAGCGGACTTGAGAGAGGCAGAATTAAACCGCTCGCAGAACGTGCGAGCGACGCAACCGAGGAGGAACGCGCCAAGGAGGACCTGCCGAGTTTTCAAAAACGAAGGAGGGAGGAATCCAAAATGGCCGCGGAGGACGCAGAGACGATGTGCCATGGCGCTCGTGTTTTCCCGCCGATCGGGATCGCTCGCTCATTAGCGAGGAATCAGCTTCAGACGGACGCTCGGGCTAGCTCTCCAGCTAGCGACCCCGGCACGAGGAAATGCCACGGGCAGTGCACTGGGGCCGCACTGCATGACGGGCCATGACAGCACCTTGGCAACTAGTTAGGGAGGAGGAGAACTGGGAGGGGAGGGGGGGAGGGGAAGGAGGGGACTGAATCAATCAAGGATGGTGGGGTGCATGTGTTCGTGTGTGTGGATGTGATGCATGCGTGCATGCATGCATGGCTTGTGCATCCATGTGAGAGAAGTGTGTGTCTGTTTATGTATGAGTGTGGTTGTGTGTGTGTGTGTGTGTGTGTGTGTGTGTGTGTGTGTGTGTGTGTGTGTGTGTGTGGACGTCTAGCTAGCAACAGAAGACCAAAATGTCATGTCTTATATTTTTAAGTGTGTGTATGTGTTTGTGTGTGTGTGTGTGTGTGTGTGTGTGTGTATGTGTGTGAGTGTGTGTGTTGCAATTAGGAAGCAGGCCAGTGACTGGAGGGAGCCAGAGGCAGGAAAGATGCCCGGGGCAAACCAAGGGAGAGAATATTTTATCAGGCCCCTCACACGCTGCATGCACAGTCTCGAACAGAAACCACTGAGCACATGGCAAAAAAACTAGGTTAGCATTCTGCATTCATTTCTATACCGGTGTTAGCATTAGCATTGCAAAGCTGGTTCATCAACTCAGGGTTGATTTCCTTTATTCCTCATCTGATCTCCCTTTGGCCCCCATATATCATCACTCGTGATTCGCTGGTTCCTGCCAATCATACTGATCCTTACTCAACCCCTAAATTCTTTCTCCCACTCTCAGTATAAAACCATATTCTCTAGATAGTTTTAGTAGTATCTTCACCTCTTCTGCTGCGCTCTCTCTCCCTCTCTATCTCTTTCCGCCTTTCTATTTCCTTTGGTAGCTCTCTCTTTCTCTCTCAATCTTTTGCCCCTGCATCTGTCTCCTTTCTCGCTCCATCTCTCTCTCTAGGCGTTTCCTGACATTATCAAGGGGAATCTGGGCTAATCTGTTATGATCTGATTACAAGGCTGAGCCTCTGTGTCTCTGTGTGCCTCTGTGCTGTAATTGGCACTACCTGCCCCCTCTTTGTTTGGGCACCCCCGTCAACCAGAGGTGTCAGCCATTTTTCTACTGACTGGAAAATTAACGACGGCTTTTTGAATCAGTCATCTGGGTGCAGCCATCCAATCTGACAAGTCCAAAACAGCTCGGCAAAAAAAAAGAAAAGAAATTACGTTTAGCTTTCTGAATAACAGCACGAGAAAAATGCCTGTCCGGAGATGATTTGTGCGTGGTGATTCGAGCCAAGGGTTCGTAGGTGAAACTGTCCAGATTCATTCAGGACGGATAGCTGCTTTGCCTGCTTTTTTTTTAAAGGTTTTACTGGCCATGGTTGGATGGGGAGGAGAGACAGGTCTTGAGTTTCCAACAGCACGTTTAGTGCACGGATAATTTCTCGTGAGGGGGTCCTGAGTGATCCGGAGCTGATCCCGCACGGACTCCTCCTAAAGTTTCACACCCAAGCGGGTTAGCCTGACACCGTGTCCTGACTGGAAGCGAGCGTCCGACCGCGGCGTCTCATTGGACGCTCTCTGTTCACGCTGAACCCATCCAACTCCAACTTCTGTTTTGCGTCATCTCAACTAACCGCGTTGCTATGACTTCATGCGCTACAGAGCTTTCAACGAGAGCGACTGAGAGTGAACGGAAACTGGGCGTCCCTGCAAAAACTTCAGCCAAAACGTTGCGTCGTATCGCGTCGTTCACGTCCCGTTAGGACATTCCAACAGAAAACAAGCCAATCAAACTGCTTTTAGTCGTGTCCAGTTATGACAGTGTTACTCTGGGTACCTGGTTTAGGTAAGGTCCAGGCATCAGAGGGGGCCTGCTATCCTCTTCCAATAACTACATGTGGCAGACACTAAGACTCACACACAGCTGGCCGGAAACACACACACACACACACACACACACACACACACACATACACACTTTCTTTCCGTCTGTCTCTTTCTCATACATACACACAGTGGAGCAAACTCACACACAGAGGTAGAAGGGGGGAGCTCGGAGAGGGAGGGAGTGAGGGAGAGGATAAAGCAGGGTTTATTGTGTTCGACCATTCACATGCTCAGAGTAGGGGGAGTGTGTGTGTGTGTGTGGGGGGGGGTGGTGTCTTTCATGGTTTCACAGGCCCCTCCCACCTCCAAATATTCTGAACATGCAGGAATTCCTGTGCCACGATTCCCAACAAGGAACACACACACAATTTCTAAGTCTCTCTCTCTCTCTCTCTCTCTCTCTCTCTTGCACTGAGGCCCATGAATAAGCTTTTCACCAGTTTCTCTAAGAGGCAGCGTTTTAGCTACGCTGACCGAAGACTTTAAAAACTGCAGCCCGCAAAGACAACACTCTGGAAGCACTGCAGTGTTGTCACTTTTTTTTCTTTTTCCACAGAAGAAGAAAAAAAAATAGAACAGCATGGATATTCTGCATTGTCTCTGAACAACTACAATTTAAAACCCTATTTTACATTTGAAAAAGTATATAGTATAGACATATCATGAATAAGCAAGCGGTGAAATGAATGGTTGCAGAATCTGTGAGGTAAACAGAATATGGTGCTGATTGGTAATTACAAAGAGAGAACCAGGAAGTAAATAGTAATCTGTGGGGAGATGAGTAATTAGATTCTTTAATTAAACAGAATGCTCTAGTAAATAATGAGAGTTTTGAATAATCATGTGGATATCTTGTAAAATGATGACTAGTTGCATCAGTATGGGCAGCTTGGTAAGTGACATAAATACAGCACTGATTGCTAAGTAATTTCCAAAATAAAAATTACAAACCAAGAAAGATATTAGTAATTACAGCTCAATTCATTGAAAGGTTTAAATAGTTCTGAGCCTACATTTGACTAATACCACGTTTTAACGAGTATTTAGTTTAATTTGACAACTATAGGATGTGTAATGAATGTATTGCCTGTATCTATGGCAAAGCAATCAAATATACCTGCGTATGATTTATGTGGGCAATAACTAACTAATTATATGCAAGTTGTATGTGGTTCTTCGTGTTTCGACATATGTCAACATGTGTACGGTGTACATGTTTTCCTGTGTGTGTGTGTGTGTGTGTGTGTGTCTGTGTGTTCATGTGTTAATGCCACTGTTTATGTGTGCTTCATGCTCCAGTCACTTCATGCATCTCCCCCACAGTAGAGGATCAGGCCTGCTGACATACCCATAGGTGATGGCAAAAATGTCACTGGAAATGTGACTGCTCTCTCGGCGCCGTTCCCCACTAAAGGGTCACCACCACGGGCTCTCTGACACGCCAGGAAATGCCCAGCGCCCGCGGGCACCGACACGACATTAAACGACAACACACATACAAGAGAACACACAGACACGCACGCACAGACACACACGCACACACACGGACACAAACACACACACACACACTCACACCATTTGCCTTTTACTCCCACCTCCAAGTCACTGTGCAGAGGGAAAGAGAAAAAGAGAGCAGAGAGAGAGAGAGAGGGACCAAAATGAAAGTGTAGGGCCACGAGTTTACCCTTTCATGTCCAGCACTTTAACTGTGTCGCTATTGATTTTTTTTTCCCTCTGTTTTTTTTTCTCTCGCTTCCTTTGTGTTCCGCTTCTTTCTTTCTTTTTTTTTTCTCGAATCTGAAGATAGAAGGCTGCTTCAGTTCAAACAAGAACACTTTGGAAGGGTTCCTCTGATTCTTTTCCCCCAGTTCAGGGGAGTACTCACACACAAACACGTAGAAACTACACACACACGGACACACACACAAGCACATGCACTCTACAAGACATGAGAAATCATCCACTTCGCTCTTCTGCTTGTTCCTTTTCTTCTTCTTTTTTCTCCCCCTCATTTTCTGACCCTCTCAGACAGCATTTGACACCTCCCCTCCGACAACCTTAGCTCAACGTCCGCCCGAAAAAAAGGTGCGTGAGAGAGAGAAGGAGCGTTTTTGGGCGAGGGAGGACGAGCGGCGGCAAACAAAAGCTAAGAGCACTTAGCATCGCGAAGCTCAACACTAGCGGCCTTTCCAAAAGCCAGCTGATCTGCTGAAAGCTGTTCTAAAGTCATTCAACCCCCCCCCACCTCCTCCTTCCCCGCCGCCAAGTCCAAAAGGACTGGAATCCCTCTTGGTCACGGAGATGATAAAAAATATATGACGGAGGAAAAGCTAAACGTTCGAAGCATCGCACGGTGGAATTCACCCAGGTGAACGAAACATTCATTACTGGGAAGAAGAAAAAAATGGACGAATGAACGTTCCGAAATGTCACCGCATTATATCCTTCTCGGTGTTTGTGTATAATGATCCTGCATCTAACCTAACAGGTGTTCTGGAAGCTTCTGGTTATGGTAGGCCTAGAACAAACAACCCCCCCCCCACCCCCCATCCTCACCCCACCCTCACCCCAGGCTGTTCATTTTCCACATGGTGACTATCTGAGTGACACAGCCTCTGATAAGCGCTGTAACACGCAGGGATTTTCCCCCTATGCAGGCCTATCAAGACCAGGCCAGCCCCAAGTACAGTAGCTTGATAATACAGGAACGCTAGCCCTGTAGCCGCTAGGCTAATAATAGCTACTATTGCCGTTCCTGCTTTTAATGTAACAGAGGGGTTTACATGGAAAAGAGCATTAGAAGAAGGTGATTGTGCAAAATCCTTTAGTCACTGAAAGCATTGTGGCTTTGGAGTCTTACTGTTAAGACTGTCAAATCAGTTTAAGGGTTGAAATAAATTTCAATAGAACCATTTTTTTATTGATTTCAATGAAAGTGTATTGAGTAGGTTTACTTAGTTTACAGTGATCTAAGCGACCTATTAGGATTTTCCTTCCAAACATGACTATTTATCTAGCCAAGTATGTATTATAGACAGAGGTATTGGCTTTGTGGGGGTGCAGGGGATATGTAGTCCTATCAGTCTCCCTATGGCTGGCCAGATAAGGGCAAAGGCACAGGAGCAGAGGAAGAGGAAGTGAGTGGGTATACTTGTTGTATACTTCCTGTAGCGGTGCCATGTGGAGCAGTGTGATATGGCCCCCTGACGCTGGGGCTCCGGCTACACAATCCCACCGAGTCACTTCCTGAAAGACTCAGACCTCTCTTGGGGGGACTTCCTGTAAGAGTATGACCTGTCTAGTGGGACTGTAAAAAGAGTCCTGGTGTAACAAAGAGTTGTGATAGCCCAGGGGAGCAGGAGAGTAAGCAAGAGAGAGAGAGAGAGGGAGAGAGAGAGGGGGGGAGGGGGAAAGAGAGATAGAGAAAGAGAGGGGGAGAGAGAGAGGGGGGAGGAGAGGGAGAGAGAGAGAGAGAGAGAGAGAAGGAAGGAGGAAGAGCGAGACTACCCCAGTTCTTTGCCACTGTTATTTCAGAGGTTATCACTCTAAGGAATCTCTCCCTCGTCCCTGCTCCTTTTTAAGTATCACTGGCTTGAGAGGGAGTGATCAGGTTACTACTAAGTGTGTGTATGCGTGTGTGTGTTTGTGTAGGACATACACACACACACAAACAGCCACCCTCCTTCATTTTTATTTACTTGTTTGTTATCTCTCTCCTTTTCTTTTTACTTGAACCTTACAAAAGCTTTAAGGGGTCTTTATCTCCTTAGCCTAAACCCCTCTACCAGGTATCCATGTCGAAAGGACCTGGGGGCCATACTTGAAGGGGAGGCTTGTTTGACCAGGGTCAGTTGCAGGTCAAGCTTCAGTCCTGCTAGCTCAGCCCTCCCTCCTTCCTCTCTGCACAGGGGTTCCAAGCCTCCAAGCCCACCTGGATGGACCTCCATCCTCAGGCCCAGCCCTTGCTCTCCTGCGTGGGTGAACCCTCGGTGAAGTGGGCTAAGGGCTCTTACAGTATTGGACTGCGATTGATGAACTGAACGTTTCTCTTTTTTCTTATTAAAGGGAAGATGGTTTTGATGTTTGTGTTCGCGTGATGGAAATGAACTCTGTGGAGGTTTCACCGCGGAGATGAACGCAGATGAAAAGGAGAGAGGCTCGTTATTCGTCGAGAGCATGCTCACGTTTGAAATCCAAACACGGGTGAATTAAATCAAGCGGCAGGCTGGTTTCTACTCTTGAGGCGGCGAAGAGGCGCGCGACAGAAAAGTGAACATTCAAAACTGGCGCCGTCTTCGCTTATCAACGATTCCCTTTGAGTTATTAATATATCTGCGTTCTGGTTGACCACCACAAATGCTGAAACAACAGATATATCTAATGGGGGTGAAAATATTCCTGACACAATATTATCGGTAGGAGACCATATGGCAAACTAACAGCAGGCTATTTATCCTTATCCTCTTTGGAGGCTAAAATTAGCACTATGCTGTTTGTGGCTTTAAGCTGCACTCTAACCACTGTGATGCGTCTAATAAAAAAAACAGCCTTGTTTGCACGCTCAACCTCTTTTACCGTCTGGGCTCTAAACATTGATCAACCTTGAAAACTAATCTGGATTTAAAAAATATATATTTTTATTTAACCCCTATACGGATATGCAGTTTGAAAAAAAAAGCATTCATATGCAATCTTTGCTTACTTACTTACTATTCAACCATAAACCTGACACAACATGACCATTTCCACCCCAGCTTTCCGCGACGCATGTGTCTTGAAAGCTGGGATTTCCTGAACATGGACCCCCTCTGCTAGCTTAAGAACGTAGGATGACTTGGCTAATCTCTTAATCAAAAGCCTAAATAAACGGAGGCAGCCTGTGTTTGTGTGTGTGCGTGTGTGTGGGTGTGTGTGTGTGTGTGTGTGTGTGTGTGTGTGTGTGTGTGAGTGTGAATGCACACACAGGCACACACATTTGTTTCTGTGTGACTTCAGCCAAGGGCCATACAACAAACAAGGCCACAGTAATGAACCAAGTGCTAAAAACCCTGTTTATTTACCTTTGCCATCTGATTCCCCCGCCACCCCCCTCCCTCCCTCCCTCCTCCACCACATCCCGTGCGCCCCCTCCAACACACCCTCCGTTCTCCCCTCCCCCTCCTTCCCTTTCTTCCTTCCGTGCCCTATCTGCTTGTGGCCGGGGTGATAGTGTAATCTCCCTGGTTGCTATCTGGATTTTCCTGAAAAGTTGGATGACATGTATCTGATGAGAGGCCTCCTGGGCCTCCAGCTCAGCTCCCTTCTTCAGGGCGAAGGAAGGAGAAGGAGGGAGGGAGGCAGAGAGAGAGGGAGGGAGAGAGATTCATGTCTTTTGGCTGCCAGATGTAATGCGTTGTGACACGTCAGTGATGAGTCGCTCAAATTTTTTACTGTCAGATTCCCTACGAACCTTCACTGTCGACGATTAGGAACCAGGGCATGGCGTGTGTGTGTCTATAAGGCTTCTAAACCAATAGTGGCTGACTATGGTGTCCGAGATACCGAACCTATTCTTGAAGCTTTCGATTAAAACAAGTAAACGGCAACATAGAACATTATTTACCATAGTCCTGATTTCTGTAATTAGCTGACAGCTATACTCTACGACTGTTAATGATACTCTCAGTATTTGTAATTATAATGTCGTTATACACATCAATAGTAAGTCATGGCCATATATTACCAGAAATTGGTATTTATCTTTTTATGATCGTTTCGGTTAACAGAACATCAGTTAACAAAGCCCTAGTAAATCAGCGTCTTCAGAAAGCACTAGTAATTAGGTTTAGGCATTTCACATTTGCACCACTCGCAAATTAAAGAAGAGCACTTCCTGTAAACATCCATAAAAGACGGGTCTACATCATTAACACGCCGCAATTATACCACAGGAGCTAAATATACATTAACCTCCCGCTTGCCCTTAAATCAGCTGGATCCTCACATCCCAAATGAACAAACTGTACAAACCCATAGCGGCTAGCTGTGTTTCTAACCCCCCAAATGCTGTCAGGGTTAGTCGGCAACTATCTTTACCGAGGGAACACGCATGAGACAGAACTGCATCTCATGGCAACTCATGTTTCTTGATTTCATGTAAATGGGGGGAAACGGCATATCGTTTGGTGATGCAAATAAAAGATATTCCAGAGTAACTAAAGTGCGAGGAAAGAGTGGGGGAACTGGAAGGCCGATTAAAATGACAAGGGGGGAAATGAAGGCAGAAGGCATCCTCCAGAGAGAACGACAGGCAGAGAGAGAGGGAGAGAGAGCGGGAGGGAGAGAGAGGGATGAAAACGGACGCCAGCGCTCCCTCCGCGCTGACCGCCGCGGAGAGAGGAGGAGGAGCACGCCCGGATAGAAACCCCAAACTCAAACACTCGCAGGCAAACACGAACGGACACTTTATCACCGCGGCTTTACGGCTATTATCTGCCCAGGGACAGGGTGCTCCATCAGGCCTGTGAAGGCAAGTAAAAAGGAACTGATTGAGAAAGCAGAAGAGGGTACCTGATATCAGACTGGGGGGGGGGGGGGGGGGTCGGAGGGGGGGGAGGGGATGCGCTGCGTGTGTGTGTCCGCTCGTGTTTGCTTGTATTCTTTACTCCTTTTTCTTTCCCACGTGACCCGAGTGGCCAGATGACACCGGCTTAATCCTAAAAGCAAACTATCCCCCTCGCTGTGGGAACCTCACACCATTTCCTCTTTTTTGAGGGTGTGTGTTTGTGTGTGTGTGTGTGCGAAGGAGGGGAGGGGGCAGGGGGGAGGGGGGAGGGGGGGGGGTTCCTCCTAACCCTAGTGCCTTTATCTGCAGCGGGGCCAGTAAAGTCATTGAGGGCCCCGTCACTTTCTGACAGGCGAGTCCCTGCACGTTGGCTTGCGCGACGCTGCTGATTGGACGGTGTCGTAAAGATAGGGTCAGTTTACAAGAGGTGAGAGTGGAGTTAGGCGGATTGGACGCCTGGAAAAGGCCGAGGCATTTTCTTTCCCAGGTAACCGGTGATACTGCTGTTTGCGGTGTGGTCGTAAAAGAGGGGCCCGTGAGAATTGCTAAACAAATCCAGCTACTGTTGGGACCTGCCTTGAGCTGTTGCTGTGGCGATTGTGGACTTAAAGACGACCCTAACAAGCAACTGACCTCGTTCGATACTGATTCTCAAAAACGGACGCATCCTACCACACCTAGGGTTGTACTCCTGTGAGCTACAAATCAATTACTTCAATTACTTTTTGTGAGCTACAAATCAATTACTTCAATTACTTTTTTCCGAGGGAGCCCATTCACGTGGGAACAACATCAAAGAGATATTCCCTGATCATAATCAAGCTCAAGAATAGTGATGGTTAGTGTAAATAGAAACACAAATACCCCCTGTATTTGCACACACACACACACACACACACGCACACACACACACACCCTAACCGCTATGGGATGTCTACACTGAGCTTTGGTTTGGTCCCCCAGTGCTCTGCCACCTTTGACCTTGCCGAGACGATATAGCTGTTTGGCAGCAGCGAGTACGCATGGCTAGACTCTGATACAACACTCTACTCCACAGCACTTACCAGTAATACCTCCCCCGTCTCTCTCTCTCTCTCTCTCTCTCTCTCTCTCTCTCTCTCTCTCTCTCTCTATGTCTTTCTTCTACACACACGCAAGCACACATACACATACACTCAGATAGCATCGCTCTGAGATCATGCCCTGTTGTCTGGCTCTCTCTTTTTGACTCTCTCTCTCTCTCTCCTTTTCCCGCCCACCCCGTCTCTCTCTCGCTGAGTGTTAAGTCCACCTCCAGTGTTACGGTGTCCAGTCAAATCAAACCCCAACACACCTTTTATCCCCTCTCAAGTCTGCCATTTAAACTGATTATTGAGGCGCTAACTGGACACCAGCAAGACAATTAGACACTCTGGACTCCTTAGGAAGTCTAGACGATATCCGGACTATATGTCTGTTCCTCTAAGGGGTTTCCAACTGATGTCATGATCATCTACACTCAGGCTTTCTAAGTATTTGATTTGGGTTCCGAAGTCAGAGAAACACTATTTTGGGGTTTGTAATAGAACGACGAGGGGCATATGGAGCGTATAAACAATCGAGAAATTAAAGGAGATTCTACCATGTGAACGGCTATACTTCAAGCTATTAGCTTGAAGAACAAAGATGTCGCGCCCGCTACTGTTGGATATGAAAGCTGTGGTTCCGTGGGCCCAATAGGGTTGTTCCCTTAGAAGAGACACACACACACACTCGCACAAAGCCATCACATCCGAAAAACACTGTTCTCCCTTCCAGTCTGATGGACAATCGTTCCAATTGATCGGTGACTTTGAGGGGGCCACGTGAAGCCCCGGCATTGGTCAGACAGGGCCGGCTTTTGATTGACTGACGTCCCTGTCTTTTCCCCAGCCTACCTATCCCGCTAATGGAGGCTGGCCAATCAGGAAGCAGCATTGCCTCTGTCCCGCTTGACCTTGGCTAAGAGCTGTAAGGTCGCTGGTTGGACAACATTGGCCACTCTCCATGCTGATCAATGAAGCAAAATAATGACCCCACCACTCACCAGAGTGCACAATTTAGCACCGGAATACGGTCGGGTCAGCAGCATAGAGAGGCTTGTTCTTCATAGTATATGCACACATTTAAACATACCGAATGTTTCTAACCATATTTGATGGAGTTATTGGCGTAGGAACCCGTGTTCTAATCTGGGATTGGAAGTGACAGATTTAACGGGGGGGGGGGACTGAAAGGGCTAGCGCTAATTCTTATCTAGACTTCTGAATTCTCAGTCCACACTGCTCAGACACTCCGACTGCGAATGTATGCAGACAATAACATGAACCGTACCAGGGAGCTGTTTGACTTGGCCCGCCCCGCTGTACGCTTTACAAACACGCTCTGCAATTGGTGATACATATCTAATATCGCCAGTCGTCACCTCCCTCCCTGGAGTGGGGTGAGGGCAGGATTGAGAGGGGGGGGGGGGGGAGTGAGGAGGAGGATGGGGGGGGGGTGAGGGGGGTCGGGTGTTGCTTCCAAAATAAAAACTTCTCTCATACCCTTCCTCGCTACGGCTGCCCATGCCAGCGCCTGATTTGCTTTATATAAAAGTACTTTTATTTTACACACACCGGTTCCTCGGAGAAGCCGAAGGGTGTCCTTACTTATTCAAACGCGGCGTGTCTTGAGAACTGTATCGGTCGGGGGACTCTGCCTCCACCGCGGGCGTGATAACGCCGTGTTGTTCTGCTCCCTCAGCCTCAGTGTGCCAGAAGTGGAATGCTAGCTAGCTAAACACAATACTGCAAAGGGGTCTCCCCAGAGGAGCACTTCAGTCAGAGGGGCCAGAGCAGACACAGCCTCCCCAGAGGAGCACTTCAGTCAGAGGGGCCAGAGCAGACACAGCTCCCTGCTAATAGACTGGGCCTAATTAACGACACGGGGCCAGCCACTCTGACTCCCTTGCTAAGTTATCTGTGTATACAGCCGACTTCTTTCAGAGTTAAAAAGAGAGTGAGAGAGAGAGACAGAGGGAGAGAAAGAGCAAAGGAGAGAAAGTAAAAGGGGGAGAGAGAGGGTTTCATGCTTTGCCATTCCTTAAGGGAGAGAGACACCCAGGACCGATTTAATGACATGTGCAGAGCAAATGGGATCCTCCCTGCTTTTATCCAGAATGGAATTCAGAGCTGGAAAACACCACAGACGGTGTAGCTGAACTCAACAGCAATAGCCAAACATGAATGGACGAATATTCATACAATGAACAGCGTTAACGTATTATTAACAAGCAGTAATCTTTCCATTCCCAGCATTAGAACGGTCAAATGGTGGCTGGGCAATCTACACTCACAATGAACGTGCTAGCAGCGCAGGCTACGTTAGCTCGACGTCAACTGGATACAGACAAGATCTCCCTGGCTAAGGATATGGGACTTGCAGCAGCTGTTGGTGAAAGCTTTGTTAGTCACCCAGGGAGAGCAGGGTGCAGCATGTGTTTGTGACACCAGCCTTGCTAAGGACTAGACCAAGGAGAAGGGGGCTAGAGTTCACTAGTTAAAGGCACAAGCCCAGCGTGGCTCTCCCTGGGCTGTTTCGCTCCGACGGAGGGGGAGAACGAGGACAGTGAGAGGGAGAGAGAGAGAGAGAGAGAGAGAGGGAAAGACAAGGAAAAAGAGGGGGAGAGAGGGAGGGCGAGAGAGAGAGGGAGAGAGAAGGAGAAAGAGGCTGAGAGAGGGAGGGAGAGAGAGAGAAGGAGACAGAGGTGGAGAGAGGGAGGGAAGGAGAGAGAGAGAAAGGAGTAAAGAGCAGGGTGATGGGGACAGACAGAAGAACAGCGAGGCTGAAGAGGCAGGCAGAGACCGAGAGGACGGAGGGATTGAGAGAGCAAGGAAAGGGCTTTTTAGGGTTGTTTATTAGTTGTGCAGGCAGGCGTAGGGGAAGACAGTGAGGGGAGACTGGCTCCGATATTAGGGGTGAAAGCAAGTGGAAGAGCAGCGCGGAGAGGGAAAAGGTCAGGGAAGAAACAATCGTAGACGGGCAGGAGAGAGAGAGAAATAAAGAGAGAGAGATACGGAGGGATGGAAAGTGGATGGGCGTGGGAGTGAGTGAGGCTGGTGGAGAAATATGGCGCGACAACAAGACAGATCTAAAGAAAGAGAGGGAAAGAGTCAAGCGAAAAAACGATGAACCGGCAGAGGTGGAGGTAGAGGTGGAGACACAAGGAGGGGAACAGAGGAGGAGAGAGACCGAAGCGGGAGGAGAAACTGTTTGGGGGGGGGGGGGGGGGGGGGGAGTGAGTGGGTGGGAGACAAGGGAGAGAGGGGGGCGAGCGAGGACAAGGATGAAAGGAAAGGAAAGGAGGGAGGAGGAAGACAGAGGGCGAGCGAAGCGGTTTCTCGCAGCGAAGGGCAGGGGAGTGGGGCACGGGTGGCGTTGCCAACCTGGTATATAATAAGCTTATTGGGATTATGAAATTGAGTGACACAGAAAGATAATGAGCCATTATCCCAGTACACTGTTCAAGTCATGAACCCACATCATATTGGTGTCCTGCCAGTGCATCCACCAGCATTAACACTTGTGCGGGGCATCCGTAATCAAATGCCATGCGTAATGCACACATGTGCATGCAGACGGCAAACAACAGAGAAAACGACAGTCGCTTCGTACGCGGCCGCTACCATGCGCCCTCCGCCACCGTAACACACACGGGCACCCCCACACACAAACAGGACTTTTATCTCACTGCGTCCTGTTTTATTCGCTAACGAAGTGGCACAACAAACAACAGCCCTTGATATAGGGGGGGGGGGTTGGAGAGGGCAGAGGGGGGCAAAAGAGCGCCGCCCCTCACAAGACAGAGAGAGAGGGAGGGAGAGGGAGAGAGAGAGAGGGAGGGGGAGAGAGAGAGAGAAATGGATGAGGTTTGGGGGAGGGGCCAACATTAAGAGCCGGCCTATAATTGGAAGTATGTGAAAAATGAAGTGTCAGTTTGGTCAATAAAGGGCTAAGGTCAGCCGGAGCAGAGAGCCCAAACTCTGCACAGAATGTGCTCATTAGAGCGACCAATCAGATCTCGCCTGGCCGCCCCAGACCATTAGTCATCAGAGAGAAGAAGGCCATCGCTGCAAACCTTCTTTTTTTTCTTCCTGTCTGTCAGCATGAGTCTAAGGCTGCCTGTCTGTCTGTCTGTTCGTCTGTCTGTTGTTTTGCCTGTCAGTCTGTCTGTGGTTTGTCTGATAGTTTAACTAGATAGTTTATCTCTCTCCTCTTTCTTCCCTTTATCCCCTTATCACTTATTTCCTTGTACAGACAGGATGAATTGAGAAAGAGAGATTGAAAGCAGGAGAGGTGAGAGAGAGAGATAGAGAGAGAGAGAGAGAGAGAGAGAGAGTATTTGGTCCTGCTACTATAAATCGCTGCTCAGTGAGGTGGAACCTAACGTGGTCCTTTCTGCTCCCACCCACCCTCTGCCTGCTGGCACAGGCAACCCTGCAAACCGCTCGCCTTAACATCCACTTCAATAATAAATGAAGTTGCTTTTTGCCTACAGTTTGTCTTCAACCATCTATAAGGTCCTCTCTCTCTCTCTCTCTCTCTCTCTCTCTCCCCTCTCCTGCTTTCAGTCTCTCTCTCTCTCTCTATCTCTCTTTCTATCTCTCTATCTCTCTCTCTCTTTCACCCACATCCATACATAAGCTCTGTCTCTCTCACATGCATACATACACTCATGGATCACGCAAATTCTCTCTCTCTCTCCCCCTGTTCACACCCTCAGCCTGTCAGACGTGCAGTATTCTGTGAGAGGCCTGCATAAAGGCAATCGTGTCGACCCACATCTCATACTGTGCTGCACCATTACTGTGACATCTTGATTTAGTTCCATCCACAGTAAATGGAGGATGCGAGCAGCTTCATTAGATCAAATGGTCGGGAAAGGTATTGATTTTAGCGTTGTGTATTGTTCCAGCACGGTGTTTCGGATGCTGTTTCTTTCCCGTGTTTAAATACATAAATCACTATTCACACAATTACAGCGTACAAATGCATCAAATACAACGCGCAAACTTGACACAACACATAGCAGCTCGCCCACCCACCCCCCCCCCCCCCCCCCCCCCCGCCCGAACCCCTTCCTGACATGGTCCTGTCACTCCACAAAGATAAACATTCTAGTCCTGCCCACATGTAAAGTGCATGCCACCCCCCAAACTGCCCCCCCCACCCCCCCCTCTCTACCCATGTGTGTGACACTCTGGTTGCCACCCGCTCTTACCCTGTTCGCTGCTGTTATCGCCGCTGTGCGACGTGTGGCCCCCGCTGGAGGGCCCGGGCGTGCCCCCGGAGCGCGTGGACGCCGTGTCATCGTGGTCTCTGTTCCAGGAAGTCTGCGGGGGGGGGGAGGAAGAGGAGAAGGATGAAGTGCGGCCGTCGGTCTGTGCACGGTCAACATAGAACACACCGTGTATCAACAGCAGCTCGGCTCAAACTGCCAAGGTACGAGCTGAGCTTAGCTCTCCTGCGCCCAGAGGCCAGGCATTTACATGTTTCTGTCCGCACTGTACCGGAACTACGTGAAAATGCAAAACAGTTTCAACTTGAGACGGACCCCAGCGCGGAGCCAGATAGTGATGTCATCCTAGCAGACCAGACCCGGAGAGGGAGGGAAGGGAGCTCGCCGAAAAAAAAGAGTTTGGCCAATGACAAGAGAGAACCAGACGTGCTTTTATCACGGCGCTGAAGTCCATATAAAGTCTGAAGCAAACATCTGAATCAAAAGCTGACAAGAGCTCAAAGCACAGAGGGAGAATCGAGAGTGTTTATGTGAGACAGAGAGAGAGAGATAGAGAGAGAGAGACAGAGAGAGACAGACAGAGAGAGAGAGACAGAGAGAGACAGAGAGAGAGACAGACAGACAGAGAGAGAGAGAGAGAGACAGACAGAGAGAGAGAGCGACAGAGAGAGAGAAAGAGAGAGAAAGAGAGAAAGCAAGTCAGAAAGACCCTCCTCAGTCCTTTTCCCTAGTGTGTGTTCAAGAGCCAGAGGAAAAGAGAGGATGTGTGTGAAAGCGGACGCTCACTACATCCCAACAGATATCAAATAAGGGTTGGAGAATGCGTACTGGCCCCTGAAATTCCACTTTAAACTGAGGTTACAGGCCTGCGCAGGGCTAGCACTGGCAGCCAGGAAACAGAGGAAGAGGAAGTTGCTAATTGAGATGGGAAGACATAGACAAAAGTCTCAAAACGAAAAAGGGATACAAGGGTTTTATAGACACCCGTAAGCTACATGTGCAAACACACAAACGCAAAATGAGACCAGGCCTCAGATCCACTTGCTCGCGCATGCACGCACACACACACACACACTGCCCCATGCAGAGACACTGTGTACTCGAGAACCTGAACCAGATGCTACCTCTTATCTCTCAGTGCCTCCGAAAAGCAACATTAGCAAAGCGAAGAGGAGAGGAAAGGGCTTCAAAATAGGGGGAAATGGAATCTTAATGCACGCACACATGCACACACGCAAACATAAACCTGGTGTGAGAGCCTGTCCAGTTGCACTGTTTGTGTGTAATGATATTACCGTCTTGTGAAATACAATAATGGTCGATATTAAGTAGAAATATGTCACATGTGTCAAGTTTGAAAGGTTATGTGACGAAATGAGAGACAGAGACCTGCATGAAGGGAAAGATAAGAAATGGGAGGGGGAAAAAAATGTTTCCAACTGGAATATTGGCCAAGAAAAAGCGTTTTTCGGCTAAGGTAGGCAGGTGATAAGTATTTTTAAAATATGGAGATACCTGTGCAGACAATGTAATAAATGACCAACTGGTACACTATGAAGACCAGAGACCCAGACATCCATAGAACCACACTGAGGAATGCACATATGAACATAAATGGCTTAGAAAGTTTAATCCTTCTCATTTGTATATACAGAAAGACGGAAAACTGCACATGGATTTCTCCCATCCAAACTCTTAGAACACAGACGCACACAACCAGACGCACAACTTGGCTAAAGGAAAGTGCACTTGAGTGATGCAGCATCACAAAAGCATTCTAATCCAGAACACATGCTCCTGGAGTGAACAGTTAATCTCAGCGATTCTCCAGCTCCCTACGAACTGCTGCTTTAAAAGAGAGAGAGAGAAAGAGAGAAGGAGAGAGACAGAGACAGAGAGAGACACAGAGAGAGAGGGAGAGAGAGAGAGAGAATGAGAGAGAGAGAGAGAGAGAGAGAGAGAGAGAGAGAGAGAGAATGAGAGAGACAGACACAGAGAGAGACACAGAGCGAGAGAGAGAGAGAGAGAGAGAGAGACAGACAGAGACAGAGAGAGACACAGAGAGAGAGAAAGAGAGAGAGAGAGAATGAGAGAGACAGAGACAGAGAGAGACACAGAGAGAGAGAAAGAGAGAGAGAGAGAGAGAGAGAGAGAGAGAGAGAGAGAATGAGAGAGACAGAGACAGAGAGACAGAGAGACAGAGAGAGAGAGAGAGAGAGAGAGAATGAGAGACACAGAGCGAGAGAGAGAGAGAGAGAGAGAGAGAGAGAGAGAGAGAGAGAGAGAGAGAGAGAGACGAGGAAAACTTGTTTATTCAATGCTCTGCTAAAAGCACAGTACAGCACCTCGGGGACTCGACATGCAAAATGGGATGTTGCCCCTTTTTCCCTCTTTTCTTTTTATTCAGCAACATAGCCCACTTGAAAATATAATTAGAAAGGAGGCGGGGTGGGGGTGATGGGGGGCGGGTGGTTAAGGGGGGGGGGGTTGTAAATGGCAAACTATTGCATTAACTGTAATTGAACAAAAGAGCGCTATGCCTGTTGGGAGCTGGCAGCTTGGCCTCATGGGAAAGTGGGCGGGGCTCAGACAAGCCCTGGTGGCATCTCCAGGGGGACTGTGAACCTATTTATAAACACAGCCTTCCTTGGTCAGCGCAGCGCTGGCCTGCACTGATCTAAAGCACAACCATTACACAAGGATGATGATCATGTTTGTCTTAAGGCAGGCACACACACACACACAGACAATAACACACACATGCACTGGTCACACTCAAACAAACAGTGATGCTGTATCTACCAGGCACTCCCTAAACACACTAGCAAACACACATCTTGACTGCTACCACCCCAACAAACAGGTCCGTTGGACCAAAGGAGGAGGAGGAGAGAGAAGGAGTCAGAGAACAATTTGAAGAAGAGTAGGTGAAGGAAATGGGGAACCGTTGGAAGACGAGAGAATAGGTGGAATGTCACTGGTGGGAGGGGGCAGAGAGAGTGAGAAAGAGGGAGAGGGACAGAAAGAGGGAGGGAGGGAGGGAGGGAGGGAGGGAGGGAGGGAGGGAGGGAGGGAGGGAGGGAGGGAGGGAGGGAGGGAGGGAGGGAGGGAGGGAGGGAGGGAGGGAGGGAGGGAGGGAGGGAGGGAGGGAGGGAGGGAGAAGCTGTCCCACAGCACACCACAACAGACTTGATATATTCACTGTTTCCCCCTAATGAGCTGCAGTGGATTTATTCTGTCTCTTTTTCACCTCTCTCTCTCTTTCTCTCTCTCTCTCTCTCTTTCTCTCTCTCAATATCTCCCCTCTCGCTCTACGCCCTCCGCCTTGTCGACCATTCTTTCTCCTCTCTGACATCCCTTTCCCAAGCCACTCTTTCCTTTTTTCTCTATCCCACATCCCCCCTCTCAGAATCAATCCCCCCTTCCTGTCAGTCTCTACCTCTCCCCTATTCGATCACACCCTTTCTCACCCTCTCCTCTCTTGCTTTTTCTTCTTTTTTTTGCTCTCTCCTGTGCAGGATGTAGATTAATTCAATGCCTAATTGTTTAGTAAATTCAATTTTCCACCTTCTATTCTGCGTGGCTTTCGCTAAAGTTCTTAAATCTGCGGCGCCGAGCCTAGGGAACACATCTCTCATCTGCTCCTACGTTTTTTTTCTTTTTTTTCATTACCATTTTTCTTCCCTCCGCCACCCTAATTCGCCATGAAAAGATTTTCCTTGCTGGAAATTCTGATTCCGCTATGATCGGTGAGGCATTCCAATTCAATGCATTCTCATTGTGCCTCGTCTTAGAAGCGAGAGGGCTTCCCTTCCTCCCAGTGCCAGGCCCGTATTATACAAGCACTCATGCAAGAAATGTTGCCTTGCCAATTCATTTACAATCATAAAGCGAACGGTTAGGGCTGTCCTGCCTTGCCCCCCTCGTCCCCGAGTTATCTTCCCCTTGATGATATGGATATCTACATTTTCCCCCATGCCAGTGTGCGTGAATGTAATCATCGCATATGCATAGGCCACCGTCGGAGTTAGGTGAAGATGCTCTGCACACGCGGAGCGCGGATGAATAGGAATCGAAGCTGACAGTTGGAATACTCCAGCTCCCAGAATGCTTTGGTGGGTTTGTTTTGTTTGTTGTTCGCACCTCTCCTGACGGCCGCGTGCGTTTGACACACTCCCGAAAAGTTAGAATCCAGGGGAATGTCACATGTTTCAGCCATGACGCTGCAAAGCGCATTCTAGCGCTCGCCCTGAATCCTGACGGGTGGAGTGGACGAGGGTGAAAGAGTACCTATTGTAAACTCGTGTTTGTTTTTTTCTTTTTCCCGTGGCGAGATAAAGCCGCAGATTTGTTTGTCTGATAAGGGGCCAAGCAGTTTCTCAGTCTGACTGAAGCCTCCCCTCTCCTCCACCGCGCTCCTTCCGCTCCTCCCCCCTCAAAACCCACACTGCAATGTTAGTGCCCCCCAAAAGAATAGAGGGGGTGATAATGGTATGCGAAGGGAAGAGAGAAAAAAATAAAAAGAAGAGAAAGGCAAAGAGAAATAACTCCCCCTACCCCCTCCTAGACTCCCTTCTTCTCCCAATTTGAACAATAGACAAGCAGATATAACCTTATAATTGCTGGGTGGGTGGGTGGTGGTGGTGGTGGAGGTGGTGGGGGACTTTTTCCTGGTTTTGGTCTCAAGAGCATATCAAGTGTGTCTGTGTTAAAGAGCCTTCAGGTCGTTTTCAATCTGGCGGGTTATCCTTATAAATATAAGCCGGGATAATTACATATTTGACTTAATCAGCAAAGCTTCATCCTCTACTTATATCTGTATATTCCACAAAGTGACAACCAATCAAGAAGTGACCACATTTTGACATTAGCTGTCAACTGCTTTGTGTACATTGTGCACAAACCTCCTTTTCACATCCTTTTAACATCAAGATTCAACCCAAATTAAAATAAAAACTGTAAAAAAAGTGTTAAAAAACGGTTTCTTTGCAACCCTAACAAACAATGCCAATTCTTTTCATTTTTCATTTGTATTTTTATGTCATGTCATCCCCAACAAAAAAAAATAAGAATCCACAACTAGACAATGTAATGATATGTTTGCCGTTTCCTTGCTTTTAGCCTTCCATAAGGAGCGAAGCACACTATTCTCGGTGAATCCCTTTGAGACCTCTGTTTGTGACAGTCCTATTGAAGGCGACTCGCAGGGGGTTAAGAGGGAGAGAAACTTTCCATTAGCTAAGTACACATGTGTTAAGCTAGGTTATTGTTGACTTAGCCAAAGAAACCACCATGCCTCAGAGACGTACACAGCTACCCATCCTGAATAACACAGGACATGAGCCAAAACATCCAGAGCTACTTCATCCAAGTATTTCCATGTCACCATACAACTAAACAAGTAGGCTGTGACATAATATGGTAATGATTTGTCTCATAATTAACATATTATATGTCCACAAATCATTTGAATATCAATGAATGTTGTACTACATTTCACCAACATTCAGAACTATTGGAAAAGTTCATACATTGAAATATAACCTGTTTCTAAACTGAAAAGCACACCCATTTCAATCATTCGGTGAAGAAAAACGGTATGAAATATATATCCTTATATTTTTCCCTATATTCATATTCTCAGAAGTTTCCCTGGCCTTAATTTGCTTAATCAGAATCACCCCTACTTGCTATTCTGCGACTATAATGAAGAGACCAAGAAAACACACCAGTCACGTGGTCCAGTCTTTGTATCACTTGTTGAATCCTCAACAGCCGCCTGCATTCCCTCCTAATGGAAAAGGGGGCAGGGGAGAACGGCAGGGGGTGTGTGTGGGGGGGGCGGTTTAACCCTCACCCGGTCTTCCTTCAAACTACAAAGTCTTCCATTAACAACAATCGTAGCAATAATTTAGCATGTTTAGTCCTCAGAACCAGGTTATGAGCGCTAACCCGTGTGAGATGAGAGAGAGCTGGACAGACTGTGTCTGCCAAGCTAAATTTGGCCTAATTTGATGCATACTCAACTAGGAGAGATTAGCGATAGCAGCCTTCTGATTAGGGAAAATACTTGCTGACCCCCCTTGGTCAGGCTTTCCATTGAGTCATAGGGTAAGAGGTCACCCTTTTGACCGCCAGAGTTACCTAAACTAACATTGCCGGATCCCAATGACCTGGAAACTGGTACTTGTACAGCTAAACAGTGCCGATTGTTGGAAGGAAAATAACCTGATAAACTCAACAACAATTTAATAAACACTCCAAATATTAGACATGTGCACTCACAGTTTGGCTTCAAAACAGTAACAGATTACTTAACCAACCCTTATTCAAGGACCAATGAATGCCACTTCAACATTAGCTCACACTTCTTGAATAGGGATCAAAACCATCCCCCAAAATTGCTTCAGTTATTCAATTCAGTTTTCATTAATCATCTTACAATAAAGAGAATCCCTTCCCTATTTAAACCCAAACAATATGGCCGCAGAGTATGTTTTGCTAATAATTTCAAACCTCTTCAGTCCAGAACCAGCAGAAGGTACAGAAGAAGAAGAAAGAAAAAACATTCGTATTCCAATTATTCTCGGCTCCACTTCACCCTGTGTGCATCAATTTAGGCGAAGAGCTCTCTAGATTTAGAGTGAGTCCTCAACACTGTTAGTGGAGTCAGCTCAACACACTAGGGCCTGAGTCCTCAGAGTTCATTAGCAAAGTGCCGTGTCCCCTCCTTATGCTATCTATGCAATTAAAGACAACCGTGCAAAAGCCATACCGTAGGATCCTTGACAAAGCCTCCAACTTCCCCCTTAAAAATCAGGCCTGGAAATACATCTGCATGCGTGTGTGTGTGCATGAGTGTGACAAATAACCAGCTAAACAAGAAAACAGTATGTTTGAATGTATCGTCGAATGCATGTGAGTAGGTTTACCAGCACAACTGACCCAGTCAGCTTCCTTGAGATCTTTTTGTTTTGTTATGCAATTCCCCAAACTAGGTGTGACATTTCATAAACAGAACGAGATGACTATAAGAAAACTATGAAAACAGGAAGTGAACAAATGTCCTTCCAGTATCTTATGAATCTGGTATTTTGGGTACCTTACTCCATGCGAAACTACTGTCGTTAACGAAAGACATCAGGTGGCTGCAATAGCCAGTAGCCTGTACATTGGAAATAGTCTAGGGAGAGGCATAGAATGGGTTAAGGAATCCCAACTGGTGCTAACCAGTCACTCCACTCACATCACACCTGAGGGGGGTGCTGCATTTATCAGTTCAGCCTGAAGTACAAACACACACACACAAACACACACAAGTGTGCATGTGTGCTCTTACACATATGCACACACACGCACATACACACACACACACACACACACACACAACACACAACCCACACACAAAGACACAGACAAACTTGCATCCAGGAAGAGAAGGGTGAGCCCAAACTGGCTGGGCTACATTCACAAGGCAGCACACAGACTCTGACTGGTCCACCTCTCAGCTATGCTCAGCTCTATGGATAGGGCCCGGCGTTGTTCCCTTTATAGCCTCCTACAGAAACTATGTGACTCTTGAATAACAATATGGAGAAGAACAATTAAAAAGTCGGGACATTATTGAGACCATGCTTGGTGCACATGCGACGAGAAAGTCAGTAGTGCCGGACCTTCCGAGTTTAATCAATTCAAAAACAGCCTAGTATTTTCCCCTCTGACGTTTTTTTTCTGCAACAGTCGCCTCGCTGGAATAAATTGGTTTATGAATAAATGAGCCACCATTTCTCCCTCTTGTTAACATAGTTTTTGTGCAAATTCTCAACGTCTCCCCCAGTCCAATTCAACTTTATGCCCGAAGGCATATATTATATACATATGGAACAAGATAATGCACACACAACGCAAAATCGTTGGGTGTCAACCCCTGACAATCTCAACCCCAATAGGCTCACAGAAATACTCAACTAAATTCAGCAGCAGCTCCTATAAGTTAGTGACATATTGCAGTCATTAACTAACCTTTTGCAGCGATGTGATCGATGTGAGCGATGTGATCCCTGTTCTTAAATGCATACTGGATTGTTGCACTAGCCCTGCGTATCTACATATTTTCCCATTCTAGGTCTATCAAAAAGTTTGCCGGTAAGCAAATTAGCACAAGTTAGGTCTAGACCCCGCTAGCAGACAAACATCTAGGCCTAACACAGTCTACAATATTGGCCTCGATATTTAGGCTAGCATACGACCATTGGGCTACATTAAAATAGGCCATGTCTTCATCGTAAAGTCAATTAAAGATCTGAATCAGTGCCCGCAAGCACAACATAATTTGCTTCATATACCTAGAAACCCTGGGGTTTTAGACAGTCTATTTCCATGTCCATACTATAGCTTTCTATATGTTCAGCTATGCAAAAACTTTTTGGACAATTGCCTCCCTAAAGAATACAACCCCTTCAAAGGAACACTTAAATGCACAATTGGCATCATGTTATTTCATTCTGCTTTTGAATTAAATGAAGTATTATCTTCGGGACGAGCTGTTTATTAGCATAATCATTCATAGGGGCCAGGACTGAGAAGGCTTGCGGGAGGGGGGCTGCTCCATTTTGGGTCCCAGTCCGGCCATGAATGGCGCTGCTAGCCCAGCTATTCACCAAAAGGACATAAAAGCTGGTGGCTAAGCTCTCTCCGGAGAACCACAACAGGCCGCCGCTCTAGTCGGGCCACTCAACCATATGGAAGTCCACGGATTTAAATTATTTAGCCTAATCGCTTCATTACTTTTTATGTCGGTCTTTCCCGCTAATCCCTTTAATTTGGGCACTTGTTTTTTCCCCCTCATTGGTGGCCATATATCGCGAGATTATCCAGAGATAATTTCGAGAGAAAAAAATAAAAAATAAAAGTAGCTTGCTAAGTGAAAAGCCATATATACAATGATAAGTATGACAGCATTAATGATATAAAATCTACTGCGCAAACATTTGCATAATTCTAATCATCATAGCTGTTATCCTTATTTAACAGCAGCGCGGGCCGTAGGGTCATGCCTGCGCGCGCCGCAACGTCCCTCGAGTGCAAACAGTCACTGGAGCACATAATGAAGGATGTGGTTATCTGTGATATCACTACTGCTGGGTCTCACAAAAGGAAACATTTCCTAATCTACCAATAATACCCATTGCCATTCAAACGTAACCGTCTTCTCACCGGATCTGGTGAGGAATCAGAGTAAACTGGGACTTTCACAACCCTTGAAATCATGTCTGAGAAAAATATCCTTACTGACAAAGACACGAAATGACCCGCGAACTGCAGCAATGCGAGACACCTTAGCAGCTGCCTTTCCATGAGTGAGACAGGTCTCCTGCCAGCCATAAAGCCAACATTGACCGTGCGATAATAGAAATGTACTGATAACGTTTCGTTTTTTATTAAAATGGAGTGAAGGGGAGAGAAGGAAAAGGGAGAGGGACTAAATTAAAATCGACATGAAACAGGGTCAAGTTTATGGCGATGCTTTTTCGAGCTAATCTTCCGCAGGTCGGTTCCGGGATCGACCCTTAATGGGCCAATAATGGCAACATTATTCAGAAAAATTTTCATTCCGATGGAATCTAAAACGGTCTTAATCGTATGCAAATAGCAGCGCGGCGGCGAAGTCACCCAGAAGGCAGAGAGAGAGAGAGAGAGAGAGAGAGAGAGAGAGAGAGAGAGAGAGAGAGAGAGAGAGAGAGAGAGAGAGAGAGAGAGAGAGAGGGTAAGTGGAAGGGGGGGGGAAGTGGGGGGGGGGGGGGAGTGGGGGGGGGGGGTGTAGGCCTACCTGATCAAGAGGTCCCGATGATCTTGTGATTTCCTCGCTGTCTGACTTGGATCCGCCTTCTCTGTCGTCTATGACTAAGTCGATGGGCATCTTGCCCTTCAAGCAGCTGATGTACCGGTGACAGAAATTGTCACAGAGTTCGTGTACCTGTGCAAAACAGCAGAGGGGAACACCACCATCACTAAAAAGGGACATCACAAAGAATACTGACATGTTGGATCACAACCCCTTTGACACAGAGCATGACCCACATGGTTTATGGCTGGACGTGTTTGCGATCCCATGTGAATGCAGTCTATGAAGTTGCCCTGTGTAACTTTCATCTCCACGAAAAAAATAAAGATATCGGCGAAAATTGACAGTGACAAGTTGGCTACAACGCACTCAACACCCATGTTGAATTCATCAGAGCCCCCAGGTCGTGGCCATTAGGCTTGACTGACATTTAAGGAAAACTGGTTAATTGAATCTAGATACTCCATTATGAAGATAGAAGCGTTACATCTCGCCACAATGACGCTTGGGAAATGGAATAATGCTCTTCATGTAAAGTTAAAGTCACATTATCATATATCGTCACCACCGGACACCTCAAGATCACATGCATAAAGCAGGCTACATTTAAAATAATATGACGTTTTGTAATGTAGAGTCAAATAATGAAAAGTAAAAAAAAAAAAAAAAAAGTTTAACTGTTTCACCTTGCATATAATTCCTCTGATTTCATCACGACACGAAGAGTAACATTGGCGCACATCTCAATTTCAGCTCGTAACAGCATGCTTAGTGATTAAACGTGGACGAGAAATATATGCCTCATGATTGATTTGGACGGTAATTATAACCGACTTGGCAAAAATACATTTATGCAAATGTTGCCCGTAGGTCTGGGGTTACAGCGCTGACCAGAAACAGTGAGGGAATATTACCTTTTCCAACTCCAAAAGATGAAATCGTAAAACTTGAATGGCTTGAATCATCTGAAAAATGAAGACAATATGTTAAAAAAATCCGTAGCCTAGTGTACTTTATCTGCACGCAACAGGCACGTATGGGTAATAGCCTATATTCTATTATTATCACTTATGGGACCAAAGTGCACTGCCTACCATAAGGCCCACACATGTGAATCTATGAGATATTTCTGAAATATGCACTGACAAAATACTAAAGGGCTGGTCTTTACATGGGAAAACTATCAGCAAAAAGAACTTTTCCTAACTGAACTGAGTTCAAAGCCTTCTAAAGGCAAACCAAGACATCAGACCCAACGCAAGGAGATGGTCCATAAATCAAACAATTCATTTATAAGAACATTTTGAACTTTTACTTTGTAGAACAACAAGCGTCTCATGTTTAAACAAGTGTGGGGGCTGTTACAAAAACATCCAGTAACAACTCTGAAGCCTCTTATTGTATTATAAAATCATTGTTTATTATCTTACCAAATTATCCAACTCTGGATTAGATGAAAATAGTGGCTTTTCTGCCCGAATCTAAAAAAGAAACATAGATTTAGGCTGCACATCTTGGAAAATAAGGCAACATGAATGTGACAATCAATAGCCTATATATAAACATCTAAAATCGCACCAAATATATAGGCTTTTTTCTCAGGCCTATGAATTTGGTAATCTTCAATAAAGTGGGCTACTGTTTTTTGCAAGAAGTCAAAGTGTGGACATATACATCTTTTACTCATTTGCCTATGAAAAAAAAAAAATATATATATATATATATATATATATATATATATAAAAACTCCTGACCTGTTTTGCAAATACTGCTATGTCTTCATTGAAAGATTCCGATGAGCAGACGTCGCCTCCCGCCACCCCAGGCTCTCTGGGCGTGCAGGTCGCCAATTCACATTTCTCAAAAATCAGTGCAAGCAAGGGAAACAAGGGGTGCCTGGAATCACACACAACAGCAAAGGTCACCACAGAGAAACACCGTCGGGGTCAAGACGACTTACAGGCTAGATTTACCCAGTCATACTCTCAACAATTTACCCATGGGGATTGCAGTGTAGGTTATAATATATATATATTTTTTTTTTTAATATAATATGCATTGCATGGACGTATGTGATTAATATTACACTGATAGGCTGCACTACTAGTCTTTTTCAAACTTTCAAATTAGTTAACTTGTCTCCAACAGTTTGTATTGTGTACTTCTGTCTCATTACTTCGACTATAGAATTATGTTAAGCATAATTGTGGGTTTGTGTGTCAATGGAAATTGTAATTGTAGTACAATGACGTGCTTGGAAAAAAAATCGGGCTGAACGACTGAACTGCATAACGGTACAATTTGTGTTCAGCCAACTATTGTCCTTTGGCATTCAAATGAACTAATCAAAATTAAAGATTATAGAGTTAATTTTTCAATCATCCTATCATCCTCCTAACATACAGCCTTAGTAAGTGTGTCTGAAATATACTTAAAATATAAACTCTACCTTGAAACATTTTGGCAAAATGCTCAACACATTATAAGCAAAGAGAGTTTATGTAGATGCGTTTCTTTTTGTTTTTCTAAACTATTGTGTTTTATCATTTACAACTACTAGGTTATGCATGTTGTAAAGTGTGCCAAAAAATATATATATTCACAAGATCAAGGCTGTAACCGTTGACAGTATTTTCGTTGCTCACACACCTCCTTTTCGCTGCCTACCCCCCCCCCCCCCCCCCACTATATATACCCATCCCACCTTGTACTTATGTTACTTCCTTGTACTTCTGTTATTTGTATCAAACGTGTACTTATGTTACTTGCACTTCTATGTTATTTTGTATCCAAATTGTAGTGTATTTTTTACATTGTATCCATTTTTTATTATCATGTCACATATATGTTCTATGTTTGCTCATCTTTGCCCAGGGAATTCTATGTTTGTAAACCTTGCATAGCGACTAAACCCCATTCTGATTCTGATTCTAACACAGAGTTGAAGCGCCAATGAATCCAGAACACGTCCCATGAGATACAAAGTGAACCATGGGGGCTGCACCTTACCCGTATATGGCGTCTTTATCTCTTTTGAGAGCATCGTTGACTGAGGAGCCCATGCTGGGCGGCATGGCGGCGTTAGAGTGAGCGGAGTGCGGGTACTGGTGCGCGTGCAGCTGGGCCCCGTGGTTCAGGTGCACCGCTTGCATGGACCTGGCGCCGTGCGGGTCCCCGTACATGGTGGTCGGTATTCCCACTCCATCCATGCCGTAATGGGGCAGATCTTCGTACTGCACACAACAATACTTCCATGTTATTTTGTATCAAAATTGTAGTGTATTTTACATTGTATTAATTGTTTATTATAATGTCACATATATGTTCTGTGTTTGCTCATTTCTGCCACAGTGAATTCTATGTTTGTAAATCTTGCATAGCGACTAAACCTCATTCTGATTCTGATTCTGAACAAACGCGTGCATCCAGTGAATAGTCATTTACCATCAAACAAATAGAAAAATGGCAAGTAGGCTGGGATTTAGGTAAAGCTGATGAAGTTGACCAAAAGTGAATGAGTTTGATGCAGATCTTTTACATGATCAGGACTGTTTATAAACGTAACTGTTATGAAATAATTGTAAAAAATAGGCTATTCTACTAAGCAGAATTGTAAAACAGAAACAGCTGGGCCTTAAACTAGTGAAAAGCCTGTTAAGACCTGCATACTATGTTAAACATTTAAAGCAAATAACATTCAAAAACGATGCGTTTAAGATTGACAAAACAAGCTTTTCATTGAATTCTATAAAATAATTTGCGAGCTAAGATGAATTATTAGTATTAGTTTTTCCCTTCACAGACTGAATTCTATATTTCAGAAGCTCTTTAAACAAAGCAAGTTCATATTTATTCTGTTTTTCAGTTTGACGATTTACGTCTACAAAAGTTTTTCTCAGGACAATTTCATATTTCAAATGTATTGTTAGTTCACTATTGCATAAGGTGGTCACACTAAATGTAGCCAACATATGAAATGCTTAAACATGTTGTGAAACGCTCACTTCATAACCCAAAAAAATCACAAATATGGAACTTGTTTCTCTAACGAATTGATGAGTTTATTTAATTATTAATACGTTGTGATGGCATGTGGGCGAGATTGGGAGTAAAAGGCGTTTTGCACAAAGCCTATAACATTAAGACTCTAAACTCTGAGAGGTGCAAAAACAGCGTGATACTGTTGTTAGTGGCCAAACAACCAAGCAAAAGGTCTCAGACCTGACAGAAGTGGGATCTCTACTTTTTACAATTGTTGACACTTCATTTAAAAAACGAAGGACCTGTCACCTAATAGAGTAGTCCCGGAGTATATGAATCAATGTATAGGTCATCAAGTCATTGCAACAAAAAAAGTAAAGATTTTCATAGGAATATGCAAATATTCCATGTTCTGGAACACATTAGGAGTCTAAAGATGCCCTTAAAAGTATCTGTATAAATATGCGTGACATGGGTGTCTTAAGGGCTTAGAATATGCTTAAGTGCTACAGCCCTGCGACAACTATAAATGTTCATAAACTGTAATAAAAAAAATCAAATTGACTTTAAGACAACAACAAGGATTTTGCTTTGTCTCATTGAGCCACATTTTGTCAACTGGTAATAACGTATTTAAGAGAGTGAGAAAAAAAATCAACTATAATCACACTTCTCACGTCCGGCTTGGTCGTCGTGAAGTAAACATGCGCGTCCGTGCGTAATAGTGAGCTAAAGATGCAAAACAATGTAATGATGTCCATCTTACGAGACCAGAGAAAGTTTCCCCGGGAGCGCCTGTCATCGTCCACGTTACAGTGTTTCAGCCTCGCACTCTATTCTACCACAGTGGACTGAAACTTTTCGGTATAGCCTACGTACCCTCTGCGCCATAGCCCTCCTCACTCCCTCTTCTTCCTTTAGACTTCAGATATATCCCCTATGTGGCCAGGATGAAGAAGAAATGAACACGGCAAAATCCAAATGGAAAATATTTTTCACAAAATCCGTATTTCTTTCCAGGGGGGTGGGGGTGTGAAGTCAGCCACTTCTGCTGAAGTTCAGCACGACCGAGGTGAATAGGTCCTCGGCTATCCCCAGGACAGCGGACAGAACGAGAACCAGTCTTCTTTTTCCAAATGCCCCTCAAACAAAACGAGCGAGTCTCATGGCTTTTTTGCCACTCCGGCTGTCAATCAAACGCGAGGCTTGTCAAAGTACCGAATGAATGATGATCCGCCGCGCGCTTCCACGGATTCGCACAGCAAATGTTAATAATCAGACGCGCACACCCCAAAAAATTGAAGCTGTGGTGGTTTCTTTTGATCAGTCTCGAATCCTGAGTTGATATTTTATGCAAAAAGCTTCTAACGGAGATCAAGAGGAGGTGGGGTGATAATTCGGGCTTAGCCTTTCTTAAAGGAGCCACGATCGATGCTGTGTGTGAGCCTCTTGCCCAGTTTGTGTACAATGAGTGTGTTGCTGAGCGCGAGACTGAGGAGTGGATCTGGACCAGACTGCTGAAACCCGGAAGTAGTGGTGGCCATAACAGGTCGCGTCTTATACAATGAAACTGGGCTACATCAAGTCGAGCCGAACGGAGGGGGGTGACTTGAGAAGGACCCTGGAAGCTGTGTCGGTGGTGGACGAGCCCCACGCGCTGGGAGACTACCTCAATGTAACCATGTATGCTGCTCACTAGACTAGGCTGTGTGTAAAATCATCATCATTGATTGTGATATAGTGTGCTTACATGTTACATACTATTTTACTTTTTTACTTTTTAACACCGACTCTAGTGTATGGTACAATGATTAGTATGGTCTAGTGAATACACATGTTATTAAACCGACATGCCATAACCCCAAATCCCCCCAAAATCGAATCCTACATATGCAGATTACTGTATGCAGATTATGTTCCTTGAACTGTAAAAGTCAAAAGCCATATGTTTAAATTCATAAAAACAGGTGACACTATAAGAGAAACACTTTCACGTCACCTTCCATAAATATAATGAAATTGCTGTTTGTTAGGCAGCGTATAGTTGTTAATGCTCTTAATGCAAGTAATAAAACCTGAGTCCAATGAGACTAACTTGAAGCGGGTTTTATAGTTAGTCTATCAGCACACGCAGTCTTTGCATCTTCTAGACTGCGAGACACACCGGATCCAACTTTCTCATCTCACGCTCGGGGTAAACACATTTTCTAATAAGTATACAGGCGTATCATACCATGATCTACCTCTGCTGTGTCTTTCATGATAACTGTTAAAGTAGACTAATACTAGGTTTCTTATTTTGAAAGCGTAAAACGACTTTAAAAGCCCAAAGAGAAAGGTCTATCCCGTGTCAGACAGCTACAATACGTCTTTATCCCCCCACACCAGCACAGAATGGGTCGCTCCAAGCTTCAGTTCCCTCTGAGAGGGAGAGGTGTCCAATGGAAGCGCTGTAGTGTTACTGCAAGCCCCCTATTGGCTCTCAACGTGATCAATTCTGAGGTGATTGATTGTTTTTAGGCCACAATGGCTAGTAGGTGGAAGGCAAAACATTTCTAAAAATGGAACCCCTTACTTCACATCTGAAAAGTACCTTTACCATGGCAAAAATATTTCTCAAAACACACTGGGATCTCTCTCCATGGCTCTATCTCTCTCACACGCACACAGGCACACACAAGCGTGTACACACCTTCCTTATTCTAATTTCCAAAATGTTACATTGGCCAAACTCATATCCCTGAAGATGTCAATAAACATTAAGAATACAGTAGACTAATAACTTTGTTTTCTGTCTAGCAATAAAACGTAATCATGATCACTGATCATGACCGTATAGGGAAAAACGAATTGTTGACTATTAACGTAGACCTATATTATATATTGATATGTGAACAGACAGTAATTGATTATGAAATATACATAAAGTGACGCCAATATGCCAAGGACGGATAGTTCAAAGATCATACCTGTAGATACTATAGTATAGGCTTCAATAAATGTATTAATCAATGTATGGAGTATAAAGTAATCCAGCTCAGATGCTCTCATACCCTAGATCACACCCTGGCACAGCATGGACTAAAATTAATAGGCTAACATTTCATAGGCCTGTTACAGTTTGGTTTGATGTGCTTCTAGTTTGCTGAGCACAGGCTACCTTCTGAACATACTTTTAGACCATATCTTCTAAAAGATAATTGTCAGATGAACGCAAAAAGAGTGGGCTACGGCTCTTATCTCATGATTAGACTCAGCCTGTCACTGTTCTCAACTGTTATTTCCAATGCACCCGGTGACAAGGTGTGTGAAGTTTGCTTGAGAAGCATCTGTCATCGATCATAATGCTGCAGAGCCAGCAAACAGTGTCATATCAGATCATGCAAAAGCTTCACACATTCAGGGATTCCCGAGGTACCATCCGAGCAATGGGATCCACAACGTTCAAATTTACAGGCATGAAATGACTATGAAATCCTCCACCGACCAGCGGAGCTCGGGGGGAGACTGTGTCACACGCTCTGCGGGAAAAGCTACGAAGCCACACGGACGTGAAGACTTTAAAGAGAAGCCAGACTGGATTAATGAGAATATATTAACTAACTTTGGCGCGATGAACTGGCGCACTTGAACGCGACCCAGTTTCAAACGCTATTTTCAAAACAGTAAATGATGGGTAAGTATCGCAGCTGTTTGTAAGATGTTTTATCTAGTGCACTAATAACTGTGTTTGGGTGTGAAATGTAAGATTTTAACAAAAAGGATTAGGCAAAATAAGAATATCAGTTCGAACAAGTAACTTTGATAACAAAATACTGTCGTTGAACAATGCCAGAATGCATATCTGATATCTGTAACAGCATTTCCAGGATTGTTGTTATTTATATCACAGCAAACACTAATTTAACCCACCTCTAAATAAGGCTCAAGACAAATTGACATGAAGGGCGAATAACATCAACGCCCAACGGCTGTCAAAGTACCAGAATGGCATTATAAAGTAATTATGTTGCTTCAATTAGGGTCTGTAAGGGAAGTAAAGGACTTTCACTCATTGGTTTTTATAGGGAGTCAGCGCATTTAATCGTACTGCAACAGGGAGTAATACTATCATTTCTTGTTAATCCGCTTTCTTAATATGTTGGTCGAGGCATAATTAAATCAGTGGATATTAACTCAGGTCAGATCTGAATGGACCAACACATCTGACAAAGACAAAACCAAACATTGTTTATCTGCTGGAATAGAAAATCAAACAGGAAAGAGAAGTTTCAGTCGTATAAGAATAGTTGTTGGTTATTTAACTGACCACATGCTGAACATGTTATATTATATGTTATATGAACTGACAAGGCCCTTCAAAGAGAACAATTTATCTTTTGCCTATCTGCCAATGCTGATTGTGGGCATGAGTCAGTAGAAGATATAGGCAAAATAATACAAATCGTGCTGTAAATTTAACATTTTTGAATAATGATAGATGTACAATACTCTTTTCGCAGAAATGTGAATAATTTATACAATGTTGACTAAATGATGAGTCTTTATCTCTTGTATTTGTTACAGCTGATTGCTCCGTAGACCAGATAAAGCAACTGGCGTTGTGGTTCAGGAGTCAAACGGAGGTCAAACTTTTTACTGCCCTGAAGCAGCTCCCAAACATGTTGAGTCCAGTCCAGTCCAGTTTAGCTCTGCTCTCTGTCATCAGGTAAAACGTTTTTGGGGAAAAATGGAGCCTTGAATTTCTCCGTTTGTTTTATTATAGCTCATGATCTGCTATATAAGAGAAGACTTAACCTCATCAGCGTTCACCTATCACACAAAAAAGTAGTAGGCTTTTAAAAAGTTAAAGTAGGTTGGGATTAATGAGAGACATTCAACATTGTGGAAACGAATTTTCATAATATTTTATTTAGGTTAATGGGAAGGTTAACGTGTCACATTATGGAGCATCATAACTTGTGTTTTCGAACTTAAAGTGAAAAAAACTAAAATAATAATAATAATAATGGTTATGCCGATTAAGTTGTTTTGGATGTGTTGCTTTTCAACTTTTTAGGAACAATCAAAACTTATTTTTAAATATTGTGTAATGTGTGTACACTAACATGAACAATTTATAAGGCTATTAAAATGACGGAAGCGACTATCTAACCCTTTATTAGATCTACTAAAATTTACTAAACGGAAGAAATTCCACAAATAGTGATTGAGATTTTAAATTAATGTGTCTTGCGATGCAATACAGTGTATTAACGATATATCATAGAGGCTATAATACAATATTAAATTGCATACATTTTGAAAGTGAAAAGGACAGGGTAAAACAAAATAAAATACACAGCAAAGTCTCTTCATAAAAAAGGTTCTACTATTATGTTGAGTTTTTGAGGAGTCTTCGCTTATTCGCACATTAATGTTTAATCATTTGCGCCTTCTACTGGAGTTAAAGGAAATTGCATTGCACCTAAACAGTAATGGAGATTGCCAACTGATTTTGACAAGTTAATTCCAGATCGATGTGTAAAATATTTTTTTCAGTGAATCATTCGTAGTTTAATCTCTAGGTTTAAATATAAGCAACTATCTTTAAAAACTATGAAATGGAAAGTTGGCTATTTGCTGAGCTGGAGTTTTACAACTCAATGAGAAAATGTCCTGTTCTCATGTTGAGTATAACAGGTTTTTATAGCTTGGTATGGACTGATTCTCTTAGCATGTAGCACACATTATGAGAACATCTTGTTTGGCTAGATTATACGTTTGGTTTATTCCTTAAAAATGGATGATAACCAATGCACACTCAAGATAACTGATTGAATAAGTCAGACAGATTATACTGCAAACACGCTGAAAGCACCTCTCACTGCAGTTTTGGCGAATACTATACATTTCCAATTCAACAGGGTTGCACTTGCATGCACAGTGTAATAATAGATCTGTTAGTATCTGAGTACCACCACTCAATTTTCACATTGTACAACCGGTCACCAGGTCACAGGCAGCACTGCTGCTATCAGGGTGTGCTAAATCCATGGATGGATACCAAACTCATCACCAGCTCACACATACATTCTCTCTCTCTCTCTCTCTCTCTCTCTCTCTCTCTCTCTCTCTCTCTCTCTCTCTCTCTCTCTCTCTCTCTCTCTCTCTCTCTCTCTCTGCCTACCTGCAGAATGCCACCTGTGCTATTATTTTAGGTGTGCTAATGGCAAAGCAGACACTCTGGAGAGGAGGGACAAACAGCAAAAGACAGGGACACTGAGACAGAGGATGGAGAGAGGGGCGAGGGCAGGTGAATGAGCGAGCGAATAACTGAATGAAAAAAAAGAGTCTGCCGGAGGAGTGTGATTTTCATTTGGTGGGTCAGCTAGCAAATGCATGAAGGTGACCGCCCCCCCACCCCTCACCCCCGCCCCTCGCCCCGCCCCTCCCCCATCCGCCCGTTCCGTCCCTGACCTCTACTGCACAGACACAGGAGGAGTTGAGGAGGTGAGGAGGAGTGAGGAGGATGTAAGGTGTGTCACATGTCAGCCAATCACATGGTGTGGGGGGAAAGAGTCTCACACCTCCCAGGGAGACTGTGAATTGATCAGCACCTCCGAGAGAGGGAGAGGGAGAGAGAGTGAGAGAGAGAGAGAGGGAGGGGCAGAGAGGGAGAAAGGGAGAGATAGAGGGAGAAAGAGAGGGAGGAAGATGAAGCTGGAGGAAGCGAGAAAAAGACGGCAAGCGAGGAGCGACGGAGTGAGAGCGGGACGGCAAAATGGGGAGGAATCGAAAGAAGAGAGGGAGAGCAAGAAAGAAAGAGGGAGAGAGTGTGGAAAGGCGAAGGGGGGGGGGGGGGAGGGCCACAGAAGAGGTGTGAAGACTCATCTGTCTGTTCAGGGGTGTGAGGTGGGAGGCTTGAGAATGGCCTCACAGTCTACAGAATAGCGGTAATGAACTCCTTAGCCCCAATGGTAATGCAGCTATATCAAACACAGGCTATAGGCCAGTGATAATCGCTTAGTGGCCTGGAGACTCCAGTGTCCCTACACAATGTGTAGTGAGATCATACATTGTAACAGGCATACACAACATAAAATGTTTTTTGTTCCCCGTAAGGAGAATAGGGTGGAATGCCATTTTTTTAACGACACCTCAAAATTAACAGTTCTGTATTTTTCTCCAAAGGGTCTATCATCTTCCCCATTGTCTTCTCATCATGGCTGTTCCTTGCGGCCCCTGTTGTCCTGTATTCACTCTTCCATTCCACACCTCTAACTCTCTCAGTCCGCTCTCCTCTTCTCTCATCCCCTAAGTCCTGCCCCTCCTCTCTTTCCCTCCTTTTTTCTCCCAGGATGGTGAGTTTGTGATCTTGCTTCCTCGTTTTAGAAGTCACCTCTGGAGGACCAACTTTTTACCTGTGACGACTGACCTCTCTGATTGTCACCTGCCATCGTGACCTGGCTTTGCCGCAGACTTGAGACTATTTTAAATATTATAGAACCAAAACAAGGATTTTATGTAATATGTTGTATTGATTACAGAAGACTATATTCCAAAACTGTCTTTTTCTTCAAATGGAAATTAATTAACATACATTGCAAATAAAGGTACTTTATTAAGTCTTCATGCCTGTGTGTACAATATGTCTCTGTATATCTATATCTGTGTCTGTTTACAGGTGTTGTGCATATACATGTTCTTTTTACGGTTGTGTGTGCGTGTGTTTTGTGTTCAATTAAGCAAGCTAGTGTGTATTTCCCAGTGTGTGTCCCAGCATGTATCCAATACTCCAGTTCAGGTTCAGGTTATCTGTATTGCTATGACTGAATGCAATTACCTCTGCACTGATTAGTGGTGGCAGAACCTCAAAGGCCAGTCCCTAAACACAGTTAGCCATTGGTAAGTGCATCTGTAGGTCACATTGTCCAACCAACGGCCCTCAAACCACAACACCCCCCCTCAACCCGAATAGAATTTCATAAACCAAACTCTGCTGAGTGGTCGGCTGAATGTTTGTTTGTATAGCTCAGTCAAAATAAATACTATGTTGTACCAAGACATATATGAAATACTGAGGGCATACATGAGGGTAGCTGAGAGAAAAATTAAATGTTCTCAAATTAAGTTATAAACCCCTGAACTTTTCTTATAGATACATATCCGGGCCATGCCAAGAAACAAAAAAAAGAAGCAATTTAGGGGTTTTCATGAAAACCCATTTTTGTCCTTGAAGATGAGGAAGAGGTTTGATGCAGCGAGACAAGGTTTTCCTTTTATACCGACGTGCAAGCTGTTACAGTGAGGCGGCGTGATTTGTGTGTGTATGTGCAAACGTATTCCATTTAGCTGCAGTTAATTATCACAACTGTCATAACTGTCACAAGAAAACAACAGATTATTCCTCGCAGGCGGAAGTTTGACACCTCTATCTTCGTGTCTTTTGTTCTTCACCGCTGCATGTTGGGAGGCACTTGACTGGATGGTTTTGCTCTTGGTTCTCTTCAGCCCTCGTATTTCTCACGTTCGAAAAAAACCGAGGAGCACTGAACACAATGTTCAATGTTGTTTGTAAAGAATTTGGCATTGTGAAATACATTTGTGTGGACAACACATTTGTTTATCTTCACTCACTGTTTAGTCCACACGTACACCTACACACAGACATGCACACACATACATAAAAGTCTGAATGTGACCCAACTCAAAGCGACATGAAACCAACACAATGTGGCTGTAGCTGTTGATGTAGAACTTGGGAGACAGTGTTGTATAAACACCATCAGGCAATCATTCAGGGCCCAAAAAGCTCTGGCTGCGTAAATACACATTCAGGAGTCATTCAGGTATGGAGGGGGTTACCAGAACCACTGGTGAGTTCACTTCACAGGGCCACACATAAACATTTTAGAGTTTGACCTTTCACCCTAAAGGCCCTGGAAAAGTGCCCGCTGAAGTCCCCTGCCCCATACTATTACAGACTGTGTATACACTCCTGGTCATATGTCAGTAATTCACCAGCATGTGCACGCAAGACACACGCACGCTAACACACAGGCCTGTGCACACCTACACACGCGCTCAAACATGTGCACACACACACTTACAAGGTGTCAGCATTCATGACCATAACTCACATCAAACACACGCACTCCCGTGTATGAACGCCACACTCAGACACACACATGCACACATCGCCCTACCATTCCCCCAAATAACACACACAAACAGATCTCCATGCACACAAACACACAGCATCTGTGTCTTTGTACCACGGCGCTGCGGCCGGCCCGTTGCTAGCTGACAGCGTCAGTGCAACCCGACCTGCCTTTAATAAAGCCCCTTACCTGCATTTACTGCACCGTTAAACGGCCCTCTTGTTGTTCTACCAATTTACCACACTATAATTGTGCTTGAGCTGCATATGGTTCTCGTCTAGTACCCACCTCAAGATAAAAGGCAAGGGGGCTGCGGGCCTGCATCGTGGGGGAGACGCGCGTGTTCACATGCATGGGAGTATGTCAGGGCAAATGGGAGCCCCTTAGGTACATGTCATTTGCCGAGTTCAAAAGAGAAGAATTATGAATGAGGTCATCGTTCGACCGTGCGGTGTAGTTTTGGTACGTACAGTGGGTTTGTGACAGAGAGGGTTTGAGTTTTCCAGTTTATTTTTCCTGTATCCCGTTCGTTCTTTCTTTCATAACGTTGCACGTCATCAAAATGGCCGCATTGTTCATGCGCGTTGTTCTTTGTATTTGGATGTGTTTCCTTTGAATCTGAATCTGAATCTCTGTGAATGTTCAAAACTCATTCAAAAAAGGGCTCATCAGGAAATCAATGTACTTGGAATATTATCCTTTACATTAGAACAACACAGAAACGAATGCTGTGGAATATCCTCCCCCCCTCGCACCAACACACACATACACACACCTCCGCCCCTCCGCCCCCTCTGTTGTACCAGCTAACCCCCTCTCCTGCTCCGACTCCCCTCTGCTGTACCAACCGTCCTCCCTGCCAGACCCAAGCCTCCTCTGATCCTACATGTTTATGAAAGTTAACTGGATTAGGGCCCCAGCTGGAGCTGAGTAAAGCCTCTCTTGATCATCGACTCACACCAGCATCCACAACCTGCCAAAGAAGTGTTGCCATCTTCCCTCCCCGGTTCTCTGTCACCTCTCTCTCTCCGGCTGCCTGGGAACTTCTGACAGCCCCTCTCTCGCATAACCAGGAAAGGGCACGTACCCGCACGCAAGTAGGGTGAAGTGCCTTGCCCAAGGACACGTCATGGAGCCGCAGCCGGGAGTCGAACTCGCAACCTTCCGATCACGAGCCTAACGCCTTAACCGCTGAGCCACGTGACTATTTAAGACGTATACGGACGCACAGACCCAGCCAGCACACTCATACGTGAACGCTCAAGTCGAACAGTGAAGCAAGAAGTACAAGGCCTCCGCCTCCAAATTAAAAAAGCAAAGGCTCAAAAGAGCTGCGCTCCTTTAATGGTTTCAACCACCAGTGGTTTTATCACGTTCTCATGCCCCCAACTGGAAAAAAAAAGTTCCTCCTTCTTAAATGGGCAAACAGAAAGATTTTAAATCCTCTGCATGCAGCTGCATCAAAGCTGACAATCTTCTCCCACAATTCATTTGACATTTTAGTCATTTAGCAGATGCTTTTATTCAGAGTGACTTACATCAAGTACAGGGACATTCCCACTGAGGCAAGTTGGGTGAAGTGCCTTGCCCAAAGACACAACATCATGTAGCCACAGCCGGGAATCAAACTTGAAACCTTCCTATCGTTAGCCCAACGCCTTAACCGCTGAGCCATGTGACTCGCCAATTCAATCCAATACACCCAATACAATTCAAACCAGAATGATCTTGATGTTAGCTGTATACAGATGTAAGCGTCAATGCTAACACGTAGGCCGAATGTAAATTCCACGTAGCAGCATTTCATAAACATCTTCAATTCTGTGGTTAGCATGATTCAGTAAGTATGATTTTGATTGTGCAGTGTTTGTTTCACAGCAGCCTTGGGGTAGTTGGGTCCACAAGAGTGTCGACTAGGGCCATGTGCTTTAATTGTGCATTGATTATTTGTCTATGAACTGTAAAAATGGCTGAGCGTGATGCTATTCTGTTGGGGGCTGGTTCTATGTATTGGATTAGGGTTAGGTTCAGGTAAGACTGTTAGCATCTAATAGCAGTGTGCATTGGTTGTCGCTGTGTCAGAGTGGATTAAAGTAACACGGCAGGTTGTTGTGTTATGGGCCCTAGGTACTGGCCGGTGTGTCGGCCCCTAGCGATGTGTGCTGGCTGGTTGTTGATTGTGTGACTCTGGTTGTGTGTCAGGTCTACTGGCTGCACACAAGCCGTGTGTTGGCTGATGCTGTGTTTTAGGCCTGCGGAGCAGAGAGAACTGAACTCTGCACCCTCAGATTAGCCTCTGGCTGATAGGATTAGGCTCTAATGACTGAGAGTTGGAAGACAAAGGGAGTTTCGGCAAAGAGGCTTAGATATGGAAGAATTAGCAGCAACCTTCCATTGCTCTTTCTTTCTGGCCCAGATTTCTCCTTGTACCCTCCTTTGCCTTGTTGCGACCTCTCTTTCTCGCCGTTTGCCCGTCTTTCTCGTTTGACCTCTCTTTCTTTACATCTTTGTAATGGTTTCCCCCCCTTGTTGCCTCCCGTTCTTGGTCTCCTGCTCCATCGCTTCACCCACTGTCCTGGTCTGTGCTGACTGTATCAGCAGACAGTTAGCATGTTTGCATTTGAGAGCACACAGAATTCAGTTGTGACCTTGACAAAGAAAACCAACACCGCAACACCGCAACTTTCCTTTCGTTTCTTTCGGTTTCAACTCTTTTTTTAAATATTATTATTTTTTTCTTCCCCCGCAAGCGTAATCTTCCCCAACTCCTAATTCCTGACAGTGAAAAGCGGTACTCCCCGCCCGACCGAACAATCTCGACAACAAACGTCAACCTCCCTCGAACTGGACGTCTTCAGCATGAACCTCAGGTCAGGGAAGAGTGTCTGGGCGGAATGGAAGCCTTCCCCTCCTACTCCTGCCCACATTCCACTACAGTTTCCACCTCCCTTCATCACTCTCCTCCTTATCTCAGTGCTGACTATGACCAAGATTACTTATTGATTAGCTGGGATATAAATTATTTCAAAGTGAAAGCTCAACAACACAGTCATTATAGATCTACTATTGACTGAGCTCTATATATCATCCCGTTTCCCCCAGACTGTGCCGCTGGCTGTAGAAATGCTCTAATAATGAGATGAGGATTTTTATGACTTTGGTACACTCTACTTGACCTTTTGGGCAAATGGAGGTATATAATCGTGAAGTCAGGATTTAAAATGTGGAGACCATCATGCACTTTGTGAATGAAGATATGGAAACTGGGAAACAGCTTAAACTCTTAAACTTTCTGTCGTTATTTCAAGTACAATTCCTGACTGCTAAATTAATCGATGAGTCTAATCTGGAAATGTGTCCTCGACAAAGTCTTTTTTGCATTTGCTTTATTCCCTCTGACTACAGAATAGGAGAAACTGTAGATTCCATGGTGAGCTTTTCAAACCCGGACCCCATTCACCACACCAAAGGTTTTATCTTCTCCTGATTTAAAAGAAAGAGATGAAAACTTGAGGAAAGATAGATGACCTCCCCTTCCCATGGTGCATTGAGGTAAATTCTTGTGTGTGTGTTGAGTTTTTAACAAGGCGTGAAGCTGCAGAGATAGGCTCGCCCCAAAAGGGAGTTTTAACCCACGAAGATGTCAAGGAGTTTAGCAAAGTGTAAAATACTTAGTACGCTAGGGAAACACAATCCCCACTGCTCTCTGTATAAATCACCATATATTGTTATTGGGTAGGCCAACCCTAAGCCCTTGTTATGAGTAGATACATCCAGACTCTCTGGTACTATCAGGCTTCATAGCAGACTCATCCAGTAATAAAAGGAGAAAGAATCACAGGGGCAGGGAAGAGTGTGTGTGTGTGTGTGTGTCAAAGACTGCTTAGTGAGGTAAGGAGAGGATTTGGGGATCAGCAAAAGGGGAATACCACGCCTCTTAAGCATGTATATCCCCAAAAAATACACTTTCTAACTTTTACTAACCCCCCCCCCCCCCCGCCTCAAAAACAAAATAAATCCCTACTCATCAGAGCATGTTTTGTTTCTTGCACAACAACAGATGTTTAAGCGCCTCGTTCTTTGAGACGTAGAAGACAAAGAAAAAATATTGGCTATGGCAAATATTCCAATCACATTGCTCCATTATTCCTAATCAACGTTACTTGTTTACGGTACTTCCTACTCTCTAAATTGAAACCCCTCAAAAAATATAAATCAAAGCCACACGAAAAACCTCATTTCCATCTCCAGCTCAAATCATTTGTTGCTTTCAGTTCCTTGTCTATTTAATGGATGAATGGGGTTAACAGACAGAGAAAGAAGGGGGGGGGGGTTAGAGAGAGAGAAAAAAAAACAGTTTCGTATTCCTGTAAACCTCAAACTTTTGGCAAACGGAAGAAAAAGAGAACTTGGCCCTAATTCCATCTCATGCTGGCGTTTGTGCATTTTAACTTCTCAGAGGCTGCTTTGGCAGAGGGCCTGAGCCTGTAAATTGGATATTAGAGGACGATATAAAGGAGCCTGTGTGCGCTCTCGTCCCGGGGTATTACTGCATTCAATATCCTTGCGTTTGCGTCTAGGGCTTCCGAAGCCAGGCCAGAAAGATCCTCATCTCATGAGGGCCAAGACTGTATCCATCGCTCCTTAACTTTTATGAAGCTCAAGCCCTACAATGGGATTTGCCAGGGTGTCTTTCCCCCTCCTCACCCCTCCCCCCCCTCCCTCTTCGCCCAGCCCACCCCACCCCCCACCCCCCACCCCGCCCCAACGCTCTTATCCAGGCAAAGGGATGTGACAATGCAGATATCACTGCATTCTCTAGGCTCCAAAGCCTCTGGCCTCCTATTTGAATACAAGCGTTCCAAATTGTAAAGTGGTATCCTTCCTTTTCTCTGTGAAGACAGCTCTGTGGCGAGATTTCCCAGGTTTAAGAAGCTATCTTTTCTTTTTTTCCCCCTCTTCCTTTTCCTCTGCTCTCTGATTCTCTCTCTCTCTCTCTCTCTCTCTCTCTCTCTCTCTCTATCTCTCTCTCTCTCTTATAAATGATCTCTCGAAACCGTCCTCCATCCGTTGCTTCTCCTTCCATCTCCATCTTTCCTGCGCCCATGAAGACCACCTCCCTCGTTAATTGTTTGTTGTCTCCCCCCCCCCTTTTCCTCCCCCTCTTCTTCCCCCTCTGTCCTTGCACAGGGCTTCAGCAGTAGCTCCCCACCACAGCACCCCCCTTAGGGTAATCCTAAAAAGGGGCAACGCCATCAGAGGGTGTGAAATTAAATACATTACAGCATTAGGGATTAAAGTGTTTCATAGGCAGTTGCTCATCCACATCAAACTTTAGCTTTTTTAAACCCTAACATTTGATCTAGGTTAGAAACCAAGGGATTGGGACACTCTAGGGTCCCATGGAGCAGAGAGAGGGAGGGAGGGAGGGAGGGAGGGAGGGAGGGAGGGAGGGAGGGAAAAAGAGAGAGAGACAGGCAGATGGACAGACTGACACACCTACTAGGAAAGGAGGGATTGGAGGGTATTTGGAGCTGATCTGTTGCTGACAGAAAAACCTAGTTCCAAGCAGAGAGACGTTGGGTGAGAAGGTTCTGTGGATGGGCATCGCCACAGAAGCATCTCCAGTTTCTCTCTAAATACGACCCAAGAGCTCGACTTTCGAGATTAAACTTTGTTTTCACAAAATTAGTTTACGAACTCATTCATTTGTTCAATTTAGTTTGACATTATGTAATCCTTACAATAGTATTGTACTGAACAAATCAAAATTAGAAAATTTCCAGAACGTTTACAAAACGTTTCCAGACACACAGCCTTTAACTCGTTTTCTGGTCTACTACACTGCTCGTCCACAAACTGCAAGATGCAAACTTGTGCGCCACTGCAAAGTTACAGGACCGTGATGATGTCAGAGGGAGGAGGAGGGGGAGACCAGGGGAGAGTCTCTCCAGCTGGGAGCGGTCTCTCTCCTAACTCTCTCCTAGTATAACGAGTCTCCGGGGGACTCCTGCTCTCCCTGAATCCACTCATCTGTTTGGACCTTCTGCTCGAAACACTAACAGTGTGTCCAGTTCTCCTGTTAACATCTATTAATAAAAGAAGGATTCTATAGGCGTTTAGGGTTTGGCTTTGAGAGGGAAATTGATGAGGTGGATAACGAGGACTTGAGGCCTGAACTTGAGTAATGAAAATGAACAAAGTTGGAAGGAGCATCACAATAACGATGTCGCTAAAGCACAACAACAATCAGGTGGCGCCATAAAAAAATCTGCAGTGTCACACAGTGGTCCATTGTTGATGACTGTGTACACTAAGCACGCATCAGGCAAAGACGTATTCCAATGGAAAACTCCATCTTGGTGCGACATTGACCTTAATCACCGAGGCCATTAGCCTAACTACGAATGTTAACCTCAGTCCTAACCTTCGAGTGTCAAAGGCTAACATCTGAATGACAATTGTGCTAACATACAGTATACCAATTACAGTGTCTATGAAGGCCATCAAGGCGCCTCTCTGAGATGACAGTAAGCGTCCATGAGCTGCCTTTTCATCTGCAACAAGTCAATCATCCGAGCATCGCTTCGCTTTGCTTACAGTAAACACAGATGCATGGTGATCTATGCCACGTGCGAACAGTCCAACGAGTTAGGAGGTGCCAACAATCACACCAAAGGGGAAAACAGATTAATAAAGAACTGAAAAGCGGGTGAAAGAAATATAAACACAAACATAAAGGGAATGGGGCAGGGGGGAGTTTCTCCTCTTCAGGAGGAAGGGGCTCTGGCAGTGTCTTCTTTGGCAAAATCTAAATGAGACTGTATAATATGGGGCCTTCATGGGACTGATCCAGAACATTCCCCCTTCACTGGTCTTTTCTTCCTGTTCAAATTGAGGGATTACCCAGGAGGAAGTGCTTTGATTAGACACAATGGGCATCTATCCTCTGTTGATTTGAGGGATTCGAGAGGCAAATCCCCGACCAAAAGCCGACACAGAGACCTGAGAGCGCTGGATGATGCCTGGACGAGGGGGAGCTGGTCGAGGGTTGTGGAGGGGGGGATGGTGGGGGGGATGGTGAAGGAAAGGATGAGCTGACAAAAAAGAGAGAGAGAGAGGTGGTTGCCTCGAGGAGGTTCTCCAAATGTTTTCGGGAGAAGATAAAGAAAAGGGGCCCTGGTTGTTTGAGTAGATAGCATGTGACAGCAGTGGGTGCGAGCCGGCCGCTGTGAGAGGGAAGGGAGCGCCATTTTGGAGCCCCATCTTCCCCCCAAAATTCTGATCACTGACAAGCAACTGGGTCCATTCTACCGTCCCTCCCTTTATATGGAATATTTGTACAATCCCATCACTATATGTCAGTGCTATTCGCTATTGTGCGACAATGAGAAATGACTTTAACAAGGGTCTGCATGTTATCTAAAGCCATATGTACGTTGCTTGGTTACAATGCTTATTGTCAAATCCCAAGACCCCACCCCCCCCCCCCCCCCCCCCCCCCCCCCCATTGGTCCTGCGCTCCAACATCAACATCAGGCTTCTCTCCAGCCCACTCAACAGCAAAAGGTAAACAACTGGGGATCAGGCCCAATTATATCATACCAGTTACCTCAGGTCCTCATTATGGCGCTTCAAGCGTCTCTCTCTCGCTCTCTCTTCTAAGCTTGGGTTACCGACTTTTCAAACACGGGTCCGCGGCCCTGGGCCTGTCAAGCAAGCCCCCTTATCCCCAATGAATCAGGAGCTCTTGTAAACAGTGCTGTGATCCGGTTTCTGGAGGGGGACTGAAGTTGCAAAGAGAGACAAACGGGTCGTAGGGGATTTTCGCCGGATTTACACGTATACTGTTTCAGTTAAGTTCCCCTCCCCAAGGTCGCTGTGTGAAGGGGTTCACCCCCCCCCTCTCTTCACACACACCCCCTACACACACCCCCCTACTACCCCCCCCACCACCACCACACACACCTTCCCAAGTCCCCTTCCCATCCCTTGGTCACTCTAACTCGTCCACCGCCCAGAGAGGGTTCTGCCACGGGAGGCACAGGGAGAGGGGGGACTTGTGGGTGCGGGAGGGAGGGGGTGGTTTGGGGGCAGGGGAGGAGAGTGTGGGAGGGTACCAGGCTGGGATCAACTGTGTGGGTGGAGTAGAGTTTAATGGGGGGGGGGGGGGGTGCTGCCCAAACTTCAAAGGAGGGGCTCATTTACATTCTTCAGTCCAGTCTCTGGGATTTGGTTTAATGAGCTGAGAAGTGGTGTTAGACAGCTGACTTCTGTGTCGGGGGGGGGGGGGGGGGGGGGGGGGGGGGTGTGTGGGTGTGTGTGTGTGGGGGGGGGGGGGTGCGTGCACGCGTGTGTACAGTATATATTAGGGATTTTCCCACCATCAATGCTGAACACACATGCAGATACGCATGCATGCACACGCTTACTCGCACACACTCACACACACACACAGACACACTCACAGACACTTCGTCTGAAGTCTTTCCAGCATTTCAGAACCTGGCCAGACTACTGCAGGCTGGATTTCTACTCATAACTCACAACTTGCTTCTGCCACCATTGCTACTGCTGAAATTGGTCAGTACAACCACATCCTTTGGCTGAGTATGCAGCCTCAATACTATCCCTTTATATCTGTGTGTGTGTGGCTTTGGCTGTAAACTATCCACTGAAGACTACTGGGTGATATGTGCAGCATCAAGCTGTATATCTTAGACTTTCATATACATGGAAATAACACATGCACACAGTGCTACTGTTACTGATGATACTCCGATTCAATTCACTACTTTTAGTCTCCACTCAGAAACATGCACACACAGTGACACACACACAAACACACACACAGACACACAGACACACATCGACATACACAGTGACACACACACACAGAGACACACCCACACACACACACGCACGCACGCACACACACACACACACACACACACACCCACACGCACGCACACACACACACACACACACACACACACACACACACACACACACACACACACACACACACACACACACACACACACACACACACACACACACACACACACAGTGGCCATACTCTCCTTCCTTAGTTTGACAGCAGTCAGATGCTTTTGCCAGCTTTTTTTCTTCTTGTTTTCCGTTTTTTTTCCACCGCGTCAGTGCGCTCCAGGAAGTGCTCCTCCAGGTCTCCACACTCTGGCAACAAACACATCCGGGTCACCGAGGAAGAGAAAGAGGGGAGCGGTCTCCTTTTCTGTCGTTTATTTGTCCCTGTGTTTGCTGCCTGGCTCCCCCTTTCTTCTCTATCTCTCTTTTCGTTCTATCTATCTTTCTCTCTCTGTCTACTTCTCTCTCCCTCTTTTTCTCTTTCTCACTTTCTTTGTCTGTCTCTATCAGCGTGCTTTGGAAAGGGTGGGTCGGGTCTGAAACAAGTGGAAATTTGCGAGGTGCGTCCATCTCTATCATCCGACCTCTGACCTCAAACCTCTCAAATCTCCACACCGACACATGCAAACGGAAGCACAACCCTCCATGCCTCCCGCCATCGCAAGAACAAGCTGTGAAGTATCCGACCGACCTTGTTAGTCGTCTCTGGGACGGAGAATCCCAGAGTCTGGCAATGAGAGCAGAATATGACACTGGTGTTAATCTCTCTCCCTGCGGGGACAGAGACAAACACAGGGATTCTGTTACCTCTTTCATTGGGCCCCAGCGGGCCCCGTCCCCAACACAGGATTACCGGGGGCTCGTGCAGCCGCTCGGCAAGTCTGCGTTCCTCCACCAGTTTTCCCGCTATTCCTCTGACATCATCAGCCAGGGACGGGGGGGACGGGGGGGAAAGAGCATCACGCTGATTTACAAGGGGAGAACAATTAGACGTCACATTTCTCTCCCGGCACAGTAAATAAACGGGCCGTGGGTCATTATTCGTTAATGACCGGCAATTGGAGCAAAATTAAACTTATCGTCAGCAGATGTGATGGCAAGGGCTCTGGGTTGGTGGCTCGTGGCCCAGAAGAATGGGCGATGAGCGTGGGGTGGGATGTGTGTGTGTGTGAGAGAGGGGGAACTGGGCGGGGAAGGGGGGGGGGGGGGGAGCGAGGGTATGCGGAAAAAAATGAGTGAGGAAGACTAACAAACTGGGAGCAGTAGCAGTTGGCAGGTTTTGTTTTAACGAAGGCAGTAAAAAAAAAAATATATATATATATATCAAGAGATGTGTGTCTGTGTGTGTGCGTCTGTGTGTGTGTGTGTGTGTCTGTGTGTGCAGACAGCACGCCATCGTTCTTTGTGCGTGCTCTCTGTGTGTGCGCGATTTAGCGTAGATAGGAGGACAACTCTATCGGCGAGCTCTGTTGTGCACCTGTCTAGAAGTTTCTTTGGCCATCTTCCCCCCTCCCCCCCCCCTCCCCCCGAATTCCACAGTGATTACACACCGTGACATCAGGCTGCAATTTATATCCAAATTAGAATCAGATGATAAAAGAACTACTCTTTTTCCTTCCTTTTTTTTGGTAAAGGAAAAAAATGCTCCTTCGTTCCTGCTCCCAGAGACATGACACATCTCTGCCTTGCTGTGAAGTGAAGGTTTGCCTCCCTTCAGACGGAGCTGAAGGAAAACAAACTATTTATGTGAGACGAACACAGAGATGGATGCAAAAACATGAAAACAAGCTGGGCATGGTATTATATATTTAAAGAAAAATGGAGGTGCTTAGACATGGCAGTGTTTTTGTGTGTCAACCGAATGTCTTTCTTTCTACCTCAGAGCCCCTACAGTAGTTATAATCCTAGCTCCCTCTTGTGGTAAATACCTCCGAATATGTTTTACATTCAAATAATCATAGACTGAAAGAAGAAAGGTATGCTTATAGGCGCCCAGCAGCGTTGAAATGTGTTTCGAAAGGTTCATTCAATGACAGATTTTAATATTGTCATATGTGTTACGTGGTAGGGGAACAAATCGAGGAGGAATTGCGAAAATCCTTTTTTCATGGAGCCTGTTCAGTAGTTCTAAGCTTTTACATGACATCTTGTTTCCTGACCTCCATCTACGGAGAACCACATCACCACAGGGACTGTCTGCGTCTTCCAGGAAGAGGAACCCAGATCTCTGGGCTTCCTGACTGGGTCTGAGGGGTACAAGACGCCGGGTGACTACCAGGGCAACACATCAGAGGAATGGAACATATGTTCACTGTCGAAAGTGATCCCTCTGGAGAGAAGGTTCTGGCAACCTTTCAGCCCTTGCGCACACACACACACACACACTATTCAGAGACACTCATGCACACTATACACACACATATACACACCGCGCACACACACACACAAACTATGCAGACGCATACATACACGCAGCGCAACAACACACACGCACGCACACAGGTGTACGAAAGGGAAATCCTGAAAAAACATCCTCCGTAAAGACATCCAGATCCAGCCAGAAATACACGCATTCCCCCGCGCACGCAGTCCAGCTAGGTTTAGCGTGTATTATTCATGAAAGAAAAAGATATTCAAATAATAATGAGCACATGCAGCAGTGCCAAACGGCATTTCTCCAGTTCACACCTCTGAGCCCGAGATGTGCATTAGCAGGACGGTCCTCCCCCCCATCCCACGCACATGTTTGGTAGAATACATTAACCTCTCACTGGAAATGACATGCTGATACAGACATACTGTCTATAAGTCGACTTGAGCAGACTTCAGAAGAGGCCCTGTGGTTGTTAGCGATTGTAACTCACATCACCGCACACATCCAGGAGAATTCCGGAAAGGATTGGCGCTCATTCTTTATGCATCTATTTCTACGTAATATTTCCAACGAAAAATTAAACTCTCAGCTGTTTTTTTTTTCTCCGTTCAAGACCTCGTCCTAAACCCTTTACGACCCCCAACAACTAAAGCTAAGCAGGAATTTGTGTTACCTGTCAATCACTTTGATTGGCAGACAAGTGTCAGAGGGGGGAATGTCACAGGCAGATGAGAGTAGACCCGCAACCACAACCTATCTCAATATTTTCCATCTAACCCTGTCGAAAAACCCCTCTCTGGTTGTTTAAATTCTTATCATGTTATGCCACAGGGCCGTGTCATCTTAGAAAGTAGGCCCCTCAAATTCATTCCTTCTGTCTCCCTCTCTATGGCCTAAACAAATTATTAGAAATGCCATTATTTCTCCATTATGCATATATCTGTTGGTGCTGTGACTGGTGAGCGCTGAGGGGGAAGTGGTTTGGGCAAATGGGTTTGGTTTAGCCAATCAAGGGCCAATACCTCTTGTCCTCAGCACAGCTGGGTTTTCAGGGGTCCTTAAATTGATCATCATCAGGCTGTGATGGCCTCTGTTTCGCCTGTGCTAATGCCGGACCATATACAGCTGGACCTCTGGCGGCTTCGAAACACAAACAAGCGACATACTGTCACGCGGGGAAGCTCTCTGACGGAAAAGGAACACCGACATTTGCTCTCGGCAGAGATGTCAAGACCTTGAACCGGAACAGTCTGGAGCCCCAGACACACACATACCCCTCTGGACCCCCCCCCCCCTCCCCCCACCTCACACACAAACGAAAACACTCGCTGCCATGCGGATCAAAAAAAAGCCTCGATTGAGACATGTGACAGGGCCTTGGCTGTCACACCCTCTACCTTGGGAAGCGTCCGCCGAGCGCCGGCTCTTCGCACTTCATCCCCAGCCCCGCCTCTAACGCCCCTCTCCCCGCCCCCCACCGTCCCCCCCCGTCCCCCCCCCCCCTTCACCCCCATCACCTCACCAAACACCGCTGGCGGTTGGCAGATTCTTCCGCCGGCTGCGTGACAGGATTCAACTTCACGCCGCCCGCGGTCGACTCCCTGCCTTTGGGGCCTGACGTCCACGCTGACGTCCGCCCTCGGCGGCCTCTCGTCCCCGCTGCGGAGGACGGCCCGAGGACGGAGGCTTTCAGAGCCTTTCATCTCCCGAACCCGCTAACGTTGCCCTTTACGAGTGCGTCCGGGATTCCTCCTGCCCATTTAGAGATGGGCGTGCGGAGAGCTGTGCATTAGGGAAATCGATGTGTCGTATTTCCCGCCTGGAAGGGCGTCTGGGTTATTTCGGGCTAAAGACCGCTCGCGTTCTAATAGGCCCGTATATTTCTAATGTCATGATATCATTTTTATGACCTCATCCGGATTTCCTGCAGTTGGCTGCTCTATAATCAAGATGAGTTCATAACTCACTGGGGACTGTTGATTTGTTGTCACATTTTGGCTTTTCCTTTGAACAGGAATATTCGGAGTGCTCCCGAGAGGAGATCTGAGAGCTGATGCAGCGTTTGGACCAACTTGAAGACGCACCAGACGCACGCAGACGATCGCAGGCTTTTTAGGAGCACGTTTGGTCGGATACAACGTAGTCCAATTATGTGAAAGCATAAATGCTGATTCAAAGGGTTCTATTGAACAATGATCTGAAACAGCAGGCTTGGAGTTCCTAGTTGAGGCAAAGCACATTCACACACCAAACGCATCTATCATGCATCCACGTGTGGCTTTCTCTATCAGGGAAGGCCTTTGTATTGAAGGGAGTGTGTGTGTGTGTGTGTATAACGTACAAGATTCAGTGTGCCAACGTGTTTATACGAAAGCATGGCGCGGACAGCATGTGTGTGTCTGGTGCGTCTCCGTGCGCACGTGGGCGCGCATTTGTCTGACATTTACCACATACCGATGACCTCATTCCCCCCCACTTCGCTCCCCTGGTGAGGGCTTCTGCACAAGGCTCGGCAACTTCAGCGGGGTCGGGGCCATTGTTTTGACCGAGGGAGCCGCGCTCACAATGGCAAGAGGACAAGATGGAAGACCCAGCCCCCCCTCCCCCCACCCCCACCCCCCACTCATTCACTGACTGAATCTTTCCTCCCCAGACTGATGTCCCCCATTTGTGTACAAGCCGTCCTACAATGACGAATCTCTCGGTGGATAGATTGACCTCTTTCGCAAACGAACAGCGCACGTATCGCCTTCCGCAACCCTAGCGCAGACCAAAGCCGATCGTCCAGAATCGGGGACCAAATGCACCATTCGTGGAAGATAAAGCTAATTACAGAGGATGCTTCAGTGAATATTTTTCCCCCCGGCCAAACCAATAAACAGCGGTGGTGGTTTGACGCTATCTCTAGTTAGAGCTTCTTATAGCTTCTAGAACTTGTATCCACACAGCTGGACTGTCTGGGGTGTGACTGCACCTGTCAGTGTGTGTGTGTGTGTGTGTGTGTGTGGGGGGGGGGGGGGGGGGAGGGTCATTAGGTCCTAATGACTTGGGTAACAGCAGTGTTGTCCATTCACCACTGGCAGCTCTGCAGCCCAGTGAGACAAAATGTCACCACTGAAAATTAGCCATCAAACACAAGGGCAATTTTACCAGCAGCTAAATTGCTAAATAAGTAGCAAGGCTGTAATAGGTGGCAATCTGGGGGTAATCTGATGAGATCATTTGGAAAAACGTCAGACCTGGGGGCCCGAGATGGGGGAGAGAATTGGGTTAAGAATAGCGCTTGCGTGCGTTTATGGGGAAGTCTGTGTGTGCCTGCCTGCAATGAGCGCTTTCATGATTTTGTATCTGCATCTACTTGTGTGTTGTGTATGTACGTGCGTGTGTGCGTGCGTGTGTGCGTGCGTGTGATCAAACGCCACTGTTATCCGGACTGATGTGGCGATCCGAGAAACATGTGGACACAGCTGTGGTGTCATGTGACCAAACAGGGAAGTGGGGGGGGGGGGAGGGGGTTGGCGGGGGTTGGTATTATTGGTGGGGGTACCAGATGCCAGCTGGCATGAGCACAAAGGAGAAAAGAGAGAGAGAGAGAGGGAGAGAGAGAGAGAGAGGGAGTTTGAGAGAGCGAGAGAGAGGAGTGACAGCGAGACAGAGGAGTGAGAGAGAGAGAGAGAGAGAGAGAGGAGGGAGAGAGAGAGAGAGAGGAGGGAGAGAGAGAGGAGTGACAGCGAGACAGAGGAGTGAGAGAGAGAGAGGAGTGAGAGCGAGAGAGAGGAGGGAGAGAGAGAGAGAGGAGTGAGAGCGAGAGAGAGGAGGGAGAGAGAGAGGAGTGAGAGAGAGAGAGAGGAGGGAGAGAGAGAGGAGTGACAGCGAGACAGAGGAGGGAGAGAGAGAGAGAGGAGTGACAGCGAGAGAGAGGAGGGAGAGAGAGAGAGAGGAGGGAGAGAGAGAGAGAGGAGTGACAGCGAGACAGAGGAGGGAGAGCGAGAGAGAACGACAATTACTGTTATTCATACCAAAGCCAATGGAACAGGCCTGGCACAGGCCAGAACACACAGGGACAGATTCATGGAGACAAGTGTGGATAGAGATGGACCAAACTGGAGAAATATGCCTCCCTAACCTGCCAGTGTTGCTGTAGGAGAAAATATCAACACAAACACGCGTACTGTATGAACCTGTACCCACTAACAACAGGCTGAAAGCCCAACTGTTACACCAAGAGGCCTTAGAACAGAGGTCAAACTAGAGCCATAAGGGCCAAGAGGATGCAGGTTTTCAAGTCAACCAAGCACTACTCCAGCTGATTCCACTAACAAGTTTCTCTACTTAGTGAAATCAGATGGTTTAGTGCTTGGTTGATGGGAAAACATGCACCCTCTTGGCCCTTAATGTCACTAGTTTGACACCAATGCCAGAGAAGCATCATGGTCAAGTGTAATAACAGTCTATATGTCTACTCAACTTACTTATTTTTTATACTGGACTACTTAACCGGACTACTTAAATTACTTATTTTCTTATTTTTTTATGTCTGACTTTATCGTGCCCGCCTATTGCTATTGTATTTCTATTGTTATGTTATTGTCATTATGTATATTACCCTGCAACTCTGTGTGCTATACTTTACCCTGCTGCTGTTGTGAACTGCAATTTCCACCCCCTGGAGGACAAATAAAGGTTCATCTAATCTAATGGTGTAACAAGGTAACTAATATTTCCTGCAGGAAAATAAACAAGAACATAAATATCCTCATCTTGAAAGCTGCCTGTGCTCGTGTTTGTCAAACAGCTCTACGTGTGTTTCAAACAGCTCTACGTGTGTTTCAAACAGTGTCCTCCATGACATAGTTCCTGCATTCAATTATCCACCGCACTGTACCCATGTCTCAATCGTCGAACAGAGTTGTATGGCTTCACAGCCTAATCTCCCCCCACTTATCCCAGCCCACGTTAGTGCCAGCGTACAGAAAGTTGTTAAGGAGAGGCAAAATGAGGTCGTTACTGGAGGTAGGCTCATCTCGTCTCAGTGTGTGTAATTAACATTTCACAGTGTTTCATTCGATGTGGTTAGACCGAGTGAGAGGGAACAACGAGAGCAAAACAACTGTCTCTCACATTGTGGGAGAAGCCAGATCGTAGCTCCAAGGAGGGGTGCGATCGGTGACACTTCTCATCACCAAAGTCTCACTGTCAGGACAAGTGCCATTCAGAATCTATGACAGGGGTCGGCAACCCTGGTCCTAGGGAGCCACTGTCCTTAAAATTTTAGCCTATTCCCTGCCCTAGCACACCTGATTCTAATGAAGGGTCGTTATCAAGCTCTGTGGAAGCCTCATAATTACCCTCCATTAGAATCAGGTGTGCTAAAGCAGGGAAACATCTCAAAATCTTCAGGATAGTGGCTCCCTAGGACCAGGGTTGCCTACCCCTAATCTATGAGAAAGCACTTACAGAGCAGGAGGTATGGACCTGTAATATTGTTTTATCCTTCCAACCAAATGATTCAATCACAGCAACTAATGGATCAAGCAAATGTAGTCAGAATTCGGAAATCACGTCGGGAGGTTTGGGTTTACAGACAGTTGATTCACACAGTGTGTGAGTGTGCGCATGCTTCTTTTTGTTGTTTTTTTTTCTTCCTCCAAGGCCTCTCTGGATAATGACAGGCTAAGCTAAACCTAACCTTCCACTCCACAAAACACACACACCTCTCTGGCGGCCACAAGAGGCTGGATTATCCGTTTACTTTAGGGAAACCGCCAGCCCTTCTTGGACGGCCAGGCCTCATCTCCCTCAGACGCCAGACTCGCAGGGTGTTGATGGTGGCAGACAGACAAGAGAGGAATTCAGGAAATATGTGTCAAATTACTTCTCACGTCAAGGGCCTCATACCTTTATCTGGCTGTGACCTCCGGCTCGCCACTCTCACCCTTTCCTCCCTTCCTCCCTTCTTTCTTGAATCGCCTTCCTCCAGTCAGCTCCTCTGCAGCCCGCAACTCATTCTCTCCTCACCTCAGCTTTATCCCTCTCCCCTCTGGCTCGTCACCTCACCTCTTCCTCCCCTCCCCTTCCTCCCCCCACCCCTCCTCACACTCTCCCTCGTACGCTGCAGGGAGGGAAGGCTATCATCTGCCACCTCCTTAAGAGACATTTAGGGTGATAGGGCCTGCATCAGAAAAAGGTTCTGTGTGAGACAAAATGGCGTGGCGCAGGGGGCCAAACCTAGTGTGACAGAGAGGATGGGATGGTTCTGGAAACGGTACTTTACATTGTCTCCGGAACATTCCCCTCAGATCTGACAGAAAGCCGGTACGGAGAAAAGCAGCTGGCCCAAAGATAATGTACAGATGTTCGCAAAACAGAGAGCGAGCTTACCTCTGCTCTGTATAGTGAAACGTGTAGTCAAATACTGCCATCTGTCCGTCTTTTTTTTTTAAGAGTATGAGTAAAAGAGTAAAACATTTGTAAAGATTCACGAGAACAAGCCTGAGAAACACGTTGAGAGCCAGGGTTAGTGTGTGTGTGACCAAAAGATTTACCATTGCTCGTCCTCCCCATTCTTAATCGGCTCCAGATGCACTGGTTTCAAAGCCGACACTTATTGCACAAACACAAACACACACAAGCACGAGGCTAGTGTCATAATCAAAGTGTAAAGGTTTATTACATTTGACCTACCAAGCCTATGCTAAACTATGTTAAAATAGCCCTTTGGACCAGAGGCATAGAGCTTGGGGAAACATGGAAGATTTTATTATTCATGACCCACCCATCTCCCATCTGGGGAATTTTTATTCTATTCCCATGTTAAAATTTGCATGGCTGTCCCACTGATGGGATTCAATGATTTAACACTGGGCTCATGGAAAGCAAGTAATTAAGGGTAATTCAGGATTTTGATACGTATCATCCTCCGTCAATAACAACCTCCATTGACCCCTCAGAATGGGACCAAGAAAGTGGTCCATCAAAGGGCAAATAAATCGGGATGGTGTATGTGTGTGCGCATGTGTGTTTATAATAATAACGACTGATAATAATATTCCAGTCAGCGAATAACTTAACTTACGAAATCAAAAGTCCTGTGATATAAGACACGTGAAGTAACATGACGATTGTGAACAATACACACCTTGAATGACGAATCGATCAAGCCTGACGGTGCTGACAGAATCTAGCTTCCTATAAAGCGCCCAGGTTCAGCCGTGCACATTTGCCTGTGTGTGTGGAAACACAGTGTGTATCAGTAATCATTTATTTACAGGGCTCATTCAGGGCTAATGTGTTTATGAGGTAGGCCTGCTCCCCCAAACTCTGGTCAGGGGCAAATAGACGGAGAAACCTTGCGCTACTTATCCCCCGACCGCATCAGAAAGACTCAAAAATTCAAATCAACATTAAAATTGTTTTATGTGTAAGTAAGATTCAGTGAACTCCATTATTTTCCCCACTATTTGCTTGAATAATTTAGGGAAGATGGCTGAATTATGGATAAAGTGTACAGTTTGAAGAACGGGTTCATGTGGAGCCTGAGGCTATAGCCCAGCCTTAATGATGTCTGGAGACGGTGAAGGGAGAACTCGTTAGCTTCACAGTCATTTTCAGAAGGATTAAAAAGATGGTTCTAAAAGCAACGGGCTGGACTACCGAGGCAGTCGGAGGAGAACCGTCCTTCCGTAATGAAAAACGTGGCCCATAGTGCATCTGTGTTTTGACGGTAAGCACAACTAGAACGCCCAGAGAGGCATTTGAAAAATACAATTTAGACTCCAAAGTGTGACATCAAGGTCAGGTGCCACTTTGCTCTAGTATTGAGGCAGTTAAATGTATACGATGAGCAAAGCCACATACTTGGTGTGAAGGCACCTTAAAGTACTAAAGCATTTAGTCAGGTGACCTCCATTGACCAACGAGTTGAATGTGGAGGAATCATCTCTTAAACTGACTACACCGTTGAATGGAGAAAGCTTGAGATAGAATTGTGTTTGCAATTACAATTGCAGGCCAATTAAACTTTCGAAGTGAATCTGTTGCGCCACCATCCTGAGGTGAAATAATTGTTTGCAGCGAGGGTTTATGTGAACCAGTAGCTGCGGAATTCAAACACACACACACACACACACACACACACACACATAAACACTCCTCCAGAGCCAGCAGGAAGTCTTCCTGTTCACACGCAGTCTAATAAGGCAGCCAAGCACAGAGAACTCCCTTAATTACCCGCCTTCCACTAATGATCCTATCATAAAGCCATTAGCAGTCTAACACCATATTAACATGGTCCAGCCCTCTCCAGCCATGTGGGGTCGGCACACCATAGGCTATAAACGCAACACTAACCATTTCCACCATGCGGTTGTGCTGAGAAATCGAATCCAAGTGAATTTGAAACCAACTCTAAACCACGCATGGCACAGATCATAAAGGACAAAGGCACGTTGCAAAGCGATACCTACTCATGGGGAGAGACACACTTTTGGGCGATTCAGGAATTGTATTTCCTTTCCCATTCAGTGAGCGTTTATATGGCTTAAATCGACGGTTTTATGGTTTATATGGTTTAAATCGAGATCCTCATTGTGATAGATATACATCCTGTATCACGACGCATGACAGTGTTGCCAAAATGAGGTTTTGTAAGAGGCCACACCTATACCTCATTACCCTATTAGAGACAATCCTCTTTCCACCAAGCTTGTTGACAACATATGACGCTGAAAAAACCCCCCAAAAAACAGAAGGAAAAGTTGCATGCAATCCGCTCCGATCCATAATTGATAGGTTTTTGGTCCCGCCGGTGAGTTGTGCAACAGAGATTCCAGATTGTTCTCTCCTTTATTCATACCCGTCATGGGGCGGTAGGATATCGGGGGGAGCGGGGCGGAGAGGGAAGACACAGCACACAGATGTTAGCGCAGCTGTGGTGCTCAGTAGACGCTATGGCTAATGGCTAACGGCTAGGACACGAACATACTGCAGAACAGCCAGCTCGCCCACCTGATTTGGAGGTTAAAGCAGAGGTCAGACCTGCTGTAGCTACAGGAGTTCCACTAAAGAGAGAGAGATGAGCAACAGTGGTCGTTACAGGGAGTGAAAGAACACATAAGGACCAGGTAGAGATGGTGTTCCTTATCATAATCTCTCCTCATCTGTTTAGTCAGTTACCCCTTTTTAATACCAACCATTTCATCCATACATCCACTGATTCCAGATCAGTGATAAATTACCGGATTTTCGGGTATTTATCGTCTCAAACAAGTCAATTGAAACTCACTTTAAAATGATCACAAATTTAATTGATTTTAACCAATACTGTAGTAGCTAATGAACTTATCCAGCATTCCCTTTAGAAAGGAATAATTAAGGCAGAGAATAGGATTCAGCTCCCTTTCAGGATTGAAAGAGACAACTGTATTTGCAGGAGACAAATCCTTTCTTCTCTTCACAAACGCAATTGCTGTAGACATGTTCCACAAGACAATTGTTTTGTTTGATGACTCTGTCCCTCACACACACACGAACACACACGCATGCTCGTGAACACATGCTTTATTGTCATACTCTTATAATGGAACTGCTGGGACAAGGTGGTAAATAATGACCTATTGTCCCAAGCACTGCTAACTCAAGGTATGAACCAACAATGAAGACAGAAACAGTCTTCATTAAGACGCACAGCTGTCCTCCGCCACGCTGCGTTGCTCCGTCCAGCCTCCGCCATTCAAATCCGATGCTAATCAACGCCTCTTTTGTGTACGCGGACAAAAAAACACACACAAAAAAACACACAACAACTATCGTGGCCAAGAGCCATTGTTTCGCCTCATTAAAGATTTTCTCTCTTTCTCTGTCAAAGGAGGCTTTTGTTGGTTCAATTTCAAATAAGCTTTCCCGCGTCTGTGACCATAAACTCGCTTTCCTTGGCCGCTGTCGAATATCGTTCCTCACATTGACATGTGGCTTGTGCATTACGGCGAGCATGATGTAGTTTAATACAGTTGATGTCTAGGCAGCAGAATAGGGGGTGGGGGGGTGGGGTATGCATAAACGGGTCCCACAGCAGATGTTGACTGGCTTTGAGGAAACGCCGCACACGCGCACGTCGAAAAAAACTGGGGAGGCGACATCTGATCTTTTCCCACCAACCTCTCTTGTCTCCCTCTACAGTGGTGACGGTAAGGGTTAGGTTTGAGCAAATACACACGTGTGGACAGTATTCGTATCGCGTAACAAACATTTTGCCGTGCCTGCTTGGCATCCATTCACGCCCGCTAAACGCCCGCACGCGCAAAGAAGGAAAAAACGTAGTGTAGCGTCGGCGTCCTGCCTCGTAGGCCCTTCCCCCCCGCCCTCTCATCCCTCCGTCGTCTCCCCTCTCCTCAGAGCAGTGTCTTCCTCCCCTGTCATCCTCAGGTCATAATGTAACATGACACCAGCCTGTCGCAACACGGTCAGTTGGCCGACCCCGGCGTTTAAGTCCAATGAATATCATTTGCTCCTGGTTGGTTCCCCCGGTGCTTTGAAAAGCTGCCACCGCCAGACCCAATAAGCGTTTGCGCCTGTCATCTCTCCAACACACACACAGACACAGAGAGGCACAAGACCCGCTGCAGCAGGCCGAGGCCTGCTATAATACGCAAGCCCTCTAAAGCAGTGGTTCTCAACCCTGGTCCTCAGGGCCCACTGTCCTGCATGTTTTAGATGTTTCCCCCTTCCAACACACCTGATTCAAATTAATTGTCATTATCAGGCTTCTGCTGAGCTTCATAGTGACTCATTCATTTGAATCAGGTGTGTTGGAAGGGGGAAACATCTAAAACATGCAGGACAGTGGGCCCTGAGGACCAGGGTTGAGAACCACTGCTCTAAAGGAGAGCAAAGGCAGAGCGGATGCCGGCACCCTCAGCCCAAAAAGAGACGTCTTTTATACTTCCCCGAAATTCCCAGAGAGCCTCTCACGGCTGTCAGATCTTAGCACTGACATCCTTCAAAAAACATGCACACCACCCCCCCAAGCTCACCAGTGTAGTGGGGGGGGGGCGGGGGGTGTGCGGCTCCAGACCTCAGGGGTCTGTTTAACCTCCCCTGTCCTCGCACATCCACAAGAGGCTTTGCAAGGGGGACCACTCCAGGGACACCCCCCGCCCCCCCCCCCCCCCCCCCCTGCCCTCCCAAGCAGACCCAACCGTGCTTCCCCCACCAGGGCGTCTGGGAATACGTGGTCAGAAGGGGTTGCGAAAAACAGCGAAGGGAGCTGGTCGAACAAAGATAAGGGTGGGAGAGCCGGGGGCTGGCTGGCTCCCGTCCCTGTTGGAGGTCAGAGACGGGGGGAGATGGGTGTCAAGTCGTTCTGGGAGGACGGGGGTAGCGAAGATCACCAAAGCCAACCATGTCCATTAGTTGGGTCCTAATTACCCACCTGACTACAGGCACTTGTTGAGATGAGGAGGTGTGTGTGTGTGTGTGCGTATTGAAGGTGGTTAAACAACCTTTTTGCCAAAAAGCCAACTTTAATGAGAACCAATTTAGCTATGGATTCGCATTCATGCTAATAGGGGAGTATGTGATCTTGAAAGATCCCTGCTGGTAGTTAAACCAGACCATCTCTTTTAATCTTGAAAGTAGTTTTATCTTGACCACTCCACCTTTGCGAATACAAAATACCTTGTTCATTAATCTTCAGCGATTAATGTTCTGCTTAAAGGTGTGCCAATTACAGCTAATGGATATGCATACAGTAGGTAAAACATAGACCCCAGGGTCTTTCCTGACCATGTGACCTGACTAGAGAACTCACACTAACCCTACCTGTGATTGGTTTTAACCCTGTTCAGTTGGCATGAATGGTTTCAGCACGCGTATAATCACCCTCGTTTTTCACGTGGGTTACATTCCAAAAAGCACCCATGATAAGTGAAATCCGTGAAGTAGAAACCTTTATTTTTTACAATTATTATACTGTACAATTAAATTTAAATTAAAGATTCATGCATTCGGTAATGCCGACTTACAGCCGCACAGCTTTTACCCTCCTTTAGCATGTCCAGAAGTTTAACTTTTTCTGCGACTGTTAACATCTTCCTCTGCCTTTTGGGTCCGACCGCAGGTGCCTTTGACATTATTGGTTAAGAGAATTTGCTTGTACCAGAGACATTTACCTGTATTTTATTTGGCTAGCTGTTTTGCACGTGTACAGTGCATACAGTAAACCGCAACGTTATTGACGCACAGGTGGAGAAGAAGCAGAGACTGTTCAGCCAATCAGAATGCAGAACACAATGCACGATTAAAAAAAAATGTGAAGTAGCGAAACCGTGAAAAGTGAACCGTGATATAGAGAGGGATCACTGTATTCAACTGTTTTCAATCGATCGTTTTCTCAATTTTCGCATTACGCCTGCCAGACCCTTGTCAATGGCAATTTCTGGCAGGCAGCAAATGCGGGCAAGTAGTAGCAAACGTACCGCACTTGTGCGCTCAACTTTTGTCACTTAACTGAAACAAATCACTCTCAGCGCAGGAAATCTTGAAGCAACTTTCCTGCAAAACGCAGGAAATGTATTTTGCTGCCAGACATGCAGGATATCAGAGCAGATTTGCAGATAGGAATCGGCAAATTGCTATTCCATTAAGTTACCGTTTATGAAGATAAAACAATTCTTTGATGAAAAAAATGAAAAAGTGTGATCCAAGTGCAAACAAAGTCTGTGGCCCACTTCAAGCGACCAAACTAACTTGCCTGGGGTGCGAAGGAGGAAGTATGGTATTGATATTGTGGAAACCAGCCGAGACTAGGAGCCAAAGTCGTCTGGCATTGGAAAATGTCAGCCAAGACTACATCCCTTGACTCTTTGAGGAAGGCAGGTGGGCCAATTTGCCACAAATTATCTCATGCCCAGAACTCTGGGAAATGTTCACACGAAGTTCCGAAATATAATGTCTTGGCAAAATGGACTGTGTCGCTTAATAGTTGAAAGACATGACATGTATGCAGTATTCTGATGCCATGACCTCATCTCTCTGGAGTTGTATTAGAATCGGTTCAAACTTAGGCAGAGGCAGCGCCACCCAACCTGGACAGGTATCTCATGCCTTATTTTCTTTAAAGGATTTCTTTCTTTGAAGGATAAATGTTCACGCAGTAACACAATGTGCTGAGGTGTAGGTGAGACTTTACAGAAGTTACAGCTTGTTGTTGTTGTTGAACAGTATAAGTAGCTTCTGGATTATGACCTGAATATTTGCAATTTGACACTATAAGGAGCCCACACTAAATCTCTCCCAGATCACTTTAGATCACTTTCCTGTACTTTATATTTTGTATAATACTGCTTCTCAACTGTACTTCATATTTGAACTGCTACTCTGAGTGCTGTACTGTATCCTGCTGCTGTTGCAAACTGCAGTTTCCCCTCTGTGGGCCAAATAAAGGATTTCTTATCTTATCTTAACCAAGGAAAACTTCGTTACCAACTACTGAGGAATATTCACAAAGCAAGATGTTCCTGCCTGATCACTGGTTTACACTTCCGCCTGGTGATTGCTCCCCACTAAACAGCCCTAAACAAACTCCTTTAAAGCCCTGATGAATAAGTTAAAGGATAAAAGCTACATCAATACCGTTCTTGCACATTAGCTGCACCAAATAAATAAATGAGGCGGCGGAGAGTTTGTGCATTCTTCCCAACACTGAATGAATCTTAACAGGGCACGTAAAAATAACTCAACAGAGACTAATTGTGCGACTTGTTGAATAATGGATCATGTTGAGGAGGAGGGGGGCTTCCTGGAACTGGGGCGGGCACGACTGTTCCCCCCGCTGAATGTGCCGGTTCCTCTGCCTGCTTGTGCCTTCAGGTAAAAAATCTGCCACCATCCCTCCCTCTTTCCTCCGCCCTCCCCATCTTTCTCTACCAGCATCTTCCCCACCTCCTCCCCTCCTCCTCAATGGATCCTGGAAGCTGAAGGAGTCGCGTCCAAGTTGGCGATGCGCTGGTTTGGCTTGGCAGCAACCTCGGGTATAATTACTGTTTGGTTGCTGCTAATTCCTGCACAATGTTGTCTTCAATGCAATTGTGCTTACAGGAAATAGTAGACAAGAACCAGAGGACAGAAATAAAATATAGACAACACACCGCCAGTAATCAGGGTTCTGAGTAATCCAAGAACAATGAAAATATTGGATTGCTGAATGGATTACTAAAGCACGTAATGTTTTTTATTAATTAAACAGATGTGTTTATCCAAAGCGACATAGTGCCCACAGCGTATCAGATAGGCATAATTCTACAGTCTTTATGTGGCCAGAGTAAAATAACATTCTGTGTTGGGCAACTGCATTGGAAATTGCAATGGAAATACATCAGCATTCAATAGAACTGCATTGACATTGTCGTCCTCCTCTTGGTCAAGCTACACTTCAGGTTAACCAAATTGCTCCCAACCATTAGAAACTAAAGTAAAAATCCTGAAACGTTGTCAAACTCATTTAGAAACTTTATATAATCCTCTTACTCTTTTCTACCCAGAAGTCCAAAAGGCTTTATTGGTAAACATCCTTGTCAAGTTTGTTGGTTTGAATCTAATATTGCATCAAACTGAAAGCCATTTTTCGTGAAAACTGAAATCTCTTGGCTCTGACTTTACATAAATAGCCGGGCTCATCAGAACAATGTGTGCAGGTGATGGAAGAATGCTTTATCTTCAAATCTGCTTTTGTTCCCTCCAACAAATAAGCGCTTGTTAAAAACTGCTTTGTTCTATAAGGTCTGTAAATCCACGGGAATTAGAATAGACGGGATAAACATTCATTTGAAGAACTGTAAGGGATTTCAGCTGTTGATTTTTTTTTTTATCTCTATGTAGATTTCTGCTGCACCTGGTGTGTGTAATTTCATGGGACACTTTACATTTTGATGGAACCCTTTTCAACATATTTTGATTAAGCACAGATTGCTTTTAATTGCTTGAACAGATAACTTTATCTTCAGTCGCCTTGATTTTACACTCTTGTCTCAACCTAGGCGAAGATAAGGAAAAAATCTTGATGTAGTTCACCAGCGACCCGTTCAACCCCCCCCCCCCCAAAAAAAAAAAATAACCAACATTATTTTAAGAAAAACTTCAGGAGTTTCCACCAACGTGTAAGCGGCTGAGACCGTGATGGAAATACACAGGTGAGTGTTTGGTATGTTGGGTAGAGAGAGTGCAATGCCTGCTTGGCTGCGTACGCGGAGTGGTTTTATCACTGCCCACCATCTTTTTTTAATTTTCCCCTGCTGATTACAGGACCGGGGCATCTCTGATCTGCGCTCAGCCAGCTGGTTGGAGCACGCGGGACGGCGTTCATCACTTAGCCTGCCTGACGCCCAATCTATTCTAATTTGTTGCAGAACCGCGCTGGAGATGGAGGACAGATAAAGCATCCTAACAAAGGAGCAGACTTTAATGGGCGCAAACCCAAACACTTCCTGACAGGATCCCTAAAAGCAGCATCAAAGCGATGAATGCTACAAGCCAAGAATCAGCCGAGCTGTTTGTACAACTCGGGATATGCTCAGCTTTCCTGCACAGTAATTGTGACTGGTCAGGCATTAGGCGGGATGTTTGTTAGGTTAGTTTCTCACTAGGTTGCTCTCTGGTGAAGTAAATGGGAGTCTTCGTCCAGGAGACTATGACAAGAACCTTATTTGTAAAGCATCTAAAACAGAACAGACAATTACGATCAATGTTTCATGTAATCTTATAACGTTGTGAGGTCTATTTGTCTTTATGGTCTCATGCTTACGGTCTTAGACATCCGTCTACCGTGCAATTAAGCTTTTAGACTTTAGGGCACTGAGCAGATCAAGGGGTTTGCTGATAACAATCACAAGCATGTTTTGTTACTGTAAGTTTACGATGACGTCACTTTTCCGGAAATTATGTTTCCGATTTGCTCTGTAACAGTCAGTTTAGTTCAAGTGTCTTGGAAAGTATAACGCTTTTCTTTATTTGAAGACGTTGAAGTTGTGTCTTTGGAATGGAATTCAGAGGGAAACAATGCCACGTTCATTTACATTTTAGAATGTGTTTAATTAAATATAATGTAGACACACTTGTAATTACCCCAATTTTCTTCTCTTTTTTAACACTAAAAAAATTGCTATTTTTTCTTACTGCCCTCAAAAATGTTATGTAAGCAACACTGACAGGAGATCTCTTCAACAGATAATAGCTGGGTTCAAGCTTACGTTTCCCCAAAACTTACAAGAAATGTTTGGTTTGCTATCTTGGCATTGTAATGTTTTGTGACATTGGCCTGTTTAAATATTCCCCTATTATGATCAGGGGCTGGTAATGCAGGGGCCCATGAATAATTTGAATGCATTCGATGGACTCTAGATTATTTGAAGCAAGTTCTGCTTCCGGCTTGCAAGGAGCCAGAGGATCCAAAAACGCCATTAGCCAGGTGGTAGGGCATGAATAAAAAATAGCTGAACACGATTCTCCAGTCAGCCTGCATTGCACTCCAACCCCTGTACCCCCCACCCCCCCCCCAAGCACCCTCACCCCTCCCATCCTTTCCGTGACAGAAGGTTGCCTTTTTTTCCTGTCCTTATGGAGATTTTTTTGGGGGGGAATGAGAGGAACCCAGTGTTTGCTCCGGACGACCCAGCGGCATCCAAAGCAGGCGAGCGATCTGGATAATGTACAGGTTCCATCAGCCCCGCCTGCGTGATACGACTATCATCCACAGATGTTTTCACAATGTTTTACCATCCTCCTTCTCGGAGCGTGAGTCAAGATGTGTGAATTAGATGGCGGGCAGGGAAAATGCACCAGAGACACTTTTGGCGAGCGACGTTAGCGAGCTGTCACTGAACCAAGGTGCTGCAAGAATTTTGACGAAAAAAGGGTTGAATTAGCATCTGGGTTAGCCCCCAACTCAATTCACATTCGCTGAACACTGCTGCTGCTGTCACTGGTTCTGGGATGTCGATAAAACATATCCATTTAAAAACCTGCAGGGTGATTCTTTTATGATTTCGGTTACATGGGGTGACTTCACAGCCGAGAGAGGAGACTAAGTATTTGTAAAATGAAAAAACCTCCATAGATAAAGAAAATAGGAGGACAGGTAACAGACGATGGGAGGTGCAATATTGAGATGCCAAAAAAAGAATGGAACAGTCAAATGATTCTGACAGGGAGGTAAAATGTTGTTCTTTTCAACAAATCTATATCAGAAAAAAAAACTCCAAGAGCATGCCTAATTCTAACCTAAACCTGCTAATACACATTAAGGTGTTTAATAGAAAATGTTTAGTTGCTACTGCTCCTAACGTTTTAGTTAGGAGCCGTAGCTACTCCCCCCTCCTATGACACAGCCCCCTTCATCAACCCCTCCTCCACCAGAGTCAGGCCTCATTGCCCTCTTGTGTGTGACACCGTCTGGAGGTGCTTTGGTAGTGTGTGTCTACTCTCTTCATCCACAGCCAGCTCTCACACCTACCCTGCACTCTGGCAAACTTCACCCCAGCCAGGGAAGCTTACACCTGGGCACACTGGCCAGAAGCCCGGCCTATCGCACCCAGAACCCATTGGTTCTAGAGCCAGCACCAACAGCTGGCTCAGTGCAGAGAAGCCTGGAGGCCTCAGGACCAGATGAATCACCGCAGATTAATATTTAACTCCTGACTCCTTGCTTCCCTCCAGCACCTCTCCTTCCTTCCCTTCATCCCTCCCCTCCCCATCTCTCACTCTCTTAGTCCATCAATCCATCCCTCCCTCCTGCAGGTGAGTCTGCCTGTGCTCCTCCTGTAGTCTAAATATGTGATGGGTTGCTTTTAAAAGATGTCTCTTTTTATCAAGCGGTGTACAGAATGTTCTTAACTTAATTCCATCTCGTACTTTTTGCCTTTTCAGAATGTTGGGGCTGACAGTGGGGCCATGTTTTTTGTCTTTTCTTTCTCCCACAGTCCCATTTTACTGCTAAAAACTTGGACAATCAAATATCAGACTTTAACATCTCACATTCAACATTTCATGCCTTCAAACGTATTTCCTCTCGTAAACAGAGGGTTTCCGATCCAACGCTGAAGTAGGAAGCCCAGAACAGACCCTGACCCTAACCCTGACCCTAACCCTGACCTACAGCCAGGGTCAGAGTCATTTTACTATCGATCCATCATGATGACTCAGCCACTGTGTGTAGTAAAACAGGATTCTATGACCCTAACTGTCTTTATCTGTGTCCTTCTCGTCTTATCTTTGTGCATCTGTCTCTCTCCCTGTCCCATGCTGTCTCTGTCTCCCTGCCTCCCTCCTGTTCTCTCCCAGTTCTCCCTCCTTTCTGCCTCTTCCTAGCCATGACCGTATATGTCCGTAAAGATATATCGGCCCCCTGTGGTTGACTCTCATTCTCATGCATGTTCAGCGAGCTCCAGCCATTCGAGTGTACATAAAACCTGTTCTTTATGGCCGGACATAAAAGAGGAAGGGAGGAAAAAAGAAGGAATGGATTTTATTCTGTTCCTTAAAGGAGAGCATCTAATCTCCCTTGTAGCAGATTAACCTTTGAGGCGCCCCTTTTTTGTTTGTCTTCTCGTTGTCTCTTTTGGTACTGTAAGTTTGATCATAAAGCCAATTTTGCCCCGACTAAAAAGGGCAACCCCACTGTTATCTGGGTCGCATTGGAACGGAGAATGAATTATGTTTTTTTCTTTCTTTCTTTCTTCTTCTTCCCTTCCCTTTCATTCTTTCTTTCTTTCCTCATCATCCTTTTATGACTGTGTGTTCTTCCAAACCATGGTGGATCTTCGCTGAATGAGTAACCAACCAACGGTGCGGTTTGGAATTGTGGGAGTTCGTGGGAAACGCCGTGGGTACGGGGGCTTTTTTCGGAATGACTTCCTGTCTGGACGATTGAGAGGCTCTCAGGGGGCGCTCCGGCGGCGCCCCATGCCTTCCCTGAAAGGGCCTCAGCGGAACATTCTGAGCTTTGTACAGGGAAGTGGTGAATGCACCAGCAAGACAAGTAAAGCCCACATGAGCCTTGGAGCCTCCATTGTCTTCCACGCACAGCCCAGTCTAGAATTATGAATATGCATATTCCTACAGGAGAGCAGTCATTTCCATATCTGTCTCTCCCACCGCTTTCGCTTTCAAACCGTCCTCCCTCCTTTCGTTCGAATTTCAATTCACTATTTCTAAATGAAACTGAAGCGCTCCACATATGTAAGGTCAATGTGTTACCCCCCTAAAGGTTTTGTTCACTTGTGAGATAATTACTTCTTTGTCCGCGAGATCTTGTGATTATAGATATATGATTATTCCGGTTGTGCACGGAAGGATGGAACGGTGCGGTGAGTCTCTGTGGATTCCGAAAAGACAAAAGTACTTAAGTGCTTGTATTTCCATTAGGTCACTACCATATCATTTCCCCTTGAACTGTGTTCTGTAGTTAAAATGCTATGCGTGTCAGGTAGATGATCAAATCCCACGGTGTCAGCAGTGATGCCTTCGTTCCCTTGCCAGTGCTCAAATGAAACGGAATCCTTAATGGCCTAATACAAACCCACTCTAAATGTGAATTACATTACACTTCAAAAGATCTAAAATAGCTGGTATTTTTGGGTTGAGTGCGAAGAATTTAGATTTTTAAGAGTGCACGAGACATGCCTGTGTGACAATTCAGTTAGAGCTTTCCTACGTGTTTAAAATATGAGGTTTTCGGTGGACATGAATGCTTTGGAATGCATATATACACGTGCAGCAGGGAAATATTTCTCTTTGTAAGGTCATAGACCAAGTCACTGAACGGCCTCAACTTCCAATAAGAAAAGGTACTGTATAGAGTCCTATACCTAACCAGATAACCTATGGTCCCTTAACTGAGGATTTTATGCCATGATGTACTGTATATCAACTATACGACGTAAAATAAAATGAATTTCAGTAGAATACTCTATAATGAAAGCCCAAAACCATGAGTTGCTGGAACCAGAACCACAATTCTTTATGGATTCCCTGCCTTTGTGTTTCCGTATGGACAAGCTATTGCACATGATGTCTAGGTACGACTTGACAGCAATGAAGGAAACTCAGAGATGCGTGGCGCTGTTTAACCAACTGCATTATTTAGACATCCAAAACAAAAACACTGAAAGTACTTTATGTATCAACTGAAAAGGACAAAACCTCGGCGACGAGCTGTACATTTTCCCAACGAAATGAGTAAAAACACGTCCGTCCTGTCAAATCTGAGGCTGACGTCATTTATTTCCATATAAGTACAACTTCTCCTTCCGTCAGTAGGAGCACCCGCGTGTTAAAATGTTCCCCGGTGTAGGGGCGATGTTGAAATTGGACCGCAGGAAGGCTGAGGTCACAGGAAGGGGTGCTAACTAATGCACCCCTCTGGAAAGAGACAGCGGCTTGTCTTCTACAGTAGACCTAACTGTAAATCCACCCCCCCCCTCCCCCACCCCCACCCCCACCCCCCCCCCCATCTGGTTTGGCAGCGAGCCCCGCTGCCTTGCTCATGGTTTCCATTACTTTTGCTTTTGACAAACACGTGCGGACGTGCACACTCGTGCACGTAACCCCCTCCACACGCACGCACACACACACACACACACACACACAGCCCTCCACACGCAAACAAAACACACAACCAGATGTTAGACGCAGGTCCCAGGTAATTCCTTTCATTTTCAATCAAACAAATAAATGTGCACCGGTGTCGACGTTTGGTCTTCCTCTTAGCACCAACACACCTTTTCCCTCGGCCTATATCTCGTATTCATTATCCAACCCTACTCCTCGTCTTTGATACTCCCCTCACCCTCTTCCCTTCTCTCTGTTTCCTCTCTTTTCCTTGTCTTCATCTCTCTTTGGACTCGGGCAGAGGGGTGGTGGGGTTGACTGTACGACGGTTTGCTCCAGGCAGAAGAAGTAGGCCAGGATTACTCTTGCTGGGTTGTCCCCAGTGAAGCGTGTGTGTAAGGGGGGAAGGGCTGGGGGAGCGGGGCGGTAAGGGAGGGGGGTGGGGGAAGAGGAGGGAGACCTGGGAAAGAGCGGGCACACAGGCTGCCCAGCCAGCAGTCAGCCCGAGCTGGACATATGGAGACGCAGGATTGAGCCAGCAGGTATTTTCTAACGTCTGCTCTCCCCTTTGTTACATGTTCCTCGCTCCTTCTGCGTTCTGTGTCGATGCTGCCAGAACTGAGACCTTTCAGGTCAAACAGAAGAGAACTTGAAAGAACACGAATATCGAATTCCAAAGATGCAGTCGATTGTCGTCAATCTTGAATGGAGCTTGGATGTGGGCCTATAGAGGCCTGCGTAGGCCTTACTCGTCATACCGACCGTGTGACGATGAGTAGACGAGTTCCAATCAACTCCTGACGCGCAGTCAAGGGGACACAACGTTGGCGCCTCATGCAGTACGATGAAACATAACGTGAAAGTCCAGGTGAAAGTGTTTAAGCGCTGAGTAACGCATGCAGCTGCGCTCCAGGTGAAAGTGTTTAGGTCCCAAAGAACGCAGCCTCACTTAGCCCCACCCCCCCCCCCCCCCCCCCCTCCTCCTCCTCTCCCCTGCCCCCATCCCTCCCGCAGCTGAGCTTGATTATGCTGCTTGTCTGATCCCCCTGGTATGGCCAGGTTAACCAGAGATGTCCACCCCATTGCTTTGCTCCCATCCTATCTCATCATGTACATAAAAAAATAAAACATAATAAGCCACAGAAAAACATATAATAAGTTGCAAGATGGGCAATTACATGACATCTGACCTCATGAGCAGTGATGGCATTGCTTGTATTTGTTGGGTTTTGGTTCAACTGTACCGAACCTTTCCACTTCAGAGTCCTCTACCCTGACCTGTAAACTGAAATAAGAACAGAAGGATTGAGGGTTTACTGTAGAGCTGTGTGTGTGTGTGTGTGTGTGTGTGTGGTTGGGGGGAGCCAGGTTACATCAACTTCAGCGATGCGCCTATGGGTTTCTGCTGGTTAATTAGCCCTTGCTCTTTTTTTTCTTCTGTCTGTGGGCCTGCATTGATGGAGGATAATCTTGCTTTTGACGGGGGGAAGGGGAGCGTAGCGGCCACTAATCAGGGAGGCTGAAGTGAGGCGGAAAACACCTGTTCTGGGCACAGGTGTACGCCTCAGCACATGGCTGCATGCTTACGCTCGTTTTACTAGCCTCCTTGTCTCTCTCTCTCCCTCTCTCTCTCTCTCCCTCTCTTTCTCCCGCTTTCTCCCTATCTCTCTCTCCCTTTTTAACCTACTCTCTTATCTCTCTGATCTCTTCTGGTACCTAAACCGCTTTTTATTGACCCCCACCTTTCTCTCCTGCTCTAACTTGGTTGTGTTTTCCTCAGACAACACTGTCTTTGTTTCTTGCCTTCCATTGCCTGTCCTTTAAAAGTCATTTTCTTTGGGATTTCTACTCCATGTACTTTCTGCAAGGCTCTTCTCCTTCCCTCATCCCAACCTGTCCCCTGGCTGTCTTCACCAGGACCGAGCCAAGAGCTGCTACGACAGAGAACTGTCCTTGTTACCTGGTCTAATGCTAATGCTGTCGGTTGTTGTCCACCATGTTAATACGAGATGTTAACCTGTGAAGTGCAGGGCCAAAGGTGTTTTCTCAACAATAAAATGCACGCCGGCTTCTTCAGAAATCGATACTGGCGGTTTTCATGGTTACAAGCTGGCCGAGCGACGTGCGATTTTTTTCTCTCCACTCTTACCCCCCCTCCACCCCTCCACCCCCCCCCCCCCCCCCGAAAAAGTGAGAAAATTGCTTTATCTCTCTGTCCTGCGAAGATGTGTACCTGCACGTCCTCTCCGCCCAGCCGGTTCCCCTTCCTCTCCCCTCTCTTTGTCTTCATTTGAAACAGCCTTGCGTCTGACTTTTCGCTGGAGGAAGCAGTGCGGAGCTAATGAGGTTAGGCTGTTACTGATGCATGAAGCAGCGTGTCTGCTTTTTGTCAAGACCTTACCACCAAAGTCAATTTACCCGGGGCTCGGCAAAATATAATATTTCTCTAATCAGATCAACACAGATATTACGTAGGTGGACTGTATTGATATGAGAGGAAATAATTAAACCTGGGTCCAGAAATAATTTCACCCTCCGTGCATTACTGTAAACCCCATAAAAAACATGTTCTCCCTCCCCACCCTGTCTCCCGGGCTGTGAGAGATAAGGAGGAAACCAGGAACGCAGATAGAAGGATGAGATTCTATTTGCTCGTCCTCTGTTTCTGCTCCAGTCTTTCAGCGGGTCCCTCACACCCCATCTACCCCTACTACATCATCATCACATCCAAGATGGCCGACCGCTTTTTATCAACAGCAGTTAGTCTCAGGGTCAGTGAGGACTCGCAGTATGAGGTGAAATGATCTGTCACAGGACTCTAGCAGAGAACATATTCTAGTCACTGTGTCAGCTGAGTTGCATGTCGACCACAGGTGTTAGACTAAGGGCAAAGGGCCACCATGTCAAACAACATTGTTTTTTCACTGCGTTCACTTCTTAAAGTGGGTTAAATTAATGCCAATTCATGAATATCATATTATTCATGATGGTTCAGATTCCGAAAGAAAGAAAGAAACAGAACTACCGTACATGATTTACAGTAAATCAACAACAACACACAGTTGCCTGGCAAATTCTCATAATTTGAATAAAGAAGTTTCTTAGTACAGTCATCAACAGCTGATCAACAGTCACTAATGACACATTCGATACGATCCATACGATCACCTCGGTTACCCCATGTGTACGTTTATCAGGTGTGTGTGTGTGTGTGTGTGTGTGTGTGTGTGTGTGTGTGTGTGTGTGTGTGTGTGTAGTTACGAATGACGCTGTTAGCTTAGGCACAGCTCCCGGAGAACCATAATCAACTGAAGTAAGGTTTTTGACTGTGACGTTCTCAATCAAACAGCCCCAGACCTCCTGAAAAGCCTTCATCGGCTCTCACTGGGGGGCGGTAAATTGGACCCACCTGGGTCACCGCAACACTTCATACCCCAATACTGTTCTCCTCACCCCACAGCAGGGGCGGAGACATCCATGACACAACCTCCCTCATACCGTCGACAAGGTCATGGTAATACGGACGGAACCTGTGCTCCAACATGGACAGGCAGAAGCGAGCGTTCCCCCTGACAACAAGAACAAGCCAACAAGTTCGGTTGCGACATATTTGCGCACGTTGTCGAGGTGACCTCCCAGGCGATACAACACACTTGATAACCATTCCAGCACTAGATGGAGATGAAATGTTGTCGAATTTAAAACACAATATACACTGATAAGGCCCCAAATGTGATGAATTGATCCTGAATGAGCAATCCCTCTTGGTGTGTAATTACTTAAGTTCCATTTTAGGTTAATTATTGTCATTAGCGTTGAATGTTCATCGTGAGCTCTTCATTCTGAGAAAAGTGGCTGAAGGATGATATAAAAAAGCATGGAGGAGCCAGTGGGAAAGACATTATTTTGGGGAAGTGAAACTGAAAAAAAGCATAAAAACAGCTGAAGAGGGAACAATTATTCTAATGATGTGACAAATGCAGATGCTGCAAATGAAACGTTGTCAGCTAGGTTTTCCCCTATCGGCTACTGTGGGGAGACAGAGAATGGCAAATAACTGAAAACTACTGAATCTTCGTTGTGAAGTTTTCATTAGCATTCCAACTTTAGTTCCCCGTATCTGGTGACCTTGTTGAAGGGTCGACAATTTTCCATGAGAAGGTTGTCACGTGATTGAGAGATGGATTCACCGTGACAGCATTGTGTACTCGCGTTTACACCCCAACTCCTGTGCGTTAGTGTGAGAATCAAAGGTGCATGGAGAGAGATGAAAAGATGGAGGACGAGGCTCCAGGGAAGAAAAGAGGGATGGATCGGGAGGTGGATGAAGGGATGTTCTGCTCCCCCTCCTTTTTCCCCCTCAGTGGGGCAGCGCACCGTGAGGAAAAGCTTGTTAAAATCCTAATAGTCGCTATCAAAGGCTATTGATTATCTTTCCCGCCCTGTTTGGGTGACAAAGTGAGCATTAGCTGAAGTCATTGTGGGCGCAGGAGGGCTTCTTAAGGCGGCTCCTCCTCAAGGCTGGGACCATTCCCTGTGAGGAGAGATGGGAATGGGCAGCTGACACGTGCGCGAACACGCACACACAGACACACACACACCACTGTCCATCCACCCCAGTAGCATGAGCTAATCCTTTTACCAGTCAGGGATCAAACAGTGAGCCAAGAAGCCTGTTGGCCCTGTCTTTAGCCGGAGACAAAACCAAGCAGGCAGACGTGTGTGCGCGCGTACACACGCACACACACAAACACACCCTCACCTCATGAATTGGTGTGTTTCAGTACCTCTCATTTCAGCCATGATGAACACAGATCTATACTGAACAAACCACATCTCAAGGGACCTGGATGAACATTCCACCAATGTAGAGAATAACAAGAACTTTCTGAACATGTGCATCGGCCAATGAGGAGCATGAAGAGCTGCATAGCCAATGAGCTTTCCCCCCGGTTTAAGTGCATTTTACCTCGAGCGGTTTTAAGTTTCAGTGAATACTAACGAAATTCTATAAAAGTAGGATATGAGCAGGGTGTGTGTATGTGTTTTTGTGTGTGTATGTGTGTCAGAGGTTGGGTAATAGGAAGAGAGATATACATAAGGCATGATAACAACCAAATTAATGGATGTCTAATGAAATATTCATTCTGATAAACCTTCAGATTCAAAATGGGCTCGGCTACATGGAATTTTCAAAAGTCAGAAATAGTGTTTGTGTCCTCTCCGCTTGGTTGAACCGCGCGCACACTTCTCCACGGCAGAGAGAGAGAGCTGTGTTCCTCCGCTGTACACAGAGCATTGTGTTCCTTGAACATTTGTGCTTCTAAATAGGGAAACTCTGAGACCACTCCGCTTACCTCAGCATCTCCAAGATGTTTCTAGGTTGGCAAGATCTACTTCTGTTTGCATTTGAGTCACTTGAGACCCCCGCAACCCCCCCGAAGGGACACGTTGAAAAGAGGTTCCTGGGTTGATTAAGAGCTTGTGTAGGAAGGTTCCTGGGAGTTTATATGGGACGCTTAGCCTATGTAATCTTCCTTAGATCTACAATTCGTATTTCAGCTAAGTGTTTGCTTTCAGACATCTGGAAAGCGTGTGAGGCAGTGTTCTCCCACAGTGACGTGACTCCACAGACCCCTTCAGCAGTGAGGGATTTTCAATTTATTCATGATGCCGACCGCAGTGATGGAGAGGGATGTTCATATGTGTGTCTCTGTGTGTGTTTATGTAGATCCAAGCATGACAGGAAAACACCCCTCCACTCTATATCTCTCAATCAGGACCTGCTCAGCGCCTTGTTGGTAAATAGGGGGATTATCCTTTGAGGTGTGTGGATGGTATCGAACTGGCTCGGCCTTCTTTCATTCCTCTGAACTGTTCAACTTTGATACATTCAGCAATCAATCAAAGATTGAATGCATCAGCACAAGTAGGTATGTTTCTTTGAGAGCCTTATTCAGTCTTCACACATATTTGGATGAGCTTTGCAGTTATGGCATTGATCAACTCAGAAACATGGACTTTGGCAGTGGCATTGACAACTATACTGGAGGTGTTGTTGATGGTTTGACTATCAAAGTGGAACAGGGGCAATCCAGGAACGAATGTGTCTTTTATTCTTCTTGAGGCCCGATAGAACCCACTGGGACCATCAAGCTGAAGAAGAACGTTTAAAAGAAATGGAAGAGTAGTAAAAAAAAATCAATTATCTGTCGGTCTGTCCGTCAGACTGCCTGACTATCGGTCGTCCTGACTCTTTTTTTTATCATGGTCTCTCTCTGCATCTGTCCTTGCCATTGCTGTTAAAACAAGGTTGATGGACGACTAATCAGAAAATCAATTAGGCCTTGACCCAGAAACAGAGCCAATGGAGGACGGAAATCTCTTCCACCATTTCCTCCTAACCCTCATGGTATGAAACATGAACACCACTCGTTTTTCACTTACATATATACCCAGTGTATAATTATTTTGTTCTTTGACACTTTTGCCATGGGAATCCTTCAAACTGAATCCACTAAACGGTCAAGACAATATGCAGTGTTAAGGTGATAGAGTCTATGCGTGTTTATGCTTGGTCACAGTACAAAAATGATTAAATAATGAATGTGATTTCCTCCTTCTGTAAAACTGCCCCCTCTATACTATTTTCCCAACCAAAATGTCCTTATTCAGTAATCTCCAGAGCCAACCCTGTTTTCATCCCTATTCATCCTCCCAAAACTGGCATGAGAGAGATCGTTCTGCCATTGTTGCCCCCTCAGGGAACTAATCTGTTTTTGCAGTGATGGAAATCTCCAGTCCACACAACGCTGTCAACACACTGTCAATGGAGGTGTCACTTCAGGAAGCCTCTGCATTGTAAGACGGATAATTTAATTGGAGAGGCACGACGGTGTGTCTTGGTTCATCCCTGGGCCTTGGTTCTGTCCCAGCGCTGGCTCCGCTCCTGGAAGGTAAACTCATCTCCCCAGTCAACCCCCCCCCCCCTTTCCTCCATCCTCACCACCTCCCATCTTCCCTACTCTCCCTGCACCGCTTACCCAGCGCGGTGGATTGCTCACAGGCCTCTTGCCCTGAACGAGGGCCCCTTCATGGGGGAGGGAGGGCGGGGGGGAGCCAGAGGCTTCATCAACTCTGCAGGGAAAGAGGCGGCTGGTCGGAATGGGTGGGTGGGTGCGGGTGGTAGGCTGAGGAGGAGGGGGGTGGAAACCCGAACCACCATTACCTGGGAGTCGTCTCAGGCGGGCCAGCACCAAATTAGTCGGCAGATAATGAAGCTGTCGTTTGATTGGAACAGAACTCGGCCATAGGGGGTGGGGGGGTGGATGGGGGCAGAGAGGTGGCTCGGGCTATCCAGGGAGGGGGGGGGGGGTGGGCTCCCTGGGGCATGAGAAACACGTCTTTGGAGGGGCTCCCTTCACCAACGGACGCTCTGTTCCTTGGAGATTCTGGCATAGTTTAGGGTTGAAAGATGAGCGGAATGAAGAAAGAAAGAGAGAGACAGAGAGAGAGAGAGAGACAGAGAGAGAGAGAGAGAGAGAGAGAGACACTGAGAGAGAGAGAGAAAGAGAAAGAGACAGAGAGAAACACTGAGAGAGAGAGAGAGACAGAGAGAGAGAGCGAGACAGAGAGAGAGAGAGAGAGAGAGAGAGAGAGTGAGACAGAGAGAGAGAGAGAGAGAGAGACAGAGAGAGAGAGAGAACGCCGGCCACATTCTTTCGGGATGGCTGCTTCAGGTGAATGAGTTTGGAGACGCTCTAAATTAGACGCTCGCCGATCTTTACGTGACCTCCTTCGCTCGGGCGTGCCCGTGTCGCACTCGCGCCCTTTTACACCACGGAGACGCAGACCCGAGCACGCAAACACACACGAGCGTACGATCGCATGCAAGGAAATAAACATGTATGTTCAGTTACGTGCCAACTGCACACAGGCACACACTCAACTATCCCCCTCTCTTTCTCTCTATAACAGTCCAAGCTGTAGAATAATACAGGCAAAAATAGTTTCCATTAAAACAGCTTTGGGGCGTTTCACTTGTAAAACGAAAACAGTGTTTTTTTACTTCCTCACTAAGGTTTTAACATACTGTGTCTAAGTCTAAATGAGAGCATTCATTGGTAATGTATACATTACATTTAACATACATATCTGACCAAACATTTTAGAATTAGTATAATATATATAATATTACGTATTTGATGGCAATGTATGTGTTGAACCGGAATGTAACCATACACTGACCATCGCATGCGTGTGTTTATTTGTGTGTCTCCGCACAGTTGTCACGACAACCTGTGCCCAGTGCTCCTGGCTGCCCTCCCAGCTCACACAAAGCTGTTGTCGGGTGAATCAGGAGTGTGTCCACCCGGCCTGAGGGGAGCCGCCACCGCTGACAGAACGCACAAAGACCCCCCGCCCAGCCTCTCCCCTCCGCCTGTTCACCCTCCATCCTGCCCTGACTTCCCTCCCTCCTCCCCCCTCTGTCTGCTGGAGGAAGCTTCTCTCATCTCCATGTCAAGGTGCTCCTCCGCTGGACGGGGCCTGTTTCGCAGAGCTTGCCGACACAGACGCACACACTTTGTCTCCGTGTCTTTTATATATAGGTACAATTATATATATTAATATATATATATAATATAATATATAATATTATATATATATACAGTATATACTTATATTATTGCAGAATATCAGCAAAAATGGCCTTTTTAGGAATAACAGAAGATACAGACTGATAATAAACTGTTGGCATTGCTTCTGAAAGTGAGGTTTAGTACAGTGTGAAAGCCGTCATTCATGCAGGCATATTTATTAGGCTCAAAATGATGTGGTGAGTTGGTTGGAACAGCTGCCCCACACAGTCACATGATAGTTTTGCTTGGTTATCCGCACGAAAATAGCCCCTGTGCTTATTGCCCTTTCTAAATTTAAACGTAAACTGCTCGATGACTGAATTATAACATTTTTATATTCAAGTTATTTAAAGTTGGCACTTAGTATTAAGACATATGAAACACCAAATCATTATCTCACCAAATGATGTCATTAACTGGATGAAAGAGGGCAAATAAAGAGTGGTCTGAGAAAAGGCTCTTAAAAACCTTTAATGAACCCAGCCCTAAAAGTCCTTCCCACAATTCCCCTGGCCTTCATTTCCCCCTTTCCTCTCACCTCCTCCTTTGCCAAAAGTGACAGTGTTTAACGGTTGGGAGGACTCTGGAGTGAGCCTGACTCTAATCAAAACGCTTAATCTACAGGGAGCCTGAATCCTAGCAACAACTTAGCCAAAGTGGTTGTGCTCGGCAACCAAGGACTGCCGTGGCGATGAGTCCCCTAATATATTTCCGAGAATGAGTGTTTTCTGCCTATTCTGGCATATCCTTTAAGTATTTTCGCAGCTTTAGCTGTTTTCCTGTAAGGTAAGAGAGGGGCTAATGGGGCGATGGAAAACGAGGACTCAACAAAGAAAGGAATGGAGTAGGTGAGAAAGCGAGAGGGAGAAAGCGAGGGACAAAAGCCAAAGAGAGGGGGGTTCATAAGAAGTGGTGAGAGTGATACAGAGGAGAGGGTGGAGAGTGAGACTGGAAGAGGTTGGATGGCGGGAAGGTTCGGTTCAAGAATGAAAAAGAAGAAAAGGACAAAATAGCTGCGTGTTCGAAAGACATATAGTCTTATTGTACATTTCATTGCGGCCTCTGGTATCAAATATAATTGGACTCTCCGCTGAATACACAGCTTCTACAGTGCGCTTTGCTACAAGTGTTTTCTGTGTGCGAACAGGCTGCACACTTCTTCCCTTCATCCCCAAGTAGGCCCAAGGAGGTTCTCTATTCACTGGTAAATCCTCATTTACAAATCTCTACACAGCGCCATCTTGACTTTCTGTTTGTGAGATGACAGAGTGTGAACTAGCTCTGGCGTCAGCTCCGTAAAAATAATCGTTTGAATGTCACTTTAGAGTCTTACATAAGACTTTTTTTTGCTGAAGAAGCCGAGGGTCCACGCATCTCCTCCCAGGGCTCAGCTCTTTGAAAATATTCCGCAAAACGAAAGGTCTTCCAACCCTGTCCTCCGAAACAGAAAGAAATGAAAAGGGGAAGAGCTTTTTCCACTCCTCTACTCATTGATGAAATGTTTCTTCTTCCTGTTCAATTATTCAGGTGGTTTTCATTGGAGAACTCCCAGTGGCAACCGGTGAGATTTGCATCCTGATTTATTTGTCATATATCCTTTATATCTCTAAATTCTTTATACCTCTCCAGTGGCTCCATGCATCTTTCATGGCCTTCTCAGCAGTGTTCACAGGCCAGACCCAAACACATTTTACATGTCTTGGTGCGGCTCTACCTCACTTTTTTTTCACCATGAGTGTGTAAGATGGATGAAAAATTCAGAGGCGGTTGTTCATTTCTCTCCTCGTCGCTGACTTTGGCACCATCCGCGTTGAAGTCACCAGCTTTTCCATTCTCCACAGTGGGATTGGCGTGTTCGGCTTCAAACTTTTCGCGAGCTGCGCTGGCGCTTGTCATCGCGACCTGAGAGGGGCAGCAGAAATAGCGCCATTTGGGAATTCGTCCATGTAGGTCTTGTTGGAACATGGTACGTGAGTTTATCCAACCAAGTTTTAAAAATGTAGCGCGGGTCTTTATGGCCTAAGAGATGTTTTGAATTAGTCAGGTTCTATTACTGGTCAGGGAAAAAATATACAACCTTCTTCTTGTCTTGGCAGATTTGAGGTCACAGTCGCAAATTCGAAAATGAGGAACCCGTCCAATGTTTACTTTTCCTATTTCGGTCCAATTCTGTTAATATTTAGGGCATTGACAGACAATGGGCCAGTCCCCCCAGGCATAAGTGCGTTACATGGTAAATGTGACAATGCTTTGAACTGGAGTCACACAGAGTTAACCCCGTACGCACACAGCGCGGGGATGAAGATAAACATGTTTGTAATGGTGTATATTTAATACCCTTCTGTGGCTACAGAGGGTTCTTTCCGCTCTCCATCCACATCAACGCAGAAGCACATCAGGAGAAGCCTCCCCAACTGATTATTCCTCAGACAATTATTCCCCTATCTCCGTCCGTCTGTCTTTGTTGACACGCTGTCATTCTCAGAGACGATCCAGCGATTTTAATATCCCTGACATTGGCACAAGCTAAAGTGCCACATATGCAGAGCGCACAATGTGGGCCTTTCTCCCGTATCCGAGCGCAGGGGCGCTCAGAGACAGATCGGGATGCCGGAATGTGCCATGGAGCCTTACAATCTCCATCTGCTCAAGCGACCCGTGGATGTTTGGGGGAGGGAGGGGAGGGATGGAGAGGAGGAAGGAGGGAAGGAAGCAGGATGATGGAGTGCCTATTAAATATACAGCAGTGAGGCTGCGAGGGAGCAGGCAGGCGTTGTTGGTATATTCGACATTAAGACGCTGTTTCAGCACTCTCCGTCTCCCTCTCCCACCCCCCCCTCCCCACCTCCTCATTGCGGGGGCCGTTTGCCGTGCGGTTTGTCGTTTCCTTCTGTATTTAACTCCGCTCACTATGACTTCCTGTCAGTTCGGCGCAGCATATGACTGTCCCTTCGACCATGTGCGGTATGTCTCAACAACCACCATGCTAGCGGAGCGGAAGTATTTTTCAGTATAAGACGGACAAGATAGTTCTGCATATTTTTTCTTTCGCATCCAGAATAATTTTTTCATGTTTTGAGGATCTAGAGTATCTGTTTCAACAACCCGGTAACCATCGAAAGAGCTACACGAGGGAACATTTCTTATAGATGTGGCGTCTCTCACCCACCCTAGTCAGCCTCCTCAGTCAGCTTTCACAGGATTTTACAACTCTGTGTTTTCTGCGTGGCATAAAATGGAAGTTGCTCCAGTGTCTTACACCTCATTTAACTTAAAATGGCAGATAATCACATATGTTTGGAGGGTAGAAGACGAAAACATATCTCTCTGCACACACACACACACTGGCATGTTGTGTCCAGGCTGGCTCCTCTGCCTCCATGTGGAGGAATCTCTCAGGGTAAATGAGGTATTTGGTCTGGGGCCAGAGCAGCAGCTGTGGGCACACCGGCTGGCTTCTCCTGCCTGCCACTGATACACCACATCACATGACTGGGCAAGATGGCCCCCAACTATATAGAAAGATGCTGGAAGAGAGATTTAGACACTGAGATGATTGTTGTGGTTACTGATCGCTAAGTCTATTTTTTGACAACCTCGTTCCGACCGCTAGTCGTGGTGGTAACCTTTCTCTATCCCTTTTTCTCTTTCTCTCTCTCTCCCTCCCTGCTCATTTCTTACCCATTTACTCATATCACTTCTCTCTCATCTGCCTCTCTCTCGCTCCCCCTCTCTCTGCTGCTCTCTTGGTCCATCGCCCCTTTCTCTCTCTCTCTCTCTGTGTCTCTCTCCGAGTGTCTCCCTCTCAGCTCGCCTGCCCAGTTATGTGCCTGGCAAAGGCCAGGGTGACAGAGGTGGGTGAAGGTGTAACGCAGCATGATACATTATCTTAGAGAGGAAAGAAAGGAGGAGGGATATGCTGGGTCATGAATTATAGAGCTGATCGCTTTCGTCTGGGACCAGTGGAGAGGGAAGGGGGGTTGGAGGGGGGGGTTGCGTATGTGTTAGCATCGCCTCTCGTTCCTCCGTGCCACGTCTGCCATGGGAGAGGTGGCGGGACACCCGGGAGAGAGAGAGAGATTTACGACCAATCGCAGCTGCAGCAACATCGATGGGAAGGCAACGAGGGGATCCATGGCAACATACCGAGCAGGGCATATTAATCCCCTGCTTTATGTAGTGCTAAGTGTACAATTGTAATCAGGTTTGGAGCAGGCCAACTGATCATTAAGGGAAAAGGCTATATAAAGAATTCATAATGGGATTAGCCTACGGCAAGAGGAAAAGAGGGGGAGGGGCGGGGCTGGAGAAATTAAATCACCCTTAAAATTGCACGCAAGAATTTTAATTCACAGGTTAATGTTGTATTGTGTGGATAATCATGGCTAACATCTTCGGCGAACCCAAAGAAGCGGGGGGAAAGTGATTGTTTTGACTAGCTGGGACTGCAACATGCGCTCATTTCAAATGAAAATGCACGCATTGCACATTTAACGGAAGTTGAGGGGGGGGGGGAATGTTGGACTTTCTTTTTGCTCCATCGTTTACTAAACAGAGAGAGACTTGAATCCTTACTCACAGGCCGGTTCAAGTGACCTGAAATCCATTTCCAAATCTAATCCTATAAACTTGCTAACGTTGCATGACCTTGCAAGGTGTCTGTTGATTTGAAAATGACTTTCCCTTTACCGTACAGGCCTGTCAGTTAATGGAGTTTTCAACATACCTGGAACTCCCCCCCCCCCCCCAAAAAAAAGAAGCTAATCACTCCTCGCCGAGCATCATCCATCCACCAGTAACTTTAGTACCACTTTTCCAATTATAATGATATTCCAGGGTCCTGCCTCAACTTGCTTTGGGGAGCATCTTCATCAGTGGAGCAGACCAGGGGGAGGACTTTATTACAGCCACAGCTCGTTAGCTTGAGTGGTCTTAATGAAGCAGCGTGGAGGGCCGACAGAAATCATGCTGCTGAGGCCCTGCATCATTACTCCAGCCTTTAATTACACTGATATATGGACCCGGACCCGTTACCGTGGCAATATTCAACAGGCCCATCGCTAACGCTCATGCTAACCCTTGAACGCACACACACACACACTGTCAACACAAACTTTTTTGTCCCTGTACTTTCAGGGCTCTCTTCCAGTTGAAGGGTTAATAGGGTTTAGCCCTTTAAATTAGCCCTTTAAAGACAAGTAGGGAATTTGGGGAATCCAGTCCATAAAAAAGCATGTCATGGATTTATGATGGACCTCTAATGCAAAATTCCAACACTACTCAAGCCATGTAGTTAAAGAATTGTAAGAAATAGCTGTTACGTTGTATTTTGAGGAATTGTGGAGCATTTGGGAAAACCAAATGAATGCTCAATATCCTCGGCCGACACTCAGTCCTGCTTTCCTTCATTTGGCTCCGAAGTTGTGATAGCTCTATCCTTCCCTGCCCCACCGCCTCCTACATTATTCACCATGAGACGAAATTCATATATAATAAGCCGTCACAAGATCTTGGGAGAATTGAAAAGCTCAGCACTGCACATCTCCACTCTGCGTTAATTGGTTTTGCTTTGAGAGGCCATCCTTTTCTTTCAGGCCCATTAACTAGAATGCTCCAGAGTCCGAGATTAGTTCTCACTGAGTAAGATTGCTGTGTTGTTAAATTCAATTTAGCAGGGCACCCTCCTACGACAATTACCGCCATGTTAGTTTGGTCACACCGTGCGGGGTGATGCGCAGCTTCTGTACGGCCCCTCCTGGCCCCTCTAATTAGAGGTTTTCGTTCGAATCCTTTGTTTTGTCGCTTCAACTTTTGTTGTGTCTTGTGTGTTTGTTCCACCCGTAAACCTGACCTCCGCCGGAGACGCGTTAAAGGTCTGCCACTCCCGTTAGTTGGCTAAGCTTTCCCAAGTTGTTGCGGCACATCCGAATTTGTCTGCCTAGTGCAAGCATAATTCTAACCTTGATCATTAACAGTAGCCTTCCCTTAATGTTGAGGATTGATGCTGATTAGAAAAAAAGCTATAAATGATGTCAGTGTTATTCCTTAGTTCATTCTAACACTCATACCGTATGCTGAGGAAACTGGGCAGTGGTATGCAGGTATAAGATTCATTATTAAAACACAGGAGCAGACCAAGTGGCTGTAGGGATGGTTTTTACTTTAACTAACCCCCTGAAAGGCTCCTGTGAAAATATACCTGCATTACAGACCAAGGCTGCGGGCAGGAAGCGTAGTCACTGAAGCAGCACTCCCCGCACCTGAATAAGATATGAAAAATTGAACATGGAGGGGGTTTGAAGTTTATTATTTAGACCAAAGGTGGTCTAATTGCTCTAATGCAATGCAGAGTTGATCTGGAGTCTTTTTTTCCCCTCTCCTTGGTTTCTCAGACACGGCTTGCAGAGTGAACCACTTTTAGGGAACCTTGGCCGAGCATTAGACGGCAAAGACCAGTGGGGGAAGCAGCAGCTGGTTCTGTACATTAACGGCAGAGACATTAATTACTTTTTAATTCGGGAGGAAGGTTTTACAGGCTGTTCAATTTTTCAGACCCGGAGCTCTTTACCTGGGGCTGAAACGGTAGAGGGCAGAAAGGTCGTCGGCATGTGATAGTAAAAGGAGTCTTGTTGTGAGAAAAGTTGTGAGAAAATGGATTCAAGACCCCAACGCGCCAACAAAGACAGTGCCAAAAGTGAAAAATAATGTTTTTTTTGTGTTGATCAACTTTGAGAGTTTGTTTCGTTGATTCCTTGTTAGATCGGAAAATAAACTAAACAAACAGGCTCTTTGCTGTTTGAACTTCTGCGTTCAATCATTCCTGTACTGTGTCAATGCAAAAGATCCAGCTTCATGCCACGACAAGAGGGGTGAAGGAGAGAGACCCAAACGGGCGAAGACGAAGAGAGACCCCAAAGTTATTTCTCCCTGAGTCAGGAATCGGAATCGAGTCCCCTTCCTTTGCCAATAAATCTCTCTCACATTCTGTGCTGAGGTCTGTGAGATCCCTCCGTGCTGGAGCCTATAAGATCCATACACACTGGGGTCCATAAGACACCGCCATAATGGGCCCTTTAAGATCCCCTCCACACAGGGCCCCTGTGAAATCCCTCAACCGTAGGCCCCAGAGAAATCCAATAGAGGAGATTTTATCCCCTGAAGATAAAGTACAAATCATCATCGGTTTCATCTCAGCTGGGGATGTCGATTTTCTAAATGAGCTTAGTCCCTCGATCTGCCCGTCAGGGCTCTGTTTTGCCAAACACAAGCCCCACCCTGACAGCCCTTCCTTCTGCTTGTGTCTTCCCTCTCTCCTCCCATCCCTGGGACTTGAGAGCTTTCTGGTCCTCCTGCTTTCTCTGTAGAGCTTTAGGTTCTCTCTGCATCTCGTTCCTTTGTTCTGTCAAGGGAGGGAAGGAGGGAGGGAGAGGGAGACAGAGAGAGAGAGAGAGAGAGGGAAGGGAGGGAAGGAAGGAAGCAAGGAAATGAAGAAGAAAGAAAGGAGGAGTGAGGGAAGGAAGGAAGGAAGGAAGGAAGGAAGGAAGGAAGGAAGGAAGGAAGGAAGGAAGGAAGGAAAACAGTGGGATTGGTACTCTACACTGTGCACTGGTTTTGTTCCAAGCTCCATAATCAAATTCACACACACACACATAGATTTCCAATTGTATTTGAGCCAGTTCTGGAGCTGCACAGAGAAAAGAGGGACAACATTTGTGTGTTTCGTTCTGGAGGCCTTTTAGTGTGCACTGGAATGTATCTAATCTTCCTTCCATCGCTATGCAAATGAAACCTTCAGGTCCCAGTGGGGAGTGGTTTGTGTGTGTGTGTGTGTGTGTGTGTGTGTGTGTGTGTGTGTGTGTGTGTGTGTGTGTGTGTGTGTAGCTGTGTGTGCGCTGAGAGATGATGGAAGTCTGGGATGAGAATCAAAGCCTGGGCAAGAGCTTTGGTCACGCCAGAATACCAGCACAAACCCAGACGTGCGCACACACACACACACACACACACACCTATGGCTAAAGGAAACCAACTGAATTGAGATCACAGATATTTATTTGGTCAAGTCACATTTGTCAAAACAATGTCGGGTAATAACAGAAGGTGACCGAGGCTATATTATTAACTTGTTACATTGAGGCTTGCAAATGTACTTGAACAGGTGTATTGTACTGTAAGCATACCATATGGAAGGGTGTTTAATTGAAACAGTGTAGTGGCTTTAGGGACAGGAACCTTGGCCCCATGCCTTGGGCACTGTCCCACAGTCATTGTTAAATGATCAGTCCTTTCATTCTGCGTTGGCAATGCGGGGTGACATCCCGGTCTTTTCATTCAGGATTGGCAATGTGGGATGACATCTCAGCTGGAGAGGGTGCTGATGGTACGGTGTGTCTGTATGGAGTCTCTCTCTCTCTCTCTCTCTCTCTCTCTCTCTCTCTCTCTCTCTCTGTCTCCCCTTTCTCTCTGTGTTCCAGGTCACCAGCATGGTACCAGCAGGTCCAGTACAGGCTGATAGGTGATGCTGGTGTGGGGTCAGTGACCACACCAGAGGAAAAAGTAGGCCCCTGTCATTTTTACCATCCCTTGCATTATCTATCACTTTCTCTCTTGCGCTTTTGTAGCTCCGGCACCCTTTCTCTCTCTCTCTCTCTCTCTCTCTCTCTCTCTCTCTCTCTCTCTCTCTCTCTCTCTCTCTCTCTCTCTCTCTCTCTCTTGCTCAGTGTTTGACTCTCCCTTGCTCTGTCTTGCTCTCTCTATCTCTCTCTCTCTCTCCCTCTCTCTTTCTCTCTCTCTCTTGCTCTGTTTGTCTCTCTCTTGCTCTGTCTTGTTCTCTCTCTCTCGCGCTCTCTCGCTCTGTCTTGTTCTCTCTCTCTCACTGTCTCTCTCATGCTCTCTCGCTCTGTCTCTCTCTCTCTCACTGTCTCTCTCATGCTCTCTCACTCTGTCTCTCTGTCTCGCTATCTCTCTCTCCCTCTGTCTCTATATCGCTCTCTCATGCGCTTTTGTTGATCTGGGGCACTCTCACTCTATCTCTCTTTCCTCTCTCTCTCTCTCCTCCCACCATTTTTTTTCCCTGTCCCTTCATCCCTGTCTTTGTCTATCTTTCCTTCAATCTCCTTGGTTGAATCTCTCACTTGCCATGGCAGTTCAAGGTACAACTATGATGCCAAAGCAATTAATATTAAGACAGTTAATTAGATCAAGTGATTAATTAATGCTTTATCTAATTCATCAAAAGGCTAAAGATAACTATGTCATTAACTACAGGATGAAAAAGAGGAAAGTTTTTTAAACAATAACTCTTTTACTCTAGATTAGATTCAAGAATGTTGTTATCTCACGTTATCCCTTCCCCCGCTCACTCCCTCCCTCCTTCCATCCCTCCCTCCTACTTCTCTCATGTTCTGATATCTCTCCATCTCATTGTTCTCCCTTCTATCTTTGCTCACATTACCACCTTTCTTTCTCATACTTTCTCTCTCTCTCGCTCTCTCTGACTGTCCTCCCCTGTTCTCTCTTCGTACCTCTTTTAACTATTTCTCTGGCCCTGATGTATATTGATTGGGAGAGTTCATAGCAGAATGTACCTTAATGCGTTTGCTTTCATGTCATGTCTTTGTGGCGGACGCCACGGGACCACCGATATTACAAATTGATCCGCCACCCTTTGTTGGGGAATGAAGTGAAGTACTATGACATTAGCTCCACTCATTGCCTCTCGCGCACAGACACAGACACACATGCACATGCAAGCTGATTGTGTTGCTGCATGGCTGGCTGGCTCAATTGATGATGCACCTCAACCTCTGTTTTGTTTGATGATCTGGGCAATAAACGGGGACACTTTTGATTATCTGACCCGTGACCCTTTGTGCACGCCCAGACGCCCCTCCCAGACCCCCACCCCCACCACCATCTCAGTTGTCCTTTCGGGGAGGATGGTTAAAATAAGGTCATGCGCCACGGGTAGCGCTAACTCAGACAAGGACGTGAAACCGCATAAGGGGGGCAATCTAGCCTTGAGCTCCCTGCTGTGCAGGTTTTTCACTAACAAACTTTGGGGAAGTTTTCCTCAGCTCGAAGTTCTCGAAGTTCCAGCGAAAGCACAAGGGTTTCTGGTAAACTCAAACAACCTGTCCCTCCAGGTGGTGGAGGGGGTCTGAAGTGTACGCAACATCAAATGTAAATACTTTTTAAGGCTGCTTTTCTCTTCATCCCAGAACAACTTGGCAGGAAATTGGAACAGGGGATGGGACTCGGCGATTTTCACAAGCCAATCAAGAATCCCGCATTCTACTCCAACACTCTGGCAACATAATTGCATTCGGAACCTTCTCCCCACCTTGACAGAATGACTGTAATTAAGACAGGATGCTCTGGACCCCCCCGAGCCACTGTTGTCATGACGAGAAGACTGTGAGAGGGGAGGGGGTTGTGGGTGTGTGGGGGGGGGGGGTGGGAGGTGGGAGGGGGTAGCGGGTACTCTCTGTGTCGAGGGACAAGGGCTTTTTTTTCTTTGCAAGGGGTCGGTTTCGTTTGGGGCAGGAGGGAGATTGGTGGGAGGAGAGGGGGAGGCGCTGGTGGGGGAGGGGGGGGGGGGGTGCACCACCGCAATCATCTTGATTTCTTGTGCTGAACGATTACATGCCATGCTAATTGCTAGCAGAGGGATCTTTAATAAATATTTCATTCAGCGCAGCATCATTACTGCCTAATGTCGTTATTAATCTCCGCCGGTAATTTCCACTGGAGAGGAAAAGCTCTTTTGTGAGGGAAAGCAGTGTTTCCCCCCTCTGAACGGAGAGAGAAAAAGAGAGAGAAAGAAAAATAAGGAAGAAAGAAAATAGAAAGAGCATGCCTGTACGTACGTATATATGTTAATGCAAGGCAGTACGTCTTTTTTTGTTGTTTTTACTGCAATGTGTTTGCTTTTGCGATATTAAATGTGTAAAGAAAGACAATGAGCGAGGGAAAGAAAGTGAGAGAAAGAAATAGTGTCAGTAAGAAGATTTAAAGGGTTGCGGTGGCGGAGAGAAAGCGACAGGCAAACAAAACATGAAGAGTTAAACAAGAGAGTGGCAGAGTGAAAGACCGAGTAAAAGACAGAGAGGAAGTTACTTGTCCATAAAATTGCATTGGGCTCCACTTCCTTGGGTGTTAACATGGATGCAATAACGCTGTGGTCACGTGTCATTTCCCAGGAAGTCATGCCTTCAATGAGATCACCTAATTAGATTCCTTATATGGTAGATTGAAAGGAGAGGTCAGTGTGTGTGTGTGTGTGTGTGTGTGTGTGTGTGTGTGTGTGTGTGTGTGTGTGTGTGTGTGTGTGTGTGTGTGTGTGTGTGTGTGTGTGCGTGTGTGATGGTAGACACGGACTCCTCTGTGAGCAAACTAAGTAGATTCCTTCATTCTCCAGGCCCTCCAGATATCTTGGACTTCAGGAGACAAGCAATTTGTGTGAACACTTGCCATGTTTTGTAAACGATATCCTTTCCACGCGGCCTAAGACATTAAGTAGGCGTGAAAATGGCAAAAGTCTAAGCTCTAGGTGAATAGGAAATAGCATTAGCCGCTTGGCAGTCATTGCCTCCCACTCTTTCTAGAATCCTAGGGTGGCATTTTCTATGCAAACTGCTATCAGCTAGGCTTATTCATACATATTCTCCACAGCTTTAACGTTTTTAGTCCTATATTTATTCAACTGTTTTGGGTGCAACTTAATATGAGACAGAAAACGGACACAAACGTTACTGAAGGAAATCCACCTTCCATATTTGTTATTATAAAGTCCAGTGTTTAATTTAATCAAATGTTGGACTGAAGCTATGCTTGTCATTATCAAATTCAAACTGCTTCAACACTGTGAAATATTTCAATCTGCTATTCCTTTGTGCAAGGCTCGTGACCTAAAGCTTAATGTGTGTGTATGTGCATCGTATGTGTATATTTGTTTGTGTGGGCAGGTGTGTGAGTTTTAGACAAGGGACTAGGAAGGAAATGAGTCATTGACTGAAAGACAGTGAAGAGAAATAGAGAGGCAAGACGGATTAAGTAAAATGGCAAGTCTTCCTTTGGATGCCTCCCAGCAAGACCATCCATCCGGCCAGCAGACCACGGATATCAAGACACAAAGAGATAAGGAGAGAAAGATGGATAAAGCTAATGACATACGAGAGAGAGGGGGAGAGACAGAGAGAGGGAGGAGGTGAAACAGAGTGGCAGACACACAGACAGAGAGGCCAAAACACACTAAAAAACCAAGCCAGACTATAAAGAGAGAGCAGAGAGAGAGAGAAATAAAGAGACCAACACAATCGAACAATCCTCCTAAGAAAATAGAGCTGTGTGTACCATCCAATTATCTGTCACAAGTGAATAATGGGCCCAATAATATATTCACATTACTGCCGCCGATCAATTTTTAATCAAGCTGAGAAATATGGAGGAAGTGAAGCTGGAATGACCCACCAGGAACTCCCATAATGCCTCAGCAGGAGCAGCCTTAATTCTCAACCAATCAAATTACTGCCTCTCCCCCTTGAGTGATAATGGTGGATGTCTGTGAGAGGCTGACTAATAGCTAGAGCTGGACTGCCATGTTACAGAGGTCAAGGGTCAGGGAGCAGTGACCTCATCCGGGCATTAAGCCTCAAATGATAAAGTGATTAGCTGTTAAGCACGCACACACATGTACACCGCACAATAACAAAATAAACCCCTTGTGAACATCACATCTAATACAATGTGAACACAGAGACCAAAAAAATAAAAAACACATAGCGACCAGGACTCACACCCTCACACACCCTCATATACACATGCAGTCACACATCAAAATAACGAATGTGTAATTACAAATCAGGAAGAGCACAACAAAACAGCGCAGTCCGTAGCTCACGCACCCGCACACGGAAACCAACATGCCTGCTGCGTTCTTCCGGTAAATTCAACCCTGAAGACTCGACCTCTGTTTGTCTGGATGGGGTCACGTACCTCCAAAGCCGAGCGGCTGCAATCTGCTATAAAAGATTTCCTATTTGTAATAAACTCCCGGACTCATAACAACCGTCCCAAGGAGAATCCTCGCCCTGCACTTCGCTAAGAACCACACAACAACGCGGCTAAAACAAATGAGTGGGAAGGTAATTGCCGACGACTAAAATTACATTTCCAATAAAGGCCCTGTCTCTCCAGGGTCTCCCCAAGGCCTCCAGTTCTCTGAGGCGTTTAACAGCCAGCCATATAACCTCACGAAGGTCCTCTTCATCCCCTCTCTCTCAACAGCCACCTGAGATGGGGGGGGGACTTCTTAACGCAGGCCGCAGTCATCAAACAGAAACGGGATGGGTGTCGGGATGTCGGGGAGGTCGTTACGACGATGAAAAAAGGCCGACGGGGGAGAGATGGCGGGTCAATATCCACAGGTGATGCGGGCGGGAAAGGAGCGTGCGTCTGGGTGTGCGTGCGGAGAGGGCGTGGTCTACGGCGTCTCAAGAGAGCGCGTGTACGTGGTCCTATATAAAAAGGGAAAAGGACCCTTGGGAGGGCGGAGGGGCAGGCGGGTGGGTGGGGGAGGGAGGGAGGGAGGGAGGCATTCCACGGAGTGCATACCCACCCACCCCAGTGCACCAAGATAATATCAGGTCCTTTATCAGATGGTGCACCTTATATTAGGCTCAGTCACCGGTGCCTTATCAGGGCTTGCCAACAGTACTCTGACAGCCAAGCCTTTCACAGGGGAAATGGATTGGTAGCTCCTGGGGCGACGTGGAGGGGGGAGTGTCAATGGGGCGGCTGATCACTCTATTGTGTGAGTAAAAGTTCCCTCAGACCACTGATCCAGAGTCAGATACTGCCTGACCCATAAAGGGTAAGGTTATACCTGGGAGGTAGGTCTCTGCATTGTTAACTTTCAAAGGCTGTGTTATCCTAACGTGTTAAATACAGGGCGGTGAGGGTCAGTAATTATCAGGAGCACAGGTGTGTGGAAGTCAGGCCCGCCAGAATGCCTCAACACACGACCCTGTGACTACGAAACACACACGACAGGCTCGACCAGAACAGGACGATGCGGGCTACCGTGGTGTGTTTTTGTAGGAGTGTGTGGAGTGTGTGTGTGTGTGTTAGCAGGGAGCGGGGACTCGTTTTGTCAGATCTCTGGGAGGATGCCAGCTCGTGTGTGTTTACTTCAGCTCCTCCTCTGTATAGTGTGTGTTATGGTTGGAGGGCATGGCTGTCATCTTCTGCCTCGGTGTGTGTCCTAGGTGTCTTCTATTCCCAGACACTTTGATAGTGAGGGAAGTTTGACGTTCCAACTGAGAGGAGAGGAAGCACGGGGATGGATCCCTCAGATAGTTAAACACATACTTTTTTTCCCTCCCTTTCTTAATTTTCTCCTCACTGTGGCTGGCGGAGCTTGCATTCAAAGCAAATGTTCTCTAATACTGGATCTTTGTGTTTGTACCGTACTTAATGAGCGTAAATATAAAAATAAATCACCACAGTGCACATGGTTAGTCTTCAAACGTCAGAACCAGCGAACGATTATTTGAAACCAAATGGGAAATTGTCATATTTGCACTTCTAAAATAACAAATCACAGGACATGGTGGTGAGGGCACTATAGAGTGGTTGTTGACATAAATGTAAGACAGAAAATATAGTGGTGGCGATGGCTGTGGAGACTGTGGAGTCCTTTAGAGACACTGTATATTCAGTATAGATCATGGTCTTGACGTGATCCTGGCACACTGGAAAAAAGTAGCCTACCGTCTCAGCCACAACATGCATGTACCACGCTGCATGTGCATGAGTGACACGCGGGTGTGCGTGTGTGAGAGTGCGAGCAAGCGGCACATTAATTATCATGCGAGAGACGGTCTGAGGCCTGGTGTAGCTGCCCTCCACCCCCGACCGGCCCTCTTACTGATGTGCTTTCTGTGTTATCACTTCCCAGTGCCGCAGGTACATTGTGCAGCTCCCCGCCCTACACAGCCCTGTCAAGCCCATTTGGGAGTTTTTTACGGAACCCTATCATTTTTTTTCCCAATTAAATTTTCATACATTTGTGTCCCCCCCACTATTCTTTTCTCCTCAATTTTTTTGTCCATCCTATTCCAGTTTCTTTGTAGGGCTATTTATTTATAGAAAACTGCCTGAATTTAAATGGGATAGTTTTGAGAACATCTCCTGTGTCTTCTGTTAAGGAACGTGACCACTGAAGTCCACTGCTGTGAAAACACTAGAGCGAGTTAACCTTTTAATTTAAGATTTTAACTTCCTGAGTTGTTTGAAAAAACAGATAGTGGTTATTATACTGTGAAAACCCAGCGATGATCTCATAGCGAACTACAGAGGGTACAAATTCTGGAGAAATTTCCGGATAAATCGTGGTAGTGTGCTTGCTTGTACGTGCAGATGCATGCGTTTTTCTCACTGATATTTCTGTATTTTTTTTTTATAATTAAAAACACGGTAATCACGTCAAACAAATGTTATAATTGATAATGCCTAAAGTTTCAGAGGTGGTGAAATAAAAATAAATAACAATAATACAAAATTGAGATTGCACCCTAACGAATGAATGAACTTCCACCAGAGAAACATCCACAAGTTGAGCGATTCACCATTCACTGTTCGCAGTGTAGCAGTTTCTGCGGGGTCGGGCGCGCGCACAAGACGAGATGAGGGATGGTTGAAGAACGGTGGTGGGCATTGGGAGTCCGGCGGTGGACCGTGTGTGAGAGGAAGGCCGGCTTTGCAGAGTGACCCTGTTGTCAGTTCAGGTGTGAGTAACGTGTGTGTCTGACGCTCCAGGGGATGTGAGAGGAGTGGGCAGTGCTGCCGTCCCACGAGTCCGGCCTACATGGCCCTCAACCCCACTTCAGGCTACGGCCCTCCTCGCATGTGTGTTTGTGCACATGCATGAATGCATGTGTGTGTGTGTGTGTTTTTTCTGAAGCCTTCAGTCGTTACCTGCCTTGTCGGTTGTCGCTTTCCAAATGGACGGTGAATACACGCGTTCCATCGAAAGGTCCAAGGTTCTTCTCCGCAGCAGAACCACTGGATCCATCCTGGAATCGAGGCATCTCACATCAAAGCTGGATAGATTGGTCTATCATCTCCAGCCCTCTCATCCTCACGCCGCTCTCATTCCAGACCCATCTGAATCTTGATTTCAATGGCTCTATTGACGGGGGGGAGTAATGAAGAGCTTTGAAACCTCAGTAGCCCGTATTCATATCAGTCCCTTTCACCGCCCGGCCGGCCAAAGCCATGCCACATTGCATCTGACAGGCCCAAAGCTTGAGGAATTGATCCCACCGAGAAGTGATTGATCTCCCAGGGGTCGGAACACGGGCTGGGGGAGACGGAGGTCGGCCCAGCTCCCTCTGTTTTCTTTCAGTTCTTTTGTTTTGGGGAATCGATGCCCTCGCACCAGGAGGAAGATTACCCCAGTCAGGTCATGTGAGGTGCCCAGCATGAGTGCGTGCGCTTGTGTCTGTGTGTTGGAGTGTGTGTGTGTTTGGGTGTTTGTTTGGGTGTGTGTGTTTGTTTGGGTGTGTGTGTTTGCATGAAACAGTCCACCACATACTGCGTGATCCTCTCTTGTTTGTCAGTGCCTGTGTGTGAGCCTGGTTTGGAGGTGCCTGTGCACTTGTAAAGGAGATATGTGTACTTTATGTGCTTGTCAAGATGACACATGAATGACATACTGATTGGCAGGGCTGAGAGGGGACTCTATATGCAGAAACGTACTTTGTTCTCAAGCCAAAGCCAAATAAAGCTGTCTCTGTCCTCAGTGGCAGACAGTCAAACAACAGGAGCTTCGTAGAGGTCTTAAACTGACACGGTGGTATGCAGCCAGGAGCCTAAAATATGCACATTTCCACTTTAGGTAACCAAACAGGCAGAGCACAGACTTCATACTGCAGAGGTACAAAGACTCACGTCTCTACAATCTTAAATTGTAACAAATCATCAAAGATCTTTCGTCGTTTTTTTCCAAACAATGTTTCCGCAACTTCTCCAGGGCCCATTTTTCATCTCTGTGGCCAAAGACGAGGATAATCTGCGCACATTCTTTCAAGATGATATTGATAGGAAAGAAAGTCACGATGACCCTTGAAACTGAAGGACATTTGTATTTGTAACGACTGTAGAACTGTTGCGAATCATTTTTTAACATAGACTTGACAGTGTTCTAAGAACAGTAACTAGTTTTCTGGTAAAAAAAAAAAAAATCAGATCTGTGTGACAGAGAGGGAGGGAGAGAGAGAGATAGAGAGAGCAACAGTAAGAGAGAGGGGCCGTGAGCTGAAGGCTTTGGCAGGGGCCAGTCAGACACACACAGACTGAGGCTAAAGGGCCCGGACCAAGTGCTGCCATGTTCCCTCTGAAACCGCACAGGCCGCTGGGTAATGAATAAATAAACAGGCCCTCTAACCATGTAGCCTCTTCCTGTTCCTGCTCCCTGCCAGTTCAGCAGAGAAGGAAATCACCACATAGCAAGAGCTAGTGTGGATGGTGTGGTCAGACAGACAGTATATCTGTGTGTGTGCATGCGTGCATTCATTTATAGTATTTTTCTGTATATGTGTATTTAATGGGGGTCGATGTGAAACTGTTTACGAAAGTATGGGAAAAGGCATCTGTTTTACATAATTTCCAACTTGATGATTTGATTGAGTATTTATAAATTCTTTTTTTTACTTTCTATTCATTGCATCTATTGGCCCATGATATTTCTCACCAAAAAAAGCCAAACAGTAAGTTGTGGCATTCCCATAATCATGTCATGTATAACTCAAGTGAGAAATCACACTGTCATCATCACACAGGCATCCGACAACTCCCTGTCAAGACACACACACACACACACAAGCACACACACAGACAGTAGCTTACCAGGGCACTGGCTAGCATCGTGAAAACTCATCTCTGACATTCAGAGGGGAGAAAAAATGAATTATTCAACTTGGGAATGAACAGCATTGGTGCATCACTAGAGCATAGACCTATTAAAAGGGAATGTGTTGTGACAAAGATAAACGCCTCTACCGCCACCAATGAAATATATATTTTTTGTTTCCTTTTGAAGAGATAGATGTGTCATTACAGAATTTGCTCTGAGTTCTTTCTCTGTTTAGCAGGGGTGGGAAGGGGAGGGGGAGGGGAGGGGGTGGGGGGGTGGGGGTGGGGGTGAGACCAGAAGGGATGGAGATGTGAATCTTGGGAAATGGTTGCCACGTGACACGATCCTTAAATTCACATTCTCCCAAGCACAAACACACACACACACACAGGCACGGGCCCTCATACTCAAACACGCACGTACACAGACAGACACACACACACACACACACAGAAACTTTTTCTAATCTCACTCTCTTCCAAAACACACATAGGGTTCGCATTCACACAAACATACACACACTTCGCTTCCTTCATAGTGCTCTGTCAGAAAAGAAGATTGCGTTGTAACCTTGACCTGACTGCTTGTCGTAAATCAAAAGAGGAGCATGGCCGGCACTTCATCCTAGCGTGTCATCAGCGTGCGCCCAGCACTCAATATCACAGTGCGGAGGGCTCAGTGAATTACAGCACAGGTATTTTGTTTGTGATAGAGAACATTGCGATCCGTTCTCTATTCCTCTCTTGTACGTTCCTCCCCCGACCGTATCCACGCCAACAGGACATACTTATGCTGTGTATTTGACCTACGGAATTACACTTGTAAAACTGGAAAACACTTTAGGAGATAAACTTTATTACCTATAGTATCACAATATGACCTTGTTTAAATTCAGCACATCATATGTTTTCTGACAGTTGTACCTGGCAGCAGGCATCAGAATGTGTCTCTCTCCACAGCACTGTAGTGGAAGAGCCCCATTGGTCCAGTTTTGTAGTCTGAGTTCTGGTCTTGAATCCAAACGTTTTGTTCATGGAGTTAAATATATATATGTGTGTATCTTGAAGAATCATTCTTGTTGCCTTTCCAAAATTTCTAGAGGACGCTTACATCTCATGACTTAGGTATGTGGGTGTGTGCATGCGCTTGCGTGTGTGTGTGTACGTGTGTGTGTGTATCCACGTCCTCTCCATGCTGCTCTGCTCCCACTGTGCCCTCTGGGATCCATCTGCCTCCATGTTATTAATTCATCAGGCTTAACCATGCAGCACTTTATGACTCTGTTTAGACCCACAAGCCATTGCACATATCTTCTCTTTCCCTACCTATATCCTTCTTTTTTTCCCCTTTTTTTTCTCCTCTTCCTCACGTTACAATACCGTGGGAAGTCGCAGGGCCGCAGTGGGACGCAGAACGGTGCCAAAAAAAAGTAAATAATAAAAGGGTGTCCTGTCTACCTATAGTTGTTATGTGGAAGTCAGTTGGAAGAGTGGTTAGGGCGTTGCGTTAGCAATCAGAAGGTTATGAGTTTGATTCCCTGCCTCAGGGGGAATGTCCCTGTACTTGCTGTAAGTGGATTAAATGTACTTGTGGATTAATGTACTTGCTAAATGATTAAATGTTATACTTAAACCTACCTAAAACACACAGGTTGGTAGCTCCTTACTTGATGTATACTATCTTTACATATATGCAACTGCAGACCTATCCCACTGTTCCTGTGCAGAATACAAAACTAAACTTAAAGCACAATACCAAGTACTGGCACCCACACGCGTAGCTCAGCGTGTTAAGGCATTGGGCTAGCGATCGGAAGGTTGCGAGTTCGATTCTCGGCTGTGGCTACGTGATGTTGTGTCCTTGAGCAAGGCACTTCACCCTACTTCCCTCAGGGGGAACGTACTTGCTTTAAGTCGTTCTGGATAAATGTGCGTCTGCTAAATCAGTGATCCCCAACCCTGGTCCTCAGGGCCCACTGTCCTACATGTTTCCCACACACCTGATTCAAATAAAGGGTCATTACTATCAGGCTTCTGCTGAGCTTCAATGAATCATTTTAATCAGGTGTGTTTGAGGAGGGAAACATCTCAAACACGCAGGACAGTTGGTCCTAAGGACCAGGGTAAGCAGGCAAGCAGGATGAAGTGCCTTGCCCAATCAAGCCAGCAACCTTCTGATTCTCTAACCACTCAGCCACCCGACTCCCCATGTGTGGGATTCATTGAGTTTGTAAGAGAGTTGCAATAACAACAGCAAATGTAATCCTGTAACATGAGGGTTCACTGTGTGGCAGTTGGATCACTCTTAAGAAGAAGAGACAGTCAGATGGAGACAGACAACTTTCTTAAACAGCACTTTCCTGTTCTCCACACCTTCGGCCTCACAACAACACTTCCTCGTCTCTCACTCACATGCTGCTGAACAAACCAATCAGACGATAGCAGGCTAGCAGACTGAGGTAAGTGTGAGGAAAACCACAGAGATAAGTTCTGGGGATGATAGTAACCATATAATAACTGTGTAAACACAAATATGTAAGAAGTCAACTGTGTAAACATTGCAAATATATTTAGTAGATTAACCCAAATATATGAAATAACTTGGAAACTTCATGATAGCAACGATGTAAACTTAAATGTCCACACACTACTAATTTGACAAATCTAAAAACACAGGGTTTCAAACATGATCTTCCCTAAATCAGACATTAAAGAATGACTGACACACACACAGGGGTCTGTGTTCTGAGAGATCAACCGTTTCGGTGGTTATTCATGTTCATCCTTCATCATCGTTTCTCAACAGCACTGTGGGTGTAGCACTTACTGCAGATGGTTGTGAGCTGCTTTTATGGCCTGAGTGAAGTCTGATCGGGATGAGAGGCCTGATCAATAAATTTCCTTTTAGCCAGAAGTGAAGTGGATCCCTGTTAGTTGGAGTTCATTTAATTATCAGGTGGGCATATTAACAGTAATTACAATGTTGTTTTTTATGCGCGGCTGCAATTTAATCAAGATATTTCTCGATTGGGTGTATACTTTTATTTGTCAAAGTTTAGGCCCGGTTTTCTAGACAAGAGAACAGTTTAGTTTGAAAACAAATGCCCTGATTGCTAGTACACTTATAAATGAACACAAACTATATTAAAACATCAAGACACATCTACCTATCACTCAAATATCTTCCATAATAATAGTAATTGCATCTAATCCAACCAAAGATGCTAACAAAACTACTCAGAAGAATGTTGAATATCTTCCCAAAGTCCATCTGTTTCTGGGCACAATACCAACATCTAACATCATTCAGGTACAGTCATGGCCAAAATTGTTGGCATTTCCCCAGACAATTAAGCATTTCTCACAGAAAAAGTATTGCAATTACTCACATTTTGCAATACACATGTTTATCTCATTGGTTTGTACTGGAACAACATGCAAAATGTTTTTAGAGAAAATAGAGAAGAAAAAAGCATATTTGACACAATATCAGACACAACTCAAAAAACGGGCTGGAAGAAATTTTAAAAATACTCCACTTTCTGGAAAAACAATTTTGGCCATGACTGTATGTTGTTATTGCACACATTCTAATGCATGATTTATGGAAAAGTATTCGGATCCACCTTCAGAACATAGTGGATAATGGATTACTGATAATTGTGACATAGAGCCAAGACAAGATGTTCAATTTTGGGGGAACTACAAACCCACCAGTTCAGACAGCTGAAATGCAAGGGCCTTCGTTCATGCTTGTGAAAAGTGATTGAGAACCGCCTCGTATTGGAAATTTCCAGCTATGTGCTGGGGCTATACTGCCCTCCAGTGGTCAAAGTGAGAGCAGCATCCTGCACCAGCTTGTGCATCACCTAAATTCAATGCAGACAATCTCCCCCACACACACAAACCTTGACATTGACACAAAATTGCTATAAATGAATATAGCATTCATTGTTATTTCTTAAATGATGTTTTATCATGCTCCTATCAGCACATTCACCTTGTTTCTCTATATACTTCAAGTCTATCATGCGGGTCCCTATGGGACGGAGGAGGCAGCATCAAACACGGATATGAAATACGTGAGCTGGCCAGGGAGTAAAGCAGACTCCAGGATAGGGGGAGTGAGTGGGAGAGACAGAAAATGTTGCTAAAGAGAGAAAAAGAAAAGGCAGCGGAAGAAAAAAAAACTAAGGTAAAAGAGAGGAGACACTTCCTGGCTAACAGTCCTTGTGGAACCGAGGGGCGAGAATGGCTGACAATGACATGGACAACAAGAAGCCGACAAAACAATAAAAAAATGCAGTATATATGGTGAGGGAGGGAGGGTGCAATTCGGCAAGCAAACGCGGACAGGGACCGAATGGGACGGATTTGCTGCTCTCGTACAATTCAACAGCCGTAAAAAGATCAGTAGGAAGGTGTCTGCTACTAATGAAAGAAAGATGGATGGAAGCAAGGAAAGAAGGAAAGAATTAATGAAAAGGTGCTGTGCCAATGGGAAGGAGAGATGGACAGACAAGCCATCGCCCAATATGTGAAGAGAAGTGCAGCGTCTGTTCTGAAATCGTTAAATATGGCATACGGCAAAATATGGCTTCTCCTCTGCTCAGAGTGAAGCTCGTCAAACCCCGGCCATTCCATCTCTCTCTCTCTATCTCTATCCCTCTCTCTCTCTCTCTCTCTCTCTCTCTCTCTCTCTCTATCCCTCTCTCTCTCTCTCTCTCTCTCTCTCTCTCTCTCTCTCTGTCTGTCGCTGTCTCACTCTCTCTCACTCTCTCCCTCTCTCACTTCACCAGAGCCAAATCTGCAGAAAGAAAGGGGGAGTGGAGGCCTTGAAAACAAAAATAGAAATGCTCTAAAAAGCATCCAGATCAAAAGACCAACAAAAAAAAACAAGAAAAGAAAAGTCTCAGATCCAATGTTTTTTTTGTTTTCACTGGTCTCAGTCTGTCTTTCTGAATTGTTTGGGTTTTTTGATGCGGTGGGTTTGGGCTCAGGCAATAATACGTTGAGAGTTAAGGAGAGGAAAGTGGCTCTGGGAAAGCTGATTTCTAAACAGGCAAGATGACAGGGAACGGCTAGGAGCTCCGCTGTAAAGAGTTGATGGGATCAGCTGAGACTCTGAAAGCAGCTATTGTAGTGAAACACCGTGGAGGTGTCCACACTGTCCTGCTAGGCCCAGGTTACCTCCAACTGTCCTGTCCCACTTGTAGGAGATTTGGACGATGCTTCTCTGCTGTTAGGAGGTTGATTTCAGGGTTCTACTCTCTCCTTTTTCACAGAAATATATAGAATGTTTTTGGTCACATCTCCTTTTCCCAAAACAACCAAAATCACTTTTGTCCTTTTACTGGTTTATAAAAAACAACAACATCAAGTGTTCCACATTGCCAAATACTGTAGTAGACAATGGCCAAAACAAACACTTAATGGTGTGGATGATTAGGCCTCTAAGCCTCAAGCCAGCTAGAGTGTATGGCAAGGTTAGTTTACTGCAGAAGTTAAAGTTTTTTTATTCTGTCCCACTTCATAAACATCCCACTTTTCAGCTGCAATCAGCTCCATAGCGCACCCTATCAGTAGACTGGTTTCATCAAGCCATCAAAATATCCAATGTGATATTAGAAATTAACTGTATAATCAAGTGTTGCACTATTAAAAGAGAGGAAGTTAAGAATTCACTCTTTAAGAGCCTTTAAGCACCGCTGTTAATAGTAGCATGGTAAACATCTTGTCTATATCCCTATGGCAACTCCTGAAAAAATAGGAACTTAGCATGGAATGGTTTATATCCTCCTCATTTCACCTTCACACAGCCAGACCAAGATCCATTTGTTCCAGGGTAAATGATTGCTCTATCTTTATTTTCTGCTCTGAACAACCTCAGCATTTTTCCTCCAGGGAAATTTTACTTCGGCAAACAGAACTGTTTATTTTGCTTAAACTGAGCACTAATTCAGTCGGTCTGCCTAATTAAAATGCGGCAACAGGGGCTTTTTATTCAGCAGCTAATTGTGCTGACACGAGGGAATGAGACCTTTTAAGCATTCACTACCTGAGCCTGGAGTCTACACACACACGTAAACACAGACACACACTCACACATACACACACGCTGTATCTGCTCTCCACTATGCGTGCACACTCACAACAGGCACACGTACATGTAATATCCCACTATCTTTCTCCTTCGTTGAAAGGGTAGATGTACATGCAGAAGTAATCAGTAGGATGTCTACTGGGGCACATCAGGTTTCAGCAGGATGCACGTAGGAATGCAGAGCATCTCCCCTGTTGAATGAAGTATCATAATTCACTTGTTCACCTACAGGTGCTTTTAATCTGTGTGTATGGTAATTAATCTTGTTATTTATTTCCCAGATAGGAGGGCAGACGGTAAAACCAAAGCATCAGTCAAAAGGGACAATTATCCTGTAAACAAGAAAAAATTGTGTTAATTAAATGTTTCGTTTTAATGAGTTGCAAAATGAATTTCTCGAAAGAGATTATTAATAAACACTTGAATGAAATGGACATACAGTACACAGTATACTATCTGTGACAATCTGTCAGTGTAACCTTCTTCATTTGACATGTTTGTAAAGCGATTTTAACGCAGTACTCACAGTGACAACACAATTGTGTGCTGTGTACACTTCATCACATTTTAGTGGTCAAAGTTATCGCTCAAATGAAACACGGTATGGAGTGGTAAGGCTTTCAGTGGGTAAGTGGATGTTAACATTGATCTTGTCTCAAAACGTAAAATTCTACTGCCCCTTTGACGACATCATTCATCCTTCAAATCTTCCTCTATACTTTGCCTTCTTACACTTTTGTAATAACTGATACCGATAATACTTAACGTCATTTAATCACAATTACACTGTAACTACAATGTTTGTACGACAGGTACTGCTTTGTAATTATACGGTACTTAATGTCATTCTAATGAGAAGTGTTTTTTATGTAACCTTTTCATGTTTACAAGGTCCATTTTCGAATGAAACAACGTGGACATCTTATAGCTGTTTTCTACTCCAAGTCCATGAAAGTGTGAAAGCCTGAGGAACATTTCCACTGGGCTTCCTATTTCCAAACAGAGGACAGAGGAATCTCCTCTGCTTGTTGTTTACTGTGAAAGGCCCACGAGTACTTACACATTAGCCATTCTCATGCAATTCAGGTCACACTGCATAAAATCGTAACCAATTACAGTGAGCTGGGGCTATTCTCTCTCACAATAGCCCCCAAAATTGAGCTCTGTGTGTGTTTGATAGTGTAAGGATGTGTGTGTGTGTGACGTTAGTGTAAGTATATGTGAGTGTGTCTATCTGCATTTGTGTGTGCGTGTGTGTGTGTGTGTGTGTGTGTGTGTGTGTGTGTGTGTGTGTGTGTGTGTGTGTGTGTGTGTGTGTGTGTGTGTGTGTGTGTGTGTGTGGGAAGGGATAGAGCAGGATCTCTGTCACAGAGAGCGGAACATCACCCTGACACTTCCCTTAATGTAGCTGAGGTCTCACTTATTCTAATGACTCTCTGACATTTTGGGCTAACGACCATGCCCATTAGGCTTAATTGTATGGGGGCAACCTGGGAGCTCAGATGTAATGAGATAGAGTATAGTGATGGGATGGTCAGGTACTTAGATCTTTTTTTTGTGTGGCAGAGGTAGACACCAAGATGTGGATATACCTTCAGAGCAGACTGTAACTTTTATAATCAGCTTTCGTACTTCTGGTTTAGCTGCTCATGGTTCGACTCTATGACAAACAAGGGAAAATGACTTTTTCTCCGATGTTGTCAACACACCCTTTTGTGGTCCTTCCCACTGTCGCTTGCTGCAGCGGTTTCTAATGATGTGTTTCAACACAATTGTGTTTCTCTCTTTCCTTTTCTACTTGAGGCGGTTGGAAAAAGGAGACTGTGAATTCACCACGGTCAGTGTTGCAGAGAAAAAGGGGGGGTGGGGGGGGTTTCTCAGGGCAAAATTACCTGGACGTATTACCTTTTCACACTTCTCCTCAGAGTTGACAGGCTGCTAAAGCAAAGGTATTTTATCATCCAATTTCAACAGTTTTGTGGCGAAAATGTGAGGAAGGACGGGTGAAAATGAAAAGGGGAGAGAAAGAGAGAGATAAAGAAGTATTTCCGCTCGGAGCTAAAACTCACATGAAAAGAAATTGCCTTTTGATTTAGCATTTATTGAGTGGGCGCGCCCACTGTCACCCAGACAAAGACAACTATTTGTTCTCAGTGAACTGCAGTCCCATTGGACCGAAGCAGTTTTATAAGTGTTGAAGTATATTTTGTCAAACTATTTGGGGTTGCGAAACTCTCGTCTGCCCAACATAGTTTTTCTATCCAAGGAATCTCTAACAAAATACGATGATGTGGGTGTGCATATGTGTGTGTGTGTGTGTTGCTATCCTAGTGGGAGTGACCCTGAGGTCAGTAGTGGGGTCAACTGTGTTTAGTCTGGAGGTTCCCCTGTAGAAGAGGAGGCTCCAGCCTTCCGCTCACACCGCTGCCACCCCAGCTAGATTTATAGCCATGTGTCGTCTGGGCACAAGCTGCAGACTGCGTGACGTCTCACAGAATTCGCGCTCACAAAATGCACATACACAGAGAGCACACCCACGCGGCGAGGTACGTCCGTGTACAAGCATACTGCAATCGGAGCTCTCTCATGCACTCATAAACCCCTTTGTTGTTTTACTGATAAGATATATATTTAGGTTGTTCTTGTTGGTTTACGTTATTCTTAATTGTTAGGTTGACTATTATTCAGTTCTTTGTTTGGATTATATTAATTGTTGACAAGAAAAGCAACTAAATCAGGATTAGAATTCATGTATTAAAGGTTAGGATGGGCCACTGGGGAAATAGCAAAGAGTAGGACCAAGTTATTCCAACGTAGCTGTAATGGTTACGAATGGCAAATGAACTTTCCCATTTGCCAACAACCAGCTCCACCTCTGGTTGTTGCAAATGACAGCAATTTCCTCAAGAATCTGCGGCAAATGCGACACCCCTCCACCCCTTCGCCCCTCCGCTCGCAAGCAAAACTCATCCGTGTATGATCTACGACCCTGACAAGTAACCGGGGGACCCCAAAGAGAGTTGTAGGGCATTTGGCCTTGCCGCTGAAAAGATTTAGGACCACACATACAGGCGCAACATTCTCATATTATTTTACTGCGACAGCTATTGACAGAAAGGCTTAAACTCAAGCAAAGTTTCCAAAATGCCAGATCATTGTGTACTTACCCTGTATCAGCATATGCTATTGATTTAGCTTTGTTTTCTATCAGCTAGAGTCAGGAGGGGTATTGCACATATGCACACACACCACACACACATGCACACAGAACAACTCCACTACAAACCCCAGCAGCCTACAATTATTCCTGACATATCTGACATAAACAGCTTATCATCTCAGGCTCATTCCTGTAAACAAACCTCTCTTGCGATCGACCAAGCTGACTTAATCTCCCACTCAGATCTCCAAACGAGAATTGAGAAGAGGCCGCGCACCACATCGCCCTCCACAACACAGCCGCCAACCCACAAGCATGAAGCCAAAGAGCATCCAATGTGAAGGTTATGCAATTAGACGCTGGGCACGAACTATCAAAGAAGGCAACTCAGGGAACAAAGGTCCTTAAAAACCCGATCGGAGCACGTAGGCCCTTCAACTGGTTGGCGGCTGTCACTGTCTGCCTGCGTCAGCGTGTTGCTCCATGAGAGCGTGTTGATAGAGCTGCATCGATGTTCAGATTAGGACACGCCTCCGTGATCAAGTGCTCAAACACTAGATAAGACCGACAGAAACACCCTTTAATCCTCTCAAAGTGTTCTCCAAACAGGGTTTGGACAAACAGGACTGGTTAAGCTGTGTAACGGCTTAGAGACAGAATACATCCCCTTTTAGTGCCAACAAACATGGCAGTAGCACCTACACCAACTCCATAAAAAAACTTTCAAAGAACATGATATGTTGTTACATGTATTAGATTTAATTCTGATCATTTGGTTTTTAATGTTTTTACGTACCACTCACACTTATGAGGCATAAAATGGGCCACAGTCTGTATTTTAGTGTATCGAAAGATTTCCTCGATAATCAACTATAATCAACCTTGCAGCATCACGTTAATAAAGTTCAAAGATGTGAACTGTGACTTCCACTACCTCTTTGTGTTACTTTGGGTGTTGTAGTCTGATAAATATTTAAACGAGTCTTTGTCTCCCCCTGTTGAGAACGACTATTATCTAAAAATTGAAATTGAAACAAATATTCTGTCTGGACCTGAGAACATGAGGAGTACTGGGGAGATTATGATCATAATAATGCCATATCAATGACTGAGGCCACTACCTTGTAATTGTCACCAATGTTTGACCATAATCAAAGTCACCTCTGGCTTATATTGAACTTGTAAATTAACTTTAAAATACACAGTAGACAAGATACTTGATATTCACATAGCAGAAATCACATACAAGCATCACATTTATTTTCATTCCTAAACACAGACTTTCCTCTTGTTGGTGTCAACTCGTTCACACTCATGTCACACTTTATTTACCAAGAACCAGGCTAATTAAGTGGGGACGTTAGCCTTCTATATGGCCTCTAGAGGTCGCTGTGACATTAGAACTGCATGCACAGCTCTGCCTCTGTATTTTGGAGTTGAAGCTCAACTCCAACTTGATCAACAATCAAACTCAGGGAGATCTAATATGTGATTCAGGGTAGCCTGGATTCAAACCTCCCTCCCCCATGTTATTCCACTGCATCTGATGTGTTACCCACTATTCATTCGTTCTGCTAAATCTCAGTTAAATTCACAGCAATTTACTCAAACACTACTTAAATATTTTGTCCAAATGATTATATTTAGTCTGAAGTGTTAATGCAAATCAAAATAACTGCATTTTTTTTCTTCACTTTTTCAAAAGTTTTCCTTCATCCCAAGTGGCATTAATGTATGTGGTAATAACATCGAATGACCACAAGGGAGCGGTGTAATGTCATTTTGAGGGGATCTCGAACAAACAGCATGATCAACCTTGTCTTACCTTCTCTTATCCAGTACCGTCTGCCGACAAGACCAGCATACCGCAATTATTATTGGGATACCTAAAAAATAAAATCAGTAATGTCTTCAAGATGATCAGGATTCTTCAGAGGGAATGAAATCATCAATAAGGATCAATTACGATGAGTTTTGCAACAACACCTACCTGAGTAGCTTAGTAGTCACATGGCTTTCACGAATCATTGCAGATCAAAAGGTGATAATAGTTCTATCTATACAATGATTGCATTTGCAAAGTGGCAGACTGGACGTACTTAACAAGTGGTGTTACAGTAATGCCCTCTGTGAGTTCAGAGGATCATTTCAATGAGCTTATTGAGTTATCCCCTCAAGTTTGTTGGCCAGTTGTAAACTATCCTGTAATTAGCCTACAATAAAATGAAATGCTTGCTAAGCGGCTTGTAGTTTGGGGGATAAGCTATTTCAAACCATTGACATGGGCTTTTGCATTCTTCACAATGTCCTCATAAAAATAGACTGACCCGTGTTCGTCAATATGGAATACGTACAAAAGTACGGACAAAAGAAGAAGAAGAAAAAACGGAGAAGTAGGTTGGGGGTCTTTAATTAGGTTAAAGGATGTGGTCACTTGGACGGTGACAGTAAAGATGGACTTTACTCCGGACGTCCGGACTTTGATTGATATATATAGTTTGGGCCACTTCTCTATCCAGAGAAGCATTCAGCTGGGCCATTGCAGCCATTTTTTACAGGTTTATTGATATATAAAACATACAAAATATGTAAAGTTTAACAAAACATACAATCAGCAAGGTCAGATCTTATTTGGAAAGACAAAATGCAAATAAAAAAAAAGAAATAAAATAAAAATAAATAGAACATACAAAACAAAAACAAAACAAACAAATAGAAAATAAATAAGAGTATACTTCAGTCGTTCTTGAAAATGTCATTGTATACTCTCAGGGCTTTTATACTTTTCTTGTTCAAAACAAATGTTAATGTATGGATGTATTTCTCAAATTCACACATGAATGCTTTAAAGTCTGGGGATATTTTGGCCAATTTACATTTGGCCATTGCAGCCCCACAAAACCAAATGTGTTACGAGCGTGACGTCATCGCTTCCGCCCTGTTCTGCGCTCTCCTTTCTCCCTCCCCCGGAGGCCGTGGTGAAGGGCTGCGAGGCTATGTGCGAGGCTGCCCGCACAATCCAACATGGAGTAGCGAGAGATGGGGCTCTAGCGGGGCCACCCCTCGGTAACAGCAACAGCGCATTTAGCACCACGGAACTTGGGGACTGAATTTATCACCGAGGCTTTCAGAATGGAATTTTAACTTGTTCTAGATCCACCCTCTGGAATATCCACTTTCGAGGCCACTGTGTTCTGGAACACGCAACTGGTTGGGCTCGCGAAGAACAGCAAGAGAAAAAGGATCGAGGCATCTATTCTAGACTGAGGCAGAGCTACGATCACACAAAGGCTGGGGGAAAGATATGCGGAATTGAATGGATGTAGGAGATATAAGTGCTTCAAAATGACGGACATGAAGTATGCACCCGCTTTGGGATCTTATTTTCGGTGAAACGCGAAAATGATAGAGGAAACACACCCAAACGAGTAAGCACAGTGAAAATGTTTTTTTTTCTCTCTCCCTTCTTCCAGAAAGGTAGCTCTACAAGTTGTGGTATGTGATCTATAAAACAGACATATCTTTAGAGGTGGCAGTTGGGGTTATTTGGTATAATGCATTTGCACGGTTTGGTGGAGATTGTTTTATGGCGTTTTATGGATTGACAACTGATATAAAGGGGGGGATTTAGTGCCCCCGCCTTGTTGTAGCCTACGGATTCTGTCTTCTTGAAGGGGAAGGAGGGGGAGCGAGGCATGAGCGTGGGTGGATCGGAAACATTTTCTAAAGAGATTTTGCAGCGAGGCCTTTACAACAGGCCTTACAGAAGTTTAAAACTCAGGCGAACTCAGTTAACCAACATGACCAGATACCAGATCGCGATGTGCACGTTTCTTAAAATGCAGAAGATTGTCGAATAAGCGAGAACACTTGCATGGATACCTGCGAAATCCAGTAAAATATGTTGGCTTCAGACTGCGGGGGAAGTCTTTCAGGATATGTGATATCCGATATCCCCCATCCGCCATCTCTTTTCTGAATCACCCTCATTTGCATACCGCGCTTCATTCATAAAAACGCCAATCGAGGACGACGGGTTAGAAATCCAAAGGAGGCTTAAAGACTGTGTAGATTAATGTTAGCCCTTCATTATTTACCTATAGGCTTAATGTAAAACTAGCCTTTAAGTAGGCCAATACAGAATTATAAATTCAAACACAGCTTCGATGATTCATCGCAAATTTACCGATTCACTTCTCTAGGTTAATTCTATAAACACGGCAAAATTACGCCGACCTTTAGAAATAGCCGCCGTCTACTATTACTGTTTGGGGATATTTTTGTATCTGAACCTGTTAAACATTTTTATTTCACCATGTCTCCTATTTTCAAATGTAGGCTACTGTCAAACATTCACTGAATACCTAAAGCAATATAATAGATAATAATATAATTTATTTTATTTTTTTCATGCCATGAGAAAAAAAAATGTATATATATAAAATATGCGCATAGCCTCTGTGCAGCCTGCAGGAAGAATGTCAGTAGTGCAAATTGTTGTCGGTGGAACGGAAGGGCGAAGGGAGATGATGTTTGCGCGGTAGTCGCATGACGCCTGCTCATTCATAAAATCCGTAACCTTCAGCGCTTCCCATTCATGGCTGCTGCGCTCAGCTACCTTGTTAAGAGGGCACATCATGCCTGGGAGCGGATTTCAATGGGAAACGGTCACCTTACTCAACCACATTGTCGATGGCATGAATACAGCGGCCCGTTCATGCGAGCGAGGCTATGGCAGATTCACGTGACGCCATGTAGGCTATCTGAGTTAGTTGAATGGTTCCTGGAAATTTGTGAATGCACTATTAGCTAAATCTCGTCTCTCTCTCTCTCTCTCTCTCTCTCTCTCTCTCTCTCTCTCTCTCTCTCTCTCTCTCTCGCACACACACACACACACACACTGGAAGTGGCATTGATTTTCGGGGGGGCAGCATGGTCTCCTATTGAACCATGTGCTCTGTACTATCAGTTTTAGACCGTGATGTTCAGTGACATGAAGCAGAGGTCAGACTAGTTATAGGTTAGGCAACACAAAGCAGCAAAATGTTGATTGAAACATCCTAGATAATACTATTTTTACCAGCCATATTTCCCCACTCACTGTACTAACATATACAGGCTTTCAGGGACAGGAGACAATCCATGTTAGTTCCTCTTCACTCCAGATTGTCACAGTGATATATGTTTTGTGTCAGGGGAGGCTACAGTCTAATTTAACATCCTTTTTTAGATTCCGGTAGGCATAAACAGTAGGGAGTCAGGTGGCTCAGCGGTTAAAGCGTTGGGCTCATGATCAGAAGGGTGTGAGTTCGCTTTCCGGCCTGTGGCTACATTATATTGTGTTCTTGGGCAAGGCACTTCACCCTACTTGCCTCAGGGGGAATGTCCCTGTCCCTTTACTTGCACTGGATGAAAGCGTCTGCTAAATGAGTAAATGTAAACAGATTTTTGAATGAGTAGGTATACATGGTGGACATGTCACCCATTTAGAAAGATCAGCCTCAAACAACATGCTTACCAAGAAGGCTTGGGTAGAAAAGCTGTTCTTAGACAACAAACAAAATATATATGAAATGTAGTTAGTGTGTCAGTTGAATGGATTTCCAGACCACCAAGTTTGAAAGTTAGCTCCCCTCAGGTTATGGGGAAGTTTTCCAGAGCCAGGGCACTTTTTCACTGGTTGCTTTATAATGCATTTATATCATTAATTTCCTCTGAGATGCTGAACAACAGCTTCGGATTGTCGTCTGTTTTCAGAAGAAGGCTGGCTACCTTATCAGTAGACTTGACTGGGTGACCAAGTCTGGAACAAGCTTGGCATTCAAAATGGTGGGTTAGGCTTTGATGAGAAAGTCTATTTGTGCCTATGACTTGTGAGCCATAAAAATAAATAAATATGGCAAACCCAGTGAGAATAGCAATGCCCCCCTGGTGCTCATATCAAGTGCGGTCTGTTTCTTTAGGAGTGAAAACTGACTCTACGTGTATGTGGTTTGTGTAAACATGAACCTGGCAGGTGAACCTTGAAAAGTCTATAGCAGTGGTCTCAAACTTGTGCCATCGTGGGCCAAGAGGGTGCAGGTTTTCATATCAACCAAGCACTACTCCAGATGATTTCACTAATGAGTTTCTCTACTTTCTGCTAAATCAGCTGGTGTAGTTGCTTGGTTGACAACAAAAACCTGCAACCTCTTGGCCCTCGATGGCACGAGTTTGAAACCCCTGGTCTATAGCATTCAAGGTCTGAAAACCAGTGAGTTGGGATTTTAATGTCTGGCACCTCAGCCCAGAGGTAACCAAATGTCCGCCGCAGACTGAAGTCAACGATACTTAGTTCTCTGTCAAGGCAGCTCCTAAGTATTCTAATGCTGTGTTTAAGTGGACTTAAGACCGCATTACAAAGTTTTTTTTGATAAATTCTGTTGTTTAAGAGGTTTAAATCTAAAGCAGCTTATTTTCAATGTGGATTGCATCAGATTTTCACTCCCATGTAGATGGTGAGGACACAATGTCACCTTGGAATGCAGGTTTACAATTGGTTTATTTTCACTATTCCCAAATGGGAATCTGCAGTGAGTGCTCTCTGGCAGGCAAGGTTGGGAAGACATGAACTTTATTAAGTTGACAGATGCAGGCCTATACTTTGGGGAAAGTTGCAAGAGCTGTGTTACTAAACATTCTTTAATTTTTTTATTTTATGGAGGCTGTTGTGAACAAAACACAAGAGCCTGTTCTGTACATTGAAGGAAGGTTCTTGTGACAATGTTTTGTGGCACCACCGTGTGCTGTGAACAGCATAGGGAGACGATTGTTTTCAAGCTGACTAGTTGGTTAGTAATGTCCTGTTGGGTGACCTTTGTTTACCTCTGTGATGTTAACTATCACACACACACACACACACACACACACACACACACACACACACACACACACACACACACACAGCTGCCTGGACAGAGGGTGGCCAATAAATAACTTTCCCTCTGGGGCCTAAACTGTCAATAGTCCTGAATGAATTCCCCCCCCCCCCCAACCTAACAACTATTAATCTTGCTCTCATTTCTCTTCCACTCTTCCCTATCTCTCAATCTCCTTCCCTTTCTCATTCTTTCAGTCAGTCTGCCTGTCTGTCTGGCTCTCCTCTAACTCCCCGTCAATTACCGTTGGAGTTACTGGCTATTTCATAGTGCTAGCCCACAAGAACAGGAGATATCCCTATATCCCTAGAACTATTCCTACCTCCTCCACTAATTCCAGTGTGCGTTTGATACACTGTTCATTTTGTAGATATAACCCTCTCGGCTATCTCAAGACAAATGACAAATGGCTCGGTACCATCTGACATGGCAATTTCATATCCATAGACAACTCGTGGTTTATGGGTGGGTTGGGGTGGAGTGGCCGTTATCAGAGGAAGTGAGTCATCTGTTATCGCACACGGTTGGTCTGTCCCCTATACTGCCCTTATTATCTCACACAGGCTGGATTCCATACCTGATAACTTTGGCCCTCTTCCCCCTCTGCTCTAGTTGGCTCATGTCGCAGTGATAGCAGACAGGCTAGAGTCAAGTATTGGGGGCGGCCCGGAAATGCGGGGGATCATTGCTGGTGTAAGGCGTTGCCTGACCTTTGACTGTGTTCTCAGTGGGGGGGGGGGGGGGGGGGGGGGGCGTTATGACTGCTAATGTTAACCACTGTTGGCGAAAAGCTCCACAACAGTTGTGCGGGTCTGACGTGGTTTTAACAACGCCCCCACCTCCCCCCACCCCCCTTAATGAATACCTTGAAATTTACGGAACATGATGCAATATGGAGGGGTCGTTACGAATGGCCTGGTCTGTAAGACCATGTAGAAACAAAGCTGAAGCACCTACAAGGCCCAGTGACGTTTGCTACCGGAAAGGCATTAAGATAACAGATTTGAATTCAGCCACGTCGTTTTGTTTGTTTAGAATCGACTTTGGCAGCTCCACAGTGTCTTTGTTCACGAGTTGAAAGTATGCTGTGTGGCGACTTAGGCTTTGTGGCCTTGAATTTGCAGGATCACCAACCCGCACGATTGCTAACTCTATCGCTAACACAGGCGTCGCACCTCTTCCAGCCCCTGTGTCTCTAAGTTGGTCTTACCGTACTCTGAAACCCGTTCGTAATGCAGCGCTGCAGCCTGAGAACTCAACAGCTAGGTCATGTAGGGCCACGTTTTGTTCAGGCAACATGGAGAATGTGTCGCGGAAGGATGTTTGTTGGATGTTGCCTGCAAGACATTTCTGTTTTCGCAAGACTCTCCCTGCAGAAGGAGCCAGTAATAGTACAAGACTGCCATTGGTGCCTCCCCCACCAGGGTACAGTTGTCACCTGCAGGCTACGTTATATAAGTGTCTGTTGGAGTTTGGCCCTGGCAGAGGGGTGTGGATCTCAATCTCCTCACTGCGACTGACATGAAATGCATTTGGGCAATTTGAGCTCACATGTTTGTCTGTCTCTGTTTTTCCTCAAGCTTATGAATGTGTGTAGGTGGGAGCTGGTGAACCTGTTCTTCCACTTGTGTGTGTTTGTGTGTGTTAGTGTCTGCGCGTGTGTGTGTGTGGGTATGCATGCTCGCTATCAAATCCCTGTCTCAAAAGTAATTATATAACACCTCTCTTACTCACTCAACCGCGTGCAAACACACTCGCGCTCGCACTCTCCGTCAATTGCCATGGCAATATGGAAACAAACTGCGTCCTGTCATTGTCAGAGATCATTCATGGTCTGGGCCCCTAGTCATTGTGCCTCGGAGAGGGTGGAGGCCCTCGTGTTAATTCTTGAGAATGTTTTGCATTGTGGGCCTATTGTATTGTGCTGGGCTGTATTGACTCGTGGTCCACTGGTGTGTTGCTCAGCGTTGGAGCCTCTGATGTAATCAGATAGACTAAACTCTTGCAGGGACAGGCTTCTCGTCTGTTCGGTAAGTCATCCATCCTGAGCACGTACACACTCTAGCCCAGGCTGTTGTTGAGGATAATATTCTCCCCGCCGCGCGTTCCGTATTCGACACGGCGTGTGCGCTCGTGCACGCGTCACCGTCCGCGTGCGACACCTCCCACCTTCGCGACGTGAAGACCGGACCGGAGTCGTGACTTGAGCCGCCCGCAAACATTCTGTCGCGGCGCTGAGGCCCTAAGAGAGGGACGCTCCGAGTTCCATCACCGTGGTGATCCTGAGGAGAAGGTGACTCATCCCATCCAGCAAAACTCAGCTGGATGGGATGAAGAAATGATCCCTTATAGTCCCCTAATGGGGAAATTTCAGAGGCGCACACATTTATTCAGTGCATTGGCCGGGATTCGAACCCCCACCGGGATTGAAACCCAGACTTTCTGCACATGGTAGGCAAGAATCCTACCACTGAACCACCGGTGCAGCCAAATGCATGAGTCCCCCACCTCAATTTGTTTTTAAATCCTGAATTCTCCCAGAAGGCTGCCATCTGCATGGAGATGCTCATATTTATTTCAACTATTCCACATTGTCTTTCACCCCATTTTTTTTTAGTAGGTGGGGTTAAGGCATGAGGTTTTACCCTTATGGCTCTCCTGTATGTGCATGCGAGGACGACATGTTTGCCCACTAGCAAGAGGAGGGGAAATGGGATGAGTTTGATATTACTGTAGGATCTCATGAATTTTGCCCTGTTTCTACACCCGCCCTCAGAGTCAGGGGTCTCGGAGATGGAGCCAAATCACACTCCCACATCTTAAACAGACACACACTGGCCCTCTCTAGTGCTGTTATTGAACAGAGGCTACGGTTGCCATATATGGCTGCTTTCTGGCTTGGTAAGCACTACAGAGGAAGCGGGGTGTGCCAAGTGGGCTGTTTGCATAGCAAAGTCAAGTGAATGTTGAGAGTAAACCATCCGAGAGCGCTGTCCTCCCTGCTCGCTCCCTACCTCTCAATCTTTCTCTTTCACCCTTCTCTCCATCCCTCCCAGCCTCTCCCCCGTGTAGCCTCACGCGTACATGGGCACGCGGCCAGCATCTGGCCAGGAGTTGTTTCCTGGTAACCTGCCATCGCGATGGGTTAAAAGCTTAAAACCTAAAACAAGTCAACGTTAGCCATAGGACGGATAGCTATCATTAATGAAGGCATGTATCAGTAGCATCTGCCTGTTAATACTGATAACATAACCGAGGATAACCGTGTTTCTCCTCCTATTCCTCTCCTCGCTCCCCTTTCTCCTCCCTCCTCCTCTCCAGTGACAGTTACATCGTGCGTGTGAAAGCAGTGGTGATGACGCGAGACGACTCGAGCGGGGGCTGGCTGGCCCAGGACGGCGGGGCTCTCTGCCGGGTCGGCGTGTGCCGCGTCTCCCCCCAGGAGCTGGCCCCCGGCCTCCCCCTGCCCCTCCCCCCCACCGGCCGAAACCACTTCTTCATCCACGGAGAGCGGGACAAACAGGTGAGCGGAGCGATCGCCTGAAGATGTGGTCACCACCAACACACCAACAGACTGTGATTCACCCAGCGAAACCAGCTCCCCAATCAGATCACCTGTTAGTCAGGTGATCGAGGAGTCAGGTGGCTCTGTGGTTAAGGCGTTGGGCTCATGATCGGAAGGTTGTGAGTTTGATTCCTGGCTGTGGCTACATGACATTGTGTCCTTGGGCAAGGCACTTCACCTTACTTGCCTCAGGGAGAATGTCTTTGTACTTGCTGTAATTCCCTTTGGATAAAAGTGTCTGCTAAATGAATAAATGTAATGTTATCTGTGCATTGACACTAGCTTTGATAGAACTTTGTCTTTGTTCCTTTTTTTATTTGATTGACATGACCGGTTGTATTGGACAGGTGATACTGGAGTGTCCCTTGAGGAAAGACCTGGTCTACACTACGGCCACGCCCACCTTCCACCATTGGAAGGTGGAGGACAGGAAGTGTGGCCTGTCCTTTCAGAGTCCAGCCGATGCTCGCGCCTTCGACCGGGGTGTACGCAAAGCCATAGAGGACCTTTCAGAAGGTACGGTCCCTGTGGCGACTCCCCACCTGGTGATAGATGGCATGGTTGACCCATGCATGATTGGCACTTTCCAGAAATTCTTTCATCATGACCTAATAAGTATCAAAAGCTTATATAATGTATATATTTTTTTTTATTAGGCTTGTTTATCACGTGAGCATTCCATTCAGATGCGTATTCCTCAATGGAAAAAAAATCCTAGATTTTTCAAGTTTTTGTTCAATAAATAAAACATTTGAATTCCAAGAATTGTTGTTTGGAAGGAGAAGTTTTAAAGTTCCAGCCTTGAATAGTGTGGGTTAGCTATGTAGACCACGCTTTTTGGTTCTCATCTAGTTTTGGCTTTGGACATCTTAAGTAGATTACCATTCGCAAAATTAAATTAACTGACAACTTCCCATGTCAGCAACTTATTCTTTTTCAAATTGAAATTACCCTCAACTTCGACGGTATGCTTGCAGGAGTTTGAAATAGGATGGAACCTGAGATGTAAGCAGTGACAGGATTTTGTTATACCATGACTACAAACCTGTCAAAAAGCCAGTCAGACGTTAACCACACCATCTAGGGGTATATTACAGAAAGGATTTTGGCAACACAACACAGCAATCAAGGCACTCCTATACAAAACTCTAATGCGTAATTTTCTGGGGCTGATGTGTGCCAAAATGTATGTTGCACCTCAACCTGGAAATGCTTGTAGAACCATCTAGAACAGCCTTCTTGTGAGCACACAGCACCACATCAAATGTACAACCCTGCTGCATGAATATGGTCTTCTGCCTTGGCTTAATCTTGCTCAGACTAACTCTAAAGGGACTGCCCAGTCTGTGAAACAGTCTATAGACCTGAACACAGGTCATTTGAAGCTTTTAAGATGTATTCAGACGTGAACGATGTCCATTGTTGGGTGTCATTTGGTTAAGTTAGTTTAAGTAAGCGTACGCAACCAACAAATTTACTTGGTGATAAGTCTGACATAAACCAAATGGTTTCCCAGAAACAGGCAGTTGTGGTACTGGTGACTCGTCCATTACATGCTGTTTAATGTGTTGAATGTGCCTAAATATGGCCTGTTAATATGTATTTATTTTCACACGCCTTGTAGGCTCAACAACCTCTTCAACGCTCCAAAATGAAGCCGAACTGGGTGACGACGACGTCTTCACGGTAGGCACCATTTTGTTCTGTCTATAACAGTCGCACATCAACCTAAATCAAATTTTCTTTCTCACCTCTCATCTTTTTACCAACATACTAGTCCTCTCTTTCATATGGTGGCTTTTAAAAGTCTATTAACTTTTATAAAATTAGTGACTTATACATATACTGTATATTATATATACATGTATATATAATTTATAATTTGTACCTATGTTATTTGTACTTCCATGTTATGTGTATCATTTGTATTATTTATATCATTTGTATTATTCGTTATTTGTATCATATTTCTAGTGTATTAGACATTGTATTCATTTTTTATTAGTATGCCACATATATGTTCTATGCCACAGTGAATTCTATGTAATCTTCCATAGCGAATAAACCCCATTCTGATTCAGATTCTGATATATAGATATAATATATATCTATGTATACAGAAAATGGGTCCAGATGACAAAGGTTTGAATTAATAAATCACCTGAGGTAAAGTTACATGTGTATGGAAGATAGCTCAAAGGGCCAGTGTAACAATAGCAGCATGTGCGCTGTGCATACATGCATAAAGCCGTACACAGGCATGCATGCAAACCAATGCTGTTTGCCTTCCAACACTCTGCCCCCCCCCCCCCCCCCCCCCAAGTAACCTGACACTGAGAGCGGCAGGCAGGGTCACGGGGTCACTTCCTGAGTCGCCCCTCCCCCACCATAACCAACCGACCCTCCCCTCCCACCCCCCATCCCCCTCCCCTCCCTGGTTAGAACTAATGCAAGCTCCAAACTAGCGTTGGCAGCTGCTCCCCAGCTTACTGGCCGGGTGATTTACGAGAGGAAGTACCGCGTGGCTCGTCTTTGACTTTAACTGTCTGTTAGAGGGGTGGGCCAACAGGAGCACTTTGGAGTTCTGGCACAGTGGCAAGAGAGAGAGACAGACAGACGGAAGAGAGACAGGCTCGCTGAGAGAGAGACAGACAGACAGAGAGAGAGACAGGCTCGCTGAGAGAGGCGAGCGAGAGGTCCTCTTTCACCTCCTTAATACTGTCAGTATAACATGACACAGCGACTTTCTGCTGTTCGGAGAGGGGTAGTATACTCATACAAAGCACACGGTTTGGTATGGTGCCGTGGTTTGAAGTGGACTATTGGGTGCATAACCCTGGACATGTGTTAGTGGGTACGGAGAGAGAAGGATCTGTTCTTTTTTTCTTTTTATTTCCCTCGTCGTTCCTGTTCAAGTATCTTGCTATATCTTTCTCTCTCCCTCTGTTTCCTTTCATACTTACTCGTTTCTCACCTTTTCTACCCCTCACCGACTTCTCTTTCTTTCCTCCACCAATCAAACCCCTCAATCCAGAGCACAAAAAAAAGGCCAGGCTGGGCCACGATTGAACAGGGCTGTCAGAGAGCGCCGGCCGACATGCTGCCAATGGCTCCTGTGTATCCTCCAGAGAGGCGGGGCTTGGAGCGCAGCCTGCATTGTGTTATTTTTAGTCTGCCACACCGAGGGCTTTTTAAGAAAGCAGAGGGAAACACACTACAGAGCTACATGTGGCTAGCTTAACGCCCACCGGCACAAGGAAGGCCGCCGACCGCCTGATTCGACGTTGTTCTGTAGCGTGCCGACACAGCGGGAGAAACGCGCGCAGAAATCTGTCAATGAACCCCCCAGACCAGAGCATGGAGACATCCACTTGACACACACACACACTCTCCAGGCCGGTGTGCTGCAGCAGCAGAAAGGAAGAGCCATGTCCAGCCTGTCATCCACTCCTCTCTCCGGGAGGCCCCCAGAGATGCCCCCTCCCCCACCACCCCCTGCCTTTGCCTGTCTAAAATATCTGTCTTAGCACTGCTGCAAGGGCAGCGGGTGTGTTTAGTGTCTGGCCAAGGTTTACCTTGGAGCCAAGCCCTGGGTGGAAAAGAGACAGGAAGCAGTATGCTGGCTACAAGAGGATCTTGGAGAGGAGGAAGAGCAGGGGGAGAGAGGAGAGGAATGGGGGAGAGTGTGTATGCTTGTGTGGGTAGGTGGGTGGGGGGGGGGGGTGTTGATGGAGAGAGCACATGCAGCGGAGACAGGCAGAGCAAGAAGGGATGGAGAAAAGAGAGGGAAAGATTGGGAGAGGCGAAACACGGCGATACTGTTACTGCACTCTCACCAGATCTCACCAGATGGAATATTCCAGAAGATTCTTCCCTTCCTGCGTTTCCGGTCTTTAAAGGCTATCATTTTGATCCTGGCATTCACGCGTCAGTGTATCAGAACGTATTCTTTAACGCTTCCTGTTTCTGTTCCACCCAATCAGAACACAACAGACAGCTCCTCGAACTCCTCTCAGAGGCTGGACGCATCACTGCAGCTGCTGGACTCCTCCCCCATCCCCCACCGCCACAACTTCGTCTTGGGACATCGCCATGACCTCCACGACCCCTACAGGTTCTCATCTGACCACTACTTCCTGGATCAGGTATGTTGTGGAACGACCGTGTCATCCATGCAGTAGAAGGCTGCATGTGAATGTCTAACGCAATGAGGGAACATTCTCAGCAGCAGTATTCAGAGTTTAAAGCGGGTCCTTTTGTTTTGTCCAATCATCTTCCTCACAGTCACTGTCCCGGGTCCCTCGTCACGTGACCTTCCAGGAAGATGAGGAGATTGTACGCATCAACCCCCGCGAGTGCCCCTGGGGGCACGTGTCCGAGACCCGCCCGGGCCGCCTCGCCGAGCGTTCGACGGTCACGGGCTACGAGGACTACCGCCACGCCACCGTGCGAGACAAATTCATCCACCCGGACGACACCGAGTCCTACGTGCACTTCGCCAAGAGCGAGACTCACAAACATGACTACAATTACCCCCTGGCCCCGGGCGCCCTCACAAACTCAGACTCGGACCCCGCCCTCGGGCCCCTGGCCAATAAGGGCCACCTCGACGGCAGTCATGGCTTCGGCTCGGCGGTGTCCAGCCAGCCGCGCCCCCTGCTTCCGGGTTCCTCCTCCAATAACGGCGACAAGGGCCGGATAGGTAACGGGGCGGAGCGCGCCCACTGCGAGTACTGCGGAGAGACGTTCTTCCGCACGGACAACAGACGAGGGGGTTGCCAGGACGCCCCCGACCCGGTGCGGGCGTTCATCCGGCGCGTCAGCTGCATGTGGCTGGCAGACACCCTGCTGTACCACTGCATGTCAGACCCCGAGGGGGACTACTCTGACCCTTGCTCCTGCGACGGAGGCGACGGCGGCGGGGGCCGCCTGGGCACGCGCTGGGCGGCTCTGCTGGGGCTGTCCCTGGCGGCGCCGTGCCTCTGCCTCTACCCGCCACTGCACGCGTGCCACAGGGCAGGACTGGCGTGCGGGTGCTGCGGGGGCAGGCATAAGGCCGCGTGGTGACCTGGTCGGGCTGGGAGGGGAGGGGGGGGGTGGGGGGAACACCCCTGAACGCTAAATACACCCCAACCAAACACCAGCACAGGGGAGAGACAGAGGGAGGGAGGAGGGGAAGGGAGGGAGGGAGGAGGTGGGGGAGGCAGACTGCACCGGAAAACGTAGGGAGTTTGTTCTTTCGTCCGGTCAGGGTTTTAGTTTTGTTTCGTTTGTGTTTTTGTTTTCTTTTGTCGACAAATTCCAAATTGACAATGGAAGTAAGCTGGGACAGTCTTTGCCTTGAAATTAAGCTCATCCCGTACTGTACTGTTCTCTCTTTCTGTCTCCCACCCTCCCTCCTGCCCTCTCCCGCCCTCTCTTTTTCTCCCACCCCTCTCAATACAGCCTCTTTCTCTGTTTGCATTGAGAGAACACTTTTTTTCAGGGGGGCTTTTTTTATAGCCAACTAATGTCATGTATCACATATGCAGGTACTTTATACTTTACACACTGATTCGGTGTCGAAGAACTTGAATCATAGTCCACCCCCGTCCCTCCTCCCCCCCCCCCCCCCCCGCCCTTTGTGTCGCTAAGCTACGGCTCGCTCAGAGCCATCTTCCCTCCACATCCATTTCTTCACAACTGACACCCTGCCCCAAGTACTAAAGCCCAGCTGAACATCTAGGATGAAAGCCTAACACTAAAGCAGTGGGACGACGGTGTGCTCGTGTGTGTGTGTGTGTGTGCGTGCGTGCATTACACAGTGTCTGTGTATTTTCACGGAGCCTTGTAAAGCCGTTGTGATGCCTTCCTCACCAGTGCATTATCATCGCCCACTGAGAAAGCGCAGCTACAATCAACCCATTCAAAACAGCCCAAACACAGTTACCAGCCTTACATCATCCTTCAATAAATCACCCACCTTGGTTTCATGCATTAATATCCAAAGATAGATACTTTTTTTCATGTTTTTGTTTTGCTAATTGTTTAGATTTAATTTAGATTGTCTCAAAGAATTTAAAAACCAGCCAAAGAGTGCACAGTGTGCTATGACAGTGTTGGCTGACGATACAAGGACTTATACGGTATTGGACCAGAGACCGATACGGTATTGATAGAAAAACAGTGACCATACTTCAATACTGTCCATACCTCCTCATCCTTGGTAGTCATCCCTGACCTAACACTAGACAGTGACCCTGTGAATCACAACCCGTCATGTCTGTGATATTAATCTGGGGGGATTTATTGTATCAAAGCAGTGCATGGATCCACTGCAGCGACTGCCCCACACCAGTTTTTGGGAAACCCTTTGCAATTTTAGAACCATTTTGAAAATGGATGGATCTGGGTTAAGGAAGGGGATAGGTTTGAAGCTTTTATGTTGTGTGTGTGACATTCATGACACTCACAATGGTAAAATGCTGGTGGAAATCTCAGTTTTTAAGGCCAAATTTACTATTGTATGAGGTCGTAAGGCATGGTAAATGTTTTATAATTCTTTTCGACCATCTCAAAGCTGAAAACTGGGCTGCAGCATTTTTAAGTATTTCTCGAATGCAGCGGATTACAAGAAACACAGTTGGTTTTCTATTGAGCTCACTGGGGGAATAAATTTTCCAGCCTATCTGCAATATACAATCAGTTCTATATTTAGACACACCCACTTCACTCCTCTTTGCTCCACCCACATCCCCTGTCTCCTGAGTGACACTCCTGAGTGACACTGCAGCTGTCCAATCCTGTCTCTCAGCTGAAAAGCACAACACTACAAACAAAAAAAAATAAGTGCTTTACGTGTTGTTTTGTGGGGGATGCAACAATGGTACAACATTACGTTTACACAGTCTTTCCAGCTCTTAAGTCAATGTTACGAAATACCAGACATAGCATAAAGTGTACTCACAACGAGTACCGTTTTGTGAAAAACAGCGAGGGGGGAAAATGTCATTTTACCAAGTCAACTTCCATTGACATTGTGTTCTTTTGTACATTCTGTCTCTATGATGTTCAAGTTTATCACTCCCTTGTTCCACTCCAGAAATGCTACCTTTGTCTTGAAAGGGCTCCTAATCCTTAGACTCTTAGATTTGAAAAGGGTTTTGTTCAGACAGGGCTGTTGTCCAAACAAATCGGTTGAGAAGTGCTGTGCTAGTCTTCAATCTGTAATAACCATCAAACACATTAAAGGAAAAGCTTTCTTCGTCTGTCCAAGTGCAAAACTGTATGTACTCCTCACGCCAAAACTATTTACAAGTGCCTAAAAGTGTAGCGTTTATCTATCTTATGTATTTAAACAAAACAAAAAGACTTAAAATACGTTAAAAAGAAAAAAAGAGCAAACCTTTTGCGTGTGTGTGTATTTGTGTATATATATATTTATACACACACACCAATCAAGTTTATGTTGTACATTTTTGATTTTAAATTGTTTTGTTGATGTTTTTTAAAACTGATTCTAACATGGATGTAGCTCTTGCTTTGAGAAGGAACTGACAGTACTTTTAGATAGAGAACGATGGCCTGGCCAGGGGGAAGTAAGTCATGTGTGTCTTACCTTCTGCCTCCAATAAATTGAAGAGAAAAAAAAAAAACAAGAAAAAAAAAACTGCAACTGTGAAACCTTGTCTTTATTCATCCTGAAGGAAGTCTAAACATGGTTATATTTTGATGCACATTTACCAGACAACATTGGGTGGTATTTCTTTACAATCCCCCAAACTAACTTTTTAAAGCAAACCAGCCTAATGAAATGTGTGTGTGCAGCTACATGCTATATCATATATGTATACCATATAACAAAAGTTTGGGCACATTGTCCAGTTAACTTGAATGGGAGGGTGTGTCCATAATAAGACACCCCAAAAATCCTATAAAAAACTATTATAATCCCACTTTGGATCTTTTAAATCCATGTTGTCTAACTGTTTCTCTCCTTCCTTGGCTGTCTCCACAGTTGGGTCATGTGAGATCATAGAGCTGTTTTGTTCAAGATGTCTGGTGAACCACTACTGAAGATGGAGGAGAGGAGGTTAGTAGAAACGAACGGAGAAGGATCCCTGAAGACTAGTCATGCTTACGTGCTAACTTGGTTACAAACAATATACCAGTCCACATGTGCAAGCAATTATCCGCTCTGGGAACAAGCTCAATTTATCCTTGACCGGAAACGTATTCTAGCCCCTTCCTCCCAGAACCAAATACATGTTAAAGAGTCAATAGGTGCAATACAGTATTACCTTCTCCTGGCTGTTTACAATAGCTCAAATAATGTTTTTACTTTACTAAAGCTCAAATAATGCTCAAACTTTAGCTCAAATAATGCTTTTTTTTTTTTACTAAAGCTAGCAAACAGCTGGTACTACAGTATACACTATAAAACACTATATATATTATTAATTGTACTAGCTCATGTAGTTATTGGAGCATTATTGAAAGTTAATATTCCAGCTCTGAGTAAAGATGGAAGCACCTCGTGCTGTCTGGGTTCAGTCCTGTCCATTCCATGAAGCACGTTACGCAATATTAGGAATTATCCTAATTCTAATTATATATTTGAAGGGATCAAAAATAAGGAGCACAATTAACTGTATTGAAGAGTGTTAAGGATGAAGACAACTATGTTGAAAAGTCATCTTATTTCGTCCAGCTGACCTTTCCTTTAATCTTAGACGTATTTTTCTTCTGCCCCCCAAAATGATGAACCCTTTTTTTAGCCACATTATTCTCTCTATGGAGTTGTACTGCCACCTACAGGTGTATCCATACATTGGATCTACAACAAAGAGTACATTTATAGTGCCATCAATCTCATGAAAGGACACACCTGAAACTAAAAGATTTAGCAGCTATTTTCCTATCTAAGAGAGTGTTGAGTACCAAGTGTTTAATCATTTGTGCTAGCGCAAATGATTAACTATTTCCTGTTGTGTCTGACATTCTGACATTCAGTCTGACAAGCACACTGTACTTATTGTTCAGAAATGTTGTTAGGTGTTGATCTGGCCTCTAAATCCGCCATATCACAGAGACTGAATCGACTCTTTCTGATAAAGAGCAAGAAAACCAACAACTTTTACATTTAGCAGACACTTTTAGAGCAACTTACAGCACATACAACAAAGAGACATTTCCCCCGAGGAAAGTAGGACAAAGTGCCTTGCCCAAGGACACAACATCATGTTGACGCAGACGGGAATCAAACTCACAACCTTCTGATCCCTAGCCAAACGCCTTAATCACTTAATGACTCCCCCATTTAAACATAGTACACGTACGTCTCCTGAGGTCTCTCCTAGGCTGATGCAATGTTTTGAGATGCATACGGTAACAACAGAATGCGAACACACCAGTTTCAACAGACATCTATCAACTGTGCACTAACCTGTAGCTCATCATGGCTTTTCTGCCTTCCACTGCCACAATAATATACATGAAATTGACCTGGTCTAAATGAATGTTTCGTCGCAACATAGTATCAAACTAATGTAGGCTTAAAGCCTTGTTTGACCTTTGGCATGCTCCTCTCCAATGTTTAACTCTCTCTCTCTCTCTCTCTCTCTCTCTCTCTCTCTCACACAGAGCTGCAAACATCCTTTCAGGAAGAGATGTCTTTGAGCCTGGAAGTACTCTGAAGTGTGACAGTCATGTGGAGGAAGTGAATGGAAGGAAGGTAGGTTTGGTCTGAGCCGCTGTCTGGGTGAAAGGGTATTATCTGTTTGACACACCAAACCTTGTGAAAGATGAACTTCAGTGTAGCTGAGTGCCCACCTGGACCCCATGTCTTCATCACAGACAGCTGAGTGGCACATCGAGGGTGAAGGAGAGGCCCTCCAGTGCCTGTTAAAGAAATGTGCAAACAAGTATCACATTCTTGAAAGTGTTCAAAATGACCCTCAGGTCGAACAGTTGTTCAGGAAGGTGGGAGAGATGGTTGGAGGAAACAGTAGCCGCCATTTTGAAATTGACAGTGCAGTGTTCTCGTCTCTTTGCTCAAAGTCCACCTGAAATATATTGAGTGTAAAGTTACAATATACATAAATATTGTTGCTAATATACTACAACTGCCAATAAATTCATATGGGAGAGGATGTAGCTGTCTCAATTGACAAACTCTTCAGATGGATCTGTGGTTATTTATTTGACCACAAGATGTCAGTCAAGAACTGTTGGGGGCAGAAATCTGTTGCAATCAAAGAAAATAACTTCACCTCCCAAGACTTGTGGCCTGATTGACAATGATGACGCCCTAGTGATGATGACAGCTCATGCAGTGACAATCGGTTGTTTATTCAAGAAAGTTTTTCATATTAATGCCTTCAACTTATGTTTATTACATGGTGTTATCATGTCCCACAGAGAAACTACCATCACCAACAACACATTTGTTTTTATATGGTCTCTAACATAGTACCAAAGTCAACATAAAAACAACATGTTTATCATTCTTCGTCCTTCTTATTCCAGAGCAGGAAAGGAGAGCCTCTTAAAATGGATAGAGAACATCCATAAGAATCACAGATAATGGTTTATGTTAGGACCAATGATCGTGTTCAGAAGTTATTGTGTTTGAAGTTGGAGTTTCTTCAGCATATGGGATGATTTTGTGAGGTATTTCAGACTACAGTCCTGGTAAACTCTGATTAAACTGATGTCTTCCGCACTTGAAGCTCACTGTGAGCAGAGTAGTTGTGCAGTGTGGTTCCTGCTGGATAGTGTCCATATTTCATATTCTCAGCATCCTCTGCTGGTGGTTTGTATCGTTTATTTAGGTCATGTGATGTCATCTGACTAGTTGAGAACATAATTGGCAGGCATGCCTCAGTAAGTATACGCATAATTTAATGATATTTGTAGATAAAGTGAGGATGGTGTATTCATGTTCGCTTTATGTTTTGTCTCTAGATTGTTCAGAGAAACTTCCTGTTCAGTTTCCCTGTATGCTGGCTGCTAAAAAACTAAAGGTCGACTTGGAAGTCCTTTGTGTTGTAATTGGTTATGAAGTGTATGTACCTGTTAGATCATGCAAGGCGTCTGACGAGGAGGACAGGGTACAAGTCTCCAATCACACGGAAACACTCCCATAAATTCACAGGACCGTTGAAAGCCCCCCTGTGTGCATCAAGCCATGGGCGGAGGATTGACATTGGCATGGGGGGTAGGGGGGGGGGGGGCAGATTTGCTGGAAAAAGCCAATATTGTGTCTTTCACACTTTCAAAATAAAAGTTCCCAATGTACCTCTTTTTGTTAACCTTGCTTTTTTATTTGGGGAGGTGGGGGGGGGGGGGGGGGGGAGACATACAGAATTTTCCATCCCCCCTCCCCCCCGGTTCCTACGTGAATGCATCAAGCCATCCTAAAATCAGGATGAAGGTCAGTAGATCCTAAAAGGGACAACTCCTGTTATTTTGTCATGTGGCTGAATCGCAAATAACAGTATTTAAAGATACCAGTAGTTACGCCTAAGCAAGCCGTCATCACCAAGGAAACAGTTAAGGAAACCGTTGATGTGTCATGCCCGGTTGTCAAGGAAACCCACTCTGAATGGAGTTTAATGGCCTTGGAGAATGCGTTCACTGTGAACTTCTCACCATACATCCTATATTGGATTTAATACACATATGCTGCTTCTGAATTATACCTGTCCCGCATTTCTTTCTTCTTTTTGTTCATGGATGTTCAGCTTTGTTATAGTTTCAGATCATTGGGGACTAGAACGTCTTTTTGCAAACATATACGGTCATTGCATCTAAATCAGATGGACTTCAGTTGAGTCTGCAATTACAAGGCATCATTCCATTCTGAAGTCCCCTCTCAGAAGGCAGCATAACCAACGACCTTTGCTTTTGCACCTGGTCGATTTTACCACAAAGCAGCCTAGTGGCAATTAGTCTTTGTCTTAGGAGGAATGTATGCAAATTTAAGTTTGAGGGAGTGAACTAATTTCTTTGCCAGTTGATAAAAGGCTTGACCGCACTTCAATATTCTTCTTTTGTTGATCCTTCCACCAGTAGTCTGTCGGTTCCCCCAGGGGTAATAGGATAAAGTAATCCCCATCCTATGCCATTTCCTTTGTTCTGTCACGGCCAGGGATTTAAAAAAAACGTGACTTTCTTTTCTCATTCTATTGGACTGACAGGAGAAGGTAGGAATTTGTCCACTCGAAAGCGCAGCGTTCCACTGTTCCCAATGGTCTAGCCCCACCTAGTGAACAGCTTGAGCAGGCTGTTGACATTTCAATTTACCCATTCCTACACCGCTACACATTGTGTACACGGGTGAGCACACTATTTATTATGCAACATGGATGGTCCCCCAAGGCTAGTGGGGGAAATAACTCGGTGTTTGTATTTCGTATGAACCTAACAGAAGAAGGCAACTCTAGTTTCGCTTTAGGCACTGGCAAGTGCCGTTGGCTCCTACCACACTTTTTGATTCAATATTCCTCTGTTATTCAATCAATACCATTTGTTAGCTCAACTTTCAGAGTTTATGAGTACAGTGCTTTCATATTTGGCAGCCTAAAGGAACAGGTTGTGCTTTCAGTGTACCAGATTCAAATCCACTAGGGGGCACTGTGAAACAACACAGTGGTTGACCCCACATAATTCAACCTGGGAGTCATTTTTTAACAATAACTATTTGTTGCTGTACAACAGCTAATGAAATTCAAAACAAACAGGGCTATTTGGGATGTTTTCCTCTCATTTCCCACATGCCATATCCCTTTTTATTTCTTTCTATTTTTTTTTACAACAAATCAAAGGTTATGTTGTCTGGAATATGCTAATGAACCACACTCCGGCAAGTCCCTGGGTGTAAATCACTTATTAAAAGACTAGTTGGGATGGTTTATGCAAATCCACTAAATCAAAGCGAGCAACCATCCTTGCATAAGATATGTGCTGGTGCTTGATAGTTCTCTGGTATTACTGGCATCTACAGTAGTGCATCAGATAGCTTGAGTGTTCGTCTGTTCTCTTATTAAAAGCTGGATTTTTACATTGTGTTGACTTGTTTTGCCAACGCGCGCCAGATTAACAGTTTGCTTGTCCGCAAAATGAGAAGTTTCATTTCCCGTTGAGTGGATTGACAAGGTTGTTGGGGTGTGTGTGGGGTGGGGGGAGGGGGGGGGGCAGGGGTTGGATAATATCCGTTGTGGCCGAAGGCTGCTGTGAAATAGTCTGACACAGACACTGATTAAGCCTCTTGAGATCTGAGAGGATTGTGTATTTTAGCAGAAAGAGAGAGAGAAAACTCCCCCCCCACACACACAAAAAAAACGCATTGAGAACCAAACAAGCTGAAGGACTTGGGCTGCAAATTGGACTGTATTTGGTTCTTGTGTCCAGTGGGTGTTGGGTTGGATGGTTGTAACATAGGTTACTTTTGTTAGTACCTAACTAGGATAGGCCTATCTAATCTCTGATTGGTCGATGTGTGTCCAAATATCTGTTTGTTTGTTTGTGTGCTTGTTCTCTATAAAGATAGCCTGTGATTAACTTGAAGTACATTCACTGCTCCAGTCCATTTACAGTGCTGTTGCCCTGTACCATAATTGCAAAATGGGTGTCTAAATTGCACTTCTTGACTCTTGTGGGTCTATTGAGTCATGGGTCCTAATGCTAATGAAATCACGTCTGACTCCTGCCATCAAAATTCCCTCTCGCCGTGCCAATTTAGAGTGCAAAGGTTAGTCCTCCATGTTTAATATTTATGTTTCGACAGTAAATGAAGTGAAACGAGCAGAGGTCAATCTCCCTTCTCAGACAAATATGCTAAGTGTGCAGTGGTGTTGACCTAAACAGCTACTAGATAGGATGTCCCTAAAGATATGGCCATTTTGAACGTAGCAGTAACTTTCCTTCAGTAAAAATAAATATCGATTAAGGTGTCTGTTTAGATAAGTTTTAGATACTTCAGACATAACTATATATATGACCATTATATGACCATGTCTTGCATTTTCTTTCAATAGTTAGCCTACATTTTCGGGTGCTCTACCAAGCTGATCTGGTTTCCCATTATGCTATACAATTCTGCAAGTATGTGTATGGTAAGATTTAGACTGACCACAATCATCTCGACATCTTTTCATGTTCCTCCACGTACGTCATATGCGTGTTGGTCAGTGGGGTCAGTAATCTCTTTACTCAAACACGTTTCATATTCAAAGCCAAGCAAGGAAAACATCTGCTTGATATAGAAACCCCAGGCTGTATTTCTTAACCAAACAGATGCTGAGAGTGACCTTACAAAGGGTGCCTGGTCTCCTACTGTAGTGACACTCCAGCTAGTCGCAGGGCTGTCACACAGACAGTTACAGACAACAAAGAGACAACCATTCACTCTCACATTCATTCACTAGGGGCAATGTCCAGAGTGTCCAATTAACCTACCACATACCTGTCTTTGGACATTGGGAGGAAGCCATAGTACCCAGAGAGAATCCACAGTAACGCGGGGAGGACATGCCGGCTCCACCCAGAGAGATCCTGGTCAGGCCTGAGATTCTAACTCATTATCTCCTTGTTGGGAGGCGAGAGTGCTAACCGCACTGCCACCCTGCACCCCCCCCCCCCCCCCTATCATGAGTATGTCATCGGAAAATCTATCAGCACATCAATCCGATTAGATTTTTCTGTGCTTGACGTGATGGGGGTATAAAAATGCTGCCAATTAAACTGCAATACTCTAAAAACCAGTTTAAAGAACAAAGACACTCAAATCTTCTTGTTTATGGTAAATACTGTATGATTATTTCGTGATAAAAGTTCTTCCGAGAATAGAGAGCATAGCATTCTCATGAATGTTATTCAAACTCTAGAAGTCCCATAGTTACAGAAAATCTAAGAAACATTAATATTGAGCACAGCTCAATAATGCCTTCGCCTGGATGAAAGCAACCCCCCCCATAAAAAACCATCAGAGGGCAATCGATGGGCTTTCATCCCCTGGACGGAAATTGCACTCATACTGCTCTGAGTCTATGAAGGTCCCCCATAGAAACCGGAGGGATCATTACCATCCAACTCACAAGAATGAAATCAAAATGTCAGTCCACTCTGGAGTGTTGACAGAGTAGTCTTGCTTCCCAGTTTTATTTTGTATTCCATTCTATTCACATATTCAGTGGAAAATACTCCTTCCTATTCCTATGTAGTTATGCAGTCGATGACACTTCTGCCGCGAGGCGTGATTTCACGTCATTGAAATCGTCTTTGGTGGAATCTTTGTTTGTTTGAGATGATGACATTTGGGGTTTTGAGGGTAAAATGAGAGTTCTTGTATCAACGGACTTGTATGAAATGAATGAACGTACGGAAGGGTAGAAACACACACACACACACATATTTTGGTATGAAATTGACTGCAAACCCCCCATGAGATGTCAGTAGTTGGCATCTAGTCACTTGGTTAGTGACTGATTTGATAATTCTCCAAACTCAAATATCTGACATCTGAATAATTACTCAATAATATAATTAGGCTGTGTGGACAGCCACTGTAATTAAACCGTAGCCAGGTTTAAATACCCCGATCCATCTATATCCGCTCTGATCGACAAGTTTCATTAAACATAATCTATGTTGGAACGGTCTCTAAGGTTTGACTTAGATTTGTGACTGATTTAGTCTGCTTCTGCAAATTGATATTTTTGTCAAAGGATAAAAACAATCCTATGTCCATGACACATCCCTGATTGTTTCGTTTCCCCTTGTTTGACCAGAGATATCCGGACTGATTTGATTTCAGCCTCTCTCAAACAACTCCCGCTGTCTCATTTACAATACAGTACAACCCTATCTCCATTCTGCCAGCTTGCTGTGGCATCAAATACTCCCAGATTGGCCGGCATGGAATGCATGACTGCCACCAATTCCATTTCCTCAGTCCAACCTTGCCTGCTCGGATGATACGTGTCTGATGTTGAAGTTTGGTGACTTTCAAAAACAGTTCAGTGTGCTCGCTGGGAAAAATTCACACAAAATGTCTTTTTGGTTTAGTGCCGATTTTTTTTCCTCATGAATAGGAAGTCATCAGTTTGAATTCAAGTATCTCTTGAAGTGTGTGGATCAGTGGATGGTCAGTGGATGGTCAATCCTCCATCTGTTGCACGCTCTAAAACATAATTTCTCGCCAACTAATTTGCTGAAGTGCTGTGAGGTTATGCTGTCTATACCGTCACGTTGATCCATCACAAAACTGCATAGTCACTAAATTAAGTGGCATTATGTCATTTTACCGCTTTGATATGAATATCTAACTGAGCGGACAGCTGGCTAGGCCCGTAGCTGCCCTTGAGTCCTGGTGGGGAGATAGAGAACCAGTGAGTGGTCCCATCAATACCATATCAAGCAGCTTGTTTACCACCAACATGGAAAGTCTCAGGAAAGTCAATTCAAATTCAGATTCAGAATACTTTATTAATCCCCTTGGGGAAAAAATACAGGCTGATTTCAGAAGGCCTGTGCGCCGATAAATTGACTTTGTTGTGCTGCCTCGGTGGGCACTGTCCTGCCAAAGAGTTTCCCCAAAGGGATTAATAAAGTATTCTGAATCTGAAGTGACTTTCCTGAGACTTTCCATGTTGGTGGTAGACAAGCGAGAGATACTCCCCAACAGAAGAGCTACTCCCCTCACCCTCCACAGAAAGAGAGTCCACCGCCAGGGTCATTAAAAGCCTGCTTCCTTTGTATTACCCTTTGGTCTTTCGGGTAGACATTATCACACATGACATTATCACCTGACAACTTAGGGTGAGAAGAAGAAAAAGAAGAACTCTGTCATGCTATCATGGAACCTGGGATGGGCTTCCGTTCCCATTAGGTCTGACTGCTGACGGAACACTATCTGTTACCATCTCAGGGAGAGGCCTGCCTGCTTTTCGTGGGTCGTGTTGGGCTGGGAGAAGGAAAGGTGGGGTCAACACGCCGTCGTATGTGTCTGAAATGCGATTAAATGTACATGCTGCCCGTGCTCATGCCCCCTCAGCCCCACCCTGCTTGAACCAAATAAAAATGAGGCTTGCAGAACCCCCTCCACCCTGCCCTTCATACACAGTAAAGGATGATACACTTTCGCTCCGGGGAGGGTACTTTAAATGGCATTAAACGGCGGCTAAGGGACCTGTGCACGGTTTACAGGCATCTATTTTCTTGTCCTTCTGAGGCCTGTGGAAGAATGCCTTGCTCGATTAAGGTCTCTTTGCAAATATTTCATAATCAGTTATTCTTTTTTTGGGGGGGGGGGGGTTTATTTACGATGCACTTGTGAATAGGAAAAGATTGATCACGCTTACATCCAAAGACTAGAATAATTTGTTTACACGTGTAGCCTCGAGTTTGGCAATCTTGTCATTTGAAAATGAAAATTGAACCTTCTTGCTGCCTGGAATCTTAAGCACACATCAAAGGGAGAAAGATCTGCCGAGCACTCTGGCCACAAAGTGTTCCTAATGTCTTGATATATGGTAAATAAAAAGGCCTAATGTGTTCTAGTGCACACATCTCAATAGGGCTTGTCAAAGAGAGCATAATCTCCCCCTCCCATGACGCCTGCTATATGGTAATGCTTTGCCTTGTTTGTTTTGTGTTCAAGGGGCTGCTTTGAAAGGGAAATGATAGTGATATTTTCTTGTCAGATGTAATGACTTTCCATTAAGACGTTTCCAAAGTCTTCGACAAGAAAGCCATTGTGCATTCAAATGAGCCAGAGCGTACACTCTATGGTGCAGAGACTGTCAGACTGAAGACATGCTGTTGGTAGGCCCTGCATTATATAGGAGATGTGGTTTCTAGCCCAAGTCTTTTTTTGTGTGGTGACAATGAAAAAGACAGAGGTGAGAGAAATAGGGCCTAAAAAAGGGGATATAAGGAAGCAGCCCTGAGCCTAAAAAGGGGTTTCCCAAGGAGCGAACAAAACACAAATCAAAGCGCAGTTCTGCCTTTCTCTTCGTCTCAACAATGGTTGGCAATAGATCAAGTGTAATACAAACTGAATTATTATTTTTTGTATAGCAGTTTGATTTGGCAGGGGTAGAGAATTTGGGATGACTATTACATAAATGAGGCTCTGTGCTTCTTGAATTTTGACTAAGATAACAATGCACATGCATTGTAACAGGTCGGCTCATCTCAGCTCACAGCATATGATTGAGAGGATTCATTTAAACGTGTGTGGATTCATTATTCCTAGATATGCATTGATATGAATTGGATGGAAAAATTAGAAAAGCAATTTTGTGTTGCAGCAAGAATATAACTGATGAAAGAAATGCAATGAATATGCAGTATATCTTTCCTCAATGGGACTCTAGTTGGTCTTTGTCTTGATTCCCAGCCCAAACCCTGACTTTAAATTGATACTTTCTCTTATTATTCTAAGAACCCAAATGTAATGGCAGAATAGAAAGTTTCCAGGACATCTCTAAATAATAGTAGCCATCTGTACTTTCCTCTCTCTTTCTTTGTCTCTCACGTACACTCACTGACATGCTGTCATTGAAATTGAGTGCTCTGACTGAGCCGGCCTTGTGTGAGCTAAGTGACAGTGTTGATTAAACTTTAAGTAAGAGATATTGTGTCATTTTACCGCTGTGAGTTATCCAAGCTCTTTGCCTTCCGACTCCAAGGTTCAAACAGGTTTCACACACCTGGCAGTCAGAATAATGATGGGGGAAATAAACAAAAATGAAGAAGAAGATATATTCTTTTTTTTCCCCCCTCATTTGGATTCAAGTTGGAAAAGTTGAGATATTTGAATCCAGCTGTAAAAAAAGGGGATGTGGGCAATCTTTTGGCTCCAAAAATGCAGAATGTGATGTTGTGGCCAGAATGCCAGTAGGTTGAATATGTGCTGTTATCCAAGCATAATATATTTGTGAAGCACAGTGGACACACAGTCCTGGATTTGGATGGCCATGAGGTATTCAGTGTGAGGGCAACAGAAGGAGCAATTTGTCTGTTCCATTTCTCTTGAGTCGGATTTAGATGACTCTGCCAGCAAAGAGGATAATTCCTCCTCTTTGCCTTGTATACAGAGTTCCCAATGCATGGTCCAGCAGTGCTTGTATTGCTTGGCAAGCATCCTATGCAATGATTACTCTAGCAGACGAGTTCCAAACACCCAAATAGGAGAGTGGACTGACATCCTGAGTAGACACATCCACAGCAAACCGTTGATTGCTGTTGTATGTTTAACGTTCTTGGGATTGATTCACATTCTGTAAATGAGAGCTTCAGTTTATACTGTATATCCCGTCTGAGTCAATGATTGGACAATTGTGAAATCGTAGCTTACCCCACTGATATATTCATAGCTGTCTTTTTCACATACGTTGCAGAATTATAACTTGTGCGATTTGTGTCATGTTCTCCACATGTTTCTGCTGTGTTAGCTTATAACCATTTTTGGATCTTCATTCTTGTAGATATGAAGGCCCCTCATTCACTGCTTACTTACCGGAAGTCTAAGGTGATGACAGGTTATCATAGGCTGGAAAAGGTGGATGGTGACTCTAAATGAAGGGTTTAGAGAGTCCGTATCTGTTCATCATACAGAGAATCATGTCCTTGAAGGTAAAATGGAACACGATCATAGTTATCTGGCTGGATGGTTTGAAATGGAGGCGCTACTTGGCACTATTTGTATTCAGTGGATCTCTTTTTACTCTATTAAATGCCTGCCAGTAGAAATTATTTTCCTAAATGCAGGTAAGAAGAGCCAAGGTCTAATTCCTTTGAGGAACACTAAACCACAATTTAGTGACAAAAATTTGGAGAATGTATTTCAATTTAACATTTTACTGTGTGCCTGAATTTAATATCACGTTTTTAGTACGCGGAAACATTTTGGCTTTAGTCAGCTGGTCAGTGATAGTTCAACTTTCTGCCAAAAGTTTCACAATCAGTTTCACAAAATGTCCTACACATACTTCAAAAAAAGACCGCATGAACTCCAGGTTATTATTTAGTCGGTGGAGAATAATACATCACAGCACAGTCCAGTTTCACAACAACATCAATTCCACAGGTTGCTGCTTTCAGTACAGTGGATTTCTCACCTCAGGAGAGCAGAAGGGAAAAAAGGGTTTGCACAACCACCTGTCGGTCTATTATAAGTGGCTAAGTTAGGAAACATTTCATGTAGAAGTGAGTGATTTGCCCTCACCCAACCTTGGGTGGAATTATTCCCATAATGCATCAAGCTGCAGTACAGAATATGACAACGCTGCATGCGCAGCCTTTTTAATTTAGTGTTCCGAGGGGAGGTCCTCCTGTGCAAGGCTCTGAGCTGATGAAGGTGCTATCACCCTCAATGAGAGGAATAATTATCACAACAACACATTCATAAGCCTTCCATTAGATTAAGGCCCTTTTTAATAGAGTCCCAGCAAGTGGGGGTGTGGTAGCTTAATGTAATTGGTTACAGGACGACATGCAGGGAGGCGTCATGAAAAATGAGCCAAATTTATTGGCCCTTTTTCTTTTTTTCCTTCTTTCTTTTTTTTCTCTCTCTCCCTTTACAGAAGCTTTATTTGACCATTTTAATCTCTCCGTCTTGTGATCTTGCAGTGTTTCATATAAATGGTTTGTGCATTCCGTTTATTTTTCCCATCCATAATACATGGGGTATCTAAATCCTGCCCGTGCGTGCAGAGGGGTAATGCAAGAGCTAGCTGGCTCGCTAGTGCTCTGAGGCATGAAGGCTCGGGAACAAAGTGGTGGAAATATATAAGCCAGGAAAGACTGGGAGGAAGCCACTCAGCACACACACTGTTATTGTGATGGTTGACTGTTTTGTTTTTTAGTTGTTGTTTTTTTTCTCTCACTCATCTGCACTCATATATATGCAACTTTCTATGAATATTTCAGTGTTGTTACCCACAGCCTGAGAGTATCAGTGCAACATGAAAGTCATCTGTCATTCTGAAAAAAATAAAAACACGAGAAGGGTAACACAGAGGGAGGTCCTTGCCGCCATTGTGTTTGAAACGTTGTAATTTGTGGTTCTAGAATAGTGTCACGGTGTCATTTTGATTGGGATGACAGACGGGGCAGAGAAACAGGTGTCATTAATTAGTCAATCATCCATATCAGACCGAAACGGTCAGCTATTTGCTGAGTTCATGAAAAGTACAAAAGCTGCCATCCTTTGATTTTTAAATGAACTCAAGTACTAATACTGGATGCTGTAAGACAAAATAAGAAAATAAGAAAACATACTATACTTGAAAGTCCAATGGTACCGTACGCTTAACTTCATGTGATCCCAGATTTGTCCAAAGGCAGTAACTTTGGATTGAAGACAGCTGTCAAGAACCATATGAAAAGACCAGGATAGATGCTGACAGATCAAAGAGCAAGTCTTGTGCACCAGGGTGAAAGTTAGAAGAACATTCTAGGCTGTGCTTCCTGATATCAAGTCCGTGAAACCGAGCAATTACTGTGCATCTGTCGTTGGTTATTCAAAAAAGTACTCTTCATCCCTAACAGCATCACAGCCTACATCCAGGCCGCCAACAGGCAGCCAAGTGAAAGCTCGACGGAGAGGAGAGAAAAAGAAAAACAGCAAGAACTCCAGTGGATGACTGAAATAGTAGCTCTTTGCTAAGAAGATGCATTGTTCTTTTCTCAGCAGAGAGATGTCTTGACAGACTACGGCAGCTGTTCTGGGAACAGCTAGGAGTCGCTGGAATTCTGTCACACACGCGTCCTCTCCCGTGTCGGGAGGCCCCGACAGGAGTTCCAGTAACTGTGTCACATTTCCATCTCGCTGGGGTAGCTAAGCCACCCAGCAGGGAGAGTGAAAAGCCGAACAGAGCGAAGCGCAGGAGGAAGATTCCTTTAATTTAGTCTCAGAGGAGAGCCTCCATCTTCCAGAGCCGGGTGCAGCTATGATGTGCACACCAAAAAAAGAAACTAGCCTTGGACCCCATCCTCATGTCACTGGCCTCCATTCTCTCGAATCACACCCTACTGCGCTGCGATGGAGACAGACTGTGAACCAGCAACCTTTTGATGACTAGCCTGATTCCCTAACCGCTCAGCCACCTGAGTACCTTAATCTTCTTTTTGTTATGTGGTTACAGGCTACATCATTGAGCTGGCTTGTTTCCCACTCAGACTAACACCGAGGCCTCTCCACTCTGAGTGAGGCTGATCAGAGTGGTTCAGGGATCTTGGGAACAGAGCTCTTGTCATACCATATGAGGCTCCATCTTTGCTTCTGCAGACAGTTCCGCTCAACACTGCGGTAACTGCGAATGCCCAGGACTCTAAATCCAACGTTCGTCTCGTCATCTTAAAAGCCCCTCCCTATGAATTATTCCCCACTCTGACATGTACATGTCACTTCGTTACATTAGTACTAGGGAGTACATGTTTGCGGTGATGGAACAATGAATTAGGAGGGCTTCTAATGGATTTGCATTGTTTCAACATTTCTTTATTTCTTTTTCACCACCCCAAGAGGACTGTTGAACCAACCGGTTTTAATATTAACTCGAATAATTTCCCACTCACAAAAATGGGCACGTAAGTCACTAGTGATTTTTCATTTAAATAAAAGCATCAAATAAAGATGATGTGGCCTTTCTGATCTGTTTCTCTCACCACAGTGTGCAAGCATCCACTTTTTTCTTAACCTCCATCTAGGAGGCATCTGGAAGGAGATGCTTCCCCTGATTAATTTATTCATTCAGTTGTTGAAAACATCCTACCCTTCCCCTGGTCTCCAGTCAGCCAGTAGAGCTGTTTGTGTGAGGCTTGACTGTGGACGTTAGTCCAGTGTTTTCTGATTACTGTGTGAAGATGGGATATTGACCAGCTCTCTGATATTTCCAGGTGAGTGTGTGAATGTCTGGTGCAAAATAGAAGGGTTCAGTGCCCACTGTGGGGCCATTGTACCAGTCAGGCCCGGAGTTCTTACAGTAATGACCACCATGCGGCAATTAAAGCTTTCCCACCTCTTCTCTCCTCCAATGACTGTCTACTTCCTCGAAGTCTGGTTGTTTTCTATCAGATCACCTGTGAAAAATTATAAGACAACATCAGGATTCGAGGCCTGTTTTCCACAGCTAGAATGAGACATTTGGCAATTTCGTCACAATGAAACTTTAGCCCTCCCTCCTTTTGATCACTTTGTGCGGTCATGTGATCAAACAAACTGGGTCGGTTTCATGTTACACAACGTCAAAGAGAGAGGGATAGAGCGAGGGAGAAAAAGAGAGAGTTATGCTCTGCGCTTGGCAATTGCTTGACTTCTGTTATACCCTGCAAGCAAGAGAGCAGAGAGAAACACATGACCTTTGGCCCTGCTCTAAAGTACCCATTAAAAAAATCTAGAAAAGTTGCCAGAGGTTTTAGAAGTATCGATTTTCCTTTCAGTGTGTGTTGAAAGCACTGGGAAAGCCACTGAAGCACTGAGTTACTGTGGGCCCACTGTAGATTGGGGACAAGTTCTCAATCTTGTGACGGAACAAAAGACCGCAGAGCTGAGGTTGCTGGTTTGAGTTCTCTTGGAGAGAATATTACAGCTGTGTACAACCCTTGATTTTTTGGGGGTGTATTCTTTTGGTTTAACAGAACAAAATAACATAATTATCATAATTTGACAATTTTCCATGAATGGATTTGGAATTGAAAATGTGTTTGGTTTCAGAATCACCGCCTCAGTGAAAACCTGCTGTAAACAGTTTTTTTATAGTTTAAATACTGAGTGTTTTGTTAAGATTGCTGTACTTATATTTGAATGGATTAGAGCTTGCGTGCTCTCAACACAATGGTGTTGTTCCCCTTTGTGTTTTCCTGATCAGGTTTAACAGATTTTCTTAGTAATATCACAGGATGAGATCTACACTGTAAGTATTTCTTACAAATCATTTCATATTGCATTATGATGTACCATGAAGGCGTTTTGCCTTTTGTGTTATAAGACAAACCGCTTTTACCTGAGTACTTTTTAATGAACATCTGCACTTAATTTGTTAGACTCAGTAAGTATTGAAATAGAATCCATGTAATGAAACGATAATTCCACATACCTAAACCGAATTGCTCTGTACTTCTTACGTCGCTGCAACATTACCTCGTAGACAGATATGAATTTTGAAGTGTACCATGTAAGTGGGTCAAATAGTTCTCCTTGGATAGCAGATGGTGTTTGCTTTTCAGTGGCAGTAAACAAACGTGTTCAGCAGAGACTCACATCCACTTCTGCTTTACAATGGTATCGTCACGCGTGGCTGCTCCCCTGTTTGTCATCATTATCCTCTCTGATTTGATGAGATGGACGCAATAGAGGTGCACCACCATCAGATGCTGCGCTCTGGGGGAATGCATGGGTTCAACTCCTCGCCGTCTCATGGATTCACACGGGGTGGAAGCTCATCTCAATGCCCCAGCGCTAAGAGATTACGTCAGGAAAAACATAGAGAAACAGAAGGGGAGGCTGCAGTTAGCTATTCAGGCAAAGAATTAGGCTGTCTCCGTGCTGAAACCTGAAAAGGAATCAGTTGTGTACCGTGGACGCATCGTGAAAGCCTGGGATAATCAGCGCCATAGACAGTGTCACAGGTGTCATTGTGCGGCTCATCAGCATTTCTTTCAGCCTTTCTTGTCGCAAGACAATTTCTGACCGCTTCCAGTTGAACCATCGATGATCCTGTCCACTAGCTCAATGATCACGCCAACGATTGAATATGGTTTGTAGTTCATGAGGAAAAACCGAGGAAATCATGACCAAATGACATTTGTGATTCTATAGTGAATTGCAGTTCGGCGCAAGACGAAGAGTTCATCCAGGTTATACTAAACCGGATGGGTGACACCATCGTAGATCATTTGAGACTTTCTCTGCGAATCATTGCGGCATAGGTTGCTTCTGCCACGAGCATCCAAGCATTGGACAATACGTGTTTTGGCCAACCCCCAAAGAAAGAACGTTTTTATTTTTTAGTAGCGGCATGGGGATTGGGGAGTAGGGGGAGGAGGTTCGGCAGAGCACCTTGCTGATCATCACCAGCGTGGCAGTATGAGCTGTCTGGGTGATGGCCATTACAGTTGCTGTTGCCGGCTGTGCGTTCACTCTGGCGGGATCACTGGAGTGTTGGAGCTAACAAGCTTGGGATGCAGACAGCGGATGCACAAATGGGATTTTGTCCTGAGAGCTCCGGGGCTGCTCCTGGTGTGTGCGTGTGTGTTTGTGTTTGGGGGTGGGGGGGGGGGGGGGGGGGGGGCTGGAGGACCCTGTTATGACCCTGTTGGAGTGAGAGGATTAGAGTTGATAATCTAATTAATGATCTACAGGAGGGAGATGCACACACACACATTGTTTACCAAAATATAGACACAGACACACACACACACACACACAAACATACACACATAGTCTATCGTATCTTCTTCTTGTCTTTCCATCCACTCTTCCACCCTGTGCACTCTCACACACAGGGTATGACAATGTGCCTTTAGAAACTTAATAGAAAGACGTTGTTTCTCTGGCAACACACAGACACACACACACACACACACACACACACACAAACGGATATACACCCCACTCTGGCTGAAGGTTAGTACAGATTAAAACAAGTGGCATTGACAGAGGGTGAATTCTCTCCCTGGCCTGTCATAGTCGGTTAGCAAGCGGCCCACTTCATTTGGGCTGTATAATAGGTAAACAGTCTGATCACTTCAATTACCCTCTCATTGTAGGGGCGTTCTGGCAGGATTGGCCCGTGAAGAGTGTGCCGTTTGTGGGTTGCGGAGCAGTAACAGTAGCACCTGCTGCCCTGACACTCCAGTGGCATGAATCTCAATTTGTTTGTACAGGCATGCACAAACCAGACACTGCCAAGACCAACTACCGGGACCACTGCCGAGGGTAGAGCGACTGGCCACACTTCCGATGGCTATTTTCAGTGTGCCATCTAGGACTGTATCACATTAGCACGGTGATAGATGGCTTGACATCAGTGCTGGGTGGTACGTAGGTAGCCTGACAGGATGTAAATGAATCACATTACTGTTCACGTAATAACATGGTTTGGACTCTAATCAATTATTTCATCTCCCGCGAAAGACTTACAATTACAGCCAGCTTTTGACAGGAATACTGTGACAAACTTGAGGTTACTGATCTGGCTGTGATACTTTAATTAAATGTTGTACCACCTAACTATCACGTTGATGGCCTATAAGAGAAATATTAGCTGTTTCAAATTTAGCATGCTGACCCTTCAGTCAAAATTTGTGTCCCTTTATTGTGCACCAACTTAATAATCACAAGGCAATTTAATTACAATTTAAATGTAAGGGCCCCGAACGATTACAGTGTAACATATAAATGACAATCATTTCCATTCTTAACATCAAAGCACAACTCAAGGCTGTATTACGGCTAAAATGTCTATTAGTGTACCCTAGAGTTAGAGTTAGATACAACATCAAACATTGTGTCTTTGGTCCTACCAGAACACAGCAGATGGGTGTCCATCTTTGGTTCTCCAAAGGAAACCATAGTTTCAGAACTCTCTTTTCAGGAGTTATCTCCATCCTTCTCTCTTCAATCCTCCTCCTTCTCTATCCCTTTTTCTCTCTCACACACATACACACCCAAAATTAACAAGATACTTACATTAGACATTGCTTGATGGATTACCAAGTGCCTTCCAATTATTCCGTGCATAGCATTATAAGCTATGGGTGATTTGCTGTCTATGCCCTGTGTTCATAAAGGTCACATCCTACTGCACACACACACACACACGCACACACACACACACACACACACACATAGGCACACCTCGCACACACACATATGCAAACACGCTGAAATATGAAATAATTGGATGATCTATCCATGAGAAATCGTTTATTTAATAGTATATTCATGGCAAAAAGAGCAGGGTTGGTCATTTCGATGCCCATTCATATACAGTAAATACAATCTGCAACAAGTGCAGAGGAACTTATCCGTGTTTTCAGCGCACAAGTATAAATTGGCCCTTATCCATTGTCTTATCCTATCTACCTAACTACCCCCCCCCCCCCCCCCAACACACATACCTAAACGACCCCCGCCCCCCTCCCTCCCCCTTTACGATTCCCGCCGTCTGTCTCTGTCTAGTGAGTTGGTGTGGTGCGCAGTGCCAGCTAACTCGGTCTTCACTTTTACAAAATCCTGGACGTGGCCAGATTACAGCGGGGATGCGGTGAAGTTTTATAGGGACTACTCCAGCCATACTAGGTCACTTTAGTCTTACAGGATAGTCTTATATTTCTTGCTTTTATTTTTTATTTGTTTGCAACAGTTAAGCTGCAAGATGTTCTGCTTGGGTTCTGTTGGGTATTTCTGTCTTTTTGCTTGTCTTTTGACTCCTGTGTACCCCACAGTAAGTGCTTTAGTGAAAACAAGTTTGCCAACACGTTCCCTTAAAACGAACGTTTGGCATCGTATGGAAGTCATCGCTTCGCAAGAAACTACAAATGAAAAAATAGTCCCTAACTTTAATAACCACGAATCAGTATTTTCTAAACATCCAAACGCCGAACCTCGAGTGAACTTACATGGAGTAACCGGGGATGAAGCACACGGCTCTATGGAAGTCGTCCAAAGAAAAGCTGCCAAGAATTCTTTCGTGGATTTCAGAAAGAACCAGCGTTTCTTTGACGTTAGACACGTGGAAAATCCCACCGAGTTACATGACCGAATCGATGGCCTTTTTACACTTGCGAGGAAAAGACGAAGTTCGGGTCCAAAATTAGCAGAGGATTCGGATAGGAGTGCCTTTGGAGAGACGCGTTCAAGTGAGCGGCTTTTGGAGGAGTCTGTGCATGGGCTTTATGGATCCAGGTCCGAATCCCGCCGCACCGGGGATGATGCAAGAGGGGCTGGTGGTTCGAGGCAAAGTGAGCCGCATCTGATCAGCTCCACTTTCGCTCTTTTCGGAGACTCGGCTCATAACCAAGCGATGGTTCACTGGTCTGGACACAACAGCAGCGTGAGTTCAACTGACACAAACGTCCCAAACCCACTGTTGTTAGACGTTAAGCAGGTTTTCAGACATATGTAAAGTTTTTTTGTCTTATATCGTAGACAGTATTAGATTAATTATTAATCCATTTCCAATCGCCTATATAGTCGCGTATTTTTACGCACAGATGTGCGCCAAAGCGCCACATACATCGATTTTCAATAAAAGTTGTAAAATGACACTACGTATTAAAGGTGGTAGGACTAAACAATATCAACAAAAAAAAAACGATCCGAAAAACTAGGCAGTCGTGATTATAAATTATTATAAAAAAAATTAACAACGTAATTAATATGCATGAGCAAAGTCGCTCGATGTTATTACGTGTAATGCAATCAAGTTCCAGACAGTGTTGTACATTCGTCTCACGTCATTATCTCAGGTAAGATCCAACAACGAGTGGTTATGGTTTATTAAAATTATAAGCTTATACATTCCGCAAAATAAGAGCGTATTTTCCGTGCTGCAGTTGTCAGAAAACCTATCGAAGCTGGACAGGAGCTGGACCTCAATCACGCCTTTCTTCAGACTGTTTATCGTTCTAGCCTGCATGGGTGTATCCTGCCTCATAAATTGAACTGATTAAAATAAACTGATAAACTATGTAACACTGGGATGTAAAGAACATATTATGGGTTCACACCTCCCCCTGCATAGCCTATAAATTGTTACTGTGAAAACATTTTTACACTGTTACTCCAGTAGGTCTATTCATGCCAAAGCCCTTTCTTTGTATGGTAATAATTCAGTTTGATCCACACATACTCCTTAAAATATGCACCCCAGAGATGCAGAGAATCTGGAATTTTGCAGTTTTAATCATATGTGTGTAGGGATCCTCTTGTCTCACAATATGAACTCATTTTACCACTTTAACAGCACTCAGATTTAAGATGGACCTGATGAGTGCAATGTAAGTAGTGAAATATTGGCTTCCGTTGCCTATTCATGCACACACACGCGCACACACACACATGCTTTTAGTGAACCTCCTTGTTGATTAAGCTGGATGGGTATCATACTTGACAAGCTTCCGTGTGATTAATTAGATTTATAACTGTCACAGTGTAATCATGTAGAGTATTCTAAACCCTGAAACTAAGTGATAGGACACTCTATAAAGTTATGTAGTAAAATCTCTGCACATGTGATTAAGATTTACACTTTAACGGTGCATGTATTATGCATATTACTACCCACCACTACGCACACACACTTACTACGACACACACTGTGTATAAAAACAGACTACAATTTGTTATGGTGGGCTTTAGGTTTCATTGGAAAGTCTACATTAAAAAATACATCAACGCAATACGTTTAACCTCCAAGTCACTGTTCTTTTAGCATCTCTTAACCGCAGAGCACTGCTCGAAGCAACCCAAATAGAGCCATCTTGTTTTAAGTGGGCTAAGGTCCTCTAGCATAGGACGGCAGCACTGCAGTTCACCATGTTTGACTGATCAGCTTGTTTTGCTGAGCACACAGCCAGGGCTCCACAGGTGTTTGACTAAGTGTGTCGAATAAATGAAGAATGAACATGTGGGTCTTCATATATCACTCTTTGGACACGCAGGATTTGCAAACATTCGTCTAGAGCAGACCCACTGCCGTATACTGTGTACAATGTATGTATCGGCGGGGGAATAGGGTTACATGGTCTCACAGCAGTGAGTTGCTATACATAAGCGATGTCTGTCCTGATTTAGTAGGAGGAGTTCACTATTACCAGAATTGGTCTTGAACCCAGGGGACTCGTGTTGCCTGGGCTGTGTTGCCTCCGTTATCCTCCCCTCATGCCAAATCCTGGACTGAACAAATCCGTCCTCATGACAGAATTCCAATGTTGTCCAAAAGGTGACCTAGACATGTTTGTCGACATGACATCCTTCCGCAGTTGTCGCTATTGACAAAGTCAGGGTCAATACAGTCACAAACAGCATTTGGCAAAGGACGCAATGTTTGTTCAAACTTTCAGTCTATTTTCTTTATTTTTCGTGAATAGTTGATGGTTGAAGCTGTCTGCACACGGAGCACTTGAGGATTAAGTACATATTGGGGGCAGGTAAACAACCAGAGGGAACACTAATGCACGCTGGGACTTTCACTCAGACTTTTGTTCGGAGGAAAACTGCATCTGCACAGAAGGAATGCTTTCCATCATTTAAGTGCAAACAATCAATTCAGTCCATATTAGTGAGGAGGAGAAAAGCTTTCCTCTAGCCACATTCTACCCTCCTTCATCTGGGATTACCTTGCTCGCGCCCTGCTTCAAGCATGCCCCCTTAGACTCAAAAACAAGGTGTGTATCAACCCACACAAATGAAAAAAAAATACATGGGTGTCAAACGGTAAAGACACAAGCGCAAATTTGCATCCTTTATTTCACGGCAGGTGTTTGATTTAAATGGTTTCTAATGAATACATGAATACATTAGTACCTAATCACGAGAACAAAACAAGTGTCACATGCCGTATCATCTTTGGGGTCTGGATGTATGATTGCACAACTTTTAAGTACGTAACGTGACCGTAATTTTAATATTTAGGTTCTTCCTGTCCCCTCTCGGGACTTTACATTTAGCCATTTAGCAGACGCTCTTATCCAGAGTGACTCACAGCAAGTACAGGGACATTCTCGCAAGGCAAGTAGGGTGAAGTGCCTCGCCCAAGGACACAACGTCAGTCGGCTCGGCCGGGAGTCGAACCTGCAACGGTCTGATTACTATCCCGATTCCCTAACTGTTCAGCCACCTGACTCCTTAGGGATATCACATCATCATCTGACTCATATTTGCCAGAATCATAGCTTAGTGAACCATGATTACAGTCGACTGTTTAGGCCTGGGGCGTTTCCCCTCGCCCCCCCATCTTTTCAAAAAGATGGAACATTTGAATATCATCAACAAATCCTAAGATGGTTTTTAGGCATCACCCCCACCATGGTGTTGCCTAAAAACTCCAGTTGTTCTGCTGCTATCAGATTTCTCAACTACTGGAACTGAACAGCACCTTTCATACAACTGCACTCCCCCCCCCCCCCTTATCCAAATTCACTAAAGCAAATCCAGCCGTTTAATCACAAATCCATTCAGGTGCATTTATTTCTGTGTGTTCTGAATTGTCTGGTTCTGCTAGTGTGGTGAGAGTGGGAGCAGAGCCGTGAAGAGAGCAGCGCTGGTGCAGATGAAGGCGTCTCTCTCTGTCTGCTGGCTACGGCTCCTGGCAGCTTTGTGTTGTTTTGACAGTCACACCATCTCCTCCAGTCATTTTCTGTGATGCGATGGTGCTTTAACACAGGGCTGCCTCTCCGCCTTCTCTCTCCTTGCTTTCGTAGACGGTGCCGCAGCAGATCCAGAGCACACCGTATTTGTTGTGTTGTGCGTCAGGGGCCCAATTATACGAATATGTTCTGGGCAATGTCTGGGCCTTTGAGACACGTTTTGTTGACTTTTTGTTGAGTTATTCTTTTGACTTTATCTCTCCGTCCTGCGTGAAATCAGATCACGTTCACAACGGGCCTTCAGCGAGTTTAACCACTGTCGGTCTGGACTGTTTAAATCCTGGTTTCAGACGGACATTGATGACCTGGTGAGGTGGTATCTTCCTGAGATGGCGTTTGGGAAAATGGTTTTTATTGTTGTTGATTACTTGACTATCTCAAGAGTACGACGCATCATCGATATACAGTACTTGTTGTTGAGAAGTTGACTGGCTGAAGGAAAACAACACTGATCAAGAGGATTCTGCGCAGTAACATTCTGCCAGCCGACACTGACGGTTGGAAACCACGTACAAATGAGAATCTCATCCTCTCCCATGAGAAGGCTGTACATAGAAAGCCAGTGCATATTCATGAAAACCCTAATACAAACGGCACACCGCTACACATCACACTGAACTTTTCGGCAAGATGTGAAAGGTAAATGAGTAAGATCGGGTTTCGATGCAATATTTAGTGGAATTCTTTATTAGGCATATTACAGAGGACCTTAGATCATCGCCTGATGCGAGCTAGGTGTCCCTTAGAAATTAATTTAAATCCTGCTATTGTCCCTTCAGGATACGCTGAAGTGCATCAGTCTGACATAAAAGTGGCTGTGGTCTCCTATCCAGACACAGCCTCCCACTAAGTAACAACTGCACCATCTCTCTCCCCACAGTCAGGCATGTGTTGAGATTAATGATCCCATTTCAACCAAGCTTACACAATTAAAATGAGACAGTATTGGAGGCATTCAGTCGTACGCTTCGCTGGGAGAAGAGAACAACGTATTAGCTGAGATTGTAGTTCGAAAGCACGGCTTAGTTTTGGTACGGCGCTGGGTGTGTGAATTAGCAAGGATTGCAGTTGGTTTAGTAAGGTCTCGTCACGCAGCATACATACACATGAGCTTTACTTATTTACCAGGACAGATGCGTCTGTGTGAGTCATTCACTGTGGCACCTCATGTCTTGCTGCCCTTCCTGCTTAGGCTAAAGCCACAACGGGCATTCCCGTCCCCCCCCCCACACACACCAAAAAATTGATCTAAGATTCTTTCAACTATCTACAGCCTGCATAACTGTGCTTTCTTCCATGTGCAACAAATACAGGGATCTTGCTTGTCAGCAGTATCACCGTCACTACTGTGCTTAGGGTAGTGGGGATGGGGTTGGGTTGTAACAGACTTGTTTCTTAACGTATTCCTTGTGACTTGAGAACAAAGGATGTGACATGCCAGAGGATGAAAGGAGGAACCTCAGATAGTCTGCTGATGGTATGACACGCTCCTGGCTCGAGTGGTAAAGATCTGGGTGAGTCTGTGATGAGACGAGCGATGAGTCTAACGTTCATCTTCCAATATACCTGCCCCATGCAGCACTGCATTGTCCTTTCCAATAAAATCCCCTTGAATTTCTTAACTTTGTGGCTTTGCTGACTAATTTATTGGCCCAGCCGTTAAAGGAATCGACTTGGGACTGAAATATCGGTGGGCGTGACTGTGTGTGCATGTGAGGTGCGTGTATTTTGATATATGTGTCCAGTTGGTATCAGATTATGGATCAAAATTAAATTAGGGACCAAATACCCCTGTTGCCATGGAAGCTGTTCATTCAAGCATCTCCAAAGAATCAAAAGAGTCTTTTCGTGTAGGCAAACACCACTTTGGTCTGATATAGCTTTTCATGTTTCTCTATGGGCACTGGCATTTCACAAAATATATGGGATTGGAATTTGTAGTTCCATAACAAGTCAGAGAGTCAATTAAAAAAAAAGAAAAAACACACCACCAGAATGTTAAGATAAAGGGATGACTGAACTCCATGGAGGGAGAGAGCCAATCTAAAAATGATTGGTTGACTTTCCTTGGGCAATGCAGTGCTCTCCACATCAATAAAACATAAACATGAATAAATGCACTGCTTTAGGCCTTCCAGGGTCCTTACTTAATTTCATGTACACAAGTGAGCGATGATACGCATGGAAAATGGTATTTACCTAGAAGGCTCAAAATAACATTCGCCACCATTCTTCTATGTTTTTACCCCATGCCCATCTGCATAAATTCGATGCTGTGCCATACAGTTGAAGTTGGAATGGGCCTCATCAAACGTCAATAGTTGTGTTTCGTTACATTACCGTGGAAAGGGTCTGCTGCTTGGTTGAAATGTCCCTCGTGGCGCCACTATTTGCATGGATAGTAGTCGCTCTTTATTCGACAAGAGCTGCCTACTGATAACGAGAACTGTTTGGGAACGTTGTGTCTAATGATGTCCCCTTGATGAATCCACTTAGGGACAAATCAGACGCGCGGCCGTCTGCCTTGCCTGCCTGGGTCCCTGAGGGGCTATCTTAGTCACACTGCCACTTCTCTGGGTCATCTTTTGCTAATGAGACAATTGTGAAAAACAATGGTAATCAGAGTTTGGATTCCCCCCCCCCCCAAAAAAAAAAAAAAGAAAAAAGAAAACTTAATGTCAGGAACAGTTGGTAGAAGCAGTTCAGCAACTCAAGCAGAGGAGTGATTCAGAATTCATTTCCTGTCAGGGCGATGATGTTTGAAGTTGTGAAACTGCCTATCTTAAACGTTTATGTGGCAGCGCGATGATGCTTCAATGCTTTGCTTTAGGCGGCAATATAGTCTGGGAAGGAGGGACAGAGAGTTCTGTCTGGCTGTTCATGACGTCAGTGGAAGCCATCCCCCAGTCGCCACTGATCCCTTATTAGAGGCAGATTTAATTTGCCACGCTCGGTGTTCCAGGCTCCCATGCCTCTGACCCGTCATTGTGGAAGAAAGTGAGCTCAGGAGACTAATGACAAACAGTTTGGTGGAGTTTCTATCTCCTCTATGTTTTGAGAGGCAATTAGTTCTAACATCACACCCATTTAGCTAAATCTATATTCTAAATTGATTCTGACTCTGCTGCTGGTCCTGGCAGACATGGTGCATTCAGTTATGCAAATAGTTATCTTTGTGTCTGATTGGTTAATTAACCTGTAATGGAGATCTTCCAAGCCAAGCAGACCGCTGGTTTGATGGGTAAATTGTGGGTCAATTGAGTTTTTAGCATTTTGGAATCAGGCTTCAGGCATGGCATTGTTCTCTATCTCATGTGTGGCGTTTTTTTGTTTAATGACTCGTTCGGCGGGTTCCATAAGGTTAATGTGTTTAAACTCACTGTAATTGAGCTTTCGACCTGTCTTTCAGTCAGCATTTTTAATCCGTGATGCTATTGTTGCTGTTCGTTTGATGTTTATTTCCAGCACCACTACTCAGCCTCCCTGCCAGCACTCTCTCTCACTCACTCTCTCATCATTATCTCTCTCTCTCTTTCTTTCTCTCCTTCTCTACCTCTATCTCACATTCTCTGCCCCTCATTCTTTCTTCCCCCCCCCCCCCATGCACTTCAAGCCTCCCTGTAGGAAGTCGTTTATAATGCCGTCCTGTGACAGTAGTCTTTTGAACACCATTTCGCACCATCCTCTATGACTAGGCTACTTACAGCCTAGGAGTACTGGCTGTGCAATGCCTATTCCATATCAATGCAAAAAGCATGCGGCAGAAAGTACCCACATTTTCAACTGAAATTATAACGGCAGTGGTTGTCATGGGTTGAAGATTGGGGATGGATAGAGTCAGACAGAGAGGAAGAACCCATTCATACTTCATTTTGTTGTTCACTGAACGATTTTCAGGTTCTGCTGTCATGTAAGTATCATTCCACATGAGGTAACGACAGAATTCTGACAGCCTGCATGGCTTTTCAGATCACTGCGGCTTGCAGACTGGCATCTCTTGACGGCATGAGGATCTCTTGTCGTCTCTTGTCGGCCTGTCACATGCAGAGGTGGATGATTCTTGGTGGTTATGTAGCAAATGTGCAGATGTGCAGGAAATCCTTAGTTAATTCAAGGTGATTAGGGAGACTTCAGCGCTGGGGGGGTAATGATGTTGTCTCGTTGTTGTTGTTATCCTGCTCAGGTTATCCTGATCCTGACCAAGCTTTACGACTTCAACCTGGGAGCTGTCACAGAGAGCTCTCTCTGGAGGTAAGTGTCTCAATGAGCATTCGTGTCAACTCAAAATGGGAAGAACCCTCAATTGTTTGTGGACTCAATCAATCGCAGGGAAACTGACAGGAAGGGTACACCACTGAATAAAAATCTGAGTCAGTAAAGGGTTTTATTCGCAGTAAAAGTTTGCACTGATAAGGAATGTTCTTTGACAGGAAGGCGCGTACATTCTACATATAGGAATCTCAAAAAAGGAGTGTACAAATCTAACCTGGAGATACAATATCTCTATTAAAATGTAACAGCTTCAAATACAGCAAGCGGACAAAATTCCATTCGTAGGCACCATGTTCAACCGTACTATAGTATGATTAATAGCATTCTCCTTCAGTATAGAGTAGCTTATGTGAAACAGCTGTATCCACTCAATGTGTCAATATGAGTCAATATGTTCTCACAACAACCCAATCTTTCCTCTGTAGCGCAATCATTACTACAGGTTCAAAGGTGAGAACTCTAGCCAGGTGAAAATATAATGTGATGCCGAGCAAGACCTGGTTTTCTGCTGTCTCACATATTTACTCTGTAGCGAGCCCTGTTTATGATGATTTACTGAACAGAGAATATACATTCTCCTGCTTTATGGGGTCAATGCTATGTCCCCTCTTTCCAGAAGGTTTGCAACGTTGATTTTGATTGAATAGAGCCAACAACCTATTGTTTCGGAAGCAATTGACATGCAATTTCTATGGCCATACCAATACCATTTACTGTAGATGGAGAGGTGAGTTACAGTGTGCTGTCACATCATAAATAAGAACGGAGAATTCATTAAGGATTATACAGAGCCTGATCCACTCTCTGATACAGACACACTTTTTTTCTCACCTTTTCCCCAAGCCCACAGGAAACTCATTTCGTTTTGAAATACACCTGACAGAAAGATCATCAGTTCACCAAGCATAGAGTCTCAAATTAATTTCTGTTTCACTAGAGGCACAGCTAAGATTTACACCTGACTTGACACGTTTTGAAATCCCATATTGTGTACAGGAGGTATTCCATCATCAAGGTGTCTGGATAACAATGGCTCCACAAGTAAATTAGAGTGTACCTCCAGGGTGCTGAAAGATTCTTAGTGTGATGTTGAAGAAAGAAAGCATTTGAATATTATGAAAAGAAACAGAGTAAATGATCGCTGTAATAATGCAATAAATGATTTATGAATAAAGCCCAGGGCCATTCTTGATAGCAACATGAAGATCAATGGTTGTCTCGGAGAAGGTATCTAACAAGCATCTCCAGAGTGTTTTTTTAAGTGACGCCTGCTATCCTCCGGTGAAGTAACTTTATACTGTAATAACTTCATTTGAAAAAGCTGTCTCCATGCCACCAAAGTACGACAAGAGAGGAGAATTACTAAACACCGACAAAAGCATTTAGGAAGCAGACCCAGCAAAACAATGTCAACAGCAAATGGAATGATTCGCCTAAATGCATAGGCAGAGATAGCACAGTCTGGTATCTATCCAATTATGCACTGAAATTACATTTGGAAGCGCTCAGGTAGAACTGAGAGACATGAGCGCTTGTTTGGTGAGGTGTAATATAACCCTGAAAAATAGGGGGAACATATATATATATTTGCTCTGGAAAGCAGGAGTGATAGAGGAACTTGCTCAAGAGAATGTTTAAATAAATGTTCATATATTTTTAGAACAGTACAAACTCCAGAATTACGTCACCCTAAGCCATCACTCTTATATAACCGAAAATTATCAATATATTTACCAGTGGCTTTTCAACCTATATGTTGCACTTAAAACAGAGATGTATAGCCTGTACGACACCTTGAGTCTCTGAGAAATAATGTAACACAATGAGATACTCTAGGAAATTTTGTGCCAAAAGTACCACAGATCCTGATTAATAAAGTGTTTGTTGCCTGGAAGGAAAACCAATGTATTGGAACAAATCTCATCTCCTTTTAATTTGTTAGATCCGTGGACTTTGGAAGCACTTACGTAAAGCTGAACGACAAAGTGGGTTCGAGGACAGTTCTAAGCTATCTTTATGTCTGTCCAACTAACAAGAGAAAGGTAGGTACCAGGAAAGTGTCCGATCGGAGCAGTAGATCCAGGGGTTATGTAGGACATCCAAGGTGCCACCTGGATTGGCAAATTAGAAACAGGAACCCCTCTCCAGCTACGCTGTTTTCTAGTGTCTGTTTACCTCCCCTTCTTTACCCCACCACTATCAGGCTCAGCTAACTGCTTGACTGACAAACAAGACACACAGGTATGACACCTAATCATCGCTGATGTTCTCATGGAAATCATGCAGCAACACCAGTATTGATGTTGCTCAATGGGAGCAGACAATCCCATCCTCTACTGAACTAAATCCCTGTCAGTGTTCTCCTGCTCCGTCTCTCTCAGTTTCTAGAACCATCTTACAGGTTGACACGTTGATACATTTTGCTCTACCTTCCTCTTGGTTGCTCTCACCTCTCCTTCCCCCTGCCTCTGTTATCTAGATAATGATGCTTAGCGACCCAGAGCTGGAGAGCAGCGTACTCATCAGCTCAGATGAAGGAGCTAGTTTCGAGAAGTTTCCGGTTAACTTCTATATTCAGAGTCTGCTTTTTCATCCAGCACAAGAGAACTGGCTTCTGGCATACAGTCATGACAGCAAGGTAATATGCGCCCTTGTTTTTAGGAGAGTGGCTGTTGTGAGACAAATGTACTGTTGAAATATTAAACAATTCTTTTGGATTTTTGTTGTTGTTGTTGTAGTTGTACAGTTCAATGGACTTCGGAAGAAAATGGCAACTCGTTCACGAGAATGTGATGCCTGGAAGATTCTACTGGTATGACCTTTCTGCTCGTCTGTCTTGAGATTATATTCTGTTTTGAACAATGTAACTGAGATTTAATTCAACTTAAACTCTCTGCCATACCTTTTTTTTTACCACCAAGTTTGGCTAGATGCTGTATATTTATTTTGAAATTGGGTGAGCCTGGCTGCAACCTAGTGTCATAACTTGTCACATGCAGCTTGTCAAAACAGGTCCTGAGAAAAAAAAAAGAAGAGAAACTCGACTCAATATCGCACTCCTCTCACGTAGTTTGAAATAGCGTCCTCTCTATAGCCCAGTATGACATGCTGATTTGGTTGTTGCTGTCATCCTGTAATCTCAAGTGCACGAACACAAAGCAGTGAATATTGATGTGATGCAGTCGGTCCCATGTTGTCATGGTGGGTGTCAAAGCAGAGAGTCTCCTCAGCAGATAGAGAGGACGCTGTTTGGAGGACATTCTCGCCACACGAGAAGTGAAATATTTAATAAGGGCAGTGTGAGAGCTGTAATGGCAACTGCGACAAAACAAATACGCACTTTAGAAATGGACGCCTGCTCTTTCAAATGACTTTTGTATTCTATTTTTCTACAGTATCTTTGTTTCTTTGCTTGTTTGTTGTTGCTTTTTTGCGTTTCCAGAAAAACGTAAGGACGCAAACTCGATCGCACAGCATGCCCGGTACATTATTGTTCTGGTATCAATTTAGATCAGGAGTGATATTTTCTCTTCGGCTCAGGCAATGTTGTTTATGTGTTGCTCCTGTGTTGTGCTCCATATCGACTGTCACAAATTGAGATTAATCGTCACGGGTGGAACAAGTTGGATGTTGACATACCGCAGACCACCATGTGTTATTTACACTGTTGAAGGTAGCACAGAGCAGGGTTGTCCATCATCAGCTGAGACTGTCCTCACGTAAAATAACTGGTTCTCAATCACTGCTGCGCCTCCTCATCCTCCTCATCCTCCTCGCCCTCTGCCTTTCGTCTCTTCGTCCCTCTTGGCTGTGTTGACGTCTCTCTTTCTGTCTCTTCCTGCTTCTACCCTTCCTGAACCCCTCCCCCCTCCCCCACTCCTCTCCTGTGTTGCAGGGCAGTAATGGGTCTGGACAGAGAATCTGATGTGGTCCACATAGAGACCCGTATTGCCAAAGGACGTGAGTGCTGCAGAATCCCCCTCATACTAGCAGTACCCCGGTGGACCCCTTGGCTCTCATTTAGAACGAGGTCAAAGGAAAGATGAGGCTCCTGCTACAGTTCAGATGGGTCCCAGTAGTACCACAAAGCACGATATGGGTCTCTTAACAAATACAGGACTTAATAGTAGATTGATAGATGTATTTTCCTTTTAATCCGTCCCTTGTGTCTCGTACCAAAGCTTCGATTCCCCACCCCAAGAAAATCTCTATTCTGTCCAAGCAATTACAGAGTTTCCTGGCAAATCTAACATCCCTCTAGTACTGTTAAAATGTCCATTTGAATGAATATGCAAAAAAAAAATGTTTTCATATAATAGCATGGTTTATAAATTGTCCCAACAAAAAAACGTACTTTCTTTTATTGTGGATCTAAAACATGATGACTTTTTTGCATTGAAGAAAGTCAGGTTATTATAGGGTTTTATTTGCCACAGTAAACTTATTGTATTTCTGTCAAACAACTTTATTGGTTGTGTCATGCAAAACAAATCAAGTAAATATGATTTTCCAAAGTGCATATAATGTGGATTTGTCACGTGAGCAGGGAAATTGCTGATCTACTGTTGACTGTCATTTGCAGGAGCTCACTATGTAAAGTGCAGAGCTCAACGCTGCACAGAAGCTTACAGGCAGTACCTCTTCTCCGGTCATGTCGACACCAACTCACTGGTGGTGCAGGATGAATATGTGTTTGTGCAGGTGTGTTCAGTTTACTGAAGGTTTGTTTGAGATGTTCCCTCGCTCCCTCTAAGGCCTGGGCTTGTCCTTTGTCTGTTTCCTCATGGACTTTTCTCATTTTCCCTCTCTTTCTGCACTCAAGTCACGCCTTTTCATTCAAGTTGACTTTCCTCAATTCTTTCCTGGTTTATGATGTCTGAGGTGTCGCAGGTGTCTCCTGTCAGTATAGCGAATCGGTCGTCGCCTCAGAAACAATAATCTCAGTTCCTCGAACTTGCAAGCAGGCAACAGTCACCTGAAAAGAAGTGAAATATGATTGTGTTGGTGGTCACCAATCCACTCTGAATGAGGTTAAACCCATTCGTCTTGGTTATATCTCCCCCACTTTCCACTACAGTGAACACAGCTGGTCTGCTTAACTGTAAGTCTTAACCGTGACATCACTGTCACAGGTGTCACTGTGTGGTTTGCCAGGATCTCTTCCTCTCCCAGGACACCTTCACTAGACTTACTCTCTAAGTTTGGCGTCCTTGTCACATGTATGACACTGTACACAAGCACTGTATGACATGTAGTTAAAGCTACTACTTTAAGGTTCTCCATATTGTAATTTACTTGCATTGGGGGACATCTGCCTGCAACTTGTTCATCCTCAACTCATTATTTTCCAGGGAGTTCATTGGGCTACAGTGCTTTTTAAATGCCCTTTTAATATCTCAAATCATCAAATTATCCTATTTTCATTTCCAATATGCTGGTTTAATATCTTGTCCATTAATCATTTTTAGACTTGTAGTACAATCCATGGGCCTGGGTCAGTTCATTCCAACTCAATTAATTTACAGAATTAAATAGGAATGCAATGCTTAAACTGTAGGGGAGGAAAGCACATTCAGAACGGTCCGATTTGTACAAAGATTTATTTGGGGATTTAATCAAATTGAAAAATTGAACATAGCTGGGATTGAAATCAAACCCTGACCCTGAAGGTATGACATTTAGTCATTTAGTAGATGCTCTTATCCAGAGCGACTTAAAGCATGAGGTATGAGGTATGAGGTATAGATGTTGATGAAAATAGCCATCCTGGCCACAGCTGGCTGGTTTGCTTTGAGCTGGGCCAGAACAGATGACTTTCTTGTGACTTTCATTGCTTGGGGCAGTTGGATTTAACTTGACAAAGAGTAATGAGGTTATCGATCGGGTTACAACGAAATAAGCAGTCCTCATCGCCTCGATTGTCTCTCGGGAGAGAAGGAACAGCCAAGTGCAACATCCTTAGAAATGTGGCCTGGGAAAATGCAGCCCATCGATTTTCGATAGATTATTCCATTAGAGATCTAATGTAGTGTGCTGAGGGACAAACACCATCCCTCTAGTTGATTAGAAAATAAGCAATCAAGTGGTGTAGGCTAGGCTAGTGAGTGGCTGGGAAAGCCGGAGTGTATAAAGATGTCTGAGACATAAAAAAAAAGTATTTGAAAAGGACCATTAGTCTGATCTGTGATGAGATGTAGAGTACGTTTGTGTTAGGTGTTTAAATGAGCATTTTCCATTGCCATCCACACACTCTTCGACAGAACAATTTAGAAGTTAAATCGTTGAGCTATTTTTCAACTCCTACAAAGTAGCAGTAACAAAGCCTTCCTTTTAACAGGTGACCAAATCTGGACGAGCAAGCTACTTTGTGTCTTACATGGGAGAATCGTTTCAGCAAATGAAACTGCCAAAGTACTGTTTGCCCAAGGTAAGATCTATCTGCAGCGCTGTCTGTGGTCTGTGGTTTTGTGCTCCATGCACAACCCACAACAACAGCAGCTGGAGGGGGGCTGTCTAATATTGGAAACACAGGAAGATGAATATCTCAAAACAGCAGAAGTTCTATAGATTCACAGTAGCCTAGTAGTTGTCACTACGACTGCTGTCATTCTCTACAACTCTAACAGGACATGCACATCATCAGCACGGATGAGAAGCAGGTATTTGCAGCCGTCCAGGAGTGGAACCAGAACAACACTTACAGTTTGTACATCTCCGATCCTTCTGGCGTCTACTTCACCTTGTCTCTGGAGAACTTAAGGACGAGCCGAGGTCCTGCCGGCAACCTGCTGGTTGACTTTTACAAGGTGCATGCACAGTACATCCTCTGCATATTTTATATCTGTTTTTAGGTTGTTTTTTCTTTACGGAAAACATTGCGGTATACCATATGTCGAAATGCATTATGGATGCGCAGTTTAAAGTATTCTTTTAAATATTAAGATTTTCTCTAAAGGTTGATCACTGTTGCATGCACCCGTAAACCTACTCATAATGCATTCAAGCTGCTTTGAAGGTTTTCTGTATTTATGTATTCATGCCAGGTCGAAGGGATAAACGGGATGTTTCTAGCCAACAAACTGGTGGAACACCAGGTAAAGAGTTTCATTACCTACAACAAGGGGCAGACGTGGGCCCTGCTGCCCGCCCCAGACACTGATGTAGCAGGAAACAACCTCCACTGCGTCCTGGTAAGTGGATTCTGCTGCTCTGGAAGAAACCAGCACCTCACGTTTTAAACTCATCAGTAAATCTTTGACGTGTGATTTCCCAATTGAACACGGAAACCGCCGGTTGCAGGATCTGCCGCGTTTTTCATTTCCCTTTTGATTGGCGAGCCAAGGCCTTGAAAAGTGATCTGTGTTTATTGGATGTCAGCATGCAGTACTGCCACACACTTACCAGTATATGAAGGGCATCCGAGTTTTCATCAATCACAGTGATTTCAATTTACTACCTGTAATCGCTTTAGGCAACACCCTAATAAATGTTAGATTACAGTCAATTACAGTAGTACCCCTGTAGTGATCTTTGGACATGCGTTTTACTAAACCATTCACGTGTATTGAAGGGAAGTTGAGCTAAAGCTCCGAGAGCAAGATCAGATATGATAATGTGCTTGTCTGGATCATAAAAATGACCATTACAGCTAGTCAAATCTGTCTCCCCTCTGTCTTTTAAATACCCCTATTAGTGTGCTACAAAGTTGCTGATTTGGAGACATGATTGAAAGCCTTTTATCAGCAAATTAAACGATGTTGGTGACGCTTATCTTTGTATCTTGAGGAGAATTTTGATTGCTTCGTTTGTTTTCTGTTGAATGAAAGTCTTTTCTAACGTGCCCTGTGTCCTTTTTAAACATTTCCACATGCTTGTGGGAAACAAGATAAAATCTGAATGGTTTCCTGAACTACCTTACTAGAGATTGGTTTGTGTAGAATAATTGGAGCTAATTGTAATTGCGTTGTTCCAGAAACGTTTGATACAATGTCGTTTTTGTTGTTGAGGGTCTAATCATGTAGTGTCTCTGCTCTCAGCCATTTTGCTCTCTGCATCTGCACTTGGAAATGTCTGAGAACCCCTACACCTCAGGGCGGATCTCCAGCAAAGACTTGGCACCAGGGATCATTGTAGCCACAGGTAAAGATTTGGGAGAATAATTATTATTTTTCTAGACATTGACACGAAGAGATATTCTTTGGCCAAGAAACTCACACTGCCAAAAAGACTTACCAGTGGAAGCATGAGTGTTGTGCACAGAACAATCATGATACAGTACAGTGTTGTACAGTACCATGTACAATGCGTATGCTTCTACTGGCAATTTGCTCTTAATGAACGCATTCTCTGGATGTCGATGCTGAGTGACATCGCTTCAGAATGACTTTTACCGAGTCTGAATTTGAATTCATGATGAATATGAAACTGTTGCGGAGGAAGAAGCAGCAAATTGCACATTATGCGTAGAGGTTGCTCGTGCGCTCTGCAAGTAGCTAGGCCTCTTTACCATGCAAATAAGCAGGAGTAGACTTTTTCTGTTTCTGTACACAGGCAACATTGGTACAGAGCTGTCCTCCACCAACCTTGGGATGTTCATAACATCCGACGCGGGGAACAGTTGGCGACAGGTGAGACCCATCTGGACAACCAAACAGCAACCCAGCCAGATGTGTTTTAGTCTATGAGGGGACATGCCAGTCGTATTTTCAGACCGCACACTAGATGTTGGAATACAGATACGTTTTCTGTCCGTTCATTTAGATTTTTGAAGAAGAACACAACGTGTGGTTCCTTGACAACGGAGGCGCTTTACTGGCCGTCTTACATGCAACTGCTCCCATCAGACACTTATGGTATGTGCAGTTCTGTTCGCCTACAGCAGTGGGGTACTTTTCCGGTCAGAGTAAAAAGGTGCATTCGGAAATGATTTAGGACAAAATTTGGTTTACGGTTTTGTTGTTGTCGCATACAGAAACATTTAAGCCTTTGAAATGCTGATTGGCAAGGTAGGTTTTCAGAAGCCTATCTCCACGACAGCAAGGGTTTTTTCCTCTCCCTTACATCAAAACTTCCAGAACCCTTTAAACAAAAATGGCTGTTAGTGCTTTGTACCCTGGCTTGGTATTTTCGAGAGCTTTTATGCAAACGTGGAGCAGTGCAGGTTTGAAGTATCGAGGGACCGTATCAAGGCCTTGGTCCTTGTGTAGTTGGAGTAGTGTCACACCAGCTACTTTGATGTCCCCCACAGTTAAATGCTGTCAAAATTGATTAAGACCTGTGAAAGGTGACAGAAATTTCTCAAATGTTTTGCTGATGTTCCACTGACTCGTACTTCTTTTTAGTTTTGTGACCCTCGACATTTAACTCGACCCGTGGAACATTTTTTTCTTTTGTGTGCTGTGTATGTGTAGCTGTTGTAATGTCCTACACAGAGAGACTGATAAAAAGGTATTTTATTTGTCATCTTCTGAATGCTTTTCTAACAGGTGAACCTTATCTCTCAAACATTTTCTGTAATTTCCAAACTGGTACCAACTGCGGTCCCAATTTCAATCTAATAACAGCGTTATCTTTTTTTCACACATTAATTCAGTGACACACTTTGCGTTGTGGTACGGAATTCCTTACGCGAGTCTGTATACGTTAGGATCATACTGGTAAAGTCATGAACCTCACGCCCGAAGTTTTGCTGCTTCTGTGTAACAGGATCAGCCTGGACGAGGGGAAGAAGTGGGATAGGCACAGCTTTTCTCTGGCACCCCTGTTTGTGGATGGAGTTCTGATGGAACCAGAGTCCCAGAACCACATCATCACGTAAGTGGGGAAGGCTTGTCCCGGAAGGAATACAACAGGGCTGAGGAGAAATACAGCTGGTGAAAGTGTAGACAAGGAAGCGCAGGAAGAAAAAAAAAAGAAGCTTGTTCCCCCTTTGAATACAAAGTATGAAAGCTTTTTGCTGGTGCGAGGACATGGCAAATACATTTGCAGCCCTTTGACTGCAGCTTTGTTGGGGTTTAAAAACATGAGAAGTCTTGATTTATAATGAGTGAGAGCCATGATTACTCTCACTAGCCTGGCTTTGTGCAATGTTGGTTTTTCTCCCATTTTCCAGATTCTTCGGCCACTTTAGCCATCGGTCAGAATGGCAGCTGATAAAGATTGACTACAAGGGCATCTTCAGCAGAAGATGTATGGATGGAGATTATCAGACATGGCACTTACACAACAAGGTATCCTGTTGACACCTATTGATTAAATGCCAACATCAAGATGAGCAAATGTTTTTTTTTTTTGGCACCCCAATCACACAAGCACGCATGCAGTGCATGCTCAAACATAGGTAAGGGTACATTCTCTAGGAGGACGAAACGAGGGCACGAACGAGTGGCTTCGTCCATCACTCTCTCTGCCCCTCTTTCCCAACACAGGCTTTCTCTCGCTACATTTCTCCTTGTCCCTTTCTAACAAACAGCCTAATCGCTTTTTCTTTCTAGTTTCTCTCTCTATGATTTAGATTTTTCTCTAACTGTCTCTCTCCTTCTGTCTTTCTCCTTCTCTGTCTATCCCTGTCTCTCCTTCCAATTCTCCATTCATTTTCACGCTGACATTATAAATTCATGTAATTCCAGGCCGCCGAGCAGTAAACATTGGTATTTGATGTAATGGCTTTCACCCCAGGGAACGAAAGAACTGTGTTGTTTGGCAGGGGGAGCAGTGTGTGATGGGTGAGAAGCAGATCTATATGAAGCGTCGGCCGGGAAACCGTTGCATGCTGACCCAAGATTACTCTAGAGTCTCGTCCTCGGAGCCATGCCTCTGCAGAGCCTATGACTTTGAATGGTAGGTGAGAGACGAGGAGATTATCTTTGCTTGGACATCAGGAAAGGTGAAGCCGGTGTTTCTGAAATATGAGACCGTAAAACTGTCGATCTCCATACCCAAGGTTGGATATTAAATGAAATTGAATAAATGGCCGAGATGTGTCATTTTGCAGAGTTTATGTAGTGACCATCATAAAATATATGTGACATGTCATATAACGTACAGTGTTTAAAATGTACACTGGATATTGCCCTGGTGTGTGCATTTAGAGAGTCCAATTATAGTTTACAAATTGTTAAAGAGAGTTATGGTTAATTTACATAATGTCAAATGATTTATTTGCATGAAATGAAAAAGTAATGGGTTACTAGTCTTTTATCTATCATTTTGAAATTCTCTTTGATCTTCTTTGTCTGACAACCCTACCTCTAATTTAGATTTAGCAATGATAATACCAGCTCTTTCGTTTGGCAGTGACTACGGCTATGAAAGACAAGCGAACGGAAAGTGCTCCTCCGCTTTTTGGTTTGACCAAAACATGGCCACGAAAAGCTGTAGCACAAGCCAGACTTACCTCAACAGCACGGGGTAAAGATCCATACTACATCATATCACAACACAGGCGTGTCTCAAATACATCTCTTGGAGAGATTAAGTGTGTGGAATGTAAAGATGTAACTTCTGAGTACTGCAAGATACCTTGTTCAGTTTGACATTTGGTCTGTTATTCCCACGCCAATCTTACTTTTGAAATCTGCGTGTTGTCATTGACAGATACAGGAAGGTTTTGTCCAATAACTGCAAAGAAGGTGGAAAGGAAGTGTTCTCACCCAGGAAACAGCCGTGTCTCCTTCGGCCGCCCAGAGGCCTCCGGTTGGCTACTAGTCAGGGGGAGCTCACAGCTGCTGTGGGAAGCAACGTGACTTTCCAAGTGCATCTGGAGGACGTGAGTCCACCACTGAGTGCTCCTATTGTTAGCGTGAAAGTGCTGTTCGTACATTTGTTCCGGATCATTCTGTTTCGTTGAAGTGTCAGGTAATGACACATCCCCAGGAGAATGAACATACGTAGCCTGCTACTGAAAAATGTCATAATGACTCGAGCTTTATAATCTTTAGGATGTTTCTATACTTTAATCCTTCACTTACCCTCTTCTTTTTTCTTTCTTTTTTTTTCGGATTTAAAATGCCTTATGAGAAATGTCAGCTAACTACTTAATTTTACTTCAAGTTCTCTTTCAAGAGCAAAAGTACAATGTCACAACCAAGCCACTGTGAGGGATGCTGTGTCTTACTTCCTGTCTGCAGGGAGACTCACCGAGGACAAACATCCAGCTGGACTTTGGGGACGGGATCACGGTCACCTACTCTAATCTGAGCCGGACTGATGATGGAATCAAGCACACGTACAGGTCGGCTGGGATCTACAGAGTAACGGCCCACGCGGAGAACAGCCAGGGTTCTGTCACCAGCTCCTTATTCCTGCACATAACCAGTACGTAAAACAAAAGCTTTTGTCTGTCTTCAGGCAAATGTCTTTGGCTACTGTGGTCTGATTGGCAAGTGTCTGAATGAGTCCTGCATTCTAGTAAAAAAAAAACACACTAATGGAATGTCATGTCCAGTATGCTAGTTTACCCTAAAACCATAGTTCAACATGCTGAGACATGTAAATCCCCAGTATTTGAAGTGCTCCCGGAAGTCGTTTTGCTCTCCAGCATAACGTCTTGTCTTGTGTAAGCTACCGTGGTGGAACGCTCGGTGCTGTGTGGACTCATGTATCATTGCTGTGGTCTCAGGTCCTGTGGAGCGAGTGTATCTTTCGGTTCCCATCGTGGCCGTCAGGAGAAAGGAGGCCAACCTCACAGCGGTGGTGTGGCCCAGCCAGTCCAGAACGCTCACGTTCTTCTGGTGGTTTGAGAACAGCTCTGAGGTGAGACTCCTCCTCACCATGTTTCAGCTTCTCCGTTCGCTAGGTTTTCTCGCCGTTCCTACTTTACAGTCATTTAGCAGACGCTCTTATCCAGAGCAATTTACAGCAAGTACAGGTGGGGTGAAGTGCCTGGCCCAAGGACACAAACCGGGTACCGAGTACCTTCTGATTACTAGCCCTACTCCCTAAAATCTCAACCACGTAACTCCCTTTCTTCCTTAATACATGTTGTTTAACAACAGCCTCTCATGTTGTTCCCTTGCTTTTGCCTTTGAAATCCAGCCCATAATAACCTTGGAGGGAAGCATCTCATATACGTTTGTGAGGGAGGGGATTACAAAAGTCACAGTCCAAGTGGCCTATGGAGGATTCATACTGCAGGATACCAAAGTAATCACTGTTAAAGGTAGGCCTTCTCATTCTCTGATTGGTCTGCAGATTAATGTCAAGTATTTTTACTTGAAAATTGGAAATGCAACACTATGAATCCATATCGTAATTATTTAACTCACCATCGATATGCAAGCATGACCTAAGTCATATTAGGGATTTCATTATTTTTTTTTCAAATGTCAAGGTAATGATTAATGATGAATGGCATAATCAGATCTTTCAATGATCCGAATCTGCTTCAACGGCTTAACTCCATCCAGCCAGGATTTAATCAAAGATATTTCAAAATGATGTTCGCTGGTCTGTCTCTAATGTCCCACAGAGTTCTTCAAATCTCTGCTGTTGTCATTCTCCCCGATGCTTGACGAGCACAATCCTGACATCCCCGAATGGAGAGAAGATGTGGGTCGTGTTGTGAGAAAAGCTCTATCACAGGTACACAGCCTCTTGACCACTCTGACCTGCTCTTGAACTCTCTATGGTCCATCGCTCACCCTTATGGCCGTTATGATTCATAATATGTGACATAACATCCATCTGAATTTCCAATCGTTTGGTCTCATCGTTCGAAGTCCTGTTTGGTGCACTAGTGAGCCAAACAGTACGCACTTTGATGTCAGAAGCAGTCACTCTTTTCATGTGTTTTTCCATATTTTAGCGATTTTCAATTCCAGTCTCGCATTTTTTTTACAATTCAAGCTCTAAAAAACCCTGTCTGGTGTTCCCTGGAGATCCTGCGGACTATGTTTGGGTCTGAACTTCCTTGCAGGTGTCTGGCTTTCCTGAGGAGCAGCTGCTTGTGGCGTTGTCGCCCGGCCTTCCCACGGCGGCAGAACTGTTCATCCTGCCTGACACGCACACGCCGCCTGAACACAGGAAGAAGAATGAGGAGGCTTTAGCGAGTGTGCGTGTTCCTCTTTAGTTATTCATGCACTCTGAATCAACACGCCCATGAATCGCAGTCCTTTTTGAGCAACTTGGGTTTTCACAAAGAAATATTGGGTTGTCGCAACTGTTTTCAAATCCCTGTAGATATCGGACATTCTCGTAAACGCGCTGAACCAAGGCTTGGTTCAGTTCGAGTTGAAGGCTGACACTCGGATCATCGTTTATATCACACAGCTGACCTTGGGTAAGTCAATCTCCAGTGTCCTTGGCCAAAAATATCGACCTAGCCTGCACTGTTCTCTGCACTGCACTGTACCCAAGCTCTGAGTAACACCTTCCAACCCCACTTGTCAACTCGTAGTGTGGACGTCTTGGACTAACGCCTTGTTGAAGGGTGCATTAATGACCATCTCAAATCATGCGGAGCTGTCCGCTCTGTTTTGACCATCGGAGTTCAAAGAGGCGGCTTCTTCGCTTGGATTAAAAAAAAAACGAAGCTTTAAAAAAATACGCAGATTGGTTGTTCTCTCACAATTTCAAGCAAGCTTTGGGCATGAATGCGCATCGAATCGGTGCGATCAATGCGGAGATTAACAATGACCGTAGTTAAGATGCACCTTCGGAAATTGGTGAGGTCAGTGGCGCATTACCATACTGCGAAAACGTGTCGATCAACTCAGCATGACTTTACCCTTTTCATCCTCTGACTGATCTGTCTTCATTTGTGTCTACATGGAAAGGTCTGGGATGCCTTTAAAATTCAGTAGAAAGGTCACAGCCTTCAGAGGTTTCCTTCTGGAGGGGAGAAAGATGGCTTAAAGGGGCTGCAAATAGGTTATATACTCTGGATAATGCATCTAGGCGCTTTAAGTCATGACTAAGCATAGCAGACCCTGGTCCACCGGGGGAGACGGTAATAGACCTCCCATAGGTCCCATTTTAACCATTCTGTCTTAAAGTATAACCTGATTGACACCAGTCTTTCTTCGGGAACGGCTTGCAAATGTACAGTCACGGAGCCCGGTTGGAAGTCATTCGGTTTCTCTCCGTAAAATGGTCAGATGTACGATGGCGATCCTATCTTTCTGTCTCCCCTTTCTCAGCGCCCCTGGTTGACTCCAACCCCATCCACAGCAGCTCCGCCATGCTGATGCTGCTGTCCGTGGTGTTTGTAGGTTTAGCCGCCTTCTTCATTTACAAGTTCAAAAGGTGCGTTCCTTGCATTAAACATGAGCCTATCGTACACAGTAAGTTTGTCCCCAGTGACAGGCAAGGTAGGAGCCATTTTTGAAATATATATATATATATAAACGGATTTACTCTTTCTCTCTTGAATATCATTGTGAGGCATATATTGTGTGTGGTGAAAAGTCAACACATTATTCAAGCCCCCAAAATAATTATTTATGATGGATATTTGCACTGTTAGGAAAATTCCCTGGATCCACGTACAGACAGAGGACAGGCATGAGAAAGAGCCAGAAGTGATTGGCACGGTCGGTCAGAATGACAACATGTCCAAGGTGAAACTCAGCGAGTTTTCCTCACCCAAGGAGATCATGGAGAAGGACCTAGAGGCGAGGAGCAGAGGTAAGCCAATCCCTCTATCCACACACCACATTGTATTCTTCTGGATCTTTCTACACACTAGGCGGCTCTGCAGACAGAATGCATTGCGGCAAAGTCGGCTCATTTGGGAGAAGGACCTTCTGAGTTGGAAGAGCGCTTGATTGTGCCTGATGAAAGTGCCATTGCAGTGGCCCTGATAGACATGTGGGCTGCAGGCTTTTGTGGCAGGTCAGCACTTTAGCCATTGTTCATTTCTCTGCAGTCCCCACCTTAAGCTGACCTTGCTGATTTGAAGCATGAAACAACTCTCTGTTTTTGTCATTTCCCAAAGTGTGTATTCACAAAGGGTACAGCACCGCGGTAGCTTCAGTTTTTGTCTCAACGTGAAATGATTTTACCATCTGTTGCCGTCCACCGGGTTCGAGATATTATGATTTGTTTGATTCCTGCGGTGTTTAGGATGTGGTGTTACTTTAGCCGATATCAAAACATCCATCTGATTCCAAGAGGTGACAGATTCATAGCAGGGGTTCTCTGTAATGGTGTGGATAAAAGCTCTTAGTCAGGGAGTGAACAAGATGTGCTCTGCTTAGTATGAAAGAACGACACCTGAGGCTGCTCTGCATTAACACTCCTGTTGTCTTTTGTGATGTGGCTCTGGCGAACAAAGTTTTAGACCAAAACGAAGGTACACGTTCAGTTCCATTTATTGTCTGTTTGTAAATTCCCCCTCCAGGAATGGGCCGTCATGTGGAGAGAGTGATCACAAGGGAGTTTCCTAACTGTACTAATGTCTGAGGCCATAACTTAATATCAAGTGTGCTTCAATTGTGCCAGTTTGGTTCGCATAGCTGACAATATTTATGTTTCACTCAGATAACAGCTACTGTATTTAGTCATGTTTTAACACATACAGTATATGCTCAATATGTATTTCATTACATTTTCTAAAGCTGTATCTAGATAGTGAGAGTATTTAATGTACAGTACATACATTATTTAAGAATGTAGAAATCACTACATTGTGGATTTTTCTGTCTGATATGAGCCTGAAAAAAGGATTGACCGCATAGGTTTGCTTTAAGAGGAACATGTGTTTTTTATGTCAGATAGCTTTGTGAAAAAATACTTAAGCTGACTAAGATCATCTTTCTAATGTTCACTTTACTAACTGTAAGTTGACTCAATATACCACTGCACATAGATTGAATGTAATTATACATTTAAATCACTTGGTGAAAGAAATAGGAAAGAAGTAGACCTGTTTAAAAAGTGTACAGTGAGATTTGTTTAATTATAAATGGCTATTTACAAAAGTCAGCATACTAAGCAGAAGTCTAAATGAATGGCGCTGTATAAGTCTAATAGTAATTGCACAATGCTGTATGTGAAATGTTGTTAATATTTTTTAGCATGCCATATCTCACCAATGCCATTTTAGAATGTCTAGTGAGCTAAGCAAGTTATTGTCATGGTGATTTACAAGCTTATAAAACAGTATATTTAATAAGTATTGTCTTTGATTCCCTTACTGTAGTGCACGAGCTTGTCATATTTTAGATTTCCTTAGCAGCAATCTAACTTTGATTTACATTCATGTTTCTTACTGTAAACTAAATACCATGTTCAAACTGTTTAAAAATAAATGTATTTTTCTACAAAGTTGGGTTAATGCTTGAATGCATTTAGTCTGATATAAGTGTTTAGTTTACGTCCACTAAATTAACGTTCATAATTTGTTCACAAATCGCACGATCTTTACCTGACTGAACTGTTGTTCTGTCATCTGAGGTACAGTATTAAACAGCAGAACTAAAGCACTGAGGTGATTGAAGATGGCTGTTGAGGACAGTATTTGTTTTGTCTTCACACAACCTCCCCGCATCCTTCAGAGTTGTGAGGCATGGTTTTACCTAATCCCCACAAGACACAGCGGTGTTGCGGTCCTGGCAGAAACCAATACTCCGTTAGTTCGCCAGGTGTAAGGCAGGACACAATGCTGGATCCTCATCCAGTAAAAGGCTGGAAAAGTAATCTGTTTTTGCCCCAGGTCTGATAAGTTTGGTGTCAGATTTGGTCCCATCTGATATAACAGTTACCATTAGCCCAGAGCAGGTGTGGACTTGCTTGCGGTCCCTCTTGCATCAGAGGGCGTTATTCACTCAACTTCAGTATTGGTCTGACTTCAGACGTGCCTGGTGAATCACGCTGAGCTAGTGATCCGTTATCCATCTGAAAAAAAAGATACCATAACACCTTGGAACAGAGTGATCGAGCTGACTTTTACCGGAGACAGGCTCCACAGCTCTGTCTTCCATGTAGGGTGTCCACACAGCCACACACCAATCCTCATCAGAACCGACCAGATCCATCGAGCCCAAGTCAGTATCTCAATTTCCTTCTGTTTCTCTCTTTGTATTGACGTCTAAACTTCCCCTCTCACATAGCCCTGGGATGTTTCACTGGCCAAGATCAAATCGAACGGTGACAATCACTAATGGATGATTTGTTGCAAGGACAGATAGACTACTATATTCTAATACGGTTTTCAATGGTCATCCATTTCCCTCCACGGCTAACACAACACTGCTGCTAGCATTTTGTTAGGGGCCATTTTTCATTTAAGGTGCTACTCAGCCTATGAATACCAACCCTGAGTGTGTGTTGATTTCCTGGTGAGGGTATAATTCATTTGTTGCACAGCGGGAAGAAACAGGGAACCAGCCCATTAGATGCACTCCAGGCTGCTTTGGGGCTTTCATTGTCCTCCCAGTCGGGCCCCATAGCATATGCAAATAGGTGTTTGGCTCTGAATATCAGATGTACTAAGTAACACTCGTTACAGGCGGATAGAATACAAGCATTTTGTACATTCTGCAATAAGAAGCCCACGAATCATCTGATTTGATCACTGAGTAAATTAACATAATGAGAGATACTAGAACATTATGACAATCATGCACAGATCGTGCCGTCCTCACTTCATCTCTTGTTTATTCTGTTAAACTACATTCTGTGTCGCTCCCTCATTAAAGGACGGACTGGAAAATCATGTTTACAGAATGGTTCCATTACCAGACAGCTGCTTGTAAATGGAATTAAAAAGTCCCTGCAAGTCCCGCAGTTCATGTTGCCACGCTGGAGATACTGTCCTGTATTTAAACGGAGCAAAGCAAATACCATGCAAATAAATATGTACAGTTTACAAGTTTCTCTACAAAGCACAACCAAATTTCATCGAGAAATAACAAGCATTGGCTAAAAAGAGATGGTTCGGATGTCGATCTTGAGAGACGGCCACAGAAGTCTTTAGAAAAGGAGTTTGTTTATTTCCGCTTCCCTTTCAACCCCCAAAATATAGAGGAATGGGACAACTTCTAGTAAATCTATCTAGCCGGCATGGGATGCTGACAACACTTAAAAATCCAGTTTGATGAAGAACTTTTGTGCTTCTCCCAAAGGGGATGGTAGACAATCCAAACTCCGCCATGGCTCTGGTCCTTGACAGAATCCAGTCGCCGGGGGAGATGTCTGCAGTTTTTCTGCCCCTAGCGGCCAGTGAGAAGGTCATGTAGCGTCCACAGAGGGCTTCCCGTTAGTCCTTGGAGGCAGAGGGAGACGCACCCAGACTCACCAGTCTACGTTGATGGAGTGGACTGTTCCAAACATGGGCGGAATTCATAGAGAGTGATATCATAGTACAGAATATCCAGTATGAAGATGACTTCCTTTCTCAGGGTTCTGAGAAGCAGCACTGACAGATAGCATGCAGATATGTCCTTTGTAACCAGATGATGGCCCCAAACCTCTCTCCTAGCACAGCCTGAATATGCTCCACATCCAAGCCCCTCAGACCAACCTGTCATGGCTGGAGCAGCAACATCAAGGAGTTTGGATAAAGAAAATTACTGCAGATAGCTGTGATCAGACTAGTGCGCCCATTAGACTACTGCATGTAGCAAGCTTTCACTATATGACCATGTTCACAGATGATATTTAGAGAACATACTGATAACGATGATTCCAAAGTATTTATAAACTCCTCGTATGATTCCTCATAGTAAATGTTGAGTGTACATACCAAGGGCATTTCCTGAGCACGTTCTCAGGATCAACTGGACAGGAATGCGCAAACACATTTTAATTTTTTTTCTACTTCTGTTAAGAAACATAGCTCAGCCACACCCTGCACGGAACCACGTCGTAATTACACCGTTTTGAAAAAAAGGTCTCGAGGAACGTCCTGGCCCGAAAAAATACCAGTATTTCAATCGAAAACATCTTATTTCCAGGAGCGAGTAAAAATATGTTGAGTCTCCTTGGGAGAGTCTGGGCAACACAGTGTGAACTGGTCTGTCCATGCATGGGTAGAAAAACACTCGAGACCATTCAATGAGTCCATGGTTTCATAGCTCGCTGGAAGAAACTGCCAAAGAAGATGTATTGCTTACGACTCGGGCCGAAGACTCCCAGCATTAAAACACATGGGGCGCTTCATCAGAGAGCTTGATGTCTGGGTGAGATGGCAGGTAGCCTGGCAGAGGGGGAGCAAAGAAGGAGACAGAAGAGAAATATCATGTCAGCATTAGCATACCAGCATATCTATCTTTTCTTTTTGTTGTTGCGTGCAGCCGTATCTATCTCCCACGCTAGCAAGTGTGTTATTGTATTTGTGCACGCTGGAGAAAATCAAGCAAAACAGCACAGGATTTTGCTTTATCAGACAGCTTTCTATGCACCGATGCATTCCTGCAACACTAATTAATTCATACATACAAAGACACTGTCACCCACCATCTCTTACTACGTTTCACTTGACTTAAGCTAGCGCACTAAGAATACTTACTCTCACTGAATGAGTTCAGGACACAATATCATGTAATATTAAAAAGAAAATTACTACATAGTATGTAGCACATGCATGTGACCATCGCAGTCCTTTAAATTCTATTTTACTGTGAGAGATTTCAGGATCATACCCAGTTGTTTGTAGCAGTCGAATGGTTCCGTGTATGGCCACGGGGTTCCAAAAATACAAGTTGAATTGTTATCGTCCACATTCTGCATATATACATTATTTTTTAAGGAAGTTTCTGTGGGAACAGCTGCAGTTGGATACCTCTGCCTTGTGGCTCTGCCTGGATATCCACACGCTCCGTCAAGGTCATCCCCATCTCTCCCGCGGGGTTTGGAACTGCTATGGAGCTCACGGCAGGGATGACCTCCTGGTCCTTCTCAGACTGCCCCTCCGTGTACGCAGGGATGCCTGGGATCTTCCTGGAGGGCATGGGTACAAACAGAGGTCAGAGAGAGAGGTGAATCAGGAACCATGGGGAGTATTTAGCAGGTTCTCAATGTCGGTCGACTTTCTCGCAATGTATGGCTTTATCGACTACTTCAAGAATATTTTATCATTATACAGTCCGTTATGTCATGAGTGATATCTTCCGTTTCATAAAGTGCAATGCTATTGTTTTACAATTGGCACTCTATGGGATTTATGAATCTAAAAGCAGTTGCCTTTTGATTAATTGCAAAGGAGGGCATGTACACTGGAAGCACTGGTAGTCTTCATTTCCTATGCTGTGGCACTGTATAATGTATGTTGTCTCAGGGCTTATCTCCTCAACCTTTCCTGCCATTTTGTTGAACGTCTCACCCCGGAACGGCTGTGTTTAGCATTTTCCGAAAGGTCAGCTTTCACATTGTCAGAAAGATTAATATTGATAACTGCAGGACATCGGGTCCCATTCAGGACTGCGAGAATTGATTACACTGTCGTTCTCGGTAATATCGTGCAAAATGAGATGGAGACGAGTGATCCCTCAGTCCGGTTGCGAAGGCTTTTGCCACAACTTCCAGAGGTCGCACCTTTTGAACTTATATATTCCGAAGACGGCCAAGCCCAGTAATGCGACAGACACCAGCATGATGACCGCGGCTCCGTTGTGGCTGCTGTCGCCGGTGTCAACGAGAGGGGCTGAGAAAGATGGGAGAGAGAATCAAAGAGAAAAGGGAAAAAATACGAATGAAAGTTTAAGATGCCACCAAAGAGGAATAGTTTTGCCTTTCCATTACACGTGTCAGCTATTATATCATTTCACTTGCGTATTTGATTTGACGTATGGTGAATTGTGTAATTGCTCCCATTACTCTCGTAAATGATGGCCAGGAATGGGACGATGTCTTTTGTTGCCTAGCATAAGGGTGGACAGCTTGACCAGATATGACTGTTTGTACGTGCACGCTTTCACGCGTGACCGAGTATTTGTAACACGTGTTTTAACACTGTGCATGTGAAAGGGAGGTAGAGAAACAAAAAAAAAAAAAGGGAGAGACATGAGACGACAAGATTAACAGTGATAAAGACTGATAGAGATCGAGACGATGAGAGGGCGATGGAGACAAAGATGGATAGAGACAAAAAGAGGGAAAGACAGAGGGACAGAGATAAAGAGACATGGATACAAACAGAGAAACGTATAGGTAGAGACATAGACAGAGAGAAAGCGACAGAGAGAGAGAGAGAGAGAGAGAGGGGAGGGCTGAAAAGGTTGCACCCTGGTCAGTACCTGGAGATAGGCGAGGGGCGTACACGTTGACCTGGACCCCTGGTCTCAGAGTGAACTGAATGAGGTCCTGGTTCAGAGCACTTAGCAGGACTTCAGAGAGCTTGTGAGGAAAAGGTTTCGTGGTTAGTGGCCCCATTTCACATTCATCAATATTTCAACCCAACTCATTTCATCCACAAGCTTGAATTATAAATCATAATTTTTGCTTCATTTTTAAAGAGAGGCCAAGTGTTGATATGATATGGAAACACCAACTGTAATTCAGTTATAGGGGAAGGCCTGACGGGCCAATCATAGCAATGGAAATCCTATCAGGTAAAAGGGCATTCAACCTATGAAGCATGGGTAGTGACATTTCAGAAATTAATTTATCCTTTAATATTTCCTTGCCAACTCCTTCGATGATTCTTGAATTTCCCCCTCCCAAAAAGCGAATTTGTAAAACCACATGAACTTAAAGCTATAAGTAAACAAATCAAGTTTGTAGATACTTCACAGTTGTTTAATATCTATAATATTTTTTTATATCCCCTAGTTCACTAGTTTACCTGGTGAACACCTAGAGTAGTCATTTAACAAGAAACAAGGATGCCGTCTTCTAGCCCATTTGAGTCCTTAGCCACGCTTCACTAATTCCATCTCGCTCTTTCTAAAATCTTTCCACTGGTTAAAATTAGACTGCTCTACACAGTATGAATAATTACTTTTTATTCTAGTGGCATATCAGGGTCAGTAAATCTATTACACATTTTAATAAGCTGCTCGACACATACACACACATGCAGGCACAGACATGGACCCACACACATGCTTGCGTACGCACACAATCACGCAAACTCGGGCGCGCACCCACACAAGGAGTGGAGACAAGGCACTGTGAACTAAGATTTATTACTCTATTGTCTGTGAGATTCTGCCAGGTAATCAGACAGCCTTTAGATAAATACATCCCTTTAATTCCCAATTCAGCTTGGCCCATAAGTCTCCTCTCTAGATGGGTCCAATTACAGGATGCATCAATGTAATTAAATACCTATTAAGTCAATTCAAGACTAAACGTGAGCCAGGGACATGCTTGCTTGTTGCCACATGCTGGTTCTGTGTTTTATAAATGAGCCATTTCAGGTTTGTAACAAAACCTATTTTCTATTCACAGGTTTTTAGGAGCAGACACTGACTATACCTCAAAAGCTTACTTAAAAAGCAAGTGCTATCTAAGAGATATATCACAACATGTAACATGCAACACATTTCTGATACCGCCGATATAAATACTTGCATTGTTGCATTGTTGCATAGATAAATAAGTGACAGTATATGCATTAAAACAACAGAGAGCTATGCTTGAGGGCATTTACATCAAGATGTGGGGATATTGCATAGCATGATGTATGATACACAGCTCGGCTGTGATGGACAGTGGATCCTTTTTTGAAAAAGGATGTTTTAGATAAGATGGCATTGCCCTCTAGTGGTAGAATTGAGCATTGCTCTTGCGGTAAATAAATAAATAAATACTGGGAGGGATGCCTGCAAGCTCCCCGTAGCTAATAAAGGAACATTAAAACCCTATGCATGTGTAATTAAAGCAATGAAGAGAGAAAAACTCATTATGAGCAAATCATGAACCCGCTGTGATATGAAGAACATAATCAAGAGGAAATGTGTTTTCCCATCATGCGGTTTAGCGAAGCTGTTATTTAAACTTTTAAATTGACAATGTGATAACTCTGGCTCTGATTATAGAAGTCTACGAATAGGATAAAATGGGCAGAAATGTACAAAGAAAACCTTGACGCTAATGGGGATAAAAGTGAGAAGAAGAGTTATTTTTAGTTTTTTTAAACTGCTGTCCTGAACTGCTTCCATTGTGACAAAGACAGCGTCACAGTAAAGAACAGCTCAGTGTTTACTGTGTATTCTTACTAGTTACCTGATCAAATGTAAAACATTTTAAAGGGACAATTTCAGATTTTCTTTTAAAAAATCCTTTAAAAGGGAAGGTTTTGGATCGAATATTTCTTTGCGGAATAAGTTGTATTGTGGAATAAGCCGTTCCAAGCAACTAACTAAAGGGGAAGCATGAAGTCTCTAAAAGTTGAGAGGGTAAATAGAGTACCTGATCTAAGTGTGTCCCTTTCACTTCCTGCCTGCCTTGGGTTGGCCTCTTTTCTGGGATGATGAAAAATTCTGCTGTTGTCGGCAAACCTGGGAAAACAGACACCAGGAGCTGTTCCTCCCGAATACCTGTGACCTTAAGGGACAAAGGAAGACTTGGTTTAGTCACTGTTTACACTCCCATCCAGGCTTGGTTTATATTTGCTTTGACAGTGCAGTGTGTGGCATTTGCCTGTGAAATAAAGCTAAATAAGGTTGGTTTTCTGCTTCAGATGTCATTTCATTAAGTACCAGTCACTGTCAGGGTGTAATGTGCAAATCAGACAATTTGACAATTTGACAGTCTTTGGTTAAGGGCAGGTTTTTTAAGTGCATTCATGCCACAACCAGAGGTCTGCTGTCAGTTTTCTCGTCCAGACAGTGGTAATATCTGACAAGACAGAAGGTCACAGTGAATGTTTCATACTGAGAGCCATGGTGGGTTGTATATATATATATATAGCCTAGAAGCCAGACCTTTTATATAACTGATGTCTGACATCCGTAGAGAGGGCAGAGGCTGGGGAAAAAGAAGCACTTTACCTCCCAGTTCACTACCTGTTCTTTACCAAGGGTCACAGCCTTACTTCGAGGACATGACTGGGCAATTTAGCAGTAATCTCTCTTTTACATTTATAAATTATAGAAGTTTGAGACCTAAGAACTGACCTTGTTATTTAATAAGTACCTCATGATTAGTTTAGTGGCTTCTTAGAAAGTAACAGTCAGCATTAGTGATGTTATTTTTTGGGGGGAACTATATCTTCTTACTAAGGTTTGTATCAATAGTAATTTGTTTACCAGACAAAGAAAAGGCCGGATTTTCGGACCAAAAACCAGTGATCAGAATTGGTTTTGTTGAATCCGATCGAATTGGTACAGGATTGGTACCAGTATATTGGAGAACTCACTTGGACCATGGTGTTCTTGACCACTCGGCTAATGTCCTGTCTCCACTCTGCCACTCCTGGGTTTAGCTCATCCATATTAGAGGAGAAGGCTAGAACATGTGACTGGAAATGTTCTGAAAGAATAGAGAGAGAACATGCAAATACCTCAATGTCCAATACATCGATTACATCATTTGGCTATAAAAAAGGGCAGTATTGTGCAAAGTTACTACCCCTATTACAGTGACCATAAATTAACTTCTGGGCCTAAGGAGATGAAATTTTAATGATAAAATGATGAAAAGCTTTGTCTAAGGACATGTTATAGTTATTCTTGTATCATAAGCTCTTACCATGAACAGCTACAGTTCTTCTATCCTGGAGGAGAGTGCTGCCAACAGAGACCTGCACTGTGATCGTATGAGTCCCCTCCTGGGAAAAGGTGAAGGACAGCCCTCCTACTAGTGTCGTTACAGGCTAACAGAGGATGAGAGACATAGCGAGAAGGACAGTGAGAGAGGGAGAGAAAGAGAGAAGGAGAGGGAGACAAAGAGGGAGATGAAGATTGAGAGAGGAGGGCGTAAGATGGACAGAGGGAAAGAACAGAGAGAGAGGAGGGATATTGTGCGGTAGGTGCAGATAAAGAGAGATACATAGAGGAGGAGAGAAAGCGGGAGAGAGAAAGTGAGAGGGGGACAGAGGAAATGGCCATAAAGAGAGAAGGGCGGGGAAGCAGAGGGGGGGTGGGGGGGTGATAAAGATTGCAAGGGGAGAGAAGAACAGAACGAGAACAATAGGGAGATAAACCTTAGTTGTACAATTTAAGACAAATGAATGTATTGACTTGTTAGATTTGTGGCGTGACAGACCTCCGTGTTGTTATCGAACCACCAGTAGTAGGTGACAGTCCCAACCTGGCTGGGCAGCAGAACTGTGGTGAGGTTCACTGGCTTGTTCTTGACCATCACAGGGGGAGCCGAGAGACGCACTTGTTCGAGTCGACCTTCAGTCACCAAATAATCAAACATGCTGCTTCTCAGAGCAGTAGACAAACACCAGCTATGTATCTTAATGCAGGAAGACAGGTGGCTGAGCGGTGAGGGTATCAGACTAGTGATCAGAAGGTCCCTGGTTTGAATCTTGGCTGTGCCAACATGACGTGATGTCCTTGGACAAGGCACTTCACCCTACATCCCTCCAGGGGAATGTCCCTGTACTTGTTGTTAGTCTCTCTGGATAAGAGCATCTGCTAAATGTAAATGTCAATGCTATACCACCAATTGTACAAACATACTATGATTAAGTTATTAACATTACTACATACAACAGGGAAATACAATCATCGCCTAACAATATATTCACAACGTAAATTGACTAAAAACTCAGGACTCTAACCCATACGACACTCAAGCAGGTACTTACATGTGACATGGAGGTACAGAATGACTCTGTCTGTACCAAGAGAGTTGAAGGCTGTAGCTGACACAAGGTAGATTCCTACTTTACTGTAGACATGTTTTATCCCATCTTCTATGGAGCTGATGTTTGTGTAGGAAATGGCAGTGCCATCTCCAAAGTCCAAAGTTATACTGGTGGTGGAGCCATCTCCCTAGAGTTACAGAAGCATTTACTGGATGCTCAAGTGGATGGCAGCACAATCTTTTTCTTTTGCTGTTTTTTCCAGTCCTTAACACTTAAATATTACCTACAATTCCATCCATAATATGTAAGATTCTATGTAAAATCTGGATCACTGAATACATTTAATGAAATAACTGAATGGTTTCAAATGTGTGGAGCAACGTTGAAGGATTTGGATTAATTCCTTACTACTTTCAATCAGTTTACTTTCGATACGTAATTAAAAAGTCTTAAATTGGACACGTTCATGCACATATCACACACATGCCTGATAAAAAGGAGATAAGCTGCGGGGAAATTGCAGTTGTTGTTTTTGTAAGTATGCTAGAGCTAGAGCTAAGAGTCAATTGGCTGAGTGCTTAGGGTGTCGGGCTAGTGATCGGAAGGTCGTCAGTTTGATTGCCGGCTGAGGCAACATGATGTTGTGTCCTTGAGCACCCTACTTGCCTCGGAGGAATGTCCCTGTACTTGGTGTCTGCTCAATATAATGTAAATAATCCCACCTGTTCCAGGAGAACAAGGAAGGTAATGTTGGTGCCCATGGTGGCAGTGAAGGTTCCATCGCTGGTGACCAGCTGGAGGCCTCTGGGTGCCTGGCTGGGACATCGCTGCTTCCGTGAGCTGTACTGACCCAGGCTGCCCTCTGTGCAGTTATTTAAAACAGCCCTACGGTATCTGAAACACACATACACCAACACAACCACACACACAGACACACACACACCAACACAACCACACACACACAGACACACACTCACGTACATAAAACATGATATATACAACAATACATCAATTTCATTTTGATCATCTTCAGTTGATGATCATTTTCAATATGAAAAATCCACATCCTAAACTCCACATCCTATTTAATACGGGGGAAATTGCAGTTGTTGCTTTTGTAAGTATGCTAGAGCTAAGAGTCAAGTGGCTGGCTAGGAAGTCATTGTTTTCTGCATGCATGCTGACCCTGCACAGATTCCATGGAGACGATAGATTTGAAGTAGGGATGAAAGATTCAACAAACCCTGTGGTGTTGAAGAAACTGTCTCCATTCATACAGTCTCTAGACACGGAAGATGGAACGAACCAGAAGGCTGGTTTGCATCCACCATCAGTCTGCCGTTCAAACCCGTAGTCACTGGACAGGCACATGGAAGATCAATAAGAAACCCTCTTAAAAGGCTGAGTTTGAAAGGAAAGAAATACAGTGGAATAAAGGAGCCTGTGTGAGACAGCAGTATAAATAGCGGAATAGACTGGATGTTGCACACCAAAGAATCCACGGCAACAACATGATTCAATAGGCTGATTTAGGATTCTATTTGGTTTTTCATATCTGTAATAACATATATACTCTCCAGCATGTTCTATCTTCTTTCCAGACCATGAGGGAAGGTTGGGGCTTTTTATTCGGAAGCACTCAGTGACACAATGTTACATAAATGATAATGACATTCTGATTGACATCAGTCTCTATTCCAGTAAAACACAACAGGGTGCATTAGCTAGGAAGTAAAAGCTTGGTTCCAGGAAATGTAAATAAAGCTGGACAGGACCAGAGCAGACAAAGGATCTTCTGCATTTTGGCTGCATATTAAAAGCACAGCACAACATTTGTGGCACAACACAACGAGAAAAGTCTGACATTTCCGTAACGTTTTGGTGTTTTTGTGTGTTCTTTACAAGGGTTTTACTTATGTTTTATGCTCATAGGACTAGTATTAAATTAACTTGCCCATGTTATGTGTGTTTGCGGTTGAATTATTATGAGCAGATTTGTCAAAAATGTTTCCCATTCAACATATGAGGTGAATATGTTGTGTGTGCTACAACAATGTAGATGCACAATGTGGATACACGCTTACACTCTTTAAGCTTAACTTGTTTAATTGCTCTTGTGGTTCTTCCCTTTGGCACTTGGTTCTCACAATGTATGTGTTCTAGCTACACGCAAAGTTTCGAGCTTGTTGTCTCGTTGTTACAATTAGTGGCCTGTGCTCTTTTGTAAAGCTCTCTCTCGGAAGTTGCTTTGAATAAAAGTATCGGCTAAATTAAGACATTTAAATGTAAATGTAATGTGTTGATGAAACAATGAACAAAGAGTGCTCTTTGAAGAACAAAATGTGTTGTTGTTTTTCACCCGAACTGAAATTCCGTCGTGATGTGAAAGTAGTGATTTTGTGTTTATATGCATAATTATTTGCTGCTACAGTTTATTGGAGTTTAGCTCTGCCTCAGCAGAATACCGCAGAGATCTTAGATCTTGTAAATAAAGTGTTTAAAATCTGTTTAAATGCTAACCTATGAATTATGCATAAGGTAAGAACTTCTGCTTCAGCGGTACTTTCTTGTTTTCCACAAAGGAGAGCAATAAAGTTTTAATAGTGAAATGTATTGTAGTGTCCTGAGAGTAGGGGCAGGTGTCCTCACCACTCAAAGTCAGCCTCGGTGCAGGGGCAGGAGTCTGACATGTGGGAGATGTACTGATCTCTGGTTTTGACACATCTGGCATTGGACTTCAGACTCTGGAAGATTCTCTTCTCCCCCATTATGCACACTTCACCCTTTGAGTAAGAGGGGGAAGTTGTGAATAATGAAAGACATCTCAGAAATATCTCTTCTTCACAAGCCATCAAAGAAACCCGAGTCCGCAGACTTTGTAGCTTAGACTTCACTTTATGTGTTTCAATATATGGAAATATGCATAAAATAGGTATATGGATTATGCTTCATTGGAGCAGATGAAAGTTTATTTCGCTTAAATAATGTAAGCTTAATGTTTGACAAAATGTAGGCAGTTTTTGTGTTTAGTATGTTCTCTTTACCTCATTATGTAACTGCCATGTCTGGTAGTCCTCACGGGTACATCTTCTATTAAAGATGGACCTGAAGTCAATTTTAACCAGCTGCCACTCAGAACGATGGCTGAAATGGCCGAATATTCTGGAAAGACCAAAGATAAGACGAATGTCAAAATATCAAAAGGGAATGTTTCGTCTCATGAAACACCTTGACCGTGCTTTTCCTCCAGATGAAGTCATGATTTCGCTAAGCACAAAGAAATTAGGAAGACATAAGAATGTTGATGAAATAACTGAGAGTCGATGGATCTCAAAGAAGTTTATTTCTTTGGTATAAAGCCAGCAATGTGGAAGATAGCCCACTCTGATCTTACGTCATAATGAGCGAGTCCTCTCCTGGTTCTCCCAAAACGCCGTCCACATACAGGGGCGAGGAAGTGAAGCTGTAACTGGTCCATTCCTTCCCCTCATCAAAACTTAGCCTGGGGAAGAAATCAATATCGGCCAGCACAATGGATCACGAACACCCACCATGTCTAAAGAGCATATCAACACCACAAGAATGGATAGAAGTCAAGGCTTCTATCAAGTCAAGAGTTCAGAAAAAAAAAATTACAAAAAGGAATTAAACCAAAAACATGGAGGAAGACAGGAGAGGAGGCTCTGTAAAAGATGGCTACTTCAGAGCGTGTGGTAGTGAAAAACTCACCAGATGTTCCTGATAGGGAGAGGAGTGTGTCGAATGGCCACCAGGGCCCCTCCCTGGTTAAGAAAGAGAACACTGTACTCCTCCTCAAACACCTGCAGTATAATCAAGAGACAGAAAACATTTCACCTGCAAGGTTTAATCGTCTAGGTCTAGCAACGTACAGCATGGCACATACCTTTTCATTCAATGTGACTGTGAAATGTTATAACCTGGTGTAATACTTGGTATCATGTACTGTACAGTACAGCATTATTGGAAAATCCACCAGTTATGCGGCCTTAGCTTAAAAACGATGACTTCCATAGCAAACGATAGGTAAGCCAAGGTGAATACAGGGCATTAAAAAAGTCAGTAAATGCAATGCTGAGCAGTCCGTCAAGGACCCTATAGCAATGGCCGCAAGAGTGTCTACCTACTCTGAAGGTGTACTTCAGACATTTTCACTCTTGAGTCAGTGCACATCACACATCACAGTGAGCCTTTGATTGTGGCCCAGAATCCAGGACCCACAAGTGATCACATGATCCAAGTGCCTGGGTACCTCTCTCCACGTGTTCCCAGCATCTGATGTGATGTAGATGCTGACGTTATGGGACACCAGCGCTGGCCCAATCGTACCTGCATTGAAGACGCAAAGTACTTAGCGATCTTGCTGTGTGTGGAAACGTTCGTATGCATGCGATGCGTTCATTCAGTACATGCTTCTCAGCGAATAGCCAGAAGAACATGTAGTTGTGAGAAGAAGGTTTGTGCAGTTTTGCAAGTGGAATCGCTGTGATTTGTGGAAAGCCAGGCTTTCGACCAGCCAAAAGCAAAGCCAGCCCACAAAATGTAAACGTTAGATGTTCAGACAAACTGTAATTCATTCCGCATAGCAGACCCATCACACTTAAGAGAAAAGATCTTAGGATTTAGAGCAAAGGGAGATAACTATGGATTTGCTGCAGACACGGAGAATATAGAGCGAGCAGGCTGAGAGCTGTGTAACAACCTCGAGGAAGGCAAGCGCATGAGGCCCAACAGCCACCGTGGTATCAGCTAATGAGGTAAACAAAGTCAAGGAAACGCAGGATCAAACAATCCCCACCTGATGCTACAATAATTCCTGGCGCCGACTCTTTGCTCACTATGTTTCCAGACGTGTAGGGGTTCTCCGAGACGTGGAGATGCAGGTGCAGAGAACAGTAAGGCTGGAAAAACAGCGCATGCACACACACACACACGCAAAGAAAATCGTTTTTTTTCGCTGATGACACCCAGTGAGATCTTTGAGCTGGTGTTCACCTCCAGAGGCCCACTCACCTGTACACAATCCACCGGGTTACCACGGAGATCAGTGGCGGGAGCCTGTAGAAGGTGCCAGGATCTTCCCTTGTTGTACGTGATGTACGTTTTCACTTGGTTTTCAACGACTTTGTTTGACAGGAATATCCCTTTAATCCCTGCTACCTAAGAACACAAGACAGTGAGTCAGGAGCCAGAAAAAAATGTGTTGAGTCAAAGATTCAGCTGTACATTATTCAAACTAAGGACATTTGCAGCTGTAGTTCTAAGCATGTACTTAGGAATAGTATGGCACTTCACATAATCTAATGTGCTTTAGAACAATCTGTTGGTCCCCATATGGTGACTTTCCAGTGTTGTTTGTTGTATCTCTTGCTTTATGTTCACAATTGTTGTGTTATGCATTTATAGTTCTTCCCTTGGCACTTATTGGTTCTTATGATGTATGATTCATGATCTAAAAAACCGACTGTGTTCGGGGTCTATCACGTTGCTATGCTCAATGACTGATGCTCTTTGTAAAAGCTCTCTCTTGTAAGTCGCTTTGGATAAAAGCGTCTGCTAAATGAATAAATGTAAATGTAAGTTGAAGTAGAGTCTTCACGCGATAGCAGTTCTGACAGGAAGTACTATTTTGGACTACTATCTGTAGAACTGCAGCATGCAAACAACATATGGTGAAGCCTTGAGACATCTTCTTCTTTGTATTTACAAGCGAACGTGGAAGTCACCATAACCCTCTTCCCTGTTTCTTCTGCTGCTGCACTCTTCAGTCTCCAAAGTTCACCAATCCTTGTCAAAATGACTCTGACCTTTCCAATGCACTACTGGGTTAGCGTAACCATTTGCACAGCACAGCACGCTCCTCCTCCTCTTCCGCCACAGCAGCAAATCCTGAGCAAACTTGCATGAAACGTTCACTTCCGTTTTTTTATGTACTCTTCAGAAAGGGCGCTTTTCATAGAGGTCAATGAGCAACCAGAGTAATAGCAGCTGATAGCCATCTGGGTTTCATGTCTCTGATAGTTATATAGTGTGTCTTTACCTGCTATCTGTAGATGAGGTTAATTAAACGTGATTGGACAATTTGGAGCCGTTGCTTTCCAGGGTTTTCTTGGAATTTGCCTCATGGCTTTCTGTCATGAGAGATATTATGTGTGTGCAGCTACTTGCTAAGTTCATCACCGGTCAACCGTGAATGTAAGTATGTGACCTTGGAGCTAAAACAACAAAGAAATATTTATAACCTGATAGCAGTGGTTCACCAGGATATCCAATTCCCCAAATTGTGAAGTTCAAAACAATGGACATAATATCAGATGTGTCTTTACGCCCGAACATACTTTGCAATCTTGTTCATCAACAATTATACTATTTCATTTATGAACCATCACTGTAGTTCAACCCAACATATGATGTTAAGTTAATCTGCATCACTGGCTGCCTTTGCTTTTAATACTTGTCAAGTATCCTTGCGCCCTTTTAAAAGCTCAAGTTATATATTAAAGTTCTCATTATAATTATCATTACATCCTACGTGACTGTGTCCACTTCAGTACCTCATAAAGATCGATCATGACGTTGTCCTCTGGCCCTCCACTGCTCACCACGTCCTCCAGGGCCAGAGTGAAGTAGAGGCCCCTGGCGTCTGACACGTACAGGTTGTAGGAGTCATTCTGGTGCCAGTCCTGCACTGCTGCCACAACCTGGTTGTCATCTGTGCTGATGATCTGCAGGTCCTGAGAGGACGGAGTTACGGTAACATAGTCCATTAAGCTGGTTAAGACACGTGACAACACTACAATAATGATGCCTTTGTTATTGTATTGATTTTCATATAAAAGCTATGCTAATTTTATTCTATTCTAAAAGTTATTCTAATTTTCTCTTTCATTCACCCCTTAAAGTTCACATTTTCTTCTTCAAAAGCAACCTTGAGTGTTTGTAGAGGGCTAAGCAATTAGCAATGCATTTATGTGTAAGCCACAACAACCATTGTAACCATGGTAGCAGTACAAAGAACAACATGTTTTAAAATAAAATTTAATTTAAATTGTCAACTCACCTTTGGTAAAGTGTACTTCGGGAGTTTCACAGGATAAAAAGCATTTCTTTTGTATGACACGTAATGGACTGACTGGCCACTGATGGGCACCTAGAAAGCAGAGAGGTTATTTTGTAGTATGCTTGTGCCTACAGTAGACAATATGCAAGTCTAGTACAAAAATAAGCCAACACGATTACAAAGATGACAACTTCCTAGACAGCATAAATGCGTATTCAGGATATTCTAGCGTGATGAGATGAGAATGAGAAAGTAGAAATGATAGTGATAACGATCAACGCCACACAAGTCCCTCACGTACCTACCATGTAGATGTTCAGACATAATTTGCACACAAAACAGTGGACACATTTAATGTATCTTTTTAATGGCCTTGCCTAATGACCCACCTGGATGAAAACATACTCATCCTGAACCACCAGGGAGTCTGGGATTATAAACCCAGGGAAAGGCTTGCTTTTGTTAGCCTCGGAGCAGTTCTGCAGCTTGCACATGATGTACTGTGAGCCTGCAACCCAAAGTTAATGCTTAGGCAAACATACATCAGGGATGGAACAACAAACGTCACTTGTATTCAGTCAGCTTTTTAGAGTTTAACTTTAATTGCATCGGTAATAGCCAGAGAGCAGAAGACCTGGGAGACCCATTTCTATTCTCAGTAATAGAAAAGCTGAAATGACTGTCCTGGTGCGTTAGTCCCAGCCAAATGAGCTAGTTTCCCCAGAGACTAGACATTAACATAGGATGCTTTATAGAAGGGTCCCAAGAGCCAAATTATACTGGAGCTACCATCACTTAAAAAATTTACTAACTTCATCGAAAGAGGGACTTTCGATGCAGCTGATTCAGAAGGGGGGTGTTCCAGTGTAAGCGAAATGTTTCCTCACAGGAATACTGAACAATTACACTACTTTTTGGCACAAATCGAAAACACGGTTTGTCCTCTCTAACAGTCTATTTACATTGCGGGCGTAGGTAGGACTACAGGTGTATTACTGTATGTTAAGAGCAGCTCTTTGCATGTAAATTAGAGTGGTGTCATGTAGCGAGCTTTGGTCTGTTATGTCCCAAGGAACAGCAGGAGAGAAGTGTGTTTAACGCTGTCACATGTCATCACTGTCTGGTTGAAAAGCAAAGCTCTTAATCTCCAGGTCTGAGCACTGAGAATCAGTGGAATTTGAAGTGGAAGTTGATGCTGTAACCAGGGAAATGTGTCAGATTATGATTTGCTCTCATTAAGTCTTTACATAAAGGTTTCATCGCAATTTACAGGACTCCTTGATAAAATACTCACGTCCGTCCGACACAGTCGTCTCCAGGTGGATCATGCCTGGTTCTCTGTCTAAACCCAGTTTGGACCTGTCGCACAAGAAAAAGAGATTAATATCAGTGTTTAGATTTTCCTTTCCGCCTTGGGTGTTTATTATTTAGCATATACTGTAAACGTCAACTTTGGAATAAGAACATTCTACATCTAAAATACACCATATCATACATATTCATGGCGAACGGTGTTGATTGATTTATATTTTAAAATGTGTGATCTCAAATTGAACGATGCCAGGGCCTTTCGTAAACAAGTGGAGTCTCTCATCAAGAACAGTGTTTTGGTGACAATAAAAGCGAGGGAGAGAGGATGGGTGTACACCAAGACATCCATCCGGACTAAAACAGTTCATTTCTAAATGCTAAACGCTCAGTCCAAACATGCTATTTCCTCTCTTGTCATCTTTGTTGTCATTTTTCAGAGGGCAGCAATGAAGAACAGCAATAGTCTTGATTTCCATTTTTATTGTGGGGAATTACAAGGGAAATATGCAGCTGCTTGTATGTGGCAAGACCACAAAGTTTCCCATAAACATCCGCCTGTCAATCATTCGACCTGCGGCACGGGGTTTCTTGGAGGGGAAGCTGAGTTTCCTCCTCCTCCGATGGAAGATTCTTTCTGGCCATGGATTAAGTGTAGAGCGACAGGAGTGACCACTTGTTGTATTAATAGCAGCTATTGTGGCAGAAGATGGGTTTCTCCTCATTTTCCATACCATGGCAGTGTCTGGGCCATCGTAAAAAAAAGGTTCAATCCTGCTTCCCTCAGCACTCCGTAATTGCCTTCGAGCTCCATCTTTTTTAATGGACTTTCTGTCAAATACTTCATCCTCTTCTATTGGTGAACAGCAGGCAGTGTTCTTAAACAGGCTCCTCGTATGTTCTCCTGTGTAGTTCTGTGTAGTTCAAAAATATGAATCTGCATTTTGTTCGCTGCTCGTAGCTTCTTAACAAGACACGATTTCGGGCTAGTCGGACAAGACGTTGGCCATGCCGTCGCATATCTTGAGGCAAGGTATTTTGTTGACACAAGCTAATACAAGCTGCTCTCTATTGCTGTGTTTCATGATTATGGTAGAACTTAAGTGCTAGCTTATACCTAAGGGAGTTTTTTTGCTGCTATCACTTTCCCCTAGAAGAGGTGTGTTTGTGTCTTTTACCACAGGGCAAAATCATCAACTACCCTGAACAAGAAACCAATAATGTTCGTTTTTTTTATTGGGACTGAAGTGCCTTTGCAGCATCTTTTCCGAACACTGGTTTTGGCCTCTAAAACACTTTGTCATCGTTTGTTTAAGGGTGTCAAAGTTGACAAAATATGAGAAGGTGTTATAAATCTATCCCCATGTTGTGGTTGGAGTGATGAAACCATATTTACCTGCCTAACTGAGCCTCATATATAGGGAGCTCCACTTACTTAAGAAATAGTACTTTGCTTTTAAAATTGAATGGCTGTAAGACAACTTAAATGAAACACTTTGGCAATACCTCTTCCCTAAATAAAATACTTTTAGTCAGCCAACAGAGAAAACAGAAGAAGCACATGTATACAAAATAATTGACTCCTGTTCTCACCAATAGAATCTGTTGGGAACTACATTCTCATGCACCAGCTGCCATCTTCTCCCAAACTCCACAGAGACATAAAGCTGTGAAAGGGGATGAAATAACAATGATAAATAAAACAGAGTTTAAAACAAGCCTTTGGCACATGTGCACAAGCCTGAATTCTTCCTCCATCAAATTTTTGGACATTTTCAACCTATGCTCAAGCTCATTGTCAACTCTACTGGGTATGGGTAATAGGTGATTGCTTAAACTTCAGAAAACGTTTCCATGACATTAAATCCCTTAGGATTTCCCGACTCCATCAGTTAGTAGATGTAGAACAACCTACAGAGATATACTTGCTATATTTAGGACATAACAAGCTAGTGCAAATGGGTTTGTGTCTACTGCACTTTTAAAAGATGTCATGATGGAATATTATAGTACATACAAACAACTTACTTTGATCCAATGAAAATACTTGAAAGGAAATGAACATGGATACTTTAACAGAGAATTGTCCAGTAGCCTTCAGCCAATGTTCTCCGGGCCATCTTAATTGAACACCCTATTGATGGTTCTCAACAGTCTCTCATCTCTGCTTCCACACCATTCATCTCACTTCCCTGCGGTTTCTCTCACAGAATTCTATCTCACAATAGCCAATTGAGAAGAAGGGTTTGATACCTGCTGCATTGAGTAAAGCAGACAGATGGTTTGTCATTGAGAAAAAGAGGGGGGGGGGGGGAGGGGTGGGGGGGGGTTCGTGTGTCTCCCCCATTGACTACATCCCCCTCCTGCCTGGGGTATTAACTATCCTTTGTTTGTGTCTAGAGCCAAGCCCTGTAGCCTGGTTGGTTGAAACAGGTGATGAGCTGTCTGGGCCTTGGCAATGGCAGCCATAGCCGGGGTGACAGATGCGTCGAGGACGGAACCGCAGCACACCCACCGTCACAAGCACATCCATCTGGCGGACAGCAGTGTAATGGCAAGAACAGGTTCGGTGGACACCCACCAAAATACAAATAAATGACAACATCATAACATTCACCACTGTTTTCGAGTTACACCTGAAATATGTGTTCTGCTTCTAAAGATGTTTACTCCAAACTAGTACATCCTTGAAGTAACCTTCACGAGTTCAATGTACAGGTGCTTTGCTCTACACGGTCAATGAGAAGTTTCAACCTGTACAAGGCTTAAAGGAGCCGAGTAAAAAAAAGAACACACAATCACCAGCCAAACGTCTTCTTCATAAAGTCATTAAGCTCTGTTGACATTACCAAGGCCCTTTCGACGCTTGCCGATCCACTCTCTCGTCCCTGAGTGGCAGCTGCCTTTTGTAGTTACCTTGCGGTCGTGGCTGTAAGCCAGGATCCAGTCCTCCTGCTCGGGGTGAAAGAGGAGGCTGAGAATGTCGAAGGATAAGTGGTACTTCTGATAGGATGCCCCCTCATCCAGGCTAATGAGCAAGCTGCTCTCTACCTCTGGGTCGGTCAGTAACATGATCTGGAATGAGACGAGACAGGAGACTCAGGAATCACGTCCCTGCCTTGACAGGGGCCGGGGAACGGCGATGACGTGCGTAAGCCTCATCCAGGCCAGATGTGCTGTGTTGGGTTTTGCATGTATTGTGCAGTATCTTGTTTTTGGAGCTAGGCTTATATTTGTTTACGATTGCGTACAGAATGGTTTGCGATTAGAGATTGATATCGGAACTCACCTTCCTTTTATTATTGGGACTCACATACAGGTAGCTTAGGATTGTTTTCGGTCCAACCTTTTCATTAAGTTTCTCATATGTTGTTCCATAGTCTGTTGACCTAGAATTCAATTACAGTATTAAGTAATGCTGAGAAGGTAGGGGTGTGGTTGGTGGGTGGCGTGTAGCAACACCTATTGCTTACTATACTGATAGAATAATTAGACAACCCAGGCAAGCGTAAAATTGCAACCATAAAGCAATTTTCTAGATGAGTGGAGAACTGTTCCAATTACTAAATACACTGATATATTGTGTGACATGCTAAAAAAGTAAACATCTACATAACAATGTAAGACATATTCAAGATATAAAAACTTGACATCAAACAATGTCATTTTAAACCCTGATATCTGAGTATTTTACCATGAGTAAAAAAAAAAACTTCCAAAAACACTTCCAAATAAGAATTGAATATGAACATTAGATCATATCTGGGCTAGCCCCTTTTGAAAGGGAACCTTGTCTCCAGAATGATCTTCAGTATTTTACACTGCCACACTGATTCTTTCATCTGTTTGTCATAAAGGTAAGCCTTTATAACAGCAATGCTTTATTTGAGCGCAGCAAAATGTATTTTTGGATCGCAACATCCATGTACTGCATATCTCCTAACGTCAAATAGAGTAGCATTGTGCGAGTGCCGTAGGAGAAAGACAAACCTCCACTGAGCCAGCTTGAAATGATGCTTACCTCCATAGAGAACTCTCTGTTACACTGCCAGTGCTGAAGTCAAAGTACTTTGTCAGCATAAGGATCACCTGAAAAACACAACACAGCCCCCATCAAGCCTCAGTACACTGCAGATAACCTGCATACTAAATACACACATCCTCGTTAAAACATGCTAGATGAAGGTCAAAACTCCTAATAAATCATACCAAGTAATGCAATAACGTGGTCCTAAAACGGATGTAATAAAGAATAGCACATACAGTTGATTCATTGTAATCAATTGTATGCACTATCATTGATAATGACATTATAGCTCAATCCGAAAAGCAATTTCTTTTTCACGATGACACGCTGCAGTGGCCTTGGGGCATCATTGTGCACATCAGCAGGTAGCTTACAGAACAATAGTCTCATCTCAAAAGAGATGTTTGCCTTGCCTTCAGTAGGAACACCCACACCACACCTCACTATCACCCACAATCCACCACTTTATCATACCTAACTAACTAACTAAACTAAACTAACTAAATAACTAAACTTTGGTAAGTGTGAAATTTGGCACAATGTTACAGATATATGCGTTGAATACAACCAAATAGTCATGAACAACATCTGCCCTTGCATCCCAAACAGGTACAGCCAGAGGCCTTTGAATACCAAAGAGACTTTCTACAGAGGTATTTAAACCCAAGTCATGCAGAGTCTGTGATAATACCATGAACACATCTCTACTGCCCAGTAGTAAACGTGTGAATTGGACTTGGACTATTTTTTGCTTCAATCAGGATAAGTCGATTTCAATATCCATATAATCCAAACACATCCCATCACTATTGTCCCAGGTCACTATGACCCTAGGGCAAGAGGTGAGTTCAACAACCCACTAAGAAACAGCAATGCTTATTTCTGTCAAGCTCCAAAACAACATAAGCAAAACCAAAACAAACTTCTAAAGACTTGTCAGGGAGTCTCTCTGAGTGCTTGAGTTTTGGGACAGTTTCTTTCACCAAAAGATATTCTAAGACCAGCCTGGATGTGCTTTTGGCTTCTTTTTTAAGGACCCAGTGGGTTAATACAACGGTTAACGTTAAACTTACCACCGAGGCTCTATAAATTCATGAATAAATAAGTCAACAATGGATATATCATTCATCCCAGGCAAGGCCTCTTCCCCCTTTTTTTTAGGATCGTAAAAGAGAAACTTGCACCATGTTAACACAAAACTTTACATAATAGGACTGAGGATATATGAATTGTTAAGTGGTCTTGTAAATTGTTCCAGATGTTTTTTTATTGATGGGTCTCCAAGGACTGGTCTATTTTCCTCCATTTAATATGAAAGTCGGTCGTACTGTATTTTCCTTCCCGTTTGTTTTAACATAAATCATAGCTTCTGTTTTTCTGCATCAATAATACATGGTTTCATGTTTACATGTTGTTCGCTAAAACATCCTTGTTCCCCAGTTCTTAATACATGAAGACCATGTTGGGGAAAGCCGGGTAACTCTTCCAGTCGTTAAAATACATCTTTATAATAGAATATTTATAAAATGTGGCATTTTCTTGCTGTGTTTGTGTGCTGTTCTCTACTTAACTGAAAGAAATATTGCTTTTTTATTAGCTGTGTGCACAATGTGCTGAAAGGAATGTTATTAATGTTACTGCTTTTAAAAGTCACAGCTTGCTGGACATGACAACAGACAACAGAACAACCCACAGCAGTTTGGAAACTAAGACAAATTGCTTTCTTTCTCCAGTGGAGTAATTAACTCATGCATTTACTTGGAGAAAGTCCAGGGTTAGACTCTACTCATCTGCATTTTCTGAAGTGCCAGCAGGAAAAGTTTTAGTGTTGAACTGACAGTTTATGGATTGAGACAGATGTTAAAAATGTCAGTGAGACTCCCTTGCTAATGTAAATAGTTAATGATACCAGACATCAATATAGTGCTGGTATTATTCTGGTTGGTTTATTCTGAGGATACGGTACATTGAATATAAGAACCTTATGTCTAAAACATTTCTAGATTTAAAAAAATGGATTGGGGTTTGGATGACTGTTTTGGAAAAGCTATTCTCTTCCAGTTCTTTTTCTAGATACAAAGGGGATTGTGTAGTCGAAGGACAAGCACCTATTTGCTAAAGGTGAAATGTAAGAGGACGTGTTAACATTTAGAACACGATTTCTAACCATGCGTGTGACAAATGTCGCAAAAAAACACTCGTTTGACATACGAGAATAAGCAAATTGATTTTCGAAGCCCTAAATCCCTTGCAAATCTTAAACCTTGCAGGGAGAATGCACTTGGATGAATCTGATCATTATTGAGGAATAAAAGAGGTTTTATTGAGGACTTAAACGGCTTAGTTTGAAAAGATTACCCATCTGCCACGAGGGCATTGTATTAAAGGAATGGGGGATGAGGTGGCGGAGGTGCTTTAAATTACGGAAGGATGAAGGAGCACCTGAAATAGACAAATTATGGGTGAGAGTCTACACATTACGATTCACTTCCAGCCCACCTCCCTGACCCAAACCTTATCAGCATTTGGAATTAAGTTACCTCATCAATAACACCATAGACATATTTGGCCAATGCAATTAAATAGATGGATGATTCCATAACAGCTATTGTTACTGAATGAAGTGATCGGAATATCAACAACATAAGGGGACTTCTCCTAAAACCAAGATGGTACAATTATTGTACTTTACCATATGACCATACCGTTGCAATTAAAACACTTACTGATATAACTTTAAAACCTTTTATTTTGCTCAGTTCAGGTCACCCTGAAATGATCATTAATGACTATATTTAGGAGCACCCATCTGAACTGCTTTCTGCTAATGTCAGGTTTAAATGAGCAAGTCCAGCAAACTATGCCTCATAATGGAAATACATTAATTGGTGAAACAGACGTTTTTGTCTATGAGAACAAATCATTAAAATGATCTACATTCTAAACATTGAAAAGCATTAAAAATGAACTATGGAGTAACTACTGGACACCCTACAACCTAAGTAGATAATAATATTGTGGTTACAAAATCCTGTAGAGAAAATATGATTTTTTTGAGTCTGAGGCTTCACAGAGTTAAACCTTTAACTCATAAAACATCTCAAATACCCTTACACAAAACAGTGCGTCCGATCTAAGTATCCTTTATAAAGTATTTGAAATTCACAAATGTATATGGGTTGTTCCTGACAGAGGCAGCGTTATCTCAACCATGGGTGTACTACTGAGGTGCTTTAGTCTGCCACATCAATTCATATCCCTTTATTCACAAAGACAATGTTTTCTGGTAGAGCAGATGTTAGGCTGAGGCTAGGCTGTTTGAAGTCAGAGGTATGCGCTCTCTGATGGAGAACAGGTCAATTCAGTCATGAATTATGAAGCCACTCTCACAATGGCATATTACAAAGATATGCATATCCTAGTTCCAACCTACTTAGCTCACAGTTGTTGCCTTCCATGAAACCAGTTGAAATAACGGAAAAATCATCCATCTAACACATGACATTTGGTACAACTTAGACCAAATTTTATATTAAATTATCAATTTAAAACTATATCGCCCGAATTACAGATTTACTGCCAAACAGCACCATAAAGTATTTGCATGGATTTCTTTTAATTGAGTGCTTTGCCAAACAAGCAACATTTATTCACTGAGAGATCAATTTTCACAATGCCTCTGCAACTCAAGCACAACCTCCACATAATATTCACACTTTATGCAGTGGAGCCTCTTGTCAACAACTATTTCAAATGGGCAGCAACGCTCTTTTGTATTCACAGCTACAAAGTGCAAACAACAAGGACACTAACAGGCAAACCTAGAGAACAACAGCCCCGGATTGCATTTCTCTGTTCTCAGATGTCCTCTCTGGATGTGTGGCCGTGCCTCAGTTAAGGATCAGATACGGGGCCCACTATGAGGGGGCCATGAGGGGGACCTGACCATATCTGCCACGATTAGTCAGTGACAGTATCCAATCATTTTTGTTCTTGTCAACAGGTTTCACCAACGTACTTAAGGAGGCTGCGTGGAACTTCTCAATACTTTCAATGAAATATGGGTGCTCAGAGATAAAGGACCCATGCTCACCAGCTACAGTTCTAAACAATGTTATTTAGTCTTGTCTGGCGTGATAGTAAACCTTGGCATAGTACTCTATTGTGCACAATCTCAGTTGTGTTGTCTGAGGGCTATGCTGAATATTGGTTGACCATCAAAGTAAACTGTTGAGATTTACAGCATCGCAGATCTTTGGAGGACTTTGAGAGAGGGAGACTGAAGTCAACTGAATGTGTGCCAAATACAGACAAGTCAGAATTAGCTAAATGACTCCAATACATAAACTGAAGCAACAGGTCAATCAATATAACATCAAGGGCAGCGCTTAAGAGCTGCAAACCTATAAATATAGCTATATGTTACAGTGAAGAGTAACACTGAATATTAATAGTTTGATTCATATGGAATGTTACAATATGTGGACCAACCAGAACCCACACCTAGAGCTTGAATGAACACAGCTCTGTGAATGTGAAGAGAGCAAATCTGACAGCTTGATATTTACGGATCAAGTGCCTAATTAAATAAAGCTGGGAGTTTACTGAACTGGTGAATAGTGGTATTAACACTGCAGATTCCTACCCATAACATGAACAGAAAGACACGTAGTCCTGCTGCAGTATTGTGACAGTACTGACACTATAGATGATGCGCCCTTAACTTCTAATCTGATATTAACGGTATAGTTTAGTACACTGTTATGTTGCCCCAAAAACATAACATGAGGATCTCGAACCTGTGTGAAAAAAAACACAAATTCAAATATTTTCCAGTACAGTAAAAACCCTTTGAAAACAAATGTATGTCGCCATTTCATAAATAAGACATGGGTGTGTGAAAATAGTCAAGCAGTGGTTACCCTGTAGACAGTGAGTTATATAAGACCCCGAGGTCCACAGCACTGCATCTGCAGCATCACCTTAATAATGAGGCCAGCGCAGCTGTTCATGGAAGCAACACAATTCTCTTCCCTTTATGAAGCTGCAATCTCCTTTTCTTGCCTGTTGTTGGAGCATTGGCCCTGTTCAGCCCAAGACCCGTGATCAATCAATTTGCATAGCACTTTATTAATAAGTGTTATTATAGTTAAATGTCGTTAAGATGAATACCAGTTAATTATATTATGTGATAATTAAATTATACTTGTACTCCCACCACTAACGCGTTTGTGTTAGAAAGAGTTTGTGTATGTGTGTGTGCATGTGTGTGTGCGTGTGCCACCCTGCTGCCAGCGTGCGTGGGTGCGTGCGTGCTTGCACTTAAATGAGAGAGAGAGACTCGTCATTGCTCCAGCTCTTCAGTAGCCTTGTCTGGTGCACTGGCACCGATCTGCGCCATGGCAGTCTAGCCCTGCACTATATAGAGCCAAATCAGCAGCTGTACAATGCCTATGTACGAGCAATACATTGTCAAATGAACACACTCAGAATGGTATAGTTGCAAAATCAAATGTCACTCATTGACAATCCCACGCTCAACACAACTTTGTTTCACTTACGCTGCTATTTTGACCTGACCAGTGCACCATAGCTTGGTTGTGAGCTGAATCCCCAGTAAGGGCGAATGTGGAACTTGTCAGTTTCAACTCCTGTTGTCCCGATGATAAAGCATCATCCTCGGCGTCCCAACGAAATCCGGACCACGTTGCTCTGCTCCCCGGGGTCTGTGCGCTGCGTTTTCTTCGCCTCCGACGACTTCTAAAAGTCGTCTCAACCTTGTTTGGGGGTATTACAGAATATTTAACGATCTTTGCTCCTTCTAAACTATGATTTTCCGTGTAACTGCTGTCATGATGACTAACTTTACTGCCATTCAAATGCGTCATTATTGGGCGTGATACATGTTCAGATGGATGGAGAAGTTCGGAACTGGAAAGTTTCTTATTCTGGTCCTTATCTCTTTCTTCGGTTGTCTTTGAAGTATTCTGCGAATTGGATGGAAATTCCGTCTCCGATCTCCCGTTTCTTTCATAAACGCTGTCGATATATTCCGCAATATTGTCGCTGTGGTCACTCTCGTTCATTAGACCCTCCTTTGCGGTCTCTTCAAGCGGACCCAACCCAGTCCAGTGTTTCGACTGTGCAGAATTGTTGACGGGTTGTTTGCAAGATGGGATGCACCTTGTCTCTGCTCTGGTCATGCCCATGGTTGAAGTTAGAGAGAAGAGCCACATCCACAAAGAAATGTGGCAGAAAAGGCAGCAGCTGATGTGGGTCTCCATCCTTGTTTGGTCTTAGTTTATTTGAGATATTATCCTACCAAAGAGGTGCTCCTACTTATTCTCTTCTTTTTGAGATGTCCGTGATTTCTGCTATTGTGAAGTGAACTCGACCCCCTGTAGGTTGCTGCGGTGGGCTCTGAAGTCCTGATGCAAGTGATGCACCGGAGGAGGAGCTGGGGGTGCGATTCAGTGATGATAGAGAGAGAAGGGCTATTCCTATTCCTTTACCGCCTTCACATGACCATCAAAATGATGAATACAAAGTATAAACATTTACATGATTTATTTACATTTTTTATTTACATTTCATATGTAAATTCATAGTTTTTCATCTGATAAAGGTCTTCATTTTTCCAGAATTAACAAATAGGTCTATAAATAGTTGAAGAAATGATGCTGCTTGAATTATTTATTTATTGGGGGGGGGGGGGGGGGGGGGGCTTTATTTATTGGGGGGGCTCCATGTGCCGTTGTGCTGTCAGTGGTGTCTTAAGATCTGAACCATGACAGTTCTCTAACCATACATGGAAACCACAAGCTACTGGCACCTGACATGAATTCTTACAGCTCACACAGGAAAGTATTCCTCACACACAAACACCAACATTAGTGTATCATAGTATTAACATGTTGTTTATGCACAATCAACATGTACACAAGTTAACACACAATTACAGCTTAACCAAAACACATCAGACAATATATGTTAAATGACAATTTATTATTATTTATATATCAGAACATGTGTATACTATATAATGCCTCACTGTGTATTTTTTTCACATGGGCAAAATATTCCCATGGGTTTTAAATCATCCACACCTTTTAATGGATTATTATTCCAATGAACCCATCTGTTGTTGTTGACTAATGCCCAGTAAGAAAGAGAGACTAAGAGACTAAGATTCCTGATATTGAGCACTCCTCATCACACTGGACTGCTCAGACTGCGTTCCTGTTCCACAAAGTGGTCCGTCACACAGAGATGTCTTTCATTGGCAGCCATTAGCAATGCACTGTGCAGTAGCTGTCTCAATCTGTTTCAGTTACCCCCCCCCAGACAAGAGAAAACCGGTCTATAATGCAGATTGATGGCTGCATTTCCACTTCACACAAACACACTTGGCTCAGTTGGCAATAAAATACAAACTCGTAATTATTGGAGGATTAACAGTTCTGTAGAATTTAAGTGTATATTTTAGCGGTTCATTTAAAGCTTTTTTTTGTTGTTAATAATGCTATAATGCGAAATGTACAATGTAGTTGATAATGCCTGTATTAATAGATTATTGTCATAGATTAAGCAAGGTGTAGTTAAATGACATGCTCCATGGGGATTTTGAATGCAATGCAATGAAAGAACATGCATTTCATCACGTTAGGTGGCAGATTTCAGAGCCAGATACATATTAAATAGACACACCAAGGGGGCCTTTAGGCATCATTGTCTTTCAAGACACAAGATTGCAGCTATACTGTTTGGTAAACACAGTGAATACAAATTGCATTTCTGTTCCCTGAGCATAAGATGCTATTGTTTAATGTTGAGAGAAAACTCTGTCAAAGACACTTGTGTGAAAGAAACGGAATTAAACGAAGCCAATCGCTTCCCTGGGTTCTTTAACACAAAGCAGGCTTAAGGTGTAGGAGAACAAAGGAATGATACCCCATTACCAGAACATCTTGCTCCAGCGTTTAAGGATCATGTCTCAACTAGTACCAGCTGCCCTTATCATTCATTCCCAGAAACAATGGTGTTTCTGAGGAAGCAAGGGTAAAAACGCAGCACCACAGGAGGTCAGCAGGATGTGGGTCTCAGTCCTGCTTAGAGCTTACTCTTCCTCTCTGATTCAGCTAACATCTACTGGACAACCTCCGACTCCAGAATCAACCATAACAGCTTCCCCAGCTCAATACCTCTGAGCCCATACGCTTCTCAGGATAATTCTTCTCTTCACTGTGCAATGATTGCAAACTGGTATGTAATCCTGTTGTTTCGGAAGAAAGATTGAATACGAGAGGACTAGATAAAAGGATGATTGATTTAGTTCTACTCAGGCAGGAGCACTGAAAAAACCTTCAGTGTGGAGCTGATGGGGTTTTCTGGAAGCATTCCTCATTTTAGTGATGGACACTTGAGACCTCCACTTCAATTAGCATGGAACACACCTCTGGGGCAGCAGGAGAGTAGATTGCCTTCGCGAATAATGATTTCAATTACAGTATAGCGATAAGGTGTAGTGCAGTACAGATTTCCACCCTCCTAAAGGATCCTGGACGTTTAAAGATGCAAATCCTGTTGTCTCATTCACTGAGGAGGAAGGATTTGCAGTTTGGTTGTTATTTACTGTCTGGACCACACACAATGAGTTGAGTTTTTGAAACAATAATTGGTGACGTTACAGATATATGCAGAAATGTTCACCCGATTTAGAGATTATATATTGGTGTGCTCTCCCACATCACGAAAGACAACCGTAACTCTTTTTACATCGAAGTTACCTTACACGTGTTACTTCCTTACTGCTACGAGCCGGCTTTGACTGAAGAAACCCTTCACATTGTAGGGTATATTTCCTTCCCCTTAGGAAATCCAATTCGGTCAGGTTGGATGTCTTTCCGTACCACAGACAGGGAGGAAGACCTTCCTTTTTTTGTCTCTGGATGGAGGACATGTTCCCCTCTCTCTGTGTCTCTCAGTGTCACAGCGTTCGCAGCTGTGGGAGTGGTATTCTGCTGTTGCCAGTCCCAGTGCCCCCTCCCAAAGCATTCTTAAAACAACAGCCTGAGGGCATGGCTTGATTCCCACCCACCCCCCCATCCATCTATTTAAGTGTGAAGTTTACACGTGGATCCTAACCTTGCCTAGAGAGTAAATGAAAAAATGTGGAGAGGTCTGACTGTGTGTGGTGTTTGGTGATGGCATGGAGTCATGGCCCTCTTGGTGAGGTTATGGGCGCCACAGCCTAATTAGTCAAGAGACAAAGGAGAAGGTCACTTTTGTTGTTTAGCATGCACATAGAAACTCCAGTAGGTCCACTGGTCGCTAACTAACTCTATATGCTAGCGTCTAATGAGGTCAACTGAGTCTCTTCTGACTAGTTTAAAGGCCATCCCAGACCAAAACGACCGAGCGTTGCACTATTAACAGAGGCAAAACTCCCACACAGCGGGACACGTCAGTCCTTCAAGTCCAATATACCAGGAGACTCTCATTTCAGGAATGGCGTTTCTGAGTCCTGTGAAGGGGCATGAGAGAAACATCCTTCCAGATATCAATTATTAACCAAAGCATACATCACAACCCTGTAGATCAAAACAGCATACTTGTAAAATACTGGAGGGCATCTTTTATATTTAGCACTGTCAAAGAAACGCAAATCTAAGATGGAAAGGTTAGACGTTTGAAATCTGACAAGAGCGCACAGCCTTTGTAATTTCCCTGACAGGTACATGATATGGCAGAGAAGTACTGTAGGGGATCGGAATCTATCTTTGTACCTCACTATGAGAGGCAGAAGATTTTGCACCACCACACAGAATAGGGTTCCTGTGAAAATGAATATTTTATGACGTTGCTAGCAGGCTATGATTGGAAACATGAGTAGATTTGCATTCTAAACTGCCTCCTGAGCAGAAATTTCATCATTATCAACCTGGGATAACAGTACTATTGCTAACACTCTTGAAGAGTGTGAGCTCAAGTTTGTGACTGTTTCCCTTGAGGTAAAAAACCACAAGGTAGGTAAAAATATTTACCCTCGATTAATCATTAGCTATTCTATGACTCATCTGAGCCATTTTACACTCCACAAGACTAGACCTTGAATCGGGTATTAACAGAGTCTTAGCAGAATGTCTAGAGACAACAGGAGACCCCAGAAAGTAAATCTCATAAATCGTTGAGATAAAGCATGATAACTATATTGTCAGGTATTTGCCTGGAGGTGAATATAAATGTACATCTTTATATCAGTAGATTGAAATCATGTATTGAATTTTTGGTAAAATATTGCTAGTTTTTCTTAGTTTGTATTGCCTTCCAGGGCTCTCCTGAAGTTATCCAGTTGCTCGAAGAAAGCCCCCGAGACTTAGAAGACATTGTGAAATGAATTATGTAGAGTTACTAGTACTAAGAAAGGAATTTGGACAGCTGAGTCACGAGGCAGTGCAATATTCCATGTGCCTGTATGTTTGTGCATATGTTGTGTTTACATGGACTATTTGAGCATACATGGGAATCGAGCCTATTAAAACAATTATATCACATTTGCTATCTCATGCTCCCATGCATAGAGCCTAATACAAATAAGCCCAACTACCCAAACATAAATGAAAGGTTTTCATTAGCATTGCTTGTAAGTAACACTAAAGGATGCCAACTGGTAAATAAAGTATATTTAAATATTTTGAAATCTTCTTAACTGTTGAAACCTCTGTGTCTGCGGTTATCAAGCTATGAATAAAACAACGACCCTGCCTGTCACTTTGTGCTCGGTAACATCAACTCACAGGAGGCCCCTCAGGTGCTTTACTTTGTTTCGGATCTTATTTATTGTATCTGTCTTGGAGCCAGGATCTTTGGTGTGGTGCCAACCAACTCCCCCACCCCCCCAGATTTTTTAAACTTGCCCCCCTGGAAATGATGGCCATGATTGAACCTCAAGGCAGAGTGGCTGCTCTTCGTGCGTGTGCTGTGCAGGAGCTCATTAGGAGGAGAGACCTGTGTGCATTGTTCCAAGTCTGCAGAGTCAGCTAGGGAGCCACTCATCACTCCACCCAATCCAGACTTACGCACATCTGGTCTGGCAGAGCCAGGGTGACCTGCACACACACACACACACTTGCACACACACATATGCCTGCCTGCCTGTCACCCTACACACATACTTGCAGGCACGAATGCACGCGCAAACGGATAACGGTGTCCACAGATGGGCACGCGTACATACACACACAAAGACACACCCATGTTGTTAACATATGCAAATGTGTGCTCACAGGCCTACATCAAATTGCAACAACATATTTACAACATACACAAAGAGACACCACACATTCACAGGGAATTGCTCTCATGCTGTGCACATACAGTCTCATACCCATATCCTCTGTGATTTACAGCCCATTTTACACCCAGCTCAGGTGGTCGTCTCCAGCTACGACCCTGCACTGTAGCTCAGGGACACATTCTCAGCAGTGGGCAGCAAGCCGCCCGCCCCCCCCACCCCCACCTCCCCTCGCCACACACACAGGCACATACGCACACACACTAGCAGCCGGCCTATCAATCCAGGCTTTAATACACCATGAAGATAGTCTGAAATGCTCACTGGAGATTTGTACACCAGGGTTGCCATCCCTAGCTATTTATGTAGAATTGGCAATACATTGTGTGAGGCTACAAAGCAGCTCTAGAGAGGCTGGTGTGGTGGAAGTGAACCTCTCGCATCCTGCCAGCCTCAACAAAGCAAACTGACGACATCAGCTGCTTATGGAAAAAATCAACTTTGAACTTTTCAGTTACTTTCATACTGGGAGACGGAGCACGACTCCATTGAGAACGCATCATTGTGCATACAGCTGACAAACATGGCGACCGTGTAGCCCTGTGTGACGCACACAGAAGCTAGGATAAAGCTCCGGGTGTACAAAACCTGAAGAATAAAACCTCGAACTGCGGAGCAGAGGCTATCGTATTGACAAAGTTTCAGTATAAATGAAATATTCCCAGAATAGCTCGAGCTGCCGTTTGAAAAGACACAATTAATCAATGTATTCTGTTGAAGCAGCTTCTACATAATGGCTTGCATGCAAGGCAGTCATTTCACATTAAAGCCACTATGAGGAATCAATACTTGGGAATCTTTTCTTCCGATGCCACTGGCAAAATATGTTTCTGGCAGCCTTTAAGCAGGGCATTGAGTTACAATGAATTAATTTTCATTTAGTACAATGTTCAATCAGATCTCTTGTAGCGTGCTATCCTGGCCCTGAAAATATTATAAAACAACATAAAAAATATCACATTTGTATGTAGTAAACCGTGTAAAAGATCGCATCAGTCCCCCCAAAATTTTGTTCTGTCAGTTGTTTGCAATTGCCAGCAATTGTCTGGAAAAGTTGAGAGGGGTTGGATAAAGCCAATCCCCACATATCCATACCTCAGTCCAGCTCTCCGCCCAAGGCGCTCAAGGTTTCGGTCCAGACTTGGATGGCCGTGTGTGTTTTGTGTCTGGTCTCCCTTTTTGGCACCAAGCAACAGTTTGAGGAAGGATTTGAGCAGTTTGGACAGATGTGTATTTGGATTAGGCCAAACTTGACCCGTAGAAGTCAACTCAAGCATGGCAGTCTTCTGCCACCTGAAGTTCCGTGGATTATAATTGAGCTCACTGATAACAACAGTAGGCAGAAGGTTCCGCTAGGCCTTCAGAACTGGAAATTGTATTCTGCTGCTGTCATGACACCTTTCCCAAAAACCAAATTAATTGGAGTCTGCTTGTTTTGGAAAAAAAAGGAAGAAGAAAAAGAGAGAGTCAAAGAATGAGAAAGAAAGTGAAGTAAGAAGAGAGAAAAATATGCCTTAGCGTTGACTGTCACACAGTCATGAGTTGCGGATCCTTAGAGAATTCATCTGTAGAGTGCAAATAAAAGCTCACTGTCTCCTCTGAAAAGGTTTTTTAGCTATAAAACAAGTTTTCAAGGCTACAATAATATTCCTAAAGCTTGAATGTAAATATGAGAATGTTACTTTTCATCTTTGGTCCCGAAGAAAGTATATTGTCTGTGTCTGTATTTATCTGTGTATACAGTATATTCATCTTCACCACTAGGTTATTGTTATAAAGATGGAGTTCATGATCACCATACCTTTATCGTGTCAATCCAACACGGACTGAGTGCATTCCTGACCTTTTTTTGTGTGTAATCAAACACATACTCAAGGAATATGAAACTGATGTTAAGCTAAAATGTGTGAGGATGGTGATCATGGTTGTAAAAATTATATTTAAAAGTATTGGAAGTATTGCCTTCATCAAAGGTATTACTTTTTAGAGGCAGCACTTATTCAAGGCTTGTTAGGCTGTGTAAAGAAATCCATTGTGAAGGTCATCGCAGATGCTTGGATAATAACATGTGGATTCATGTCTGAAGACTAACTAAAGAAATGTAGAAATGTGCACTTGTGATTATACTTAAATGGCATTGTGTTTGTCACACAAGTTTTCAAGCGGAGATCTCCCCATTTGACATCTAATTAAAACTGAACAGTTTGTAAATAGTTTCAGAACAGTTTCAAACTTTTATGTCAACCACATCACATCTCCGATCTTCTTATATAATGCAATTTGAGGTACATTACATATGAATAACTATGCCACCTTATTACAAGTCATCAGACCGGAGTTTGAAACCAACTTCTACTCAACTTCAGCTGTTTATAACCCTTGAATGGCTGGAAACAAATCCAGAAAAAGACAGTTATTCTGCGAAAACATATAATAGATAGTGGACCACCTCCAAGTTTGTCTGTTTTATTCACCTTGGATGGAGTTCAGTTGTGGATCCCCTTCGACAGCACCATCAAAACAGATCATTTTAGGATTCACAGTGAATGTTCTCGAACTGTCCTCGCAAAACGAAATGATTAAAAGACGACAAGATCTGAACTCTCCATTCTGAGAGAACGGTTAAATCTTTTATGAGTGCTATCCTAAACGTATTTTTTTGAAGCTTGGTATAGGAGGCCTCAGCCTTTTCTGTGGCACCATTTTCAGACTTATGAATAAAATATGTCCACTCACATGAGTATGCTTAAACAACAAAAAAGAAACGGCTGCAGGATTGTCTGCCATCATTTTAAATTGAGTCAAAGTGAAGTTGTCTTTGTAACTATCCAATGATAAGGTTCCCAGAAATATGACATGGTCAAGGTGTTATAAAAATAAATAAAAAACACTTTGACATGAATGAATCTATCAAAAGAGAAGTTTCTCTGTGTTTGGTGTTCATTATTCTTGTGAATCGAAAAGGTAATGACTTGATTGAGGCGCAATGCAGTCCAAATTGATTTTTTATTTGCTGGATGGGCCTGGTGTGCAATTCTTAAAGGGACCCTTTGCCCCTAGCATGTAATTAATTCAGTTTCATGAAACCTCACATTTATGGCCAATGGTCAACGTGCCAATACCAAAATGGATACCCAAAGACTGCTAATGGAATGTAAATGAAACGTGCCTTTTGAAAAACATAACATTTGTGCTGATTTTAAAGTTTGGAAATGTAAGCTCTCCGAAGAGTTAGATTGTTCTGTATGTTCACTCTACTGGGCTTTTGCTGGATAAGCTCCTATCTGACTAGCTTTACATACAGCTATTCATACATCTTGACGGTATTTGATAGATAAGAGAGTTCTGTTCATTTGAACTAATGCAAGGCAAGATGGGTATTAAAAATACATAATTAATGTACCATTTCTGTGGCGTCTGTCATCTGTTCTCAGACAGGTCTCTCCCAGCTCCAATATGCTGCACACATCAGGATGATTGAAAGAAGCCATTTTGTGACACAGAGCTTGAATATCATGATTCAATAGGCCATGGAAGAACAGGCATTAACTCCAGCACGAAGAATAGGCATTAACTCCAGATAACTCCCCTATCCAAACTATGTCTACATTCAACTCAAAGGGTTTTTCCCATTTTTGTAACACTCCCTCAATCTCTCCTTCTTGCTGCGAAGAACTGGCCAGATAAGGAAAGAAAGAATGAATCACTTTGAACAATTTAGATGCAGGCCTTGAGCGTCCTCTCTGCTGATTCATGACACAAGTTTGGCAAAGCTAAATCCTCAGCTTACCTGAAAGTCTGCCAACAGACAAGTACACAAAGGATTCAACGCACACAGGATTCTTTAGATGGTCAGGAAAAGAGCTCATTAGAAAGGCAGCATTATACTTTGACAAGCTACTTTGCTAGCTGTGTGTTCAAACAGACAATTCCAAGTTTCATGGTGTCTTTATTAAAGACTGCATTGAATACAAAATCATTTTTAATGGTGGCTTCAGGGCAGACTATTATTTCGTAGCAAAAAAAGTCTTATGTCAAGAACAGTATAACTGGAACATCAAAGGTATTTTAAATAATGAATACTTTCAGATTCTTCACATTAGCTTCACACATGAATGGGTTATCCTTTCAGGTCCTGAATTCATTAAAGATATTCTCTGTACCCACTTTGGAATACGGGATAACTATATTCTTTGAGAAATGTTGTCTTTATGTTCACATCACCTGACATGTCCAAGGAGTTGCGCATTTCAAACTTGGACCGAGGCTTCTATCCACTCTAGTTTTTTCGTTGTCAAGCTGAGGAAACATCACTGGCTCTCTCTCCAGTACGACTGGCCTGTTTTTGTAAGTGACATGGAAAAGGTCAGGGGGACTCATTGTCAAATACAGCAAGTTACCTTCTAGCACTCTGGCTCCATTCGACCTCTTTCTAATCTCTGGTCTGAGCACAGCGTACGGGTCACCACGTCTGGAACCACCAGTGGGAGTGCCATCGTCTTACAATTACACAACCGTGACTCACCTGAATTTGCAGCACACCAATTTGACAAGACTGGCTATTTGCAGAGGGTCACAAAAAAACAGGTTTGGCGGTGAGTCATCAGGCCTGTAGCATGTTCTCTGTGGAGAATGTGAAGCTGAACAGCGGGTTGAAAAGGTGATTTGTTCCTCTGCGGATGCTCAACCCCCAAATTAAAAGTTATCTCTTTTTTTTTTAGTATAGTGCTAGTAAGGCTGGCTGAGTCCAGAAGGTTCTGTTTGTTTAAAAGAGTTGACAAGCAATTACTACAGAGGGTCTTCAGTTCAAGAGCTCTTTACAGCATGTTTTACCACATGTCACTTTGCTTTGACACACAGGAGCGTGTGTGTGTGTGTGTGTCTGTGTGCTACCTAATAGGCCAGTAGGTTTCTGAGCAAGTGTCAGTTTGATGAACAATGACACCCAACAGATAACAAGACCCAGATAACATCAAATTGAGGTTACGCCAACCTTTTATGTCTGTGACCCCCTCACTAACCGCTGGCCCGGGGCCTGAATGATGCAGACACAGGAACTTGATATGTCTATGTGCTGAGCTGTGAATGGCCTCATAAACTCCACCATGACAATGTCATCAAGGTTTGAAACCAGGCTCAGCAGTGGACCCGCGATGTGCTGAGGGTGCAGGCGGTAAACGGGTTGGGGAGTTGTGATGCTTCTGGTTCACAGGTTTTCTCACACTTACATTGATACAGAGGGGAGAATTTGAAGAGAAGTGGTATAAGATGTTTACATGCTGGGATTCTTCCCAGTTCATTTAACATGCATGATTTTCGCATGTCGCTGGGACTGCTATTCCACACTCCATTAAGTCCAGAGTTTAAGAATTCACCAGAACAGATTTCCAGTTTCTAGACAGAGACCTCATGTCCAGTCATAGAATCATACATTTCACATCAGGGGACCATAAAGCAAATGGTTCAATTATGAATCTATTGTTTCAGTTCTTTCACCAAACATCATTTTATAATGGCCCCTTCTACAGAATCATGCCATAGAAAAAGAAATGACCAGCAGGTCTTCACTACCAGGATAATGGGCCTATGTCTGAAATTTTAAGGACTTGCGTCAGATATGCTGTTCTTAAAGTATTTTAGAGACTTTTAGCTCGGTTTTAGGACACCACAGGAAGGCCGAATGATCAGAGCTTGAATGTGCTCTTCAAATTAAGTTGTTTCTCTCCTTTCACTTCCTCCGCCGGAGCCTTGGCAGAACTTGTAATTGCCTGAGGAGGATCAGAGAGAGAGTGCGCGGTGAGACTTTGCTTCTGATATCCATCCACGGCTTCGTTCAAGGGGTAATTAAGGTCTCAAGTCACCTCAGGAGGAATGAGCTCTTCTGAACTAGCAGGCTTTGGCAATCTGTGGAACAGAAGGGGTGCAGGGCTGCTGTTGACTAGAGGTGTTCTGAGGAGACTTCTGGAGGTGGGCTGAGTGATGAAATGACAAGCTTTTACCGAGTTCAAAGACAGGCTAGGAGTGAGTGCCAGAGTTGGTGAAAGTTCCCTGTGTCCTCTGGAGTGAGAGTGTCCATCCACATTTATATTGTTGGTAATGAAAGGCTTGGACTTGTCTGGAAATGTCAGGCTATTTCTGCCTAGCAGCAGAAACAGCTATACATTTACAGACACATGCATTGCCATGGCCGTTTTAGAATTGAGTCTCAGTTGAATGAAATTGCACTGACAGTGCAGAGTAAAATAGTAAAGGGTAATTACTCCACTCCAAAAAGGCTGTACAGATATAATGAAAACGCAGATGTTGATCCTGCTAATTACGATTATGCTTCTCAGTTTGAACTTTACTCATCGTTGAGATCATCAAATGGGCTACATTAAATGATCAAATCAATCAGATATTTAATGGAAGACACCTCTCCATCTAAATGTACATTTTGACCTTGGAGATGGCCGTGCCTCTCCTTTCCAGCAGTATCTGACCTGCAACCAATCCCATCAACTGAACAAGTGGGGGATAAAGTCATTTAATCACCAAGAGAAGAGCGAGAGACAGAAACAGGCAGACAGAAACATAAAGACAGAGACACAGAGAAAACACCAAGCCACATTATCTAACCTTTACGAGAATCTGACCTATGACATTTCTAATTTTATCTGCAGAGAATTGAGTTTTAAGAATATAGTACACACTGTCAAACCAAAATATCCATTGGACAGCTTGGCTCAGGCCTATCCACGAACAGTTTAAAGTGTCTTAATCTGGCAACAAGCTGACAAACCATTCTTATAATGCTTCACTGGCACCAAGGACACTGAACGATGCATCTCTCACAAAGCAAAGATCAGCAACTTCCATGATTGAAAGCTACGGTAAATAAAGTGTACGTCATTTCTGTGCAAAACTGGCATTTCTTTTTCCCTGAAATATATTTTAATAAAATCTATCCTTCATGCTCTTGACATCACCTGAGTATTATAGGAGAACCAAAGTACCCCCCGTCTTCGCTAGATGGCAGTGTTCACACAGTAAGAAGCTACCTCTACTCACAATATTGTTACTGAATCACCCTGAATAAAGTCAGTTTGTATAAATGACTCAAAGTTTAAAGGGGCTCTGTGATTATACTTGTACCAAGTTTTCACATCGAAGTGGAGTCATTTGTAATGGTGAGCCATCCAAAATGAAACCTAATTTCAATGGATTTAACTGAGTCTGCAACATAAACAGTTCTGAATCCAGTGTGTGTTTCTTCACATGAACATGGCCGAGGTCAACTCTGGCCTCTGACTTCCACGGGTGTGTTCTTTGGCTGGTTATGTATCCTGCTGCGTGCATGTGTCACTGATGATGCTCAGGAAATGACATTTTATCAGCCTATTTAAAACAACAACAACAGTGGGCAGGGGGGAAAACTAAATTTATCTCCTCAGCTGCGGCCAATCTAAATAAAATTCATAGCTGCAGATGTTCCCATAACAATCTATGATGCCTGTCTTTTCCAACCCTAATACCGTATACAGGTTGCACATATTCATAGACCATACAGAGTATAAAAACCCACTTACAGGAATATATTTTCTCACACAATGAGAGGCGATGACTACAAGGCTAACGCCTTGAAAGTGCCCCGCTCCTACCTATCAACCACATCTATTCAATGTCCCTGGACCTATCCGTGACAAGCATACAATACACATATCACTCTCCTCCCACACTTGATTACTCTTTGAACCGCTTTCCTCCATTCTCTCTCTTTCTCTCTCTCTTTCTCTCTCTCTCTCTCTTTCCCTCTCTGTCTCTCTCTCATGTGGTTCTTGTTTAGTTAGTCTCTCTGTTGCTGTCCCATTATCTGCAAAGCATCTGGGCAATGCTAGTTCTGACCACGGCGAGCTACATTATAAAGGTGCTCCATGCTGGAGCCACAGTGGGGTTCTCCTCCCCGTGGCGATGGCTTTCCAGCAGATGACTGATGTATTCATGCAGAGTGCCGGAGAGGGAGAGCAGGGCGCACTTACTCATCCTCACAGAGCGCGTGGGAGGAGGTGATAGCAGGCAAGCATGCTCTCCTTGTATAATGTCCTCCGAGCTGCAGCATTTCGAACACAGGCCTGCTCTCGGAGACCGGGAGAGAGAATAGGCATCCTATAGAAGGGCTGGGAGGGGATGGATGTGGGTTGCAGCTTAAACTGATAACAGACAGAGGCATATTGACACAGCTGCTAGTATTCCCTGAAGCAAGGCCCGAATAGTGAGTTGCCAGTTCTCTTAGAACTAAACACAAACTCAAAGAACAAATGGGGGAGGGGAGGTGGGGGGAACACTCAAAAGTTCAACAGTTTTTGCCTGTCATCCACACTTGAGGGGATAGGCAGTGGAAGATTGATACCACCGTTGCTCCTCCCAAATTAGATGAATATAGTTTCAGGCACCCGACTGTTCTCCCCAACCTCCTCTGACAAATTGTCTTGATTATGCCAGGCAGACTGTGAGAAAAGGCAGCGCATGTCACCGGAGGAACTGATGGAGTTCGAAATGAGATTCTCCCATCCTGGCCGGAGCAAGACAACCTTTCCCAGTGTGATCATGTAAACAGGGATCCGACTGACAACTGGCAGAACCGTGGGAGGTTGACCTCTAAGGTGAAGAATTCCCTCCCAAAGAAGTGGACCAGCTTTGAGTTTCTTCAGGTTCTGATCCACGAACGCCCGGGTGGTCCGACTTGTTGGAACAGTAAGCAAGACTAAGCAAGGTAACTACGTTTACTGTTGTCTTTATCGGAGTATCTAAGTAGTTAAAAGAGGTTATGAGAAAATGTGAGTGGAATACTTTTTCAGACATTTCCTACATGGTACTTTATTTGTAATATGTTATTGATTTTTCCCAGCAATTTCTGAGAGCTATTTTGAGTGTATGATCTATATATGATTTATGTATTTCTATAAATTATTCTGGGTGCTAATGTGACCAATGTAATGTTGGCCATTGTTCCAAATACCATTGTATATCCGTGCTGTTTGTGCAGATTGTTTTAGAGTTGCCAGCTTTGTATCATTGTTAAAATGTATTTTAGTAGTCTGGATGGCTACTCTCCGACATCACAGATTCACATTCGTGCCAGCTGCTGGTCTACCAACAGCTGCTTTCAATTAATGTCTCTTCCTCCAGTAACATTACAACACTGAGCTAGCATGTGTTGACTTTAGATGTGGGATTGGAAGGCTATGAGATTTCACGAGTGTCCCACGAAGTGTGTTTAAGGCAACCGTCAAATTGAAAGTAGGTCATAACCCACAGTATTTTATGCTTGTTATTGTGTTGCCAATTCATTTCAAAGGTGGGAGTGGCAATAGAATATGTTGCTCTATCTGAAATTGCATACTGGATGGCACAGACTTGCGTATTGGTAACGTTAGTCTACATCCAAATTGTACTTCCTGCCTATTTGACGTCAGAAAAAGTTGTTACCTGTTCAATCAAGGATAAAGGCAGCTTTATTTTCCAAGAGCATCTCAAGTTTGACAACACACTATGTTTTTTTGTCGACGCACAGCAGTCTGTAAGAGTGCCTTGTCTCTGCTGCGCTGGTGTCTCACCATGATGTCTTCATACCGTTCTATAACCCAGCAGGAGTCCAACTCTGCCTGATTTCTTACTGTACCTTAGCCCGAGTTCAACTCAGCCACACCCATCTCAACATGGAGGCCGTCCAAAGACGAGCAGAGGAAACTCAGCTACAATCATTTCCTCCGTTTAGATCAACAAAGGCTAGCCAGTCCACCCATCCAGACCCCTGCTGGTGTGTGGGGAGTATGCTGACTGTCGGGTCTGTCGAAGTCAGTCCCACTAACAGCCGTGGTGAAAGGACTGGGAATTGCTTCAGGTCCTGGGTTGATTGTATTTTTGTAGCATTTTTATCGCTTCATAGTTGTCAGGCTGTGGGCAGAGAACTACTGTATGATGGCTTTTTAAATTTGCTATACTGCTTTTTTTTCTCCTTTTTTTTTGCAAAATAGTTGGTGCACTGTTGATGTAATTATCGAAAAACTGGTTTAATCTTTTGCCCCCAATTACATTCCTCCATACAGTACTGGTTAATGAGGGGTACCAGTGCACCATTTGAAAACAAAGTAATTCAAGTTTAATTTGTTCCTCTTGCATTTATTTTATCATTTGAAGTTCTGCAAATGGAACAATAACCACCTCATGGTAGAATTACTGAATTAAACCATGCTGTGTTCACTATCCTTAAATAGTGTTTCTGAAATGGACCATTCTCAGGCCTTTGACTCTGCCCTGGTTATTGCATAAAGCTCTCTGGGGAAATTATCTAAATGCTCATTGTAGAGGCAATCTTTTGCTTTGTTCAGTTCTTCATTTCTTGAATTTACCTCTATCCTAATAAATGACGTAAAGAGCCTGTTTTACTCGTCGGACAACATGGATGTCGTCGCAGCACGGTAAAACGACCGTGTTGCTCCCGCCATCTGTTCTTTATTGAACACAAAAAGATCAAACACAGAACACTTCTTCTCTTATATAGGCATGACCATGTGGGCATGAACAAAAAAAACAGACCAAAAAGCAATACTGCGCCCCTTGTGTCCATGTCATGTATTCTATCAATTGTTCTCCATGTAAACAAAACAGTGATTTACTTCTTGACATTGTACTTGAAACAAAACACAAATAAATGACTGCTAATTGCAACATTATAATAACAACAATGCCCATATACCAAAACAAAATGGCGCTTACATTCCGGCCCCTAATTGTTAGTGCATAACAATTACCATACAAAATATAAGCAACATTTGGTTTTTTTTTTTACAAACAAAAATATTGTAACCATTTGTAAGCATTATCTTTCAGTGTGCCATATCTTTGGCCATAAAGTAACTCAAAGGGATATTACTCATCCATTTCAACCAACAAACATAATTTGTCAACAGGTCTTTCCAAAATACTACTTTTAGTTTTTACCAATACTCTTCTTACGTGACCTTTAGAATCAAAAATAGACTTTTCAACCTTTCCCATTACCCATGACCCTCTTGGTGCACTATGATCAACTATAAGAACAATGTCTCCCGGTTTCAGGTTTCTCTTTACATTAAACCATTTCTGCCTCTGTTGTACAAGTGGGAGATACTCTTTGATCCAACGTTTCCAAAACATATCTGCTAAGTATTGAACTTGCCGCCACCGTCTTTTTGAATACAAGTCCTCTTTCTGGAACACACCAGGTGGCAATGCTGGTTTTCTTTTCATAAGCAGTAAGTGATTAGGTGTTAAAGCTTCTAAGTCATTTGGATCATTAGAGACTCTCGTAATTGGTCTATCATTGATAATGGACTCCACTTCACAAAACAAAGTGTGGAGACGCTCATCATCTAAAGTCTGTTGTCTCAATAACTGGGTAAGGATTCTCCTAACAGAACGTATCTGCCTTTCCCAAATTCCACCAAAATGAGACCCAGCTGGTGGATTGAATGTCCATGTGATCCCTTTTTGATTAAGTGACTCAGTTATTTTTGACAGATTCCAACCTTTTAGTGATTCACGCATTTCCTTTTCAGCGCCTACCAAATTTGTACCATTATCTGATCTCATAACAGAAACTTGACCTCTCCTTGCAACAAACCTTCTGAAAGCGTTAATACATGAATCAGTTTCAAGTGAGTGAGCAACTTCTATATGAATAGCTCTTGTGGTAAGGCATGTAAACAGAACACCATATCTTTTAACATGACCTCTGCCATATTTAACCTCAAAAGGTCCAAAATAGTCTATACCCACATGTGTAAAGGGGGGATCGTCTGGAGTAAGTCTGTCATGTGGTAAATTAGCCATTTTTTGTTGCCCTGGTTTAGCTGACAACATTTTACATTTAACACATTTTGACAATATTTTTCTGATGGCTGCATCAGCTTTGGGAATCCAATACTTTTCTCTCAATTTAGACAACGTTATGTTCCTGCCACTGTGCCCTGTTTGTTTGTGAAGATGTCTGAGAATCAAAGTGGACACATGGTGGTCTTGATGAATTATTACAGGATGTTTCACACTGGATGGTAATGCAGATTGGTGTAACCTTCCACCAACTCTTAAAACACCATTGTCTAACATAGGATCTAGTTTGACAATATGACTTGTTCTCTTAACATTTCCATGGTTTTGCAAAGCTTGTATTTCATCTTTGTAGCTTTGATTTTGACAAAACATAACAATCGCAGTCTCAGCATCTTCTAGCTCTGCAACTGTCAACTGACTTTCAAACTCATTGAGTTTATACCTTTGCTTTTTGTTTGTGACATTTTCCTTTTGACATTGGTTGTCACTGACTTGTGACGATTTTCGCTGTTGAGCCCTTTTTTGAAGAAGCTGTTTTAGTCTTAGCATCCAGGCACTAGCCTTCTTCAGTCTGTGCCAATCTGAGTAGTGACTAATAAGTTTACTTACTGGATCAGTTTGCACATTTTTAACATTGACGCTCATAACCTTCACTTCTGCATCATTTTGAATGTCCTTTGACATTATTGGTGACACAGGCCAAAGTTTACTGTCCTTACTCAAAAAGTCTGGTCCATGAATCCAACACTTGTTTGAAAGGAACTTGCTTGCGCTCATGCCCCTAGAAGCATGGTCAGCAGGGTTAAACTCCGAGTTCACATATCTCCATTGACCAGTACTGGAATGATCTCTAATAAGTGACACTCGGTTTGTGACAAAGGTCTTAAATCTGACGCTGTCATTAGCAATGTATCTTAACACTGTGGTACTATCAGTCCAGAATGTCGATTCCTTTAATGGCATTTGTAACTCATTTGTCATTAGTTTGTCAATTTTCACAGCAACAGCAGCCGCTGTTAGCTCTAACCTAGGAATGGTTGTTTGTTTCAGAGGGGAAACTCTTGACTTGCCTAGTACAAATGAACAGTGGGCTTCACCTTTCTCATTTGTGAGCCGAAGGTACGTAACCACACCATATCCACGTTCACATGCATCTGCAAAATGATGCAATTGTGCAGATGTGACGTTACCAAATCTGGCTGGTTTAAAACACCTGTCAACTGTAAATCCTTGCAGCCTTGTAAGGTCTGATATCCAGGCCTGTGACCTTTGAGCAAGTTCAGCAGGTATGCCTTCATCCCAGGAAAATTTCTTTCCACACAGCTCTTGCAAGATCATCTTAGCTGGAAGAATAACTGGGGACAGAAAACCTAAGGGGTCATAAATTGAACTCACATATGACAAAATGCCACGCCTAGTCTGTGCCATTGGCTTTGCCTTGATTTTGATTTGAAAGGAGTCTTTTTCAATGCACCAATTCACTCCTAACACTCGTTCATCAGGTAGCTTGTCATGACATAGGTCTAATGCCTTGACTTCTGACGCTCTTTCCATTTCAGGTATGGAGGCCAAAACAACTCTACTGTTGCTATTCCATTTTGTAAGATGAAAACCTCCTTTTGCACAAAGTTCTGTCAGGTCCCTTACCATGGTGCAGGCCTCGCTTTCATTTGATACAGAGACTAGACAATCGTCTACATAAAAGTTATTCTGCACTGCACTCACAGCCATGGGTGCCACATCATCTGTGGCGTCTGCTGCAGTTTGCTTTAAGGCAAAGTTAGCGCAACTGGGCGAAGATGTTGCCCCAAACAAATGCACAGTCATTTTGAACTCCTTTAAGGGTCCGTCCAATTTTCCTTCAGGCCACCAGACAAAGCGCAACATGTCAGTGTCTTCTGGTGGTACTTTAACCTGATGATACATGGCCTCTATATCTGCCATTAAGGCAATGTAGTTTAGTCTAAAACGGGTTAAAACTCCAACGAGTGTGTTTGTCAAATCAGGACCTTGTAAGAGTTCCTGGTTCAAAGATTTTCCCTTGTACGAGACTGTACAATCGAAAACAACACGAAGCTTTCCTTTCTGTGGGTGGTACACCCCGTGATGAGGTATGTACCATACTCGTCCATCATCACGATCAAGTTCTTCTTTTGGCACTGCTACTGCATACCTTTTGTCTATCAAGTCAGACATGAACGATTTGTACTCAATGTGTAAGTTATCATCTTTAAGCATTTTCCTTTTCAGACTTTCTGCTCTCTGTACAACTAGCGAGCGATTGTTTGGTAGTTTGACTGATTTGTTCTTTAGTGGGAGGCCAATGCAATAATGACCCTCTATCCTTTTTACTGTGTCTTTAACAGAGTCCATGAATTGTAAGTCTTCACGAGACATCTCATATCTATCCTCTGAGGCCTTTTCTGGAAAATCATTGTTGATCTGCTTCAAACACAAAGTTTCTATGTCTGAAATTGAGATGCGATTTACAGAAGCACTTTGTTCATTTTCAGAGTGATTTCCTTTCAATGGACCGTTTATTACCCAGCCTAGAAGTGTCCGGACTGCATAGGGACCATCATCTATGCTGTGGATAATTTCCCATGGTTCCATTGCCTTGTAGGCATTTGTTCCTATCAAAAGTCCAACATCTGCATCTACTTCTGGCAGTTCTATACCATGCAAATGTGGCCACCTATCTAGGTCTGGTTGCATAGGAATGCTATCTTTAGATACTGGAATGTCCTTATGAGTGTACGTGTTGGGTAACTCAATATACACGTTCTCTTTTACCCCACAAACTTCTAAGCCTGAAACAATGTAACTAGGCTGTAACTTTGTCTGACCCATAGTGCGAAGAAGGATCTGCGTTTTCTTTCCTTCTATGCCAAGTTGTCTCATAAGTTTTTCTGAGCAGAAAGTTGCTTCGCTGCCATTGTCCAAAAATGCATATGTGTCTATAGTTTTGTTGTTTTTCTTAAGTTTAACATGGACTGGCACTATTGCCAAAACTCTACTGCCATCACCGGCCCCGGTCGCACCACATGTACCACCTGTGATTGAGATAGGGCTTGTGACTTCAGAGTTTTCTGTGTCATTGTTGAGTTTTTTGTCTACCGATACATCCTCCTTTGTGTCATAGTGAAGCATATTTGGATGCCTCTTAGAGCAGTAGTCACACTGGATTCGTTTCTTACAGTCTCTACTCAAATGACCTTGTGTCAAACATGAAAAACAGAGTCCTTTTCCCTTAAGAAACTCTACCCTTTCCTTGTGAGGAAGTTTTCTTATTTTCTGGCAATCTGCAAGTGCATGATTCTTCTCACAGAATGTACATGGTTTCTGAAAAGCATCAGTTGTCTGATGTGAGTTGCCTTTATTAGAATCTGTTGACTTCTCTTTTGTTCCAGGTGCTATGCTAGTAGCAAAGGCACTGCCCCTTGGTCTGAACTCCTTATTTGGTTTTGTGGTTTGCTTGACTTTGCCATCTGCATCTTTGATGTTACCAAATACAGGGTCTGAAGCTATTTTAGCTTGCCTGTTCACAAACCTAACTAGATCTGAAAACTTTGCTCTCCTACCTGAGGTTTCTTGAATGTCAAATGCAGAGACTCTCCAATTTTCTCTCATCTTATAAGGTAACTTTGAAACTATGACTCTGAGGTTGGTTGGGTTGTCTAGTTCCTCAAGGTGGTTAACATCTTGCATTGCATTGTTACACCCAGTAAGAAATAGTGAGTAACTATGAAGAGCTTTAGCATCATCTGCCTTCACCTGAGGCCAATTGACAGCTTTATTCAAGTAAGCTGTTGCAATTTTGATCTCATTACCATAGTGGTAACATAGAAGTTTCATTGCCTCTTGGTACCCATACTGAGGATTCATGTGCTGGCAACTTCTAACTAGGTCTCTAGGTTCACCTCTTGTGAACTGTTCAAGATAGTAAATTCTGTCATTGTCATTATCAGTTCTACTACTGACTGTGTGCTCAAAGGCTCTAAGAAAGGATTTGAATTCCAAAGGATCACCACTGAAAATAGGCACATCTCTCTGAGGTAAGTTTGTAAGTCTTTGTTGTTTAACCAATATTTCAGTAATGTCATTTTGTTTCAGCATTACTTCACACAAGTTCACAGTACTGTCCATTTCTACATGCTGAGCAGGGATCTCCTGTCTCACTATTCGTGATCTACCGGTAGTTATGTTACGAGCATTTGGCTGTGCATGTGAAACTTTGATGTTCTGGTAACCCCATACAGATTTTGCACCTTGCGTTACACTTCTTTTTTCACCTTCCTCATACTCACAGTCCTCCAAGACCTTTATTCTTGCAGTAGCTGCAGCAATCTGGGTTTCCACTTCTAGTTGCTCCTTCTTGGCCTTTAACTTCAGTTCCTCAAGTTCCAACGCTTGTTTTTCTTTTAGCTTCTCTGCCTGAGCAAGTAGAGCAGCTCGTTCTGCTTGTTCCTGGCGACATGTGGAGGATATAGATGAACTGCACTGGCTGGCCCTGGTCCCGGACATGCAGGATCCTGTTCGCCGCCTCTGTTGTCCACTGGTCATTGATGCGCTGTCATCTGGACCCACGTCGTCTTGTCTCTGCAGCCTTGTAGATGTAGTCCAATTTTTAGCTTCTACCATGAAATTGTTGTACTGGTCTTTTTTTGGAAGGAACCAATATGTCTGATCAGCTTCCTTTTCTTCTTCACACAACAGTTCAACTAAATTCTCATTTGCCAAATCAAAGTCAGTCATTAATTCTGAAAACTCATTTAAATGTTCATCAACAATATCAGGTTCGTCATTATTTCTCATCATAGTATTTATCTTGTTCATTTTTGCAGTTAATTGAGCAAGCTTTCCTCTTCTTGCATTCGTTTGTCTGTGCAGTTGGTATTCCAGGCCTTTTTGAGTGTGCTTTGGCAGCCTCTTCTCACCACTGCACTCACTTTCTTGTGCTTCGTCGTCTGCCATTTGGTTCTGTTTGCAACTCTACCAGTCTGTAGTTCTTTTAGTTTTGTTGAATCTAGTTTGTTGCGAAGTTGGCCATTTCCCAGGCTCATTCTCTCTCAGCAAGGTCGTTTTACTTGATTGTAGAGGCAATCTTTTGCTTTGTTCAGTTCTTCATTTCTTGAATTTACCTCTATCCTAATAAATGACGTAAAGAGCCTGTTTTACTCGTCGGACAACATGGATGTCGTCGCAGCACGGTAAAACGACCGTGTTGCTCCCGCCATCTGTTCTTTATTGAACACAAAAAGATCAAACACAGAACACTTCTTCTCTTATATAGGCATGACCATGTGGGCATGAACAAAAAAAACAGACCAAAAAGCAATACTGCGCCCCTTGTGTCCATGTCATGTATTCTATCAATTGTTCTCCATGTAAACAAAACAGTGATTTACTTCTTGACATTGTACTTGAAACAAAACACAAATAAATGACTGCTAATTGCAACATTATAATAACAACAATGCCCATATACCAAAACAAAATGGCGCTTACACTCATGATATGAGAACACTATGTGAGTACCATTTACAGTGCAACATCAATCTAATCAGGATTATGGAGGCTTAATCCCATTTAATTATGAACAAAAAAGATAGAAGTCTTGGTTTCAGGTAACTCCTTCAATAGTAAGAACCGGCATTGAAGCAATATTCCTTGTCTGATTAGGTGGGTATTAAGGGTTAGGTGTGTTATTTTCGTAGAACTGTGGAGAATTTAAATAGCTGTTGGATAAAACAGTGTTCTCAGGAGATCCTTTTTAGATGGATGTATAACTTAAATAGAACTGGCTCTGTGAAATGTAATAAGGTATCTGTTGGCCCAAACTCTTAACGGATGTGGTGGGATGTTTTACTGTATTGAAAAAAACTAATGAACAACACATGAGTTGAGCTTCCCCAGAGGACTGTGGTGTATCTGTGGTGTATCTGTGGAGTTGGGGTTAAGGGTCATTGTATTTCACATCTCAAAGGCCAAAGAATAATAACCAGAAATGGAGACATGGGAGGAAGAAAGAGCTGTAAAAAATGTTAGGTAATCTCAAAGGACAGAATGGTCTTCCAGGGGTTTTTCCAAATTACAAATAGTCAAGGACCAAACACAAAGACATCATCAGATATTAATTTAGATTCTGACTGGCTGATGAGGGAACGTTACCCTGTGAACTAATGGCAGAGAAAATTATTCAGGACATGACTTTCTCTTGACTTTCTCGTTGTGTTCCATTAGACATTTGGGTAGCGACAAAAAGGTCAACTAAAGGTTTTGAGGATAGATTTGCAAGCTACTTTAGAGCTCATGACAGCAACACATTCAAAATACAGTCATACATTTTTGAATGTATCTTTACACTCATTATAATGGCTTTGACTTCCTTTTATCCCAAGGCTGGAAAGTTTCAGTCTAACTGAGTTCATGCCAAGCTGTTTCAGTATTGCTTCCTGAGCTGTCAGTACACAAGATTACATTCAAGAAAGTTTAAGGCAAGCCAAAAACGGGGGGGGGGGGGGTGTCAGTTATTGTCTGAAGTGAACAAGCTATTCAATTGCTATTTACACAAAAATGTCTCATCTTTTATGAATGTGTATGTAATATTTTGTAGAGGGCATCTCACAAGGTTGAACCAATCTTTGGTGCTGGACCTAGTTTCTCCTTCCTAAACTTCTCTTCTACTATAAATATTTTTAAGGGATTTCTTCTGCCATGGAGTTCAGTCTGAGAAGAGATGTCAGGGCTCTTCCTGTGCTCTTATCTTCCAGTGTGCTATCTGGAGACATGCTGTTTCACGTCATTCAAAGACATTTGTGTATAACGTCTGTTATATTGTGATCAAATGAGCAATAATAAAAATGAAAATGTCTCAAATTAATCAAAGGACGTTCTCACTGATCATTCAAAGGATGATCTTGGATTTGACCATATATCTTCCAAACGAGCTCTGTCTGAGACATAGTGACAGCCCTAGCAAATCCTTAATAATAACAAGAGACATCTGGTCAATGTTTCCAGGATGGGCTTTCCCCTTAGAAAGTCTAAATAGTCAGTTTGAGTGTGTGTGTGTGTGTGTGTGTGTGTGTGTGGGGGGGGGGGGGGGTACTGGATGGATGCTATGTGTGTGCTGAAGCACATGTATGTATTTGCCTTTTCCTGTGCTCATGTGTGTTTGTGTGTGGTTTCTATGGGAACTTTGACATGACAAGCAGGGTAGCCGGCAGGGTTGCAGGGTGGCCGTGGTGAGCTGGAGGGGTCAGACCCTTCAGGAATGAAAAGGTTCTGCCTTTCATTACATCAACCCATGTGCCCCCATATCTGTTTCGCCTCAAAGACTCCACTCTGTTTCCTGGAATTGTTGTGTAAGTCAGTGACCCAATCCGTTTCTTTCAAAGTGTGAGTGTGTTGGGGTGTGAGACATGCACTGTGTGTCTTCACATCACATAATACACATAAATGTTGAGAATTGTGCCTAATGTTGGCAGCACACATTACAATAATGCTGAGAGTCAAGTTGGGAGGTTTGCTGTAATGGTCCAAGACTTTGTGTGGTCTTAAATTGTATCTCCTGTTTACAGCTGAGAAATTTAATTATTTAGAGGATAACTGTTTACAAGGAGGATGGGAGTCCCACTACAAGTCCTCAGGGTTCAATAGTTTCAGTGTTTAGGAAACCGAGAATCAGATAAACTAATGTGTGCATTATTGTGAATGGAAGTGGAGAGTAGTAAACTCAGTAGTCAATGACAGCCTACATATTATGACAGTTTCCTCCATGGGCGTCGTTAGCCCTGTTTTAGGGGGGCTGAAGCCCCCCCCTAAATGTTCTTCAGCCCCCCTAACTAATTATCGGGATTATTATCGGGCCGCCGAAGAAACACGATAATTAATAACAATATTTTATTTCGAAAAATTACCGGATGCTCTCGGTTAAATGTCGGTCACTTGAGCGTCAAAAATGTAACCCACAAGTTCGAAAAACGGATGTCTTTGGGAATCGCTGGCTGGCTCACATCGGACTGCGGTACGCCTACCGCGACTTACAGTAAGTACAGGGACACTTTTCCCTGAGGCAAGTAGGGTGAAGCGCCTTGCCCAAGGACACATATAGCCACAGCCAGGGCTCGATCTCACAATTTTCCGATCATGAGGCCAACGCCTTAACCATTGAGCCATCTGACCCCCTAGTAGCTTCTACCAACTGACTGTCTTACACACACTCAGTATTTCAGGCCTCATGCATTATGCATCATAGTCGGCTGTCTGGAGTTAATGCCAATTCGGAGCATCGATAAACGTACAGTACAGAGTCGATGGGAAACCACAAGAAGGTGTAAAGGTTGAGACAAGCTTCGGCCAGTAAAACATGGTGGTGGTGGTGGGGAGGGGGGGTGCCTTCACATTTTTGACCCGCGAAGGCGGTGGGTGGATACAAGCATGGTCTCTTTTTTTCTCCCCTTTTTCCCACACAAACACACCCACACACAACACGCGGTTGCACTTTCGTAGTGCATGAACATAACCTACACACTCTCGCTACTAGTGGATGCTTGGATGCAAACCACGAAAAGTTTTCTGCAGGATTACAAAATATATGGAAACCTGTGCCATCAAAACTAATTTTGGAAGGAATTTGGTCGACTTCAACAAGGTCTCGGGGGCTCGTATTCGTAGGTAAGGAGAAAAGTCAGAAAACACGTTTGTCTTGGATGTTTCAGTAGATCTGGGAACTTTAGACTTTAAAGCGATTTTTTTGTTTCTGAATTGCATCGTTAGGCAATCAAAACTATTGAGTTGTAGCCGATGTCGTGCACAACACATTTAACTCACGTGATTATTCTATCCGTAGACAATGAAACATGGCAGGAAACCTTATCAGCCTATTTGTGTCGAAAATCCTGTTCATTCATTAACTCAAACTGGCCAGAAATGGTAAACATCAACAATTGGTTGCGTAGTTGATGTTTACAAAAATGTTGTGCACACATTTGATTTGAATGTCAGCACATCCGATCGTGTAAAGTGGTTATGTAACTGTGTTGAGTGCTCTGATGTGACCAAATTCTATCAACAAAATAACAAATATACATTCAGCTATGTAACAGTTGTTCGTGTTCTTGGGTTACTTTTAGTCCTACAACCCCTGACTTAAACTCTGAATACTGTGACATTTTGTAGTTAACTGATTGTTAATGTAGGCCAGAGACAACGTGAAGAACACCACCCCCATAGGTGCCACTTTAACACCAGAGGTGCAAAGTGCCCTCTCAAACAGCTTGATTTACATGCTGCTGCAAACTAAAGGCCCACTGTGGTGTTGTGTTGATACACTCCGAATGAGTTGGCATGCCGGTACACATAGGTAAATGACCTCCCCTCCCCCACACACCAGGTCTCATCAGAACACAGACCTGTTTGTTTCTCATTAAACATCGTGGTTCAGATTGCATCACAAAAAATGTGAAACACATAGATGGATAAACACATGTGTGTGACTGCCCAAAAAAATAAAATGCAATATTACTTTGGACTTAGTTCTTGGCAACCATGATCCTGCTGAATCCCCTGGACACATGTTGAAGTATTCTCTCCTCCCTTCCCCACAGATTGTTAGACCAGGTTCCTTTGCCGTGTGTGGAAGGTGAGGATCTGAGAGAGACCTACAGAGAGAGGCTGTGGTGAGGACACCCGTAGGCAGGATGAGTCTGGTGGATATCAGACAGACAGCAGGGTCCATGACCCTGTCCCTGTCCAGCATCGACTCCAAGGAGCGCTACTTCGACCGAGTGGATGAGAACGACCCGGAGTACCAGCGCAGCCGCAACATGTCACCTGATCTGAGGCAGGACTTCAACATGATGGAGCAGAAGAAGAGGGTGACCCAGATCCTCCAGAGCCCTGTATGTAGTCCTGTCTGTAGTACTGTTAGTAATGCTGTCTGTAGTCATGTCTGTAGTCCTGTTTGTAGTCCTGTCTGTAGTCCTGATTGTAGTCCTGTCTGTGTCTGAACTCTGACACAATCATCACCACACTGTCACAGATTGAGAACCAACTGGTCAACATTGCCGTAACCGATCGGTTGTTGAGAAACATTCTTGACAGGTGAAGGTATTTAAAGAGTGTTTTGGATTGTGGAACTTGTGTTATTATCTACAAAGCAACCTTCAACTGTCCGGACGCCTTACATCTTTAAAAATAAGTCCTCTAACTAAACAAACTGCTAAGCATCCCTGCTGTGCATTTTATGTGTATTTTTTTCTCTTGTGGTTCACACTGTAGCACTTGGTGTTTTGGGATACAGATTATGCATTGTCAGTTGATATTCTACCATTCATTTGTATTCATGTTATAGACACACCAAAAAAATCTAATTTGTTATCTTTCAACAGTGGACAGTTTATTGTACTTCAAATTGTCTAGATTCAGATTCAGATTACTTTATTGATCCCGAGGGAAACTCCTTTGTATCAACGGCACACATGTACATCATGTATCCAAAGTATTAGTCCAATACTGCATATTACCAAGACCAGTACACCATGCATACTTCTAGCAACAAGCATAGATATTTAGACAGATTAGGCAGTATATATTGAATTGCAAAGCATGCCTGTGGAGCTGTTGAAAATAAGATGAGCCCACGCTCTCGTCTGAGATTGCGTAAGAGACGCTAACAAGTGGAACTTAACACATCACCATGGGAACGGAGCTGAGATGGAGCAGAATGCTGGCAGCTCCACCAGAGCCGCACATAGGAGAATAGCAGGGGTTTTTGGAGGCGAAGGATGCCAGTGATTCATGGCCACTTGATGAGCATAAATTAATAGGCTGGCTTAATGGGAAGGCGACTCCCCTGGTCACCACCGATTCACATCCACACAAAGAGCTCTAAGAAGTCCCTTGTGTGATTTGTGTAAACTTGTATTAGGGAGGAACTCAGTTAGGACTGGCAGCACACTGGGCAATTGTCTGAATGTGAAAAGGTGAAAAAGTGATAAAGAAGGAACTGGAACTGGGTCAAGATCAGATTTTGACCTACAGTGGCTATTATGACGGCCTCACTTTTCCCTCTTAGCTGGCCACGGCACAGTCCAGAATTGAGGGGTGTGGACCGTGTATTAGAAACCCACAGTTTCAACTCCCCTTCCTTCCATCTGGGATTCAGATTATAACAGTCCTATAACCCCTCCCTGATTGGTTCCCAGGTGTTCAAGGACGAACTAGAAGGCCTGATCCAGGATCAGATGACGAAAGGCAACACCCCTACAGGACTGCTGGCTTTACGGCAGATAGCTGATCTCATTATGGCCAGCACCATGGGAGGAACCGCCACCTTCACCTCCCCCCAAAGTAAGAGTGTGTGTGTTTGTCTTGTCTGCGTCCCTAGTCTGTGCCTTGTGCCTTGTGAATGCGCCGCTTTGTCTGGGGTTAAGTGTCCGTCCATCCGTCTCCATGGATTACGTTGTCTTCTTAATGCGTCCTGAAGATCCTCATTGTCACGCTTCTCAGACGGCACATTCGTAAACACAAGCCACATTGAACATCCCGAAAACGGCTTAAAATGAAGAAACTTGTTGACAGCATTCCTCTTTCTGCATGTTTCGGGACAAGTCATCGACAGACTGGTCCACGTAATGAAATACAGATGCCCAGTGCGTCAATGATTTTGCCCTGCGTGTCTCAGAAGAGGTCACTGAACAGGCCCGGGGCCTACGAGGCTCCTTTTTTAGGAATGTTCAGGCTGTTGCTGTCTGGAAATGTAAACATGCCCGCGGCCTCATCGTTTTTGAAGTGACTGAGGCAGAGCTGGCTTTTAGCAGAAGGGAAAAACGCGTAAAGTGGCTGTAAAAAAGACTGAGGTTCCGTTGAAATGGCCTTATACAGTATAAGGTCTAAAAATACGCTGCAGGCCCTCGTTTAGAAGTTCTCGGAACAACCGCATTTACGACCCAACTGGAGGCCGGGTCCTTGGATGGACTGATTTGATATGTAGCACTTTTCTTTACAGCCAGCATTTCAGCATGTGGTAGTTAGAGAAGATTTGATGAAAGCTGTAGAAGGAACCGTTTAACAGAGATGTGGAATTCCACCAAGTAAACACAATCTCCACGTTGCTGATGCAGGCTGAAGTCAAATGTTTTACATTTGCATGGTCATTAATGTTGTACTTTAGTGAGTGGACTTATCACACATGATGCTCAGGAATCCAGTTTTTTTCTCCACAGGCCTTGGGATGGTCACCCCAGTTAATGACTTGTACGGGATCGAAACACCATCCTTTGCCAAAGGGGAAAAGCAGAATCGCTGTAAGCTGGCTAGTCTCTACAGGCTGATGGACCTCTTCAGCTGGGCCCATTTCACCAGCTCCTACATTACTGTGAGTATCAGCCTAGCTGAGGTAACATTTACACTTTGTAAATGACACTTTTCCCGGACACTATCATCCAAAGCACCATACCAATATGGCGATGGGTATAGTTCAGTAGGCGCAGGTTCAAATCCCTATCTGTATTCTGCTTTGGATGAAAACACCTGCTGAAGTAATATGTGTAGATCTCAAATGAGGCTGATGTACCAGTGCAAACTTTCATCCATACTAAGTAGGGGGTCACAGGTATGTTCTACATGACTTAAACAAAAGCTGGAGGTAGAAAAAGTATACATTTCTGCAACATATTTATAAATTCATAGAGCCCCCATCTGTTTTGTTACTTAGCAGCTGTGTAAGTTTGCCTTATTCTTCCAGGTCCGTGTAAGTAAAGAACAAGGCCATGTTCTTATCAGCCCACAAGGACTATCTTTTACTGAAGTCACAGCTGGCAATCTGGTAAGCACGACTGGGTTTGTGTTGTGAGATGTCAGACATACAAAATATAAAGCTTTATTCCCTTGCCTAATGGCTTCCATAACGCACACAGTGCATTTCTATCTCCTGTCAGACGTGAATGTTGGAGGACATTATGTATAGTCTGTTGATTTGAGCAGCACGATCAATAAATTACCATATAGACAGCTCAAGGCTATGTTAAGAGATGAACCGCAAACACTGTATTGTAGGTCAGCGGTAAGTGTCACAGTATTGTGTAGACTGCATAATTGTCATCTTGTTTCTAATGTGTAATCACTACGCAGAAATCCAGGTGCTAATTACATGCGCTCCACTGTAATTTTTAAAAGTTCCGAATGCGTTCTCCAGAATACCTCTGTATTTACGTAATCACCATCACAGTGTAGTAGATGGGGTAAGTGAGCTGGGATAAGCGATTTACGCCCACGTGTTCCGCGTCGCCATAGTAACCCTCGTTTCATATGGTTCCAGGTGAAAGTGAATATGATTGGTGATGTGGTGGACCAGGGCTCCTCCTTCCTGGGCGTAGACCCGCTGGGGTTGAGTCCCCACGCTGCCGTCTACTCCATGAGGCCTGACGTCAGGTGCATCGTCCACATCCACACCCCTGCCACGGCTGCTGTGAGTTCGCAATACGATCTGAATGGCGAGCTGTTGTGTGGAAAACAAACCGTCAGAATGTGGTATTTTCACACATTGCGGTGGTTAAAAAAAACTCTCCTTGTAATTTTGAATGTAGATACACATCGTTTGTTGTGCTTTACTTTGATGTTTCCTCATTAAACCAACGGGGCTTTTTATGAAAGCACACATGGCACGAGAATGTGTCTGTAGTTAGCTGTCGACATGCAATAGTTATTGTTGCTTGTTTCTTGAGTTCACAGGTGTCTTCCATGAAATGTGGCATCCTGCCCATTTCCCAAGAGGCTTTGCTTCTGGGCGACGTCGCCTACTTTAGTTACCATGGCTGCCTAGATGATCAAGAGGAGAAGGTGGAGTTCCAGAAAGCTCTGGGCCCCACTGCCAAGGTAACGTCAAATGAACGGCCTTTCTAAAATACAAACAGTCTCACTGTTGTGCCGCAATAGAACAGCAAGTCTTGCATTATAAACACAATTCATTATCAGCATCTTTTACATTGTTGTTCTGACTTGGAACACAGGATCTTACTATGTATGCAAAATTGTTTTAATAATTGTAATTTATTATTATTATTTTTAATACTCGTGTAATTTACCATGTACCATATTTACCATGTCATTCTTCAGGTGCTGGTCCTTAGGAATCATGGGCTGCTGGCTCTTGGGGAAACCATAGAGGAGGCGTTCCACTACATTTACCACGCCCAGCAGGCATGCGAGATCCAGGTGAGCCTGTGATTAATGACTAGCATTGTTTTCTTAATGGAGCACTGCTATGCCTTTCTGTAGTTTCTTAGGGTCAACACAAATGCTGGACAAAGTTTGGCGACAGCACAAGATTTGTCCATGTTTATTTTGCTGCACTTAACTTATGTGGTCCAAGCACACTTTATAAATTAATGACATGGATGAATCATTCGCGGTATGCCTGTTGAAATTTTCTCCTCACAAAAGCAACAAAAAAAAAATTGTTCCCCGATGTTGGAATATTTTCAAAACTTGCTTTTGGACACTTTCCAGTTCAAGAACGTTCCTGCGTTGCCTGCACCAGGAAAAACCAGTGAAACATTAACATCTGTTCAAACACAGCAGAATCAAACAGTGGATATGATTAAGACTCCTGGTCTGTAAAGGAGTCAGGTGGAGTTGGACAGTTCATATCTCTTTTATCGAGGCACTTCAACATCGCTCTGTGTACGCTGCTAAAACTCAGCGTGTTCGCTTATGGTGTCTGGTTTGTGCTGTGTTGGTTTTTCCATTTGATTTATGATGTGCTCAATCTGGAATCCTCTGAGCTTACTCAGACATCTACTATAGTCATCCCCCATGACGCATACAGTTATTGGGGGTGGTGTAGATGCGGTTTTTTTGTACAGTCAACGTTGTAGAGCTCCAGGGTAACGAGGCATGGTGTTGACATCTGTAGGTCAGTGCTCTGAGATGTTCCGGAGGAGCGGACAACCTGCTGCTCCTGGACCGGGACAAGTTCAAGTCCCTGACCCAGGGTGTGGCCGCAGTCGGGGTGGTGGTGGACAATGAGGTCAAGTGGAAAGTGGGGGAGGCGGAGTTTGAATCCCTCATGAGGATGCTGGACAACCTGGTGAGTGAACCCTCCAGCTGCATGCTTACCCATGATGCCCTGCGTTTCCTGGCCCAGACACTTCCCCAGGAAGTCTCTGTATCCAGTTTCAGAAAAATATGTATTTATTTTTTTTCCTTCTTACTATAAAAAACAAAAAAAAATCCTTTCCTGTCCTTACATGTACTTGTTCGAACTGAAGCAGAACTAACAGGACTAAAATAAAATCTCAGTTGTGGCACATTCCCTTGTTTACTGAGTTATGGGCTTTGTTTGGGAGGCTTTTAGCTGGGGGATGATGGGGCTGTGTGTCCTCTCTGTGGGTCTGTTTAGCATCTCTAGAGATGGACTGCATGATGTAAAGAGTCTCTTACCCCTGAAACACAGTATCTGACCGTGCTAATGACCAGGTCCCGACATCACAGTCTGCTCACAGAGGGAGGGACCATATGTGTAATATGTCTTTTAAACTCACATAACAACTGCCATCGGACAAATGCCGGAGGCTGTGAGTGTGTTGTTTAGCTTTGCACTCCCCCCCCCACCCAATTCCCCTGCCCCCCTTCCCCCCCACCCCTCTCCACCCACTCTCTGTTTCCTCCCACGCCCTGTGATTCTTGCACGCCCGCTCAGTCATAGCTTCCAGATGGCGGAGAGTTAAAGAGCACAGACCACATAATCATTTGTAGTCGATTGACTGGAAAACTCAGCACACATTGTTTACCCCTTTTAACATAGTAAAGCTGTGTGTTTTTTTTCCCTTCTAGCCTCTTTCTTTGATGTATTCCTAACGTCAGTCGACCTGCCAGCTGTCATTTGTTGGCCCCATGTTATCTATACTCTTTGAAAGCAGGCATCTCCTCAACACAAAAGTAATGTCTGTGTAGGGGGACGTTTTCCAGAACTTTAAAGAATGTCTGTCTATGCTAAAGTCAGAACTGTGGGTGGTCGAGACATCAGCTAAAATACACAACCGACAGTAATGCAGTCAGTCTAATAACTAGTATTATACAACGGATAAGATATTATATTAAGGATGTTTGGGGAGGTTGACTCAAGCGGTTGTGTTGTCATTGGGTACGATAGGGTTACCGGACTGGCTATGCCTACCGCAATCCCATTGTGAGGGAGAAACCTCGGACGAAGAACGACGTGGAGATCCCTGCCACAGTGTCGGCCGTGCCCATGGAGGAGGGGGAGATGGGCCTGCGAAGCCCCTTCAAGTTCATGGCCCAGAAACAGCAGAGGGAGAGGACCCGCTGGCTCAACTCCCCTAACAGTTACCTGAAGGTCAACGTGCCCGAACGCTCACCCAACGGAGAGTGCAGCCCCAGGACCAAAACTACGGTGAAACACTTTTCCCTTGAGGATTTGGAGTCAGCAAATATTCGAAAAAGAAAAAATGCTAACGAAAAAACTTCTGCTTTTAAGCTTTACCTGTTATTTTTATTCTTTAATTTGAGTTTGTTGATAGGCAAGGGGCCAGATAAGTCAAAATCTACACACACAGTACAAGCTCTGCAGTTTGAACTTGTGGGTTAGCCTGCCCTCTTGTGGATGTCCACCTAAATTCCCAGGATCGGCTAATGGTTTTCCAAGTTTCAGCGCTGTATTTATGTTTTCTACTCTGCGTGGTGCACTCTCTCTCATTAGTGGATGATAGCAGAAGAATCAGGCAATAGCAGTGGCACCCCAATACGCATCGAGGACCCCAACCAGTTTGTTCCCCTCAACACAAATCCCACAGACGTCCTTGAGAAGAGGAACCGGGTTAGTATGTCTCTTTACTTGACTTATTACCTGTATTTACTTAAGACTTTTATTGCGTTAGAGAAAGATTTGCTCTCTGTTGTGTATGGGAGGCACTATTCAACTCTGTTCCCAAGCAAATTGATATTGATCTAATAATAGTATCAACATAGGTCTATCTGGCTTGACAGCTGGACAGCGCAAAGGGTCAATCCATTATAAAGACACTGCATTGACAAAGAGGAGGTTTCTAATCAGTCAATATGTTGTGACGAGATTGAACTTTCTGTAGTAGGACCACAGAGATGCAATTAGGGATTACAAGTCATAAAAATAATCAATAGTTTGTAAATAAAATGTGTTTTTTTTATATTTAGATCAGGGAACAAAACAGGTGTGACCATATGACGGCAGGCCCAAAGTCCCAGCTTCTGGCAGGCATCGTTGTGGACACCAAACCTGGACCAGTAAGTTTCTAATGTGTGCACAGTATCAACAGACGCAGCGTGGCTGTGCTGCGTGCGTTCCTTTGGTCTTTCAACCATAGAGCAGGTAGAATATATATATTTAAGTCCTCTCTACCCTTCAGGCTTACATCATCGAAGACGAGGAGCACACGCGTTCCCTCCCTCCCAACCCCTTCAGCGGGCTCACTCAGAAGGAGCTGGAGGACTATAAGCAGACTGTGGAGAACAGGCAACAAGGCCAGGATGGTAGGAACCTCCCACCAACCATCACAACAGAGAGATACCATCTCTCCCAGCCTTTGCAATAGGAAAAAAATTTTGGACCCATTTCATATTCTTTGTCCAGAGTTTCACTTTGGTTTCCGACTTTGTTTCGTATCGATATTTTCGTTTCGGATGACCTTGCACAATGCAGTGCCTGGTTGGTTGCTGTAGCTATAATGAGCTATGGATTCTTTCCCAGCAGATGGTGAAGATGTGACAGATGGGGATGAGATGACCACGTTCGACGGATCTACCATATCCCTGTCCCTGTCTCCGCTAATGACTCCTGTCAAACAAGGTAGCGGCTAGGGACGTCTTATCTCCAAAAACTGAACGAAAGACAAGTATATTTGTCGTTGTAAATCACCTCTTTACCTCTTGACCCTCCTGAACTCACTCGGTGTCTTCCTGTGTACAGAGATCATTTCCAATGGGAAAGACCACCTGGATGAGATGGAGAACCTAAGCATGAACGTATCCAAGCTGAGCGTTAGCACCACAGACACTGTGGAGATCTCCGTAACCACCACAGAGAAGGATCCTCAGACCCCTGAAAGCCAGAGCAAGTCCCCCAAGAAGAAGAAGAAGAAGTTCCGTACTCCCTCCTTCCTGAAAATGAGCAAGAAGGAGAAGAAGAAGGAGAAAGCAGAGGCCTAACTGAAGGCCGTTATGATTTGTTTTAAATGAAATGTATTTCTCTGGAAGGAGACGATGGGGTTGTCGATTGGTGCAGCTTTTGAATTGACATGAATATGCGAGTTTGAGTTCACTAACCGGTAGCCTGTTATTGTCAATCATTTATTTTGCTCCTGGCATAAGAAGTACATACATAGGAAACAGGTAATCGATATCAATCAAGACAAAAAAAACGTACACTTAGTTTGAATTAACTACTCTTGGAACTACCCTTTTAGGTTTTAGACATTTTATTGTGAGCTCATTATTGAATGTATGTTGATAGGACCTGTAACAGACGTGAGTACCATTTGGGTTCAGTTTTATAGTTTGGTGCCTGGAGCTGGTGAAAATATGTCAAGCCTTAATCAGTATGGTTTGTATAACAATATATTACTGTTTTTTATGGCTATAAAGAAATAGTTTACAGTTGTATTGTTTGATATGAAACATACAAATCATGTGTTCGTATGGACTGTTATATTGACCATATAACTCATAACAGTGCTCGAAAGAGGCCGTTGTTAAGCATGTCTCGCAATAAGTGATGCTCTCTTCGTGGTTGATGCTTACGCTTTGTTGTGATTGTGGGCAAGACATTATGACATTACGTAAACCGATGAGCCATTTCACGTATTCGAGTGGTGAAAGCAAAATGAAAGATGATTGAGATTATTGAGGGCGATGGAAAGTGTATTAAATGAGCTGTGAATGTCAGAGGTCTATTGAGAGTCAAGTGGAATGTAGTGCAGGTGTCCAATTCTTTGATTGCCTTATGATATGAAAAGCCATTCCCTGATTTTGTGTGTACGTAATGACAATGCGTAAAACGAGAATGCAGGCTATGAACCAAGGATCAAGAGCCCATATCCCAAACAGTATGTGAATGCTTGCTTTGACCCAAAGGGTGAAACGTGTGCTTGTGTAAATAGAAGGTTGTGTTTTTTAACACAATGTTGAACTATGGGTTGGAGTAGAACGCATTTGTGTACTGTAATAGAATTGACTTTAATCAATAATGCATTAGGATTTAGTTCTGCTTTTCAGTTCAGATTAAATTGTATACTGACAATAAATATAACGTGTCATGTTTGCTGCTTACAATTTGTGTTACTAATATAATTTTGTTGACTTTCATTATTTCTGTTGAAATGCTTATATATTAACTTTGAGCTTTTGTAATATAGGATTGTGTTTTGCATAGATGCTCCATTACTTTGACTGAATTCTCCATGAAGCTGCAGTATATTACATCCATTGTAACAATGAAAATGTGTGTTAACCTGACTTGTGTTATTGTCTCTTATTTCACACAGACAATCATACATTTCCTGTGATAATGGATTTGATACCACTTTTGAATTACTGAAATATTGAATTAATATATTGAGGGGTTTGAAATGCAGCTGCCTGATTTATTCTTCATGTCAAAACAACCCCTCCTAATGGGCTGGGGTCTTCGGTCACTTGAGACTATCCACATCACAATGCCTTCATTGAAACATCATTTAACATGGCGATCAATTGGGAAATAGTGGCCCCTTACAAAATAAAACAAGTACCTTCCTGATAATTGTTTCTGGGATGCCCTGTAATCAGTCTTGGGCTTCAGTGTGAATAGGTGTTGCCATGGTAACCCGCGGAGAGGGTCTGAGACAAAGGAGATTTGGTATCCAACAGGTGTTGGTGTCAGGGCAGTGACAGGAGCCATACATCCATCCCCCCCCCCCCCCCCCCCCAACTCAGTGAGAGGACAGGACGAGCATGGAGGCCGAGACAGTTACAAGCTCACCCTTCCAGCTGCGTCTTATCAGTGCTGTATGAAGGCTGCGCAGCTCGAAACGCAGGCCTTTACCGAACGTTACATTTTGTCATTGACTTCATTTCCTCAGTGGAACTGCCTTAGGTAACAAACCAAACGGTTTCCGGAACATCCTGCACTGCGTGTGTGCACGTATGAGCTTAGCGCTGAGCTCTTCCATCACTTGTCAGAGTTAATGACAGTGTTACTTGTGGAGGGGCTGGGGGGTTGCCTAAGGAGCAGGTGACACACTGGCTCACTGGAGGGGTCGTCTGCTCTGACCCCAGGGCAAAGTTCAGTCATTGTGTCCACACAATGGGGAGCGTAAGCACAATTATTCCACACAGAGAGCTAGATTTCCTCTTAATAGAACACCACGTGACAAAGTTATGAATAACACTATATTAAATTGTGAGAGTATTACATAAAGGTGACAGTCACCATATAATTGTGTAATTCTGTGTTTATGACTTGTTGGAGACTGTTATGGAGGTGTTATGAAGGACAATATTAGACAACGATATAAGTCGCAAACACACAGTAAACAGTAGTAAACAATGTGTTGGCATGTGAAACTAACGCATTTTCTCGCAGTCGTTTTGTAGCAGAACGGCTGATTCTGATTGCATTTCGTCCTTCAGTCAGGCAGACTTTGAACGTCTATTCAAAATGGAAACTATTTTGGAAGAAATGCCTCCGTCCATATCCATTGTTTGTCGTTTGCTTCGCTCTAACAGACACAACTGTGCTGTGAGGCACACACCATGCCATGCACTCCCTGCTGAGTCTGACCATTGGGGGCTGTTGCCACATGGTTTCACACACAAATACCACACACATACACACACAAACACTCACAACCGTGTGACTTTGCTTTCCCGGTGACAGCCGAGCCATTTGTGTAATCCGCAGGCTTTTCAGATTACTCCAGTTGGGGTCACATTCTACACAATCCTACAGTGGGTCAGCTCTCCATGCTGTCAGTATCCAGGCAAACAGCTTACTGTCCATGAGCCTTCGATGGTGGGACATTGCATCTTTAATGTGGACCATACATGTTTTTTATGTGTGTCCGTGGATCTCTTTGTCTGCTTTCTCATCGCACGTGTCTGCCTTATCGTAATGTGATGTGAGTTTGTCTGTTTTTATGGGTCTGTTCCTATACATGTGACTTTGTGTGTTGGACTGTCTGTGTGCGTGCGTGTCAGGCCCTTGCCAAGCAGCTGAAATAGACTCCATGGGAGGCTGTTCTCTCTCGCAGGCGTCCGTTACAGCCCTGGCCACATCTGCAGCAGGGCAGCCATCTGCACCCATTGTCTCAGAGGGACAACACAGCCTCACACGCATGGCTGCTCCCCTAAAGGCAGTCCCTCTACCCTCTGTCCTCCTCCCTCCTTCTCGGCCAGGGGAAAAATGACTTCTTAATCAGTCAAAAGCACAATAGTAATGGACTGTCCAACTAGAAATGAATTCAATTTCAAGGTTAGCGTCTCTAAAGCGTCACTGCTATAGATTTAAATGGTGAAATATGGCAATTTAACAATGGCTTTTACTCAGGGGGCAATTCACGTTGTCTAAGCATTTGAACTGATCCTTTAGGTTAAAAGTTGAAACAATCCATTGATGTGTATGCACCAGCAAAATAGCATGATGTCAAACAATCTTCAGTGTTAGTTGGTTTTCAACTAAAAACGTGTTGTCATTTGTTTTAAACAAGCCAAAAGTAGCAACAGGGGGTGCTAAAGTAACTGGATATCCAAGATGGCATTGTGGAGGAAAACAATAGGTCTTTATATAGACAAATAATCTCAGGTTGCTTTTCAGTTCAGTCATGGATGCATTGCATTAGGACACGGTGTCTGCTGTTTTTCTATAAGGAAATCCTATCGGGAAATCCCTGCAGGAACAACCATTCTAAAACTGCACCGTCTCACATCCTGATACATTAAAGTGATTGAAGCCTGACCCGGCACTTCGTCACGCCCTGGTGTAAAAGTTGGAAAGTGGTCCTTTGCGAGATATATCATTTTCCTGCCCTAGATGAGCTCAGCAACTTCACCTTGCTCTCTTGATCTGCAAGATAAATACTGTCAAGTACTGTCAAGCATCATGTTTATTTATTCACGTGTAGGCCTACTGCAGTGTAGACTTTGATATATCGTGTTTATTATGAGCCTTGTTTATCCAATTCAGAATCTAGAATGACTTATTGCAATGAACTATTCATTAACTAGGATTTCACCTCGTGATCCTATACTTAGGCTGCACCATCCGTGCACCAAGTAAAATATCAGATAAAATAACACCGACCCTAAATAGGACGAGATGAGGTGGTTCAGAGATAAATGCATTGCTTTCGTGCAGAATAATGGTAATGAGGCTGTATTATAGCATGGATCCGTTGACAATAAGTACAATGTGCATGCGTTATAGTGGGAGGGATTAGGGACCAAGTAGGGCAAGTGGCTCAGGCCAAGGACTGCAATTCCATCCACCTCAGCTCAGTTGGTTCCAGTCATCAGAGCTCACTTGCACCCGTGCACAGACAAGGGAAGAACAAATTCAAGTCAAGCTGAATTGTCCGAGACCTCCAAGGAAAAATGGTCAAATACATGAGACAGCAAACCGAGCTGAAAACCGAAGAGGTCCTATTGGAGTCTGATACGTCTATGGACCAACAGGATTTGGGTGAGATGTCGGGATATTCTTTCAACGACGTCCTATCCAAATGTTCCGCAATGGACCAAATCGACACTTTTATGAGAAACGTGCAAGTGCTGTTGGATGCGGCCAACTACATTGAGAATAACGAAAAGAACAATGGAAGTAAGTACGTGTTCATGCCTGTGTTCAGACATAGACTCGGCAAAGCAGACAACAATAGCTGCGAAGGCGACAGAAGACGCGCAAAGGAAATGTCTGTCTGACAGTAAAACAATAACTGAGTACAATGTTGCGTAGAACCCCTTCAGCAAAAGCGATGAAAACATCATATTGTCCACAGCATATTAATGGAAAATGCATGAAAGTAGCATACCGCATAGCTACTTGTTTTTATGATTGTGCATATGGCCCCTACAGCAAAATACGCATGACAAAACAAGCTCCCTGACTAATTATGGCACGGATTCTGTCATAAACATGGGCCTTTGTATGGGAAACATGTTTGTTTTCTTTCTTTTGACAAATGTTTGAGGAACATATCAATTCAACCTTGTATGCTATGGTCTAATTATGTTCAGGAAGACTGAACCTTCATCCTGCATTGAAATATATTTCCCCTGACCTAATTTTGTGTTTATTAAAATGTTAATGTTCCACATGTCTTGAATATTATTGCAATATGTTTAAACCATATTTGGTGACGATGAGTCCATAGTTAATGTATTTGTTTCCCCGTTCAGTGTATGCCTGAGAATCCTAGGAAATATATAATTAGCCTTTTAGAATGCGCGTAGGCGAAGGCAATTATTACGAATAGGAATCTTGCATACAGATGCAATGTGAGTAGATGATCAAATAGATTTAAAGAACATTTCTCATTCATACTTTTTAACAGCTCATTTTAGTTGCACTTGCGCTTCCTTGGTCTTGGGTCTCACATGGTTTCCACATGGAGCAAATCTGACCGTTTTGATTGGACTAGAGTCATGCGCTGGTCTAGAGTCCTTGCAGTTGGCCAATCACAAACAAGTTCAACGTCGACGTTGCGTGTTACTGGGTCGGACTCAGAGGATTTCTGGGATGTGTAGTCGTGGATATGAGCTTGTCGCATAAAAAGCATATACTGTTCATCATGTCATACATGTTTACTTAGGAGTACCCTTTATGCATTATTGTAAACTATTATGAGCAGGAAAGGGGTCATGAATGGTTGTGCATTGAAAGTGTGCATAAAAAGTGTTTGTCTATGTGGTAATGTCAGGTAATTTGGTAAATGAGTTGAAATGATCATTTATGACTCCATTTCATTTTCAGAATATGAACATGGATATGCGTCAACATTCCCCACAACTGAGACCACACACCACCAGAGACAACGCAAATTCAAGAATAAAAAAATGGACAATCTTCACAACAGGTAGGCTTATGATCATCTTTTTTTTCAATACGTCTCACATGTTTTGCTTCAAATACACAGTTATGTGTGATAATAAACTGGAAATTTAATGGTTGAATGCACTTTTTAAAATGTCCCTCTTTTTATTTGGTTCAGGTCAGCACACAATGAATTGGAAAAGAATAGGTAAGTCAAGATATATAGTAGAGTTAGTGAATGAATTAAGTTGACAATACAAATAATACTTGAAAGAAGTTGTGCATTTCTGGTGTGGCAAACAGACTTGGTAGTTGGGATAGTCAGGGACAAGAGCAGGCGGCTGTATTTTGAAAGAGAGTGTGGATATCGTCTATACTCGCCAGTGTTTTGCATACCCTTGCTACCTTAATAAGTAGCAGCTCAGCCACTATAACCTGGGACGTGGCCTCATGTGTCATGTCTTCATAGCTACACTTTGAAACAAAACCCCTTTTGAGGCAAAGTCTGTTGGTGCAGAAGTTATCACCCATATGCAAGTCTTTACTATGACTTCATATCTCCACTGAATAGAACAATTTTGCAAGTCAAATCCAAGGTATTGAAGTCCATGGCAGGATGTTCCTAGTCAGCAAACTAGACCCTGCTTTCCCCAGGCAACACAACCTTTTCCAGCTGAATTTTCACTCGCAACCGAAAAGCCACCCACTGCTGACCATTTGTTTAAAGAAAATGCAAAATACGATGACAGCTAATCTTCATAGAACAGGTAGTTGGTGTGGGAGTGGTACTAAACACACTCCTTCACAGTTTAGGCCCATGGTGAGCGAAAGCTTATCTAAACCGGACCATCTTTGCTATACAAAATGGTGGACAGAAAGAGGAATATGACATCACAACTTGACCTACATATTATTTGAAAGCAAAGGGCTTCTCATGAGGCATTTTGCCCAACTACATACTGAGAGCCTTTGGCATCTGAGTCAGTGCCTGGCTGACCGATGCAGTTCTGAGACTTTTACCAAGCAGAATCCATAAGGAATAGTGGAGGTTGTAACCTACTATTTTGCATGGCATGCAAAGCATGTAATTAAGCAAAGTTCAAAACAAATTAGACTCCCCGTTAATAGGCACACTATAAAACCGAAATGACCTCATTCATAATCTCTGAATCTAATATGAGACAAAGCCAAGCTATAAATGAAGGAATAAATCAAAAAGCCAGGTAGTCAAACCTATCCAGGGATTTCCTCATTTGGCTGCTGCATTCCCAGGCTTAACAGAACATGTTGTTTGTCATTTATCATGTGTTGGTTAGAACTGTAGCACCATATCCCGTGGAAAGCTTTGGTTAGGTTTGTTTTAACTCATCAGCCGTCTCTCCATCCTCTCCGTCTTGCCTTCTGCATTGCAGACGAGCTCACCTCCGCCTGTGCCTGGAGAGATTGAAGTCCCTCATCCCCCTGGGACCCGACTGCAGCCGGCACACAACCCTGGGGCTGCTGAACAAGGCCAAAGCACACATCAAGGTAGAGTAGTCAACACCAACTGTGCGTGGTGTCATGGGAACAAGGCTGTCATGAGATCTAGTGAATGGTTTCATGGAAGCCCCAGTGGATAGGAACGACTTGGAACTCCTGTGACCTGCCTGAGCCCAGTACACGAACACAATGTGATCCACTGAGCCGTCACTCCACCCCTCCTCCTCCCCTCCTGTAGATCTGTTAAGCGGAGAACTCAATTAGCATTACTGTCAAAGGGGACATGCTATTTGTTGGACACCAGTGCCAATGATTTGTTTTGCATTATTTCAATAGTCAATTCAGCTCTTGGGTTTGTCCAACCCCATGTGAAGTATGTATGTATGTATCATATGTATGTATATCATTTGGTATAATAGTGAATTTCAAATGGAAATATGCCTGTGAGAAAATGGAGATATGGCCTGTGAGCTTGGTGCTCCCTACACAGCTGTTGCCCTGGTTTTCCTACCAACTGTAATCCTGCTCTGCAATTGGCTGGTGTACAAAAATGTTAGGAATTACTTAGCTACTACTGCTGTTTGGGTCTGTTAGTATTTATAGCCTGGGCTGATGCAGAGGGATTCACATATGATTATTAAAGCTTAAGGCCCACTCCAGTGTTTGTCCAGCAGTGTTTGTCCAAGCAGTCTTGGATGTGTGGAATGCAGTGCAGTGCACGGACCCCAGTCAGGTCACGGAATAGTAGCGCCACGAAGAAGTGCTTGGGAGGAATCCATTTTGATGACTGGTTTTCCTCTGTGTCCTCTCCCTCTCTCCCCCTCTCTTCTCTCCCCTCTGCAGAAGTTGGAGGAGATGGATCGTAGGAGTCAGCACCAGCTCGACGCCTTGGAACGCGAGCAGAGGCACCTGCAAAGGCAGCTGGCTCACCTTCAGAGCCCCGGAGACAGGGACAGGGTCCGCATGGACAGCATGGGCTCGCCTATGCGCTCCGATCACTCGGACTCAGACCGAGGTAAGCCCCCACAGCTTCTCAGCCAGTGGCGACAGTATCACTCTAACATCACTCTAGCAGGAAAACCTTTATTCATAAGGAAAAAAAACAAGTATATTAACATGTAAATGTGCTTTTTTGTTGAGCAGAGGAGATTGAAGTGGACGTGGAAAGTACCGAGTTCTCCCATGGAGAAATGGATAGTGTTAGCACCAGCGGCTGCAGTGACTTGGATGACCACAGCAGCAGGCAGAGCCTGGCCAGCGATGAGGGTTATTCCACCTGCAGTCTAAAACTGGCCTTCTCCACCTAAAGCACCAGCCTGAACCTCCACTTCAACTACAATCCAACATGGCTTTCTCCTCCCAAGACCCAGCCTATAACTCTGCGGTTACACTCGTGCTGCAGATCCTGGTTGACCAGCCTCTCGCCTGTCTTCTCCTGCAGAGTAAAATATGAACTACCCTTCATCCAGGCTTAACTTCAACTGGTCCCCCTGCAAAGAAGCGGATGTGCAGAATCCCCATTTTTTCCTGAAAGTTTCAATGTCACCTGCAGTTTAAAACTGGTCTTCCTGTTCTAAGATCCAGTTCAAGTAGCTGCATTCCAAGAATAGCAATTTCCATATGATTACCAGCCTGATACAGTTGTACTGATCCTTAGCTAACCCTCCACTGCAGGATCAACAGCCACTAAAAGTCCTACAAGCCTAATGTGGGCTACACACCCTACACTCTATCCTTATTCTTGTAAAACCAGCGCAAAGACTAACAGAAAACCAGCCAAGCTCACCAGTGACAAAAGCAACATTGAAATTAAAGGTGCATAAAAGTGTCCCTTCCTTTGGATGTCCCGAGCAAACTATTATCACCGAGACATAGGAAAGACATCACTTGTCAATCGCCAAGCCACCGTCTATGTCAGCATTCTAGATGGTTCCTTTTTGGATAAGAACTCCCTTTCGGTTCCACACCAAGCCTAGAACTAGAACCCAGCCAAGCAGAAACCTTTTATCGACTGGAACACTGTCTTACCCCAACAGCTCAGATCACCAATGGTTGTAATTAATTTAAATATTTAATATTTATTTTTGCTATATTTTATTGTGCTGTATGTCTTGGCCCACTTGAATGAATTTGACAAAAAAAGAAGAAATTAGTTTGATGACTTAATGAGTTTTTTAATTATATAGTCTCACTGAGTGTTACAAATATTTCCCCAATGAAGGTTGGCAACAGGACTTGCTAAATGTATCCCTGGCATATGCCTTCTCATTTTTAAACAGATTAACATTCAGACAATAATATATAAGCTATCCTACACTTGACCAAGCACACGTTTAAAGCAATAACTCAAATTACCAATTTTGTTGACTCATTTTGGCATAGCGTTTTGTCCGTCCAGCCCCAAATTAAAAATAATTTAAAATTTTCTAGTTTTGTATGTCAGTACAATGGCTTTATTGTTGAAAATCTCAGTTGTTAAAAGATGATTGTAATGATTGGAACAGAATTACTGATGTGCATGTGTTTTGAATGTAACCTCCAGTTCTTTTGTCCTGTGCTTTGGATTAACCTGTTTAAAAAGCCAGAATCCGCAATGTGTTTGTGGCAGGAACAGCAAAACGCTCCAAACAGAATTGCAGTTTATTTACATGGTTTTAACTAGGACTGTGTATAGTACTTTTGTTTCGTATTATAGCAGAGGGGCATTCCAAAGTTTAAAAACCCTTAATCTGTCATTTATTTGGAGCAAATATGTTAAATATTTGAAATTTAATTGTACACAAATTATACACAGATATTGCACTGCTAGCCCACTCTTTTCCAAGAAACCAAATGAGACATTTTAGTGTACATCCATGCCCATATTTTCCTGGTACAAGTCCTAAATAGATCATTACCACCAATGTGTCTTAACATGACTAAGTTGAATCTTGCACACATTTCTTAGTTTCAAGTCTTTATCCAACGTTTGGAAAACTGTAAAATGCACTATGAAAAAGACTTGTATCAAGGACGTAATTCTGAGCAATATCAGAATGTTTTCTTCTGTCCAAAATCAGACATCCAAGGTGACTTTTGCGAAACATGTTTCTGGTCTCCCGCTTATGTTATGTTATGGTTCCTGGAAACTTGATCAATAAACCTCTGAACATCTCTACCAGGCTCTGCTGCTTCATTCAATGTGTTAGAGCTGAGGTCTCATTAGAAGTAGTGGAGAGGATTATTTCAGCTCCATATACGATAGCTGATACTGAAGGATTTATAGATTTAATTTACTCCTTTACTGTAACAATAGGGGTGGGTATTAGCTCCTTGATGAGTGTTTGAATGCAGATCAACATAGCACATGTTCTAATCCCCATGTATGCAATGTAGAGTCCTTTCTGAAAAGTTATTTTAACTATAAACTACTACATTCTGCATCACAATAGAAGTCTAGGAGTGGATTACAAAGCAATATCCTTTAGTAATTACTCACAAACTAAAACAGATAGGTGGAAGTCACAAGTCAAGGACTGATTAAAGTTATGTAAACATTGCATGTCAATATAATTGACCAGCTCTGATCTGATAAATTACTCAGAAGGCAGTCAACAAATCAGTCATCCCTGAATTTATTAGAAAAAGAAGCTTATATCAACAGCAGTGACATAAGGTAAAATATACAACATCACAAAATACAGCGCATTGAGCAATCAAGAACATTACTGCCACCTGTAGGGAACTGACAACCAGTTCCAATATGAAAACAATATTTTTTTTCCAACTTTTGGGCCAAAAATGGGAAGAAAAAATATGTGTATATATCTTTAAATAAAAAACTTGGCTAGCAAATGGGTGATTCTCTGATGTGAAATATACGTATTCTTTGCTTTAAAAAGCAATTTAATTATCAATATCCAGACATGAGTAAAACACTATGATATAGTGATGAGATCCTACAATCCAATTATCCTGAAAACAAGTCAACTTGTAACATCAACTAATGCTGATTAAATCATGCAATTTATTCAGTTGTTTGAATTCTCTCATATCAGTAAAGATACATGAATCCAACAAACCCAAACTACTTGACCATCAGACTTTGCTTTCCGTTCTGTCTTTCTTCCAATATAGGGCCAAAAGGCCTCCAATAAGAGTTCGTATTTTCAAATTATGACACAAGATTGCTGCACCGATCATTAAAAAAATGGTGCCCAAAGCAGTTTTTTGTTAATTTACTTAGTATCCTAAACCATATAAACACAACGGTTATCACTGATAGAGATCATGTACAGTGGGACAAAGAACGTAAGACGGACACATCATTGTGGCATGAGATGCCTGACGTTGTATTTCGATGTGTCGTGATACTGTGTCATGGGTTTGTCAGCAATTCCGCAAGTCCCAACTCCCACTTTTCCGTTCACACTCTCTGGAGATGCAAATATACTCCTTTTGACCTGCAATGAAAAAGATCCCGTTAAACAACATTCAGCTTTCGATGAAGACATTTCCTGGCTCTGGGGGAGCTAATCATCAACACGCTGAGCCACAGTGAAAACGTACCTGTCCTTTCTTATTCTTGGAGTAAGCTTTGTTGTTAAACTGCTGCCATTTTGACTTCTGGTCCTCCCTCTCCTGCTCCAGCTCCTTCATCCGCAGCACCTTCTTCTGAGCCTTTTTCTTCTTGTACTCCCTCTGCTCCGCAATCTGCTCCTTCCTGCCACGGCACAGGCAGACAGAAGAACAACACGGTGAGCAGAGGAGCCATTTCTGACAATGAATTAACTCTGATAACGGATAATGTCTCTGGTAAATGGGTATTGAGGCCATCAGATCAGAGCTGGTCAATGATATAGACATGCAACGTTTACATAACTTTAATCAGTCCTTGACTTGTAACTTCCACCTATCCGTTTTAGTTTGTGAGTAATTCCTAAAGAATATTGCTTTGTAATCCACTCCTAGACCTCTATTGTGATGCAGAACGTAGTAGTTTATAGTTAAAATTACTTTTCAGAAAGGACTCTACATTACATACATGGGGATTAGAACATGTGCTGTTGATCTGCATTCAAACACTCATCAAGGAGCTAATACCCACCCCTATGTTTATGTTCACAATCGTTGTGTTATGCATTTATAGTTCTTCCCTTGGCACTTATTGGTTCTCATGATGTATGACTCACGATCTAAAAAACCCACTGTGTTCGGGGTCTATCATGTTGCTATGCTCAATGAATGACGCTCTTTGTAAAAGCTCTCTCTTGTAAGTTTGGATAAAAGCGTCTGCTAAATGAATAAATGTAAATGAGGCGCCCAGGACCCTCGTACCTGGATTTGGGCTTCCCCATCCCTTCGTCGTCGCTATGCCGACCCTCCTCGGACGGTTTGAGGTTCTGCAGAGGGATCACTTCGGCGTTCCCGTAGCCGGCGAAGGTGACAGCCGCCGTGCTGTTCTCCCCGTCTATCTCTTCAATCTCGGCCTCATACACCCTGTCAAAGAATCACGGCTGTAAGCAGGTGAGTACAAGCCACAAACTCGAGCCCTACTCAACTAACAAAGTCAACAGGACAGACATTAAACATTTCAATGGCTGATGAATCAATAGATAAGATACAAAACATTTATTTATGGCCTATGGACATTATTTGAAAGCTAAAAAAGTATTTTCAAAGTATAAAGGAGATAATCTTATGAACATTTTTTCAAACTCAACATACTATGCACAAACCACCAAAAGCACCAGTGAATAACCAATTTATTTAACTTGTGACACCTTAATCACCAAGGCAGCACAGATTAGGTAGATTTGAACTCAAAATGGCACTAAAATGAGATTGGTGATACTCACTGTCCATCCTGGCTCCATACAGCCATACACCTGTCCCCCACTTTCCAGTTGTGTTTCAAGGGGGCAGCATCTGAACTGGCACTGGAGGCTCCCTCAGCCGGCTGAGCGGTCAGCAGGTCTTTGGTCAACTCAATGACTTCCTGTTAAAGGGGACAGACGGGGTAGTTCAGTTTTAAGGGGCTCACTCTATTCAGCTGTACAGTGAAGAGTTGGGTTGGGGCGTCAACAAATTACGTATTGATCCTGTGTCACGCTTTACCTGCAAGTCTTTCTGTAACTTCATCAGATCTTCATTCTCTTGGTCGGTGGATAAGGCAGCTTCCACTTGTTGTAACTGGGCTTTATAGCTGCTTAACTGTTTCATCAAGTCGTCCGACATCTGAATGCAATCAAAAACAAACAGGTTACGTGTTACTGTTACTAATATAATGTAGCAGTAGTATAAACCAAGCATTCGTTAACAGTTGAATGATAGACATAAGATGTTCAGTAAACGCCTATTGCTTACAAACTAACAAAACGTTAGTTTTCCAAACAAATTGAGTCTAGTTAAAATGTAACCGCTTGTTTGTAGTTATGATAGGGTGGACAGACCAAAAATGTCTTAAATGTTATATTATATTATTGTAATATTATATACATCTATTTGTATAAAATGTAACCGGCGCTAGTTAGTAATGAAGGGTTAGCACTGCTGCTAGCTTCATGCTAGCAGGCCACACAATAACCAACATCACCACTAACACAGGCAGTTTCCCATGTTTGAAGTTAAAGGTACCCATGATTTTAACACAAATGCAGCGCTTTTTTCTTACCTTTGAATATTGTATTTGGTTCAAAAAATATATGAAATGTTTGAGCTTCGTTTCTGTTGTTTCTGCCCAAATGGTAAAAACACAACAGAATCGTTCGCTTCGTCTCTTCCTCGCCAACAAAATTAACCGGAAGTGCTTATCCAACTACCGTTGTGAACGGGCTCTTCTCGCGATAACCTCGCAGACCCAAAATACATTGCCAATGCATGGAGCCAGCAGATGGGGCTATTAAACTTTCCTACCTCTGTCCATGGTGCTTAATTAATACCCCCCCCCCCCCCCCAACAATGCTGGGCTCAAGTTATAACTTGAACAACGGAATAATTAAGGTCAAATATTCAAGCATATTGTAGTAGATGATGATAGATTGATGTATGTTTTGTAACCTAGATGCCCGCTATGTTGGGGTCTATCAAGTTGCTATGCTCAGGAACTGAAGCTCTTTTGTAAAGCTCTTTCTTGTAAGTCGCTTTGTATAAAAGCGTCTGCCAAATGAATACACGTAAATGTATTGGATATAGGCATACAACGGAATCTATAAATTTGCTTTTTTTAAATATCGTGATGCCTGGGACTTAACACCACATTGCTTTACAAGCAAAAGTAAATAAAGGATAGCTTTTTTTATTTGCACCATGACAAATGTATCCATGCAGCAATTTATAAAAGTATGAACACTATTTGCAAATACATCCATACGTTGTTGCCCACTACCGGGTTTAGTGTCTAGTTAGACCGTAAATTAGATCCGTAACCGAAAGTGCATCAACTTTGATAACCTACTAAACCTGTACATTTTACGTAAACGAAAAAAAAAGGAAAAAAAAGAAAAACAAACCCCGATAGAGTCCGAACTCCGCCCATTATCGTTCACTGATGCATTACTAGCGTATCGAACGATTGAGCAAGATCAAGACCATATAAAAGCAGCTCTCCACTCTTTAGCCACATTAGACGTTGAATCCATCTCTGCCAACGATTCCAGTGATAATAATGTATACCCGACGAAGTAAGAACCTCTGTAGGATGTTTTGGAAAGTTTTGCAGTTTAAAGGTTGGTAGATTAGTGTCTTTGCTTAGGCTATTTCATTTAGATAGATCTTTTTGAGGCAAGATTGTAGAGCAATGTTTGGAAGCATGTTCTGAAACTCTTTGCATGGATATCTGCAAGATGTTACATCTTACCTAGTAACAGGATGAGGCTTGTTTATTTTCTTTATGACAATGTGTTCCAGTGGACAGATTAAAAGGCTTTTTTCATTTATGCAGAAGTGATCCATAAATCTGTCAGATCGGTGGACTACTGGTAAATAAGGGCTTGGAGACTTTAGAAAGGAACCCTCCCCCCTTAACAAGGACACCACCAGATCAATGCTAATGGGCTGTGATAACTCAACCAACAGTAACGGGACCTTGCTTGGCAAGCTTCCTTACACCGTGCAGACCTCGGTGCCTCTCACAATACTGGTGGGTTTTCTGATTCTCCTGACTGTGTTTGGCAATGTGCTGGTAGTCATTGCTGTGTTCACATGCCGGGCCCTGAGAGCCCCTCAGAACTTGTTTCTAGTGTCTTTGGCATGTGCAGACATTCTGGTTGCCACTCTGGTAATGCCCTTCTCTCTGGCCAATGAACTGATGGGATACTGGTACTTTGGCAAAGTCTGGTGTGAGATTTACCTGGCTCTGGATGTTCTCTTCTGCACTTCCTCCATCGTACACCTGTGTGCCATTAGTCTGGACAGATACTGGTCTGTCACGCAGGCCATCGTGTACAACCTGAAGAGGACACCGCGCAGAATAAAAGGCATCGTGTTTATCGTCTGGGTGCTGGCAGCCATCATCTCCTTCCCTCCTTTGATATCCATGGAGAAGGAGGGGGCCAAGGAGGAGGGTCCCACGTGTAAGATCAACGAGGAGAAGTGGTACATCATCTTCTCAAGCACCGCATCTTTCTTCGCCCCCTGCGTGATCATGATCCTTGTTTACGTGCGAATCTACCAGGTTGCCAAGAAGAGAACCAGAGCACCACCAGGAGAGAAGAAGAGGATCGATGACAAAATGGATGAAAGGCAGAATGGGTTAGTGCAGCAGGAGCCCCCCGAGAGGCAGGGAGAGGTGGAGGGGGATAAGGGAGCGGCGGAAGGGAAAGAGGTCAACGGGGTCGACGTGGATGAGGAGTGTTCGTCTTCCGATGCCAACGAAAACCACACGTGCTCCCTCAAGAGGAAGAGGAAGAAGGGAAAGACCAAAGTGAGCCAAGTTAAACCGGGAGAGCCCTCACCCAGGGTGGACACGCTGCCCTGTGTCAAAGTGAGCAGGTGGAAAGGGAGGCAGAATAGAGAGAAGCGCTTCACGTTTGTTCTAGCTGTGGTCATGGGAGTGTTTGTTATTTGCTGGTTCCCCTTTTTCTTTACGTACACACTTACAGCCCTGTGTGATTCCTGCTGCGTTCCACAGACTTTGTTCAATTGTTTTTTCTGGTTTGGGTACTGTAATAGCTCACTGAACCCAGTAATATACACTGTATTCAACAATGACTTTCGAAGGTCTTTCAAAAAGATCCTTTGCAAGAAAGACAAAAGAGAATTATGAGTGCAACCTTTGTGAACAAGTTATTGTTGTAATCACAGTAATAGTATGGTCAATATTGTGCAGTGTGCTGTGTATGTACACCTATTTGTTGAGATTTGTGATATACCATGAAAAACGTATTTAAATTGAAACAGTAATTGTAAAGTTTAACATGAAACATTCAACATTTTGTTGTGCACGTGTTATCATTTCAATGTTTGTCACATTCAGGATGACTTCCCATCTTAAAAAATCTGAATATGTTTATGCTAATATTTGAAGGTTAGCATGAAATGAATGAGAATAAATTAGAAAAAAGAAATCAAAGTTGTTAATGAGTTCAAAGTGACAAAACTGTAATGAAATACATACTATTTTAATAGTTTTTGTTTCTGCATTGTGCATCAGCTGAGCTGGTCTTTCAGGGAACAAGGAATGTGACGAAAATAAATATATAATAGATGATATTACGGTAAATAGTGTCCTCATTCTTATCACAGATGATGTTTTGTTTACACAATCCACTTGGCATATCTTCTTCCTTATGGACCCTTCCACCTACCTAAATAAGGCAAATGACAATTCACAAAATAGAAGCACAACAGAATAATATCACAGCAATCATACGTTTCTTGCCATTCAATCATATTACCATTCCAGTAAAGCAATTCCATTTAATGCATTTAAATGTATTAATGCATTTCTTTAATCCATTAAATGAGCAGTGATGCAAATGACACCTGTTAATTTGACACAGACATTGGAATTAATAATATAACGTATCCAAATGAATAAACAACTTGTTTTGGGGTCCTTTATCCACTACCATCACCACTTTTTTATGTGTTCTAAATGCCTTGATTAAACTGATTACATTATTGTTATCAACAGAACTAGAACATACAACGTACCATACACATGTTACTTAAGGCTGCATCAGACTGACAAACAGGCAAAAGCAATGTGAAAGATCCTGTGGTTGTAATTGTCTCAATACACAAGTGGGTGATGCAATACAACATCCTGTAATATAGCTATATGTATATCCTGCTAAAACCCTGTATATCCTGTAAATCCTGTACATCCTAACACAACACTGTGTATTCTACAAGACCAGTACTTGTATACTTGTAATTGTATAGTCTGTACATAATCATTTATCCAAGCCTCTGCCCCCCCCCCCCCCCCCCACCCCTCTATCCCTGTGTGCACTTTTCTAATCTTTTACCTCACACCCTTACCCCTGTGTGCTTTTACGAGACTGTGTGCCGTTGCTGCGAAGGAGTTTCCCCCGGGATCAAATAAAGTATTCTGAATCTGAATTTCAGATCAAGACAAATTGCATTGCCTTCAAAAGGCCCCTTGCTTTCAAATACCAATGAGAACAAGGAAATCAAATGAAAAGGAAATTGTGCCCACAAGGTTGTGGCTGGTACAACAATATTAAATACAATTCAGCTGCTATGACAATGCTTTGGTTGCAGATGTCATTAAATCCCTCCCTAAAGTCACACCAGAAACATACCTAGAGCCAAATATGATTGGGCCAGTATTAAAACCATTAGGCACATGTAATGGTGTTGCGATATTAAACTCAGATATTACAATACTAAATCTGTGTTAACTATTCTTTCAGTACATATTCATTTTTTTAGGGGGGGGGGGAGTTTTTCATCTTAAATTCCATCCTAATGCTTGTTTTATTCATGTATTCTAACATTTTCTCTTTTACTGTATATTTGTGATCAAATTTAATCACAAAATCATTGGTTATTGATGAGCAGCATGTTGTAAGTACAGTACCTGACCCTCATGGAGATATATACTGTGGGATATCACAGTCCAACCATCTCCACATGGGTCTTTAGCTCTATGTTTCCAGTGGAATATGGAAACCCTCCTGTGGGTCTGGGTCTGTGGGTCTGACATTCCTGTGGTACACATATTTAGGTTTGCCCATGTTGTCAGTCCTAAAATAAAACTTTCACTCACCACATTAATTAAACAATAGAGCTATAACCAGTCGTTCCCATATATCATTTTACATGTGAATATGTATTTATTATTTATTTATTTATACGTCATCATCTCTTGAAACTTTTATCTGTGTACTCTGTGCATGCGTGTGTGAGACAGAGCAAACTAAAGTGCATAAGTGCATGTGTGTAAAAGAAGAGAGAGAAGGTGGCAGAGGAAGAGAGAGAAAGTGGGTGTTTGGGGGGTGGTGGTGGGAGGTGTGGGGGTGTGGGAGAAGGGGGGAGGGGGGGGTTAGCTCAGAGATGCACATCCAGCTGGAGAGGGTGGATGTAAGTGGTTGACCTTCCTGCCGGCCCCCTGAAACTTTTACTTTGACCTGGTTGGATTCTGTGCAACTGAGCACTTCCAAAGATCTAATTTGCAGTAACACTACACCCCTATTCCACAGAGGATATGCCAATTATCGTTAGTATGCATCATGTTTAATTGCCGGATGTGTTCTTTTATCCAAATATATGATTGCAATATACATATATAAATGAAATAATGTAATATCATGCTTGACCAGCTATGCATGCAGCCACACATAACAAACATCTCAACAATGTATTTCAATGAGGCTATGCAAAATAAAGATTCATCTTAATTAGAGGAAGAGGACACACGGTGCATATTAAAGTGTGATATTTTATGTAGCTATGACTCCCGAGTGAGTCATTCATTACTTAGCTGAGAGCAGAACCGTTTCTAATAGTGCAACAGTGGTTTGGGTAAACTTTGACTTACACTTTGTTTTTCAGTTGAAGTGTGAAGTTCCTCACACGATTTGTTCAGACCATGTTCAGACCAAGATCATTTTTGTCATCGATCAGTGATGAATCTCAGTCTTTTGTCCATTCTAGTTAGTGATTGCCTCAAAGAAAGTAGTACTGTTACTGTCCTACATGCTTTTTTTGTCTTCCAGGACCTTTTTCAGTGATTTATTTACAGCTCCAAAGGTCCCTGTAGTGTAGTCACAATTTATGGTTGTGGCACATAGGCTTGTAAAACTGTGCTTTATATGCTGCCTCCTGTTGTAGTTCCCACGGCTTTCACCGTCTCACCCAGCGCCACTTTCATAAGTCTACCACCATGCAAGTGTCCGGAGAGCCCTCTGGTGTACTGTATAACTGTTAATTCAGTCAATAACAGTCATTAATTTGGACAATGCAATCTCCAGATAGCAGGGACAGAGCCCACAGAGGCACTGTTGATGTGGGGGGGAAAAGAGGACCACAAAACCCTTTTTATGTATAGTTTTACCAGAAAGCAACATTCCTGAGTTTACATTTAAACATGTAGGAAAAAAAATAAAATAATAATACTAATTGCTACTGAATTGAATACTTCAGAACTAATTCACGAGACTTCACGGGGACACAAGCTCTTGATTCTATTTCATGGTAGTCAAACGTTAAAATCATGCCTGTCCAGCTTGCTCTAAAAATGCTATTCCGAATTGTCAAGAACAATTAGTGTTTGTAACAACTCGGCCTGAATGTAGCCAAAATGCTGTCGCCATGGCTTATTCGTTTATTTAGCCATTGAAACTGGTCCTAGAGGGACGTCTCAATATGACTATCTGTTTGAGACTGCGTCAAAATAATGAGGATGAGCTTAGTTTTGGATGATTACATTCCTCTGGTTTGTTGAGCTAGGATCATCAGAACAATGCATAACGTGTTTCTGTTGGTCCTCAGGGGAAAACCGGGGAAGCATGGAGAATGTGTATTTAATAAAGGATAAGAAGAAAATCGACATTGCTGTTTTTTTAAGGAGGGGCTGGGAGCTGGTGGGGGGGGGGGGAGGGGGGCAATCAAGAGAGGCTAGAACCCATCTATTGCCTGCATGATAAGAGAACAGAAATACATATTTTTGTTTTTATTCAGATGAATTTCATAGCCAATGCGAGAGGAAGACCACATTTCCACAGATCACTGAGCCCTTGCTTGCACTCGTCATGTTTATTTTCCATTTCAAGAGGCAGTTTATGTTTTGAGTACATTAAAGTGCATTTGGAATGACACATATAAACATGCTCTAATGCATTGTCCGAACTGCTGACCGCAAAGGTTGCTGGAAGGACAGAGAGCAAGACGCAAGAGAGAATTGGAGAAAGGAGCATTTGCAGACACTCTTGGTATAGTCCTTCTCTGTGCTCATTACATCAATACAAGATGCTCTCCGCTGCCTGACATTTCCTTTCAAGTAGCATCCAGTCACAGCTCTCATTTCTTGGCTTCTCTGTGGCAAATCCCACTTTGACACCAAGCCCATCTCTGGCTAATCTCCCACCCCCAGTCACTATAATTCTCCTTGCCCTGCTTGCCCTGTCTAAACTATTGATTGCCTTCAATTCCAGACTGGCCTTTTCTTCAGCCCTGCTCTACTCCGCTCTGCTTCTCCTCCATCTAGCCTCGATCCACCTTTCCTGAAGCCTGTTCCCATTATTATCAACCTTCACACAACCACATGCACACGCGCACGCACACACTGTAACTCAGATCACACTGACAATCGTTGCTGCCCTTTATCACTGTCCTCAGTGGTCAGCAGTGCTGGGCCATAATTTATCTCTCAGTATGCTGTCAATTACCACTCCTTACGTTGTATATTACCAAGCTATCTCCTGTAAACAACTCCTCTATGGTTTTTTGTTGTTCCTGACGCTCTCCACCTGTGTGGCTGTGTTGACCTCGCTCTTTATACTTCTCTCATTTGCAGCTGCGTTAAGGGAGGCCAAGTTAAACAAATGAATCTTCTTTGTTCCACTGGTGATTAAACATAGTAGAATCTCAAAAGGAGTCTTTATATCTTTGGTAAAACATAGGAAACAGTTACTTTTGAAATTTTGAAAACCTTGTGCAGATGAAGAAGCGTTTTCGAATGTCAATGTGTTCACCCATCATCATCTTAAATATTTAATGTCCTGTGATGGGTGCGAGAGCGACAGTTCTTCATGACCTGTCACCCAAACAAAAGACACCTGTGTCTCAAATGGAGGCTAATTGTCTCCATTAACATATTTTCCATATTCATGGTAAAACTCTTTACCCCAACTCCCAAGCCATTAGATCTAAGATCATTCTGGGGGGACACGTGCATGCAAATCAGCATTTCGTGTGCATGAATGTATGAAAGACTGAGATGACTGATAACCTGTCTGAGTTACACCTGAGTATATATCTGAGTTTTGTTTATGTTTTAATGTGTTTTTGCAGACTTGTTTTAGTTAATTATCCAAAATTCCATTCCTAGTGTCTCATTTGCACTTATACAAGTCACTTGAAGGTCTCTGCAGTAAAAAACAAGAAAGATTTATGTAAGATGTTTCCATCCTGTGTACCAGTGTTGCAAATGCCTCCACGAACAGTGAAACCTTAGTTGCATAAAAAATGTTATGGAGAGTGAAATAAAAGATCAGCAGTTTTTCAACAAACAGGAAGGGCCCATGCATAGACGCATAGGCAAACACACCCACACACACACCCACACACAGTAGGCACTGTTGGAGATGAGTTGTCTTTTCTGTCAGACGTTTGTATTCTGCCAGAGTGACTGCAAGGCTCCAATGCTCTCATGCCCTATCTGAGAGCGCTGAGTTGGAACTACAGCCAATCATTATGTCTGTCCATGGCACTGGAGGGCCCGTTGTACTTATATGCCTCCCTACATGCACATAATTCAATTGATGTCATTATAAAACACAAGATGGGAAGGTTATAACCACAGCATTGCTTTTTCATAGCACATTTTGCTTTCACCTCTTCAGTAAACACTTGTTTCCATGAAGATAATTCATAATAATTGTAGACTTGTTTTTCTGTCCGGCTGGGTTGTCAGCAGGACATGACATCATAAGGTCACTGGTTGTCATTTTTTGACGGTTGGCAGCCACAACTGCTGATGCCTCAGCACATTTTCCTCAGCATATTCATAAATCCTGAATCTGAATCACTGATCTTTAAGTCAACCATTTCATACAGAAATGGCTGTGCGTGTAACTCATGCAATACCAACATATCTCTTCCAATATCCAGATAAAACTGTTTTTCTTTTTGCCATTATCGTATATGCACTTACAAATATACATATAACAGCATCATCACTTATCCAAAGTATAATCAGACATTTCCTAATTTTAACATAATTCCTTTCTTAAATGAATCCTTTAATCCCCTGTAACCTTTTCTAAAAGTCACCTACTGGCAGGCCATACTGCCTTAGTTTATAGGCTCTCTTTTTAACTTACAATATGTTCTCACAAGGGACCCTGGTCAATCTGTGATTCATTTTTGTCCGTTTACTTCAGAATTCCCACATAACCATTGATGTTGGTGCAGTGCGACAAAGCTTTTCCTTCTGTACCCTTTAATAGCTGAGTGGAGACATTTCTAAATGGTTCTCTGTACTATGGATGTTTCTCTCTTAATATGTGTGTTTGCCTTAAAAAATATATTTCGTAGGAGAGCGTTGTAAGGAAAGACCAGTGAATAATGGCATGAGCCTAAAGCAGCAAAGCCTTACTTTGAACGAAGTAATCTCGACATGATCAACTTTATCATGTTGTCATTCGTTTGTGTTACGTTGGCTTTATAATTGACCTTCTGTGACTTATTCCTGATAGAAAATGGAATTCAATTTCCTAAAGACTGCAGGAACCCTTAATTAGTTTGTCTGTGGTGTCAGTGTTTATTTCAGGCTCATTTACAGCAGAAGGGAAAAAGCTGAATTGACAAATTGTGCTAATCCGAGCATACCGTTTCTGAATATCAAAGCCATTCATTTCTATGACTCAAACTCCCCCTGCATGCAGTAAATTCCATAGTAAACAACAATGTTCCGAAATGAAGGGACAAGAAAAACTTTTCAGAACCGGGATTAGTCTTGTGTTTAGGCAAATATGTAATCTAATTTCATTCTAATAAAATAATTTCCTGAGCGGTTGATCAGTTAGGCTTATACATCGTACACTTCCACGACAAATTCTTATTTTCTTTTTTTCTAGTAAGAGTGCTATGAAACAAAACTATGGGTGGATACCTTCTTTTAAATAACTCAATATTTGTCCTACGGTATCATTGTAAACGTCAACATTTGAGTACCTGGGTAAATACACATTTTTTTGTCATAGCTTATGGATATGGTTCTAATATTTCATAAATATTTCATTACAGATTCTGGCATACCTTTCTGATCAAAAGGATTGTCTATTCTAATTTTTAGATAATAATAATAATAAAAAAGTGAAATGTGAGGGAGAGAGAAAGCAAGTATTTCTGGTATGAATAGAGCACCATCTGCTGACGGTTCTACGGTGAATACTCACCTCACTGTGCTTGTTATTTTTTTACATTCAGCCTCCTTAGTATCAAAGATGTCATAATCATGCTTTACAATGTGGCATTTGCAAAAAAAATGCAGTTTTTTGGGATGGGTTCTATTTGTACAAAAGTATTTATCACTTTCAATTGGGCCATGTAAGAGAAAGTTATATGCAAGTCAATACTGTGTAACATGATGAATGGTTGCCATCTGCTGGCAAAAACAAAAATATGCTCTTCAGAAACTATTTTTCTAACGGTCACGATAGGTCAACCAAAGTTTAGATTGTTATTGTAAAATTTAGTAAATGAGATAACCGAATTTCTAAACATAATGGGACTATTTTACAGCCAGATAGCCAACATGCTTAAAATATATATATTCTGTCAGAATATGTTGTAATAGCATATGCATGATCGACAGACGGGCAGATCACACTTTAATCTTTTTAAACGTGGCACTTGTAAACCCATTCTTCCTATGATACTGCGCGCCTTCGCATTTTTTCTGCACTTTTTTTTGGACGCGCATAAAAGTCACAGGCGCCGCACATAGCCCAACTCCAAAATGTCTATGGCCCAACTCCACATGCACATAAAATAGAATTAATATAAACAATAAAAAATTAATAATTTACAAGGCATTTTTGAGGCTGTCGCGTTCATAGACACGCGCTCACTGTGATCCGCCCCAGAAGCTACGCGGAACGCGCACCTGATCCCGCACCCCCCCTTTCCACGAGCCAATCAGATTCCAGGGTAAACACACAATTGCGTCATCGCTGTTGTTGTGCTAAGGATGAGCTAACAGGCTAGCATAACAAAAAACTGGACTTCACAACTGTGCATGACGGTCCTTGACGTCTGTTGAAATTAGCTTGAATACGTTATATGTGGGATTCGTTTTATATTCTTTGTCAATACGAGATTCAATGTCGATTAAAAAGGATAGTTCAACCGAGGAGAGCTTACAGGGTGAGTTTAAAGCTGTTCTAGAGCAGTAGCTGGTGCCAGTAAAGAACATCTCCTAAAAGATAGCTAGCAAACCAGGCCACGTAACATGTTGTGACATGTGCTTTAACCCAGGCCTTTAAACCTGTATTGATCTATCAACATGACATGTCTAAATGCAAAAACAGATACACTTCAACGTCTACTTTAAATGCGGTTGTAGGTTCCTGGATAGAGCTTCACTATGGAACGAGCTGCCAGGGTGCCATGAGTCCACAGGGGACTGGGAACAGGGATCAGATCTCCAGCATGCAGGTGGACCTGGAGAAACTACTGCTGGACGCCCAGCACGAGTCAGGCAGGAGCAGTTCCAAGGGAAGCTCCCAGTGTAACAGGTCCGATTACCAATTCAAGTGTGGCATTCTGCTTTAGGGGAACGTGTCATTGCAACCAGCCGAAGGCTAATGTCGAATCACTGACGGGTAGACCTTTGTGAATGTAACATTCTCTCACTTTCAACAGCCCGCCAAGATCGCAGACTCCCCTTCATCTGTGTAGGGGTTCTGAGGGAAACAGCTCCCAGGTACGTACAGGTTCAGCCTACATGTTAACTGATTTAACTTACCTGTCGTCAACCAAAGACTTGACGCTAATGTTGTTATTTCAGTCCGAAGAAGACTACCAAGAGAGAAGACAGGAAGTAGACAGCCTGATGAAGAAGAATGCTGATTGGATCTGGGACTGGTCAAGTCGGCCTGAGAACAACCCACCAAAGTATGTCACTAAGAATCTGCCTTGTAGTTTCAGGCTAAATGGATAAATTGGAAGTAAACCACTGATCCTATTTTGTGTGTGTGTGTGTCTCCTCTGAAGGGAGTTCCTGCTGAAACATCGTAGACGCTCAGGAAACCTTAGCATTAGAAACACTAGTGTGATGAAGAAGGGTGGCGTTCTGTCACCTGACTTCCTGAAGCTTATCATGCCCTCCTTGATCATCTCTCACATAATGGCAGTTGGCCTGGGGTAAGACTCAGGGATGTTTCAAGAACTTCTCAGGCAAACTATGGAGATGTTTTGCATTGCATGTGCTGAACTCATTGTATGACAGAATGTTCTAGTTGGATTAAGATATAGCTACAGTCTTATTTCAGTCTGTATGTTTCGTTTCTCCTTTTTTCATAGGATCTACTTTGGGAGGCGTTTCGCCACACACAGCGCATACTGAGGATGAAGAGTTGTGACGTGACCTTTTCATGTGGGTGTGACTCATCCAGCTGAGCATGCCTGACCACAGGTCCGAGATCAGGCAATATGATCACGTGACATGCAGTTTTGGCTTTGATGGCTCCACGTCATCATTAGCAAGGCCTTGGCTAGTTGCTGCTTTCCCCTTCCCCATTCCTCCAAAAAGGCCTTTCAAAAAAAGAATGTTCTGCCATTTCTCAGCCTGTCACTTTCACTGGCTATTACTTTCACTTGATTACTTTTCATATCAGTAATGATTAAATGATAGTGACATTTTTAAGTAGTTGGTTTATTTTGATGCTAGTTTGAGTTGATTTTCCTGAATATATCCCTACGCTGATTTTCACACTTTATCATGATGATTACTATGTAATTTGTTGCTTACTTTTTGTTGGCAGTGAGAATATTAAAAGGGAATGCAACATGACTGTTAAAACAATTGAAAGTAATTAGACAATCATTGTTGGATTTTTTTGTTGTCAAAAACCTTAAAATACACACACAAAAAAAAAATTGTAGTTTGATTTTTATTTACTATGCAGTGTTTGGTATAGCAAGCACCTTAAATGAGTGTTAAATGGAGAATTGTTTTCTCAATCATTGAATGAATGCTACCGACAAGCTCAAATGAACACAATTAGATTTTATTCAACTTTGGTCAAAATAATTAAACAAGTGAATACATTGCCACTAAGTTGAGGATCAATGGACAGAGACAGCATTGTGTTTCCATTTTATTAACATAATCAGTACGTCTGTTGCTTGTATCAGTCAACCGTCGTTTTTCCCATTGACTTGGAAAAAGATCACCATTTGCACTATGCGATTCTGATTGGAGTGGCATTCCAAATAACGAATAAGGGCACATATAAGAGGCTTGTCTTATCGTCTTACTCTTCACATAAAGAACCATAAACTCTGCTCGTTATGGAGGCACTCGGTATCATTTTAACTGTATGGTGTGCAATCATCCTCCTTTTAACTAGTATATCTGGTATTTTAAAAGACAGCCACAAATAGCAGCAGTAATATGAGGACATACTGTAAATCTATACAACAGGATTTAAAAATAATGCACATAAGGTCTGTAAAACTTGAGGGGTCTTAACTTGTAGCTGTCGTTGATAGTATTAAGGCTGCAGAATCCCTTTGTCCTGTGTGGCCCATCTCCAGACAAGTTTTCAGTCTGCATCTTTAATAATCAACCAATCGATGTAAATGTTTTGACACATAATCGTTCCGCAACAGTGGTTCTGAGCCTAAGTAGTTTTGTTTCCGAGATCCCTTCAGAACTGCTTAAAGACAGTGGCGTGACTGGACATAATTAATTTTTTTTCTCTCTACAACATAAACACATGCAAAGCAATAAAGAGCATCATGATGTGATACATAGTTCTAAATTTGAAACACATCCAGAGTTTTTGTTACTTTTATTAGGTGGATGGCACCATTAAGTGTTCTTGGGTAGATACAGTTAGTGAAATAATGTTACTATGTCGAATGGTGTCAATTAGGGTTGAGGGATAGCAAGGGGTTGAGAAAAGTCTGTTCCAAATTGAGGACAACCTGAATACATGGTCATTGGGGAATGTTAACAGGTAGGCTTACAGCACACCAATCCATGTATCTTAAAAGGTCAAAAAGGTGTCGTCTTAAGGTGGTACGATGTTGACAAGACGTCATTCCCAGGGCTCTCAAGAGTTCAGTCATTAAATAATGAAACGGAGGCTCAAAAGATGTTGACAAACACCAACGTTCAAGAGATTGACCTCTCATGAGGGCCATTCCATTGTTTTGACCAAAGTCTGTTTTCTGGGTCTGCATTGGCTTGTTATCAAGGACAAAAAAACAAGCATCAGACCCAAAATAAAACAAGCCTACTGATCGACCTCTTGCAGCAACAAAAGGAGACAAATGCTTTCAAATTCTTCACCAGGACAACAAGGCTGTTTTCTTCTTTAACAGACAGACAGACAGGTAGGCTTAACAACGCATGGACGTTAAGCCTGGTCATCGAAAAACACGCACTCAACGCCACGTTAGTTGATTTTGTCCTGGAAAATGTACAGGTTGTTGGTGGCCGCCACGGCGATCACATTATCTTTGGGGTGCCAGGCTGTGTGGAGGATCTTCTTGTTGAAGTCTAAGCTGTCCACGCTGATCTCGTCCTTCTTCCTCTTGCCACCGGTGGACACCTTGCGGGATTTGAGGGTGGCCCTGGGTTTGCTGCTCTCACGGGATGCCTCCAGGGTGATGTCCCTCCTGGTGTTGCGGTCGAACATCCGGAAGAAGTTGTTATAGGAGCCAGTCATGATGGCACTGGGAGAGGGTGAAATAAGGATGCATTGTTTGTTAGAGACATTTAGCCCTTGTGATTGAAGGCAGCACTGGGGTTTAGGCTATGGCTTGTGTCATCTACTTATTTGGGTTGGTTCATCAAAATGCTGAGAAGTACAACACTGTAGTCTAGTAAAAACTACTGGGGCATACCTGTCACTGCCATTCCAGCAGCACTCAAATTTATCAAATATGCAGTCGTTTTCATACAATGAGCACAGTTTGCTGCGAAGGTATTCATGGACCTGGAATAGACAGAAAGAATGGTTTACTTATTACTTAATCATTTACTTCTTCAGTTAATCATACTACTTGAATGTTCTTGTTGACCTGAAATATATTCCTGTGGAATTTGATGACTGATTGACAGAAAGCGCTGCATTTCCCAAAAATATTTCACTTAACCCAAGGCTACGATACTGTATCTTGACTTAAGACAGAACACAGAAGGAGTAAACTATACAACACGAGTACCTGATAGGTTTCCACTGGTCTATTCTCCATGTTGAGGTCCCACACTTTGACTGAGAGGTAGTCCCTTGTCATCATGTAGCGCCCACTGTGACTAAACTTCACATCTGAGATGGAGGAAATGATTTCTGAGAAAAATGACCTGCTGCTCGGATCCTCAGGCTCCTCAAAGACTGGGAATAAGAGAAACAGCCATCAGTACATATTTTATGGAATTCCACATATAATCCAATTAGACTTTAACTCTGGTATGTCATTATCTCTTTAGTGTCTTTAGAGCAATCCTCACACTTGGTGTGCCTGTCACAGAGTGCTGCAGCTCGCATGTCACACAGGCGGATGGTGCCTTTGCTGCTGCTGTACACGAACACATTACATTGGTGAGGGTGACACTCCGCAGCTGTGATCACTTCGGTCAGCTCCTCCATGTTGGCCGGCTTGATATCTACAATATCTGGGAACGTGCTGTGAAGGGCAAACCATGAACTAGCCACCTAGTCACTATCATACATCTCAAGCATGCCTCAAATGGACACTACTGTATTGATCGCATGCATACAGACAACAGCAACAGTCCTGTGAATTGGACCAGTCACTCTGTGACAAAGGATACTAAAACTACGGTTTGTTATCTCCATGTGCCACAGGTTTATTCTTAGGTCATCTGCGGAGAGGTACGTTTCGTGATCGCTATTTACAGAAATGGAATTGATGTGATAGGTGTGCGCGTTTGCAAAGATCCTCCTTGGGCTGGCTTCTACCATGAGGTCCATTGGCATTATCACAGGTACCTGTGGGTAGAACACACATTCCTTTGAGAAAGCACAGACTTCAGTGTGAGCTGTTCCAGTATTTACTACATGACGGGTGAGACGTTAGCCGTCGTCTACAGAAACATACCCGCAGGGAGGTAATTCTAAAGGGATCTCTGAGTCGTCCATCTTCGTCTTTTAGGTTGTAGCCTTCAGCTCTTTTGTCTCTTTCACTGATTTTCCACAATTTGATTGTTTTATCTAAACAGAGATTTGGAATGCATGGTAAACATGACTCCTCTTTACAGTTAAAACAAATTGTATAGGTAACATGCTGCATCATTGCACAGTCTTACCATTTGTTGAGAGTAGAAAGTGAGCAGCGTTTTGTTGGGGTAACCATCTTATTTTGTTAATTTTCTCCTCAATTTCTAAACTTTTCAAATAGTCAAACTCAGGTTCGTGACTCTGAAAAGTGCTGTAGACATTATACTCCCCTCTCAGGTGTGGTCGATTCTTTGACTGTAAAAACAAAAAACAAGACATGTTTCTCAGATGTGCTCGCCTGGCTCAGACAATGAGCTGGCTAGCCCTACATGTGCAAATACAGCAGCGCGCTTCTCGGCACACTGCCTACATGTAGCCAGCAATCAAATGCTCACCTCTTCTTCATGTTGAAATATGACCACTCTGCCTCCCTTATCACCAGTTGCAAGAAGCTCCCCGGAATAATTAAACTCAACTGTTGAGATAATATCAGCTGAAAAACAGAAAATAACGTAAGTAATTTGTCCTTGTCTGCACAGAAACACAATACATTAATAAACCCGAGACTACACAAACAAGCATGTGAAAATAACACCTAAATGTTTGAATAAAAGCATCTGCTAAATTAATAAATGTATTTACTTATAGGATAGAGAACCACCGACGTCACTTGTCATACATTCAGACGCAGCGCGATGACGTCAACGCTTACTAGCTACGGATCAGGGTGTTTGCAATAAATATTAAAATTTACAACAGCTTTGCAAAGGTCAGACCTTGTTCCAAGTATTCAAAACAAACACCCATGCACCTTGCATATTTTCCCGATATCAAACATCAGAGATGCAAGCTTCTCTAGTGATTCGAGACATCTGACAGCAGCGAACAGCACGTATTAGCTTGCTAGCTTAGCACAAGCAAAGACTGCAATCTGTTTTAATATGAAGCTGCACCTGTTCCAAAACAGTTACCCCTGCTGAAACCTTCTCATTAGGGTCTGGAATCGAAAATGGTCTGCTAAGACCACTTACCTTCTGCAACATCTTCATCTATGGCCCCTTTCACTTGAGAAAAACACCACTGGAAATCATTTCCTCCTGCCACCCCTGCAACATATGAATGAGGCATCAATATAGTGTAGTTTGCAAGCCAGCGACCATCCATGACGTCTCGATGTGGGTTTATTCCGAATTCAGTGATACAGAATTCATAGATAACAGACAGGCCACACTGCTAGCTACCTGACTGACACAGCTACTGGCTAACCTTGGTTAGCTGGTTTACTAGTCTAGCTCGCGAGCTAGCTCATGTAGTGATGCCCTGTTTAAACCCAGACTAAAACTGAGACTACCTTACCGGCCATTGCTTCATTTAGCGGTTATTGCTGTACACAGCGTGCACTTGCAATGCAACTAGCTCGCGTTGGCCAAATTGCTTGTAACATCCACAATCCCAGATGAGTAGTCCGGCCTCAGATTCTCAAAAGCACGGAAATTATCTGTGATTTTTTTCTTCCTCCAAGATGGCGCGCGGTGCGTGACCGTGTGACGTCATTTACACATGGTTCTGAGTTGAGCCCGATGTCATCCAGCATCACTAATATCCTAATATCCTAATATCAATGCGAGGGAGCGGTTGTGTTAATGTTAGTGAATCTTGACACGCATTAAGTATCCATCCATCCAGCCCTACGTCTATCCATCCTTCTCTCCATCTATCCATCCTCCTAATCATCCTTCCTTCCATCTACCCCTTTATCTCATTATTCGACCCAACCCGTCTCCTATCAGTTTGACAGGTCGCAATATAAAATCACCACTGCTTTCTAGAGTAGATAAACCCTCTTTCTTAGAGTGTGTATATATATCCACTTAATCTGGTATGTGGTTCAGCAATTCTATCCTTATTTTATTCCAATGGATCTTATTCTTTGATAGTATACCTGCATAGCATCCACATAAATGTTATATTTAGATACAAATCTAGGTAAGTTATTTATCTTGATGTAAGATGTTTATACAAGGCGTGAGTGACATCTAGTGGACATTTGGAGACATAGAATTTACTGACTGAAATTACTGGGGAGAAAAACAACAAGAGTAGAATACTAACCAAGGTCATGAAATCACCCATTATTTCATTGCTTGGTTAAATCATTATATTCATGGGACAACATACAGCACAATATTAACTTAAGACCCACTAAACATTCTAGATACAGGTCAGGTTGAGGTGTTGAAATCCACAGAACCAACTTTCTAAAAAATAAAATACATAGATAAAACTGATAAAACAAAATAACATTCTATTATTCAGTATTAGTTATCATTTTGAATTTTTTGATATACTGTAATGATTTTACTTCTAAAACTCAAGAAATTAACGAGGGAAAAATAAATCAAAACAAGGCCATGTCTGTATGTGACATACAATTTAACTCTAATCAACCCTTCAATATTTACAATCACACACTGATTAGAACTCAGAATCAAAATATCTGGATGTGATTCACCGAGCAATTATATTTCATGGGAAATTAATGGTTGCAAATGTAAGTATTTGAAAAGCCAAGTGTTGTTAACATTATACCTTTGTGTCCCACATCTTGGTTGCTGTAACTGTGTGTACTGTTGCTACACCAGGTAAGAAGAGGTGTTGCCTTTATTCCGAGCCTCCAGTAACACCACTGACTCTGATAGTTCCCCTCTCCACTGGGAATTCATTATAAGACAGCTAGGGGCTGCTTGTGGAAGGTTACTGTGCTGCCCGTATGTTAACTTGTCGCTATCGCGCAAGGCAAATATGTGGTGCAGCTGCTTTCTCTGGCTGTGGGCTACCTGGAGAGATTGATTGGTGAACCTTGTGTTTTATCCAGGATCAGAGCCACAGTCTGTAGACATGGTGCCTCCGGAGAAGCAGCCATTTTCCCAAGAAAATGCACCTCATTACCAGAATCCTTAAAATAAAGGTGTATTGACATAAGTTGCCTTTTTTTGTGAATACATTGTACGAAAGTCGTCAGTGCCCAAACAACAAACATACTTATTATCAATATGTTTTGGTTTCTTTTTATATCTCAGGACTGCATGCACAGATACACTGGTGACTTTTGATACAGATTATGAGTATAATATATCCTTTGTGCTTTTATTGACTTGTTATGGTCCCAAAACCCATGTTAAAAGTATTTGACAAATATAAATACCCTGTTTACTGCATTCAGAAGTTTGCATTTTACTGAGTATAATGGGATGTGGTAAAGTAACATAAAAAAACAAGTTAATCAAACCTTTTACCCCCAAACCCCCCTTTAAAATCCATCTCCATTACATACACCCATCCCTCCCTGACATACACACACTCCCCCTCCCCCAGCTCCCTCTCCCCATGGTCAGTCTGCACACTGGACCTGGTCTGCTCTGGGGCATGAGCCCTGTCCAGTCCCTCAGTCTTTGCACACACAACAGCAAAGACAAACACTATCAATTATTCAGGACTCTTGTTTGGCTTCAGTGCTATCTTATTATTTCTCTATTGTTGCTGCTAGATTCTCTCTCTTCTCTCAGAGGGAGAGAAGTACAAGGCCTGAGGATTAGGGCCTTGCCCTGCTTGGTGAATTAACACTGATAGTAGAGCAAATCTACATGCACACCCCTAGAAACTCCTCTCAGTGCAGCTTACTCACTCATATCTGAAAGAAAAACCTCCTGGGCATCAGGAGCTCTGTGAGACCTAAAAACATGTTTGGTTTGTTTGCATTGATTCTTGCATATCAGACTTGTTGCCAGACTACGGTTATCGTTTACATTTCAGAAGCGAGCATAATGGAATATCTTGATTCTTACCTATGACTGCTTATCCTCAGTTAAGTACAGTTCTTCAAATCTCAACGAGGGGGACACTTTTGTCTATGATTTACTTATCGCAAAGTGTGTCATTCTTCGATTTGCAAATTATTCGAATTATATATTTTCAACACTAGATGGCACTATGTCCCTTGTTATTTACAGTCGCTCATATTTGTGTGAAGGAAATGAAATGTTATGCACTGCTTTCATTGCCTTTACCTTTGCAAACATTAAATATGTGACACACAAATTATCTTATTTTTCCTCCGCATGGCCAGGGTCGCATCATCCTTATACACTTTGCTCACGTCACAGAAAGTGCATGGTGTCCAACTGTAAAAAGACCATTTTAGGGCAACATGATGATATTATACATTAATAACACTTGTACACCTGTGCCATCAATTGTACCTCTCAAAAAATATATTGGACAGAATATAAAGCACAGACCCTGTGTATTGATAAGGTGGGTTAAATTGCACTTGTATCATGTCTTCAAACAGACTGGATTTCCTCAGGGGAAACAGAGGAGTTCGCCAAGACTGTTTCTCTAATAACACTGCTAGACAATGAAGCATCGGCTCGTAACACTGTAAGCTGCCACAATATAGGACAAGTATAAAGGGCTTAGCAGCTAATAAAGTAACAAGTCTTCAAATCCATGTCAGAGGAGCAGCGCACTGTAGGGACCTTTCATGACTCGTGTACAGAGTATGCAGGTTCACCGGCAGAGTAAAGGTTACACGTCCGCATTGTACATGCTCTGATCGGATGAGCTGCTTTGAGCTCTGTCAAGACTAAAACAGGATGACTTTTTAAAGCTAATTTTGAACTGCGTCATGACCGCTGAAAGTGTGTTTTTCATTGTGCTTTTAGCGTTTCTTCCAAGATTTGCATGTTGCCTAACTGGTATTGCGTCCTGTTGCACGGTAAAAAAAACTGTGTTTGTTTTCCTTGTCCATTACTCATCCATATGTATAGCTTCAAAATAATAAATGGACTGTGTTTACATGGTTAGTTGTAGCAAGCCTATCAAATGCTCTCTTAAAGGCTTAAAGGCCTCTCAGTAATGATGTACAATTGTTTTATCTTTATTTCAGAAATGGTCTCTCTGCTCTGCTCTCTCTGCTCGCTCTCTCTCTCTGCTCTAACCGCTCTCTCTCTCTCTCTCTCTCTCTCTCTCTCTGTTCTCTCTTTCACTCTGCTCTCTCTCTCTATGCTCTTTCTGCTCTCTCTTTCTACTCCCTCTCTCTGCTCCCTGCCCTCTCTCTCCTCCATCCTCTCTCTCTCTGCTCTTTCTCCCTGCTCTGCTTTCTCTGTCCTCTCTATCTACTGTTCTCTCTCTCTCTGCTCCATGCTCTCTCTCTTCTCTATGCTCTCTCTTTCTCTGCTCTCTCTGTCTCTCTAACACTCTCTCTCTCTGTGTGTGTCTCTCTGCTGAAGCTGTACTTTACCTGAACATGGACGTTCCTCCAGCATTTCCACCCACTTTGTTTGTGAGTCTTTGATCCACAGTATTCCAGTTAAAGTTACACCCATGTGCTGCAAGTTGAAACTTACAGCATTGTTGCTCAGGGGAACCTTATACCCGTGGCGCCTTGTGCTTTTGTCCTTCCCTTTAGCAACAGAACTCTCCTTTGGCAGGGGACAAAGGACTACTCACGACACCATTTTATGATCTCTGTGATGATACTGTTTCTTTTTCCTGCTTGTTGTTACCTAGATCTACTTAATTTCCCTTTCAACTCTAAAGCAAGACATTCATATATGTATGAATACATGTACTTCCCTCTCTCACAAGTTTTATAGGAAGTGAAAATGCTTTGATAAACAAAATTAAAGACTTAAACCAATTTTTGAAATACAGTGAGGATAGAGAAGTGCAATTTGGATTATTGGAATCAGGTTTCGATTATTTGCTCAATTCTAAAAAAATTAGATAGTCACTGTATCCTTGTTTTAACTTTACCATCACTGTTTATATTTATTCCAGTAGATTAAATGAAGGTTGAAGTCAACACAATTCTCCAGTTATATATTTTTTATTCATATGGGAGGCATTGCCCAGCTGCTTTAAATGGTATATGAAAAGTACACCATATACACTAATGTCAAGGGCAATTGCAAGACTGATTGGAGAGAAGGTGAGAAGGAGAAGAGGAGATTAACGCTATCTGTTTCAACAACAGCCAATTGAAATGTTCTGTGAGTGAAACCTTTACAACCAAGTAAATCACTTCAATATTGCTTACAAAAACTACACCATGTAACATACGCCCAGACCATATGTGTTTCTCCACTGTTTTTCTACCTTCATTGAAAAGTATTTTTTCAAGAAGTAAAGTAAAACTCAGTTTCTGTTGAATAAGTCATACACATACAGTAGCGTCTAATGTAAAAGAAGGGTTCCATGCTTTAATACCTTAAATGTTTACATCCTGGGTCTCTGACAAAGTTCAGGGTAGACATTTGAGATGCACGAAGATGCCCTTTTGCCTTCATGTTGCAGTTCTCCAGAAAATGTGGTTTGGCATGTTTACATAGGATTTCTTCATCTTCCTTTCATGCCCCCATGGGCCATCTGTAGGTGAGAGGAACTAAGATTATGATCCCCTGTTTCTCTGAGGGGCTTTTCCTTATGCACACCCTCACAGATGTCGACATTTGGTTAGGCGGTGTTCATAGAAGCCCTAGATTAGCAGCAGAGCTGGGAAGAGTCTGTTTAGGCACAGTTATGCGATTGGTTACTTTATTACACATAAACAATACATAATGTGGTATGATATATAAATCTTTGTGATTATTAAAACATTATCTGATGTTAGGTTCAAATTTAAAATTGAGCACTGGTTATTCCTTAGGACACTTTTAACCATGTCTTTGTTTTTAGTGGTAGATATATCTGACTTGCCTGGCCAGATATTAAGATAGAATCAAAGTGCCTAGCAGATGGTGAGCTATATATCATAATTCTATCAAATCCAAAAGGAATTGAAGATGGAATCTTGAATTGGAGTTTGCTTCACGGCATAATCTTCACCGGATTTTCCCAGCAAAGTCGTTGAGATTTGCCTAGCACAGGGACTACTTATCTGGGGCAAATATGGTTTAAGGTTGACAATGCATAGACTGTGTGTATGTACATCCCACTCCCTCAGTACTGTGACCGTATATCAGTGAGCGGGTGGAACATCCTCTCCTGAATTCTATTTCTCTTCCCACGTCCCAGAGCTGCTGTGGAAAGTAGGCCAAGAGAGTGCCGGGGCGTTTCTTTTTTTAAATGATCAGTTTATCGGTGTGTTATTGTGTGTTCTCAGGACCGCTATTCATGTGGCTTCAGTCTATAGAACAAAGACTTGCATTATGCTATTTGCACGTTGTCCAATGTCAAAGAGGGGAAAACTGAGAGGTTGGAAAACAACGACAGGGCTCTTAAGTGTAGATGAAAAGAAAATGCAGTAATTTCATAGTGAATTTGCTTCCTCTTTTCCACCTCTTTGTTTGAGCAGAAGGGTCCTTTACTGGTAGCTAAAGGTGACACTGATGAATTTGAACTGTTACTGTCTTGTTTTAGCTTATATCATCGTCAACCATCATTCAAACACACATTCAGTTTGACAGTTTCTGGCTGTGGAATGTATAATTGGTTAAATTGGTTTTGGATGTCAAATGTGATCCAGTCATACTTTGTCCTGTCTTTCAAGTATTTTGGAACAGTGGAATGTATAATAGAGTGAACTACAGCCAATAGTTCATTTGTCTAGCTTTATTTTGGCATGGCTGACAAATGATCTGAATAAGACAATGGAGAAATACAGCCATGTACAAAAGGAAACATCACTAAATACATCCCCAAAAATGCTCAGCTACCTCATAATGCATACTGTGACTTCAACAACAGGTTACACCATATTTGAACAAGTAGAGTACATTAAACCCAAACAATGGAAACAAATGACAGATATGAATAGATCAAACATTTGATTGGTTCCATTAGATTGAGACAATCAAATATGGATAAACTTCAAAGAGAAAATGCATGAACATTTCTTTGACTCCTGTAGGTGGGGCAATACCACCATAGGTCAGTTCCAGCTTATTCAATGGGTTCAATGAGACAGGGAACGTTTTCGACATTATTTCTACATTGAAAACACCATCTGCATCACATCATGAGTACATGAGTCTCAATTCAACATGTGTTTTGTCCTGAAGATATCAATGTTTATATAAACTGTTGGTGTTGCTGGTGTGTGTTTCAATTGAAAATAAAATACTGTTGAAACAGCATAGCCGCTCATCAACATGACAGGCCTACTTGCTGTGGCCTTCAAATTGTGATGGACATTAAGAAGACATGCGATGAAACAACGATACCTAGAGAGGTATATGGTCATACGTATTTTGGACTGAATTTTCCAGGGGATGTTTTAGATGTTAATAGCCCTGAAGTGGTGTCGGTTTCTTATTTAATTTCTCTCGCCTTCTTTAAATGTAATTCGCCCGCAGACTGCGCCGCGAGGCTCTAAACCGCGCGGAAACTCTCTCATCATTTCCTCAGCAGAATGGAAATGCAAATTACGCGAGCGGGCAATGCCCTTGACAGAACTCACCACTGCACACAATTAATGAGACCTCTGACTGAAATTCACCAAAATGTGATGTCACAGTAATGCAGGTATGTATCACAATATTAGTCTACACAAGTATTTGGCACTCTATATATATTATATCTGTAATAATGATGAATAGGCCTGATGTTTCTTTTCCATTATCACTATTATTATAATGATAACGTAAACGTGTTTTTTTGTGAGCTACTTTTAACGAACTTTACATATTTTATGGAAAAACACGCATGGCACGAGGCCATAGATCTGAATTTACAGAGGGATCTTTTGACATCTTTAAGCAACATTTTCAAAGAGACTTAAGCAAACATCCCCATAAAATCTTCAAAAACGCGTTCTTCAAAAAAGAATATGGTTTTGCACATTGAATAGAAATTGTACTATTGTGTTATTTTGAATAAATGTTTCAAGTCCGTGCTGTTTTTATGAAAAAAAAAATAATAATACAACTCCATTCATTGTTGGCTATATGGGTTGTAGCGGAGGTGACCAGCTGGCAGAATCACCATGATGATCACTGTAACCAAAGAGGGGCGCTGTCTATCAACCAATTCAGACGGTAAAATTGAGGGCAGCACCTTGAATTTGGGTTGTTCCAGTAAACATTTCCTCTATGAACATGTTTATTCGGGGGTATTTGAACAGGTTTTGCTTTATTTATTGGGAAATAGACTTCTTAGTGCGAAAGTCTTAATAATTGTGTAAAGATAGGCGAGTTTCAAAGATTTTCAAAATAAGATTGTTTTGGTTACTGGTAGGTTGTTGACTGTTTATAAACTTGAAGCATATTATTCAAGCCCATTCTTATTTTTTATAATATGAAATGCCTATTTCTGTATAAAAGTAAATCCCATTGGCTCCTATTTAAGGCCTTTAGGCCTCAGTAAAGACTTGAATAAATATGAAATCTGCCCTAAAAGCACTTGATAAACAAAGGTAACCCAATCAAATAGATTGACCTGCTCATATAGTGAGAATATCGCCCAAACATTTAACTTTTATGCGACAACCCTTTTTAACACCCAGCATCTTCTCTTACAATTATTTTCACTTCTCAGAACAAATGATGAATTTGTATTTTTAATTTTTATATAATTCAAACGAAACATTGTAGGCTAAAATAAAGAAAATGTCCTGACGTAGGCTTACAAATGGGCAGCTGGGCAGCGGTCTTCTGATTGACTTTGCCCTGACATCTGGGAGGCCCGCTGGCCCGTGGCACGCGCACAGGCTGATGTCGCTTGCCCGTGGCACGCGCACAGGCTGATGGCGCCATTTACATGCAAATGTATAGAGATCATGAGGGGCCTCGCCCCGTGAATTCACACAAAAAGAAGACGTCACACTCCATAAGGAGAAGGTTGGTTCCTTCAAGACGGGAGGTCTTGGAAGACATGGTGCACATTTTTATTGATCACCGTCAATGATTCAAAAAAGTTTTATTTGTACAGGGCTTTATTGTGTAAGTGTCACTAAATGAGGCAAAACAATAAGCCTTTAACCAGCCATTAGACTATAGCCTAATATTTTGACTGTGGTGATAGAAAATGTGCCCTCTTACATCAGGAATCTTGTTGCCACTCAGTCCATAATGTCTAAAAAGGTTTTACTTTAAAACTGTATGACGATACAGTCAACAAATGAAATATATAATTTCTCACCGTGACATAAACATAGCCTATATTTAGGCTAAACTTAACCACAGAAAGTAAACTAAGTGATTGCAATATTTATTTGCTTTTGAACGTGTGATGCTTACGTTCATCTAATGATGAGAGCGCATTTTCCACGGTGTGTGAAGCCCCACCAGGCAGATGATCCCGCAGAATGAGCCGAAACGGATCCAGGCTCCTCGCCTCTGTGAGGAGCAGCTGACTCCCTCTCTCCACGTCCAGATGGTTCCTGCACACAGATTTGCATTCATTTTCTCTCTAATATCTTCTGAAATAGCGGGACAGCTGCATTTGTTGTCAAATACGGTTTAAACTCCCCTTTCAGGACGGCATCGTTACCTACGTGACGGGTGTGGAGATCCATTTTCCCTCTCCAGTCAACAGTATCAGAACTAAGAGGATTTGTCTCAAAGTCTCCTAATTTGATAATCAGATTTAAATCGCCTTGGTGCGTGTAATCAGGGGTTAAGTTATAATAAACGACTTGGAGCCATGTGCAAAAACCATGGTATAAATTGTATGTTGCAAGATGGGTTGGCAATGCCAATTTCAAAGCCACATTTTCACAATTGTAGTTCTTGATTTATTTGATGTGCAACACCTAAAGATTTTTTTTTTATGTTTGGATTGACATCCTAGCCCACTTAAATACAATCAGTTGTCCCAAAAAATATCAAACACCATGCACTCATTATCACCATGTGACGTGGAAATAGATTTTATCAAAAGGTGAAAGCAACAGATTATAATTCACTTATCTTTGGCAGTAGCTATTAACCCTCACACTAGCTAGATATATTGCTCTCTCTCTCTCTCTCTCTCTCTCTCTCTCTTTCTCTCTCTCTCTCTCTCTCTTCCTCCTCCTCCTCTCTCTCTATCTCGCTCTCTTCCTCCTCTCTCTCTCTCCCCCCCTCTCTCTCCCTCTCTCTCTCCAGAAACACACACCATCCTTCTAACCCCCCAATGAGGCTCATGGATTCCCTCAGACCGACATGTTTAGTTAGCCTATAGGAAATTAAAAGAGCGACTTCTTTATTGTGAAACACAAAGTACACAGAGCCAATTGGTCTGTTTGTGCCATTATACCTGCTCATTCCCAATAACTACAGAGTTCAATAAATATGCTCAACCAAATGTAAAGGAATTAAACCCGTGCAGTGATTGATAGTCCACTGCATTATCACGCAGCATGTATTGTAATTAAATCTGTAAATATATTGTTGGGGAGAATTGTTACGATAAAAAGTGGTTTTAGTGAGTGAAATAACACTATTGTACTTTTTTGGCCCCCAAAAATATATGACTGCATTTAATTTTAATTTCTATACCGAAGACTGAACAAACCTACTTATTTGTTTTTCGATTTCAACAGTGTATATCTATACAGACATCTATACAGCCTAATTATTGTTGTGGGCCACCGGCTTCTTGACAACTGTCTATAAAAATTAAATAGATTTAGGCAATATGCGGTCACAGACCCATTATAACTGTTTTCGTTACAAAGTCTTGTGGAAGAACAATTCTTCATCAACGCACAAAATGAATTGACTTAAATTCCTCATGGCTTTTCCATAATTAAACGTTATTAGAACATTGAAAAGCATGTTCACAATATTTATATAAAATGTTAAACCTTGACGATGGTTGAATTCTGTTTAATTGTGATCGGATTGTGAATGATGGTTTACACCTTGTTGAATTTTCATATCTTAAAAAAAAAAAAAATCAACTCACCACATTTGCAAGAGGAAAGTGGAGCGCATGTTCTCAGATTGCTTCTATAAGGGCTGTTCTAGTATAGTCGAAGTGCCACTGCTTGACAGGAACCGTCAGCCTACCATATATGGTCAAAGCTCCGTCAGCCCACCATATATGGTCAAAGCCACGCCTCCCATGAGCGTCATATTCTGACAGAGCCTCTCCCGTGGGTTTAGAGTTTTGGCTCTCGGGAAAGATTTCAGTCCTCGGGGAAAGAGGGCTTTAGTTTTGCATGTTCCCATCCATCCTGCAACGACGCGAAAGGCCCCTTATCCACCTCTCCTGTGTACTAGGAACACCTCGACGGTGATCAGCCTTTGCCTGTGTTTGTCTTGGCGGAGAAGCAGCACCTTTTTCAGGAGTGGGTTTTATTCAACTGTGTCCTTAAAGGTTTTGGATGCGGTGCTTCTGGGGATGTTGCCACTTTGAGAGCATCACCCAAACACAAACAACGACCATCGATTTTTTCTGTGAATAGGAAAACCAAAAAGGAACAATAGCTACAACAACAAAAAACTTGTCTATTGAACAATTCACTTTTCCCAGACTGTGGATACCACTCTTACTAAGTAACAGCACTTTGAGAATTGTTCACATCGTTTCAACCCAGGACGGACTGAAGAGGGAGGCAAGACCTGTGGACCGGGTTTTCCCTCGCTTCAAGTCTGATACGGCTCTTAATACTTATCCTGTAAAACCCTGAAGGATAACACGTTTGGACGCTTATTCGGGCAAATTTCGCAGGAGGCTTTTTACCCGTAAAATGTTTGGGATTCAGGAAACTATACCGCGGGGTGGGACGACGATGAAGGAGGAACCGCTGGGTGGACTGAATCCAGTCCGCTCATGGATGCACACAGCTGGGGTGGTGGACGCGAACACAGCCGCCCAAAGGTACACGCATGCCAAAATCATCTGATTTTCCTCACGCATTCCCTCGTATCGACCCCCTCAATCCCCTCAATACTCTGTATCAATTACAATCTCCCAATGCACCCCCACTTTGGCTTTCCCCCTCTTTCATTAACATCAGATTGCCCCCTTATTGTGACAAATCAAGAAATCTCACCGTCCTCAAACGTGCTATACTGCCATCTCCAGTGTTTTCATCATCTTTCTTCCCCCGTGTCTGGTACTTAACCGAGATGGTTTCTTGTTTTCCCCCCGCAGCGGTGTTGGCTTGGCTCGGGCACATTATGAGAAGCAGCCGCCCTCCAACCTCCGAAAATCCAATTTTTTCCATTTCGTCTTGGCGCTGTACGACAGACAGGGTCAGCCGGTGGAGATCGAGCGGACAGCCTTTGTGGACTTTGTGGAGAAAGATAAAGTAAGGTGTTTTAGAAACATATCTTGGGCAATTTCATGACAAATATACGTAGAATATAAATAAAGTAGTCCATTCAAGTTAAAATGGTTGTCTGTCAGTTAGGTGTCAACGCAGAGAAAATCTAATTTCAACTCATTATCTTATTACCTTATCCCCATTTTTATATATATCCCGTCCATAGATAAATAGACAGATAAACAGACATATAGATAATAACTAAAACCATTTTTATTTGCTGACAATTTTTCAGGAACCTAACAGTGAAAAAACTAACAATGGGATACATTATAAACTACAATTATTGTACAGCAATGGTAAGTGACATGCTTGACGATTAAATTGTTTTTATAAATTGCAAATTCAAAATAATACTAATAGTTATATTAACGACGTGTGATAGCCCATAATAGTTTATATAAATTACGGTTTATATAAATGATTGTATTCATGTTAGAAGCAGCGTGATTTCTGAATTAAAGCTGATGTACTAACATGCTTATTTTTTCCACCTTATAGGCGTCAGAACAGAACAGGATCTTTACATACGGTTAATCGATTCCATGACTAAGCAGGTAAGGTTACTCTGGTATTCATAAAGTATCTTTGTCTCATATTGGAGACAGCGGTTCTTCCACCTGCACTCTTCAAAATCCATGCAAACCATCACCTTTAGGGTATAGGATGCACTTTTGAAACGTGTTTACAATGTCTCAAAATAAAATCATATTATAGTAACCACTTTCTTATGTTTGAATCTCGCCAGTCATTTCATATTATATAAGTTACCATACACGTTCACATAGACAAAATAATATGCAGTAATAATAAAAAAAATAGGTAAAATTGTTTTTATTTCAGGGAGATAAGAGCTAATTGATGTTTTATTGACAATTGTTTTTAGATTGCATAGGCTATAGGCTTCTTAATGAACTGAAATAGTTTGTTTTGAGAGTTTGATTCATCAACATTTAAAAAAAAATTGTGGGCTCACAGCCTAGTATACCTAACTCAAAATAAAAGCATTTAGGTTCAATTTGAGCTAAACTTGTACATTTTCAATTCATTAATTTTACATTTGACGTAGTATGCACAGACTATTCAATAAGTCAATTTCAATGCACTATATAGGCCCAATATAATAAATATCCTAATTTTTTGTTATCTATAATGTACAATAGCAGATACATTTGAATAGAGCCGTGAAAGCCTCCAAGACTCACAGGGAAAATTCCTCTGATGCGAGTCAATGACGCAGAACAAGAAGTTTATGGATTTCTGTTTCTGCAGCTGCAAACAGTAACATCAATCTAACCAATACAGATAATACTCCGGTGCTTAACAAACAAAAACAACGTCATGCACAAGTTGATTTCATGCTATTTATTTTATTTTTATGACATAAAATAAATAAGAATTAATTATTATGTTATTATGTATTATTAAATAATTATGAATGATCAATCAAAATCCCCCTTAAAGCCAACATAACACTTTATAAAAGTGTTGAAGTTTTGTGACATCTATGCTTTGATAGAGAAGTGCTTCTGTAATACAATGCCAGGGTAGATGTCTGTAACAGCCTTGTATGCTCACTAAAAGGGAGCAAAGTGTGTCTCTCTCTCCTTAGAACAGAGAGAAGGAGGAGGAGGGAGGGAGAAGCGGTAGAACTGATAGCTCCACACCATCTGTTTCAGCCAATGCTCAAAAATTACTCAACCGTACCGCCAGACACCGCTTTTTTATCCACAGAAAGATCATTGTTAGCAGCTCAAAATAAACAACAGATTGGCCCATTAACACTTTCCCTCCAAATATCCACAGATTATAAGCATATTGATGACACTTCTTATTGGATCACTCCTCATTGAAATATCTATAGCCTTCAGGCCTCTACAAAATCATATTATACAATTGTCACATGTTAACATTTTATTTCTTAAAATCTAATTAATATTAGGATAATTTTTAAAGACAATGTATTTTTTGAATTCTACAATGATTATTAACCTTTTCTTTTGGGGGCTGTTATTATAACTGTTCACCACAGGAAACAGGCTATATTTACAAATATATTTCAAATTAATTTGAATTGAAGCCAAATACTACGAATACTAATTACTTTAGAAATACGAATGCTAATTCAATCATTGTCAATAGTTGGGCGTTAACAGTCCCTGTCTTGTATTTGACACGTCTGTCTCACTTTCTCTCTCAGGCCATTATTTATGAGGGTCAAGACAAGAACCCCGAAATGTGCAGAGTTCTTCTTACGCATGAAATAATGTGCAGGTAAGCGTTCTTTTCAACGATCTTAAGATGGATGTTTCCTCATTTTCTCATCTCTTACATTGGGGGGTCACGTTCCAAATTAGAACGATCACAGGCCTTAGAATCTCGAATGCTTTAGATTCCAACTAAGAGATAAGATAAGATAAACCTTTATTTGTCCTCCGGGGAGGGGAGGGGGGGGACTAAGCGCACATTGGCTATAGCAATCGTAATAACGTGACCCTATACGCTGTATGAATTGAACATTTGGTTTGATTTTACACGTGGCTATGTTATCCCAATGTACACTCACAAGCACATTGGAAAGGGTTTAAGAGGTCAGGGCTGTGTGTTTATGAAGTTCTGTTGAAGTTTGATGCCTTTTACCGTTTTAGAATCCGGTCTCTTAATCCCACCTGTCACCAATGATCAGCAACCCTATTAGCGTCTTTAACCATCTCAGCCTCTCATGTTGCGCTGCTTATTCAGCGCTGTCATTGATACGAAAAGGCAAAAAAACACGTCTTTTTGTTGTTATTGTTCAGCACAGCGTGAGCTTTGTGAGAATTGAATTCGGATACTGTCAGTTAACCTTTTTCTTTGTTACACCCCGAGCATTGTTCAAGTCGTTGGTTGAATCCAAGAGCGAGCCCAGAATAAGAAATGAGCATGAATTTACTTTATGCGATGAAATAATTCGCCCCCTCGCGTTCAGTGTCCTAAATTAATCCACCACTTATTTTCTGACACGTAACCTACAGACTGACACGCTTGTGCTTCAGAATTGTTGTTGTCGTCACAGAAGTGCATTTAGTCTACTACTTCAACAATGTTGCCTGTCACAAGCGAGTGTGACTTCATGTTGGTATTCCAAAGCATTTCATCAAAGAAAACTGCCATCAAGTAAATCATCCTACTTGAATGTTCAAAAATGATACCTGTGTGTGTTCCTCAACATAATATAGGACAGTCTTTTACAGTGTATTTGAATGAGGAATGGCCTCTCTGAAAATCAAAGTAGGTTTGCTTGAAGGATTTGTTTTCATCTCCTCAACAGGCAGCATCAGTCAATAGCATTGCTATATGAAGCTATGCATGAAGCTAGCTATATGTGAATATTTATTTCTGAACGTGACAGCGGTTTATTAATGTTTTACATTGAGTTTCAATTAAAAGCCCTGTTTGAACAACTGAAGGTATAGGCTTAGAGAGAGGATGCAAACATGTGGCGGGGATAGATGAGTGCTTTTGAGGCCGTAATTGATAAATGCCCTGCAGAAATATTGGTTGAGGGTGGCATCTTGCATCTCCCCCAGAAATAGCAGCTTGGCAATTAGAGTTAAACAAAAGCTGAAGCTGTGGAAAGTGACTCCCCTGCCTCCCCCTCCTGCCTCCCCCCCACTCCCCCATTCAACACAGAGGCAAACACCACAACATGTTGGTTTTCCATTTTTTTTTTTTTTTTGCGGTGTGTTGAAGCCTCGGCCATGTTGTTTTGATCTGAAACGCGTCTCCCTGTTTGTCTCCAGCCGGTGTTGTGACAAGAAGAGCTGCGGAAACAGGAACGAGACTCCTTCAGACCCTGTGATCATCGACAGGTAGGCCACTCTCACCTTCAGTCCCTCCCTTTCTGTGTTTGTGACCTGCATGTCAGAATCAGTCCTGTGTCCCGCTGGGGAGAGACTGAATGTATGAATGAAGCTAGAGATTGAGCAAGTTCCTGTGTGAGTGAGTGAGTGAGTGAGTGAGAAAGCGAGTGTGAGTAAGTGAGAGTGCATGCAGTAAGAATCTGTGTATGAGACCCTCCCCCTGCGGCTGTGCGAGCGCCCAGGTTTGTTTCCTAACTTCGACCTTATGGTTCACTCTGTGGGAGCCGTAGGTGTTTTTCTGTGTGAGTGCTTGAGGGGCGTCTTTCCCAGGTTCGATGCTCTCTGAGGGTCGGTCACCACCTGTATAGGGTTCGTTCAGGCACAGGTGTTCCAATCATTGATGCATCTCACTGGGAATTCTCCTAATTAGCTGAGGAGAACTTCATGGATTTTGGCACCGAGCCTTCTCCTTTGTTAAAGTCTGTTCCGTCCCTGCTTACATAGTCAGTGGGTTTTCATCGTCACCTGTTATTTTGATCTATAAAGCTGAAGTTAGGATAAAGTAAATTGTTTTGCGGAGTACGATCTTGTTAGAATATTAAGATGAGTAGAGAACATGCAGGATGCAGTGTTATGGTTTTCGGTGCACAATGAGCTTTGCGAGCAACATCTTTTTCTCCTGAGGTTATTTCATTCAGAGCATTCAGTGTAGACTCCTTCATCTATCTTAGCCAGACAACAGTATGTGTGGGTGTGTGTGGGTGGAGGGGGGTGGGGGGGGTCGGGGGTCTGGTGGGGGTGGGGGTATTTTTCAGCATTGGATTTCAATGTAACTCTCGCCATGGAGTGGGGGGGGTGGGGGGGGGGGGGTGGGGGGGGGGGTGGGGGGTGGTGGGGGACAGCAATGCTAATGTTTGACTTGCCGGAATCACTGTTTGCTTAGCAGAGAATGCCTGGTATCTGACAGAGGGGACAACTCTCTTATTAGTAATCAAATAGGGCTGAGCAGTTGTTGCCGCCACTCCACTCCAACAGCGTCTCATGCATCAGGAAGTAGGAGCTGCCCTGGGAGTCTAGATGGATTACCACAGCTACTGCTGTCTGACCACTCACGGGTGACACACATGCGCTCTGCTGCTGTCCACCACCTCTTTGTGGGGTTGAGAAGAATGCAGATGGCGTACTTTATGTGGTGCGATCCAACTGATTCCGCGTGACGGCGTTTTCAGGTTGAGGTCCGTTCCCAAATCTCCCAAAAAGTAGTGTTATTGTCCGGTGTGTTCAGCGATAATGAATTGAAAGCGTGGGGTTGGGGAGCAGAACGTGAGACATGTCCAGTGTTTATCTAACTTCCGCTGCTTTCATGTTGTCTTTGTGTCACTTGCCGCCCTCGCAGAATCGGGTTTCGCGCCCCATTGTTCTTCAATCTGCAGGACAAAACATGTAACATAAGTACAATAGCAACAACAACGCAAAAAAAAAAAAAAAAATGAACGCGCGAGGAATTAAAGTCAGGCAACGGAGAAGGAAAAACAAGGAAAAGAGTGGCGGCTGGGATATTGGAAGCTCAGCTAGCACGGAGGAGGCTCCGATTTTCATTGTGACGAGCCTGAATAGCGGCAGAGTATCCCTTTCCTTACACAATGAGCGTCTCTGTTGAATCACAAAAGCATATGTTCCTCATTAGACCCTCCCATTGTCTCCATGTCGTAACTATGAGCCCATCAGCTCACCCCAGCAGACCCACGGTGCGTCTTACTGACTGGAAGAGCGAGCTGCGGCCGCGCTGAGAGCTGGCTTAGGCTTGACACTGTCGCCGAGGAACACATGTACAACACATTGACCTACACAGGGGCCATTTCTGCCCCAAATCTTCGGAGCGTATTCACCGAACATATGGATAAGCGTTCAGTTAAGCCTGTGTGTTTTACAGTCACTTTTGTTACATCTGTCATTTTCTCATGCAAATCATCGCAGGCACCTGTGCTGGGGTGGGCTGCTGGCTAACACTGATTATTTCCATTCCACGTGAGCAGAGATGAGGGATTCAAGGCTGATTGCGGAATCAAACCGGCATCATGTGCCTGTAATTAAAGTATAGATCTAGCTGCCTTCCATATTTCCTGAGAGAAACAGTAGCATTGCAATCCTTAAGTAACAGATTTGGAGTGAATCATTGATGGCGTTCTCTGTAACATTTTTCCCAGATGGTATGAGGGGAAAGCGCACACAGCTAGCTGGCATCTAGCAAGACATTAACTGGCGTTCCCATGAATCTGGCATATCCGACTGAGTTTGGGAAACTTATCATTCCAAATGTGTCCTATTTTCCTCCGTTCAAGCCAGACATCTGTTTACCCTATTTTCTCCCAGAGTTAGATAAAGATTTCTGGTTGTACTTTTTTTGAAGAGGAAGGTTTCTTTTTTTTTTTTTTTTCAAGTTAGTTAGATATAATCCTAACAGCTGTCACAAAGTTTCAGCACTAGATGGGTTTTGAATATTTCAGAACTTACTCTCGATGCTGTTACATTATTCATGTTCATTTTTGGAGTAGGACAGTTTGTGTTTATGTATGTATGTGTGTGTTTAACTAAGAATTACCATATATTTGGTGTCTCCTGCAAAGAAAACCAGTACAGGTCTTATGTCTCCCTAACAGTCTACGTAATTCTTTTTTCCTTTTCCAATCAGGAAATGAAAATGTTGGAAACGATGTTATCTTGGTTAAACCCTAACTGCATTTCATTACTAATAGTATCCATACTGCTATGGCTACAGTAGTTCTAATTGGTTGCAATAATATCTTCCCAGTTATGAAGTCAGCGGTGAAACGGATGTCACATCTATAAGCTAATGGTGCCTTAAAGTAAGCGGAGGAATAGGTTTTCTCAAGCAGTAATTTGAGTCGGGAGAGTTATAGTGATGAGGTGCCCAATATCTGATTAGGCAGTTTCCTCATTTACTGTATGTATAGAGCAGAGGAAGCCAAACATAACTCAATTTGCGATGACTCTCCTAGCCTGGTGTCTGTCTTCACCCTCTCACATATTGACTTTGTCTTCTCTCATGTGAAAGATTAGATACATTGTTCAGGCGCACACATGGATTTTGTAATAAGAAGGCCCATGCTGTTGAAAGAAAAGAGAAAATGACTCATCCTCAATGTCAAAGTTCATAGGTCAGGCAGAGCTCCTGGAGAGATGCAGCAGGGAGCTTGTGAATAGCATGCGAGGCGTGTTCTTCTCTGAGCAAATGCTGCACATACATGAATCTGGAATCTAATGTATGTTCATACGGCTTAACATCCTGTGTCAGTTTAATCTCTTATTCACCGTCTGACTGAGGAAGACCAAAACATGTCAGATCCATTTATTCCAGCGTCAACGGCACTCCCCTTTCACTTCCTGTCACAAAGGTCAAAGGGTACTGACCTTTGGAGTACTGCCCAGCCACTAAATAATTCATGACATTGACTTTTTTTTTCTCCCCCCACCTTTTATTTTGGTCAGCACACACGGTTGTGCTGTGGAAGCCTTTTATTCATTTAGCTCATTTAAAGAGGCCTCCATGCACCTGTTTGTGCTATAATACGATTACATTCTTGGTCTAATGTAAATTTTGCTTAGCTCTTCGTTACGTCTTTCATTAGCGAGCTGTATTTTCCAAATGACTTGGCGTAATCTTTCATTTATCGGAAACACCTAAGAGGTCACATCCCAGAATGCACCAGCTCGTTGTAGAGGTTGTTTACCGGTAACAAAAGACTCAGTGTTTGTCCAGCTCGTATGTGGTCTCTCTTCCTTTCTTACAACAAATGGGAAAATGTGTGTGTTCCCATCTGGTTTTTGCAAAAGCGTGATTACCTCCAAAAACTGAGCAAATGCCAGTATTTATAAGGTCAGCTCTTTCTGTGGAAATGTGATGTAAATGAGAAACAGCGAAAGGGGACATTAAACAAAATTAAATTCATTGTCTCCTTTAATGTCATTTACATTTTTGGCTAAGTCTCAAACTGTCAAAGAGGATTTCTGAAACCATTTTAATTACACTTCAGCTAAGGAAAAAGAGGGTGTGTTTTCATCGAGGCATTGTTTTGATAACCCACGCAGGGAAGTCTGTTTATTAAGCACCTAAATGACACATTTTCACAGCATCTGCGATGGTGATTAATATTGAGCATGATGGAAGTATCTCCAATCCGTTGTGCCTGCAGTGCGAGTGCGGATGATGCAATGCCTCTGTCACAGGCCCTGTGTCTTGTCATGGATGCTGAATGCTGCAGGTGTTTCTGCTGGAAGTTTTTGCATCGTACGCCACATCAATCGGGCGAGGGATGCGGGCATGAAGTGCCGGAGTCAACTTGATGAAAGTTCTCGGGCGTGCGCAGGAAACCTGTGTTCACGGCTCAACGGATCTTTCCATCTCGGCGTTTTATTTACGTCGGTCAAGACGGAATTCACGTGACAGACGTGCAGCCTTTTTTCTTTTTTTTTGACACCCGTGGAGAAACAAGAGCCCAGGCTGGCCCGCCCCTCACTCAGGCTGACGTGACGTTTGAGTGAAGCCTGTCCCCCCCTTCAGCTGGAGGAGGAGGACGAGCAGGAAGTGTTGAGGGGAAAAGCTGTACTTGGCAGCCCCGACTTGGCTCGCACTTGCCGAAAAATGAAACCCAGACCCTCTGTGCAGCCACCCTCCCCTCCCCCCCCCCCTTCCCCCCCCTCCCAGTGCCAGAAATCTCCTTCCCAGAGCTCCAACATCCAGGATTGGGTAATACCGTTCGCGAAGCAAAACATTACCTCAAATTATTCTGCCCGGCTCTATACCCCCCCATCCCCCCCCCCCCATGTCAGTTTTATCGCAGTTTGTAAATGTCAAGACACGTACAAAGACGCACAGTATAAATGATATTTTCCAAATTACGCTCTCATGTTTGGGTTCACATGAGTGGCGGCTGAACGTAACACGGTGCCGGCTCGTCCCGGGGGAGGCCTACCTCACTGGGGGGGGGGGGTGGAGGGGGGGGGGGGGAGGATTCCCAAGTGGCATCAGCTAATGGCAAGACTTGACAACAGCAGAGAAGCCGGGGGTGTTGTGTTTTACTAGTGCTGAGCAGGGGTGATGACTTTAACATGTGTGCCGCGGAGAGAGAGGAGATGTTTGTGTGTGCGGCGCGCGCGCGTGTGTGTACGCGGTGTGCTAAAGAGTGAGGTGTGTGGTAGGGGAGAGCAGCGCGGGCCAACAGAGCGACGGATTTCGGCTCCAGCTTGACGGCAGTGAAAGACGAAACATGGTTCCACATGTGTTGAGAAAGAGCAGTCCATCTGTCCGTGGAGACGGCCCCCCCCCCTCACCACCCCTACCCCTTTCTCTCTCCCTCTCTCCCCACCTCTCTCTCCGTCTCTCTCTCCTCCGCCTGGCTCTCCCCCCTCTCCCACTCCCCTGGTTCCCTGTGCTGACAGGAACAAGGCCAGAGCTGGGGTGATGGGATGAAGGCTGGGCCAAAAGCAACACTGGCCCTCAAACACACACACACAAATACACACAGAAATACACATGCCCACACACATACACACACACACACCCCCACATTCACTCACACACATGCAGAAGAAATGGCTGATCACAATGCTGGTCATCTGCTGGTTATTGTAGCGTTTATCCGCTTTGCCAAAGTTTGTGTTGTTCTACTTTATGAAGGAATCTGTTGAATAAAGCACTGCCATTCAAAAGGAACACCGTGTTGAGGAACTAAATAGATAAAGAGTTTACAATTGTGCACAGTCGGTCATGGTAAAAAATCATACGTTATCGAAAATTAAAAACCCGACTAAATAAAACATGTTGCTCCACGCTCAAATATTTAACAGCTCTCTTTTATAATTAAACTCCGTGGCTGTTTTTAAGATGTTGTTTGGTTTCTTAAAGCATTAATGACGCAAGAGCCCTTCTCCATCGGCCTTGGATTCTATGAATCGCATTTAGGTCACACGGCTGAGTGTTGTTTCAGGGTGTTTTTTTTCTTCTTTTGAAAAAGGGTCTCCTTTCTTTGTCTTGGCATGTTCTCACTCCAATTCAATCCTTATTAGGTCCCCCCCTAATTGTCAAACAAACTGTTGGGTCAACCTCAGTCGAATCTGGCCGTAAAACAGCACATTAGGCCCTGGTGAGGGATATATGTGGTATTTCATCGGAGACGGAGTAATGCTGGGGTTTTATGGTTAAGTACCAGTTCACGCCCACGCCATTTGTTTCACATTAGAGTGGAGGTTTTGTAAATCCGATCAATATGCTCACTGAGATGTGATTCCTCTCCGGGATCTCCCCCGGTCCTCCTCTCCTCCTTCAGTGTTTTTCTTAGAGGACTGGTTTGTCGATGCACGCTCCTCCACTGACTCCCCTCCCTCCCTCCCTCCCTCCCTCCCTCCCTCCCTCCCTCCCTCCCTCCCTCCCTCCCTCCCTCCCTCCCTCCCTCCCTCCCTCCCTCCCTCCCTCCCTCCCCTCCCCTCCCCTCCCCTCCCCCCCCCCACCTCCCCCTCCCATCTATTTCCATTTTCTGAACGTAGCAATTTGCAGTGTGACACGGCGGAGATTAGGATGGGAAGCTGTCGGAGGGGTTCTGTCGGACATGCTCCCGTTCCCCGCTGGCGTGAGGTCGCAGGACGAAGGCAGGGGGATTCTGGGATAGGGTCATCAGTTACCTCGGGGGAAAGGAGCTGGTCCACTGCCCGCTCCGCCGGGCCCCAGGGGGTCCGGGGATGTATCGCAGGAGAGGCCCCAGAGAAAGAGTCCTGAACCAGTGTCATTTATTACAAGTGACAAGTTATTTCTAAGTATAGCTCTGTTTTTATTGTTTTACAATGCTGTCATTTGGAACAGTGACTCTCTGTCCGCGAGTCACGTACGAATGATGAATGTCAACGCTGACCCTCTTTTTTTTGTTGCCCGTATACATTTGATTTGAAACATATACACATCCACCATTCACACAGGGACATTTCAGTTCAGGTTTACGGCGCTGCTTGTTATTATTATGAATTAAAAACAACTACCAGGCCGAAACAGAGATAATTCATTTCACAGCCCCTCGATGAAACAGAACAACATCCCCCCCCCCCCCCCCCCCTGTTTGCTCAGAGACATTTGTATTGTAAATGAAGAACAGCTTGCAGTATGTATCTCCGGCTAACCCCCTCTGTAATCAACCCCAGAAGTTACACACAACGTAACCACACTGCGGTGTGTGGGAGGAGAGAGCAAGGAAACAGCTCTCGCTCTTCGCATCAGGCCCGGCACGTGTTGGCGGTGCGCGCTGGCACCGCGTCTCCGCCGAGCACCAACAAGCCTGGTCGCATTCATCCTAACCACCGGGCGCTGTAACATACCCCGCCCCCCCCTTCTCTTGCGCCGTGACTAGGTGGGTTACCACCACCCCACACCCCCCCCCCCCCAAACACACACATCCTTGCCCCCCTCCCCCCGTTCCCCCCCCCCCCCCTGTCCCCCTGAACCCTCCCCTCTTTTACAGCCTGCCTCAACAGTGTTAATGATATATGACAGAAATTTTCCTTGTGCTGGTTCAGTGGCAAGAAAGGTCCTGGCTAGTCTATATCAATCCATCTGACTTATGTTCCCATGTCTTGAATTACCGCATGATGGAAACCTGCTGTGGGCTTCTCTCACCAATTGAAATCAGATCTCCTGCACTGGCCGGCGTGATATTGATCCATATTCAACACCCAGGCTGCCGATCGATCAGTATTGATTTACAATAAAAAAAAACACTCGCCTGCTTGTTCAGCAGCTCTCGGTGTACCTCGCTAAGAAAAGCAGGAAGAGGTGGAAAAACAAAACACACACACACAAAAAAAATAACAGAACAAGAAGGCCTTTACCAGGTTTTATCCATGCATATAAACACGCTGGGGCGGTTGTTCCCTTCCTAGGAAGGGGGGGGGGGGGGGGGGGGGGGGTGGGGGACTGTTTGAATCCACGCCCAGCTCAGCAGGTCCAGCAGCACCTCCCCAGCCGGGAGAACCAAACCCAGGAAAGAGGCTACAGAAAGACACACCCGAAGGGCTCGTCTCTTTCTGATTTAGGCGGTGGGGGCGGGGGTGGGGGGTGGCTAGTGGTTGGGGTGGACGCGTAATGTGTGCGCGCGTGTGTCGGGGGTGGGTGGGGATGGGGGGGGGGGGGGGGGAGTGTCAAATTCATCGGAAAAAATCCAATGCCGATCGTGAAAAGCGTCGGATCATCCCTGAGCACTTTGGCTTGATTTCTGCGTGTTAACACAGTGACATGACTTCCTGAGGTCCGGGGCTGTTAATTGGACCCTCCGGTAATCCCGCCTCACACAGACAGACAGCCTGGAACGCTCCTTCCCACACGGTCACTATTAGCGCGTTAGCCCGGGCAAGGGAGGCCCCCGCTCAGATCCAGATCCTGCTTAGTCCGCGTCACGTCTTAGTCCTAATCTTCGGGACTTCCTCCCCTCCCCTCCCCTCCCCTCCCTCCCCGCCAAATAACCGTTCCCATCCAGCAGATCCCACTCTCAGCCCCGGCCCAGGCTGGACACATCTGAAAGTTATTATCCCCAATCTCTGACATCCAGGAGTTTACAGTTATATAATGATGGGGGGGAAAAACCACATGTCCCCGGAGGGAGAGAACATTTCTGGGATGCCTCCCCATCTGTTTCTGGGGGTTCGGTTGGCGGAGATGTGGGGGTGGTGGTGTGGGGGGGTTTGATGGAGGTGGGGTGGGGGGGGGCTGTAGCCGGTGGATCGGTCCGAACCCTACAGGACAGGACAGCGGGGTCTGGTAGTCATTACATGGGTGTGATAGTGCAAATCCAAATCAGATCTCTCGCCTCGCCTCCCCCCCCGCCCCCCCCCCCCCCCCCACCCTTTCAGCGAGGGTGGCACCCGTCTCTCTTCCAGTCCGGGGCCGGCTGGCGAACGCGCTGTTTGTTAGTTTAGTTTTTTTGTTGTTGTGAAAGAGGCTGGGTGGGTGGGGGTGAGGGGCAGGGTTAGGGGGGCAGCGGGTGAAGGTTAGGGAGTTGGGGGGTTGGGTCGGGGCTGGGAGAGGGGGAGGAGGGGACCAGAGGCTAACGCTGGGTCCGAGGAAAAGGCCAGCCGGGGTCGGAGGCGACGCTTAAACCCGAGCCGCCTGGCCGTTAGCTGGGCTCCTCGCCGCTGCCTCGGCCGTGTTTGGACTGCAGCTCCGGTTTGCTTTCTTAGAGGGGGAAGCTGAGCCCCAGTAATCACGGGCCCTTCCCAGGGGTGGGGGAACCCGGCTCAGGGTGGTGTGGGGGAGGGGGGAGCAGGGAGCCGGCCTGCTCGCCAGTGATGACAGATAAGACCACCACTTCTCCTGTTGGCCCAGATAATCAGGACTTCACTTAGAATGTGATACGCACGCACGCACACCCACACACCATTACTAATCTTTCACATCTTAAAACAATAAGAAATCTCGGAACATATCTCAGAAATCAGAGAAATGAACAGATGCACTGCATATCTCACACTAGGTAAATAGAACTGGCAAAGTGAGTTCCCCCGGACAGCTTGAGTTTAACACAGCTTGGCAGCAACCCTTCATAATGGCAGTTCAGGGAGGGATCGAGTTGCACTCGTAGGAGCCCGGTCTACCAAACACCTTGAGCTAGTCAGGCAGATCTCACACATTTAACATTCCTAGGAGCAAGGGCCCTGCTTAGTTTCATTAGCGATGCATGGACACTGGTCTCCATTCAGGGCGAGAGAGAGAGAGAGGAGAGGGTGGGGGGGGGGTTCAGGGCAGTCAAGGCCCACCAAGGAGAGACCGGGATGGGGCAGAATCAGCCTGACTCACCGGTGTAGACGAACCTCCCGGGGGCACCTTTGCAGAACTGCTTGGACTTGTAGGACAGCGTGACTTCCACCACTCCAGGGATGTGCCTGGGGGGGGTCTGGACACGGATTGGCATGGGGGGTGATCAGCTGAGAGACAGAGAGAGAGACGGGGGGGTGGGGGAGGGGGGGGTGTCAGAATTACACACAGGGGGAAAACAATCTCAACCAAAAAAAGCTGACCGTCCCAGGGTTCACTCTCCTGAACCGAACGTCGAATCTCTTTAAAATGTTCCTGAAACAGGACCGCTCAGTACCTCGCTCCATACGAGCATGGTCCCGAACACGACTTGCAGGCCGTCGAAGAAGTTGTCCCCTATGATGATGACCGTGGCTCCCCCGGTGGTCCAGCCCTCGCTGGGGCTGATGGCCTTGATGCACGGGGTGGCTGCTTATCCAACACAAAACAGAAAGAGCGAATTCAGCACCTTATCTCTCACACAGGGAAGCCATGTCTCTCTCACATAGACATATATGTATGTATATCTGTGGCGATGATAATCGCCCCTGCAAAGAAAGAGAACATGATGGATTTCTCCTTTAAGGCTCGAGAATCAAAACCATTCATCAGCACGTTAAGAGCGCTGTAGTTAAGCAGACCCTTCAAATGGTCCGCTTCACAAAGGCTAAACGCTAGGCTCGCCCGGGAAAATGATTTCATGTAGCAAATTATGTGTCAGGGCAAATGTAGCCATCAGAATTGATTAAGCGCAGCGCGGCGTTCGCAGGCAAAGTATTTCAAAGTTGAACACATCTCAAAATGTGTCAGGAACGAGGCTGACTGAAGTGAAAGCGACGCGCTAAACCTTCGCTGGTTCGCGTCGTGCCCGTTGTCCCTGTTTCGCCGCCCTCCCTGACATATTATGGCTCTGAATGCGGTTTCAGATCATGAATGCCGTTATGAATTATTCACGCGCAGTTTTTGTGCCTTTTGTGATCGATTCAATCCATTCCGGATTGTTTATTACAATCCTTTTCATCTTGCAGGAGTTTTATTTTTTTTTGCCACAGAGCTGCACCGTACATTAGCGCTCTGGGCTGTTATAATCTCATTTGAATGATATTGTGCCAAATGCTCACTGTCATTTGATGTATTACCTTAATATGGTGCTCACGCCAAACCCTGTGTTTACAACAGAAATAGCTTGACAGATAACCATATAATACCAATATCAACTTTAATCTCTTTCCATCAATAACATTTCACGTACAGCGCTGTGAGCTCTCCACGATTCTACGCCCCTGCTCTGAAAATTCAGGGGGAAATATTTCAGCAGGTGGTTTTACACGAGCGAACGCGCGCGAGCCTCCATGATGAGTTCCTAACACTCGAGGTAAGTAAATCACGGTCAGCCAGTGTTGTATGGATCACCACAGACAAGACGTGTCCTTTGTTTGCCTGGCTGTTAGGTCTGCTGAGGTCATGTTTGCAGTCTCTCCCAGCCCATAAAGCGCACACACGGGTTCTACAGGGACCCTGACTCTCGGCAGCCTGCTGTTGACTTCATGCTAATCGCCTCCTACGGATTTTTTCATTTGCGCAGGCCTAGAGGAGTGACATTTGCTTTTCTTTAATTGCGAAGCGGCGCGTCTGAAAGAGGAGAGGGCCATCCCTCGGCGGGGCGGGCGGGCTGGGGGGGCGGGGCGGGGGGGGCCCCTCTGAGGGGCTGACCTTCATCAGTACGGCCGATTACAGCAAATAATTCACCCTTCAAAATTACTGTAAACAAATTGACTTTGGGGGAGAGAGGGAGAGAGAGCTAGATAAATAGAGAGAGAGGGTGGAGGAGGAGGAGGAGGAGGAGGAGGAGGAAGAAAGATGACGGTGGATGTTGGGGGGCAGCTGCCAGCTTGCAAGCACACACACACGTGCAAACACACACGCTCTCACCCACACACACACACACACACACACACACACACACACCTCAGAAATCCCAGAGCCCAAACACGCACACACACACACAGAAAGGATCCGTGCAGCGGCGGGAACTGAGTCCCTAAGCCGTCCGCCCTTCTGCCTGATCATTTGCATATGTCTCAATGCACAGACAGAGAGGGGAGCATGTGTTGAATGGGGACCGTGGCAAAGTGGATTACACAGGCAGCGCAGGCGATCTGATGATAGACACGCACAATGGCCCCCCCTCAGCAGATGATAGGCATCGCAGGGAGGGGACGGAGACCACAGGACCATGCAGGGCCACTGCCAGTGTCTAGGCCCAGTTCCCTCGTGCGAACTTGAAGAGTCAGAACGGGGGGGGGGGGGGGGGGGGGGGGGGGGGGGGGGGGGGGGGGGGGAATAACTATTCGAGAACGGTGGGCGTTCTGTTGCAGCTTTAAAGCGGGCAGGTGAAAGATCCGAGTCAAGGTCGGGGACGGGGCAGATCCAGGTTCGGTAGGTTTTCATGCTCCTCCACCGGTTCAGAATCATAGATCCTGATCCTAGATGGGCTGGGCTGAGGTCAAAGCTCTCTAGCACTGAGACGCTCAAACAGGTCTGCTGCGGCCTGGCGAGCCTGTCCTTTGTTCTGCCTGCTGAAATGTGTTGTAATTGTGCTGTGGGATGTCCAGATGGTCGGCTGATAGTGCAGCTGATGGGATTATACCTTTTACCTCTCCCTAGACCATCTGTTCCCTTTGACTCTCCCTCTCTCTGCCATTCTCTCGCTCTCCCTCTCTCCGTCTCTCTCTCTCTCTCTCTCTCTCTCTCTCTGTCTCTCTCTCTCTTTCTCTCTGCCTCTTTTAGGCCCAGCAGTCTGGATTCACTTGTCTTTATTGCATAAACCCTAACAACATTACAGCCACTTGGCATGTAAATGAGCCAAGCCCTGCAGGCTCTATGCTGAGTCTACTATATTGTGCAGTAGTGGGAGACAGAGCAGTGGAACGTGTGTGTGTGTGTGTGTGTGTGTGTGTCTGTGTGAGTAAGAGAGAGAGAGATCCAAAGACAATATGTCGACATATTTGCGTCTGATTGAGTGACAGCCAACCAAAGGGCTCACTTGTGTTTGAATACATACGCTTGTGCGATAGTTAGGCACAAAACACCCCAGATTCAGAAACATGGATGATTCAGGTGGTGTTGACAGACCTTCCCTCTCAGCACCAATAGGGGGCAGCACCTGGTGATCAATGACAGTCACACAGGCATTGGGAGGAAGGCTCCCTTAGTCACATATCAGAGGCTTCTCACCCAGTGAACTCCCAGGGAAGAATGTGTTGCTAATTTAAAGCACGCTGCCTGTCTGCCTGCCTGGTGTCAGTGAGCTATGGAGGACATGGATAGGATTACGTTTTATGACCGAGTATCCTGTTCTCGTGTGTCACGTCAAGGGAGTGTCTGACACAGGGACTCGAAACATGACGAGGTTGCTGCTCGATGCCAACGTCGCTGCCGCATGCGAGTTGCCGAGAGATGAAAAGGTTCTCTCCGCGCTCGACACGTTCGACTGCGAAAACCGACAACAGCTCGCTTTCCGTTGGGCTGTTTGAGGAGTCACTCTGGTGCTTTGAAGGGTGTGGTGCAGAAGAACAGAGAAGGATGGGGTTTCAGTAAGCTGTACAGAACGCACACACACACACCACACACACACACACAAACCACACACACAGGGTCCCATGGGATAAGGTAAACATGGAGGAGAGGGCTCAACCTCTTTAATTGCTCTCCTCATTAAGAAACCGGTTGCTAGGCAATCCACACCTATCGTGTCATAAACGTGAGACACACAAACAAAACGTCAGCGAACATAATGACTTTGGCGCTAGGGGCAGGACTTTAATTATTTGATTTTGTTCTCCAGTAGAGGAGTCATTAATAAAGACAAAAACAAATAGATTAGCTTTTTTCCCCCACCAGGGCCAGAGTGCATGGAGATATATTAATTGTCTAGTAGTCTTTTTTTCTCCCTTTTTCGTTGTTCTATTAAGCATTACATTTGCTTTTGGTGATAGAACCATTAATGCCTATTAAAGCTCAGGGTGACGGTAGGTTTAGTCGTTGGTGAATATAAACTGTTTGGCCACCCATAATTGGCTCTTAAAATCTGAAGATAAGCAATTTGCACAACTGGCTCGCTATTTTTTTTTCCATGATCTTTCAGCTGTGTGCGCTCTCATCTGTGACAGGGGAGCAGGGGAGGGTCAAAAGGTTGTGTTTAGTGCATTTTACTTTTTGGATTTCCCATGGATTGGTGGTCCTGTTTCTCTCTGGCGGAGCAGGCAATCAGTCTATCATATGGAATCAGTTGGAAGAAAAACAGTAAGTTCTGTTTTTCTCATAGACGCCCCCCCCCCTCTTTTTTTTTGCCCTCCTCCCTGTTTCTGCTCTCTCACAGTTGAAACTGCAGCAGCCCTCGAACGACAGGAAATTGACCTCACGGTGAAATTCTTAAGCAATTTGATCATGTTTCACCGAAAGGCTTGAACGTAAACGTAGCTCTCAATTAACATTTTCAACGGGGTTTGGAAACGGCATACGCTTCCACGGCGGGAACCATCGGTGGCGTCGTGTAATCGCAATGATCGGTTCTCCAATGGTTTCGCACTGTATAACGTATACCGTGTCCAAATCCAATAAAAAAGGGGTGAGTGTAAGGAAGACAAAAAGCAAGAAAAGCGAACACACTGAGATAGACCAGAGCTGGAAAGGATGCCAAAAGACTCGCGAGCACTATGGAAATGGAAAAAGTAGGAGAAGAAGGAAAAAAAAAAAGAGAAAATAATAATAATAAAAAGATTTATTCAACGGAAGAATGAGAGGGTAGCAAATAATAAGATGTAAAATGTGCCTACCATTCTCCAGATAAGGAGGCGTACCTTCTGAAGGGTCGAGTCTGCGAGCCCTTCGCCCATGCTTAGAGTTGTTGTGGACGAACATGTTGTCTGAAACAGCCAAGACATGGCCGTCCACATTGACGGTTGTTGATACGACAACCTGCAACAAGAGTGAAGGGAGAAACGTGTCATTTAGTAATCCGTAACGCAAACGCAGAGCGGAAGGCTAAGCAGCTGAGATCTGAGGGTCCCAGTCTGGTTGTCTTCCGTATCGTTTTGGGGGGAGCTGCGCATCTATGGTTGTGTTGGAGCAATATGTTTGCGGACGGTGAATTTGGATTTACGCTAGCGCTCAGGTGTCTAAAACACACGTGTTCCCGCTCATTTAGGAGCGCTTTGGACACACGTGCAGGAGTCTCAGTCAGGTTAGTTGTCAGTTTAAAATGAAGCTGTGGGGGAAACACACGGAAGAAAAACTTTTAAACGGTCACCCTTCTCCTCGCTGAGCAAAACCGTTTTCCCAGGATCGGATTCCTAAAAGTCAAGACTCAGCGTTTGAGAAAAAGCTTGTTTTTTTGTTTGTTATTCTTTTCTTTTAGCCACCACATCTCTAAACAGTGGTGCGCGTATGAATGGCCGAAGTGTTTCCGTGCCGGAAACAGAGAGCCCCTCTAAGGTTCACTTCGCCGGTAACTGACCTCAGTGGAGCGGTGGAATTTTCGGGGGTGGGGGGGTAGGGAAGGGTGGCGGGGGCCGGAGTAGGACCGGGGGGGAGATTGAGGTGGTGGTGGCGGTAGGGGGGGATTTTTTTTGGGGGGGGGGGTTGGTGGAAGAAGGGAGAAGGTGGGGAGCTGGGGGGAGAGGCGAGGAGAGGCAGGGGAGGGAGGGAGAGGACGGGTGGGAGGGAGAGGACGGGTGGGAGGGAGGGGGGGGGGGTGGAGAGAGGGAGGAGGTGAAAGAGCTCCATTCTTGTGAGCAGGTTCAGAGCTAGGCCAAGCCTGGAATGATGGATTGGGCCCTCTCTGGCCTCCAGCTGGTTTTGGGGGGTAATAAGTGGAGTGGAAGGCATGCAGAATACACAGCCTTGGCCGGAGAAACACCTCCACAGGAGCATCTGGGAAATCTATTTAGGAAAAAAAAAAGGCATTCTGGCCATTGGACAGGAGACCGGAGATGATCGCCAAAAATATTGGGAAGCATTACAATCCTCCCCAATGCCAAAACGTAACAATAACGATCAATCTCATTCATAGGATCCATGTTGGCTATTGTGTTTTTCCTTTTACGGAATAAACCTTCATTTGCAGAGGATCCCCTTCTGCTTGCCTGAGACACTAAAGTGTCAGGTATTATCGCCTAGTGTCTTATGAACTTGAGCATGTCCGACTTACTCCTGGAGGCTCACGGAGCTTTTCGGCTGTAGTGACAGACCCTCCCCCATCCCCACATCCCTCCCCCGGTCTCTCTGGGTTGGCGCAGGAGGATTCTCGTCCTGGAGCGGAGAGTCCTAAAGGGCTGCAGACTTACTGCTCCCTGACTGGGATCTGATAGCAGGCCAGGCTGCAGTGTGTTGGGAAACACCTTTCAGCTGGTTTTCATTGGCTGCACAGTGGTTCGTGTGTGTGTGTGTGTGTGTGTGTGTGTGTGTGTGTGTCACTGTGTGTGTGTGTGAGAGAGCCCTGGCAGGCCAAAGCAGAGTTAATACTGTTGTTACACGTGGTGGGATACTCCTTCATTCTGTGCCGTGGCTCAGAAAGCTGTCAGAGTCACAATTGATAGCACCTTCTAAATCCTATATCCTTATTTGTGTCAGATGCTGTTCCCAATAAATATTCTTTACATGTGTTCAGCAGAGCAGTGACTCTCCTCAAACACTTAATTCCTCTCTATACTTCCCAGATTCATGTGTGTGAATTTGTGCGCGTTGCAGTGTGCGTTCGCGTTTGTGCGGGCAGAAAAACGCGTTTACCGACGATGTTGTGCAATTTAAAGTTACCTGGAATCTGCGCATGTCTCGGGGATTCCCTGCATTCTTCAGACAGTTCTGATTGCACTTGAGGAAAAACTTGAGGAAGAATCTGCAAGAGAGAGCACAAAACCAACACGTTGTTTTAATTCGAGACATTTTCGACCCATGCTGTAACTCCAGTCAACCAAACCCAGACCGCAGATTTACAATAGCGTAGGACGAAAGGCCAGCGGGCGCGGCAGTCATCACCCCGCGATGACGCGGCGCGTTTCCTCGCCGTTCCGCAATCCGACCGTGAGGACTTTCCCTTCAAAGAGAACACCCTGCTTCTAGCCCTCAGCCATTGTCATCCTATCTCTTCGCCTAAGTTCACGGCCTTCTCCGACTCCCATCTGCTGCGTACATACAGGAAGTCGCTTGATATTCCGCCCACCTATTTAATCCCAGAACACCCCCTGTGCAATTAAAGTTCTCCTGTTCAATAGGGAGGCAAATGAGGCCCACCTGTGACCAGGTCTTGTTTGAAGAGCATCAGGGATAAAGGACCTAACAAGGTGAGAGCGCGCCACAAAACTTATAGGCCTGTCAGGCAATTAGGCGGCCACTCTTGGGACCACCGTGCGCACGCACACACACACACACACACACACACACTGAGAACCACACGTACACACGACCACATGAGACGTACAACCACACACAAACACACACACACACACCGGTGGGTGGGTTAGGCAATTATGCCACAAATTACAACCTGGCTAATCGTCTCCGAACAAATGTCACGTCTGAGAGAGATCTGGGCTCGGTTAGTCTGGGAGCCGGAGCTTCAGCTGCCAAACGTTAGCCTGTGAACAGTCAGTTCTGTGGGATTGTATTGAAAAAGCCTCCTAGAGTGAGAGATCTCGAATAACCTTTGAGTGAAAATGATAAGGGGTACTAGGAGCTTAGCTGTGGCTTGTTTTACTGTGCCGTACCCAATGAATACCTTCCCCTAACTAATCCTGAACATCTAGGATCGATGGAAATGTGTAACTCGCCTGCGAATGCGTGACGCATAACGACTCGCTTGTCACGAGAAAATGCCGGGAAAAACCGCAAGCGTTCATGCTTTGCGGTGTTCTAAAATGGGATGTAGTCTTAACACTTACAGTAACAGCTGCTAATTTTTCACCTCTTTCTTATGTACTCGCTTTATGTGCGGTACAATGTTCCTGTAAAAGAAAAAAAAAAAATTGGCTCGCAGCATTGCAACCACTTACCGGTATTAGCTGCCATATATTGCGCCACAGATTGCAGGAACATTTTATTTAGCCAAACACTGAGGCCTGTGGCCTGCAAGGACGCTTTCTCAACACTTAAGCCTTCTGCGTCTCTCAGCGGGCTCCCTTCCAGGGCAGTAAATCAACCTCTGAAATGACCCACCCAACCCAGGCCACATTAACACACGCACTAGCCATTTAGAAGCGCCCTCCGATAGACACCAGTAGGCCTCCTAAGCACCGCAGAGAGCCCTGGAGAGGACAAGAGGTGAGAAAATATTTTCGCCTCGCATCCAAAGGAGCTTTGGCCGCCACATCAATAACGGACGTTTTGAGCCACGCCAGAATTCTGATTGCCCGTTGGTGTGTGTGTGGCTCAGGCCATAAAACGACCCTGCTTATCATTAGTGCATTTCGCTTAATTGTGTTTCGCTTTGTGTTTAGGTTGCATCTGTTGGCCGATCATCAGAATGACCATTATGTACTCTAATTCCCTGACCCTGTTTTTATTTCCCCAAAGAGTCGTAATGTGAAGCCGCGGACATCTGCGGAAAGCAGACCTGAAATACGACTTTTATTTAGCCTGTCGCACTCTCCTACAGATTTGACTAGTGTGTGGTTTGAGTGTGTGGTTTGACTAGTGTGTGTTCAGCTGCGTATGTCTGCGTACAGTAAGCCGCTCTATGCAAGATGCAGTTTATATCAAGTCAACGGTTTAAATGTTTTTTTTACTTGACAGTGAACACATTTTATGGAAGCAATTTATTACTGCAAGCGTCTTCATTCTTTTATGATGCCGCATGTCTTCTGACGAAGCTGCTCTTAGCGAGAGTTAAGCCTTAAGAGTCGAAAGTTAAGCAACAATAAACTGAACAAACATGACAATAGAATGTACTCACACTACCAGGAACTAGAGCTCATTTGAGTTGACTGTTATGAAGGCGATTAACAACTGGTTCCCCCGCAACAAAAAAAGCTTAATTTCAGTAGCAGTCCAAAGCAGTAACAGTAGAGAAACATCTATTACATTACAGTTGGTTAAGATTCTACACGAGCATTGTGTAAATTGGTCCTTGGTGAAAAGGCAAGCAATTAAGATAGGGCCCCTCTCACGCTCTCTTTCTCTCACTTCTTAAATATCTACAGAACTTTGGGCTGGTGTTTTGGCACGAGGGGAGACAAAAGGAGGTTGTTTAATTGTTTTTTAATGGGATATCAAGTCGTTGCTGCCATTAGATGTTGGCAACGGAGGGCAAGGGGGGATAGGGAGAAAGAATGAACTGCAATTAGGTTTGATTAAAGCTATCCTTCTCAATAATCAGCTGTTCTGACAGGACAGGGAGGCCCCGGTGGCCGCCGAGATGGAGGAAGGTGTTGAGTGATATTAAGGCCAATGAAGGGGATATTAACATGGCTAATTAAGGCTCCAGCAAAGACAGGAGGGGAGACGAGAGGAGCCTCTCAGTGGACCAAGCCGGATGGAATAATCGGCCCAGGCAGCTATCAGTTGGTTGAGAGAAAGAGGCAGCGAGAGAGAGGGGGGGGGGGGGAAGTTTGGAGTTCATCGGATGGACGGATGGAAGAGAGAGAGGGAAGAGCTAAAAGGACGATGGGGAAGAGGAGGTGAGAAACGAAGGAGAGACGAAGAGATAAGGGAGACGGACGCTATATAGAGAGATAAGGACTGGGAGGGGGGGGGGGAGAGACAGAGAGGAAAGCTCATTTTGACGCGCGGCTCTCTCCCGCACTTGTCTGAAGTCCGCCTGTCTTAACGAAGACCCGCCGTCAGCTTTTATCTGTCGTCTGGCCGTCTTGCAGGTCCACAAATCAACGCTAAAACAATCCTGCTCAGGCGAGGACTAAGGCAATTAATACCATCCTCCTGTAGCACTTTCATGGGCGCCCACTGCTAGAGCTACTAATCATGCCATAATGATTTCTCTCCCTCCGGTCAAAGGGGAAATAGATTGTCTCTTTAGTAATGCAACGGGCTTGGCTGTTTCCACTCGCTGGCTTCACAGGCCCGGTAATTGAGGAGAAAAAGGCCGACTTTGGCACTTTGACTGATTTGAGGGCTGGTAGACCCTCTTATCTTTACTCTGATCATTTTAGGCCGACACTCAAAGGGAGACCCATCGGCCTAATTCTAGCTTGCCCCCCCCCCCCACGCACACCATCTGACGGAGGAGAGAGGACAGGCTTCCCTAATTCAGGAAGCTGACCCAATTTTTTTGGGGGGGGGGGTAGGTAGATGTCAACCTCACTTCTCTGGGTCAACCCACTAAACACACAGGAAGGGGGCATATAGGGACAATGTTAAAGGTGCTCCTTCATTGAGAGATTAAACACGACGTTTTTTATTCAGCAAATAAATCTTTGCAAAGGGATTGGACACGTTCGAACGTCACAAAATGAAAATGGCCGGGGCGTTTGTTTACGAACTGATACACAATACTCTGGCAGATGGCTGCGGTATCGGAGAGCTCCAGGTATCGACAGGCCTAAGCTCCTGATTGGTGCCCCGGCACTAATGACTAACATGCAGCGTCCACACTCGGCAGCCATGACAGTGAGGTCATCCGTTGCAGGGCGGTGCGTATCGATCAGCAACCCAGCTCCGGCTATCGCAATCCAGCTTCTTGTGTTCCAGCAGGCTCTGGAACAACCATTTCCCAACACCAGACTACAATCTGCTGACACCAGATCTCTACGCTGAGATAGTAGTACATGGGTCAATAGCCTATCGGATTTCCAAAACGCCAGGGTCTTAATGTCAAGTCTCCTGCGTTTCCCACCGTGCCAGTTATTAGGCCCTTCACTGTACTATATTCACATCCCTGTTGTGACAGGACGAAGTACTTATAGGCGTGCGGTAACAGATGTACAGATCCTAATCTCAATCTACAAGAGCGGGCATAGTACCGACTTTGTATTTCAACCTCCCAGATCTCAGCAAACGAGTGGGCCGTCGGTTTTGCGCCTGACTCCGGTCGCTGTCGTCTTCTCTCGTCAAGCAGAGCAGTTTTTCTGGGCTCCAGCCGCTGTAAACCACAGCGCATTAACGGTATTTGCTCTACGCCCCCCCCCCCCCCCCCCCCCCCCCTGCCGGACAAGCGTCCAGGGACCAGAGCCACACAGATCCTATCACTTCTTTAGCAGGGAACAAGTGCCTTACTATCCAACCTTATTGGGTTTGCCAAATTAACCCTTCACACTCCAGGGAGCCATTGCCTCGCCGCTGTGGGAACCCAATAGTCAATGTCACAGTCACTGTTATTGTTCGACGGTGACCATTCCACACGTCTGGAGGATTCTGTCGAGGGCTGAATGAAGGCAGGGCTGCTGATGCATGTCTGCTGTCCTTTCTTGTCTTTTTTGTTTGGACCTGGTTTTTTGCCAATGGTAAAAAATATTCTCTCTCTGATGTAATACTCCCCCTTCCCCCCCCCCCACACACACACACACACACACCCACTCATCCTTCTGTACTCCTTCCCCTCCACCACTATCTTCCCATCCCCTAATGGGTAGAGTGGCATTGACATCATTTCACCGGAGGATCCCCCCCGCTCTGTCGATCTCTCTTCGTCCATTCCACGGCTACTGGACTCATAACAGCATCTTCTCCCTCTCTCTTCCTTCCCTCCCCCCCTCTCTGTCTTTTTTCCCACCCTCCTCTCTATTTCCCTTAGCTTCTTGCTTAACAGAAAGAGAAATGCTTGTCTCGCACAAATGGATCACGTCAAACACTCCTCCGCACGTCCAGCACAGCCTCCCTCCAGACCTCAGCACAGGTTTACTGAAACAGATTAGATGAAGACTCAGAGCTCCGGAGAAATATCCATCACAGGGAAAACTGTACCGGGGACGAGGTCTGGGGTTCAGCTCCAGAGTTCTAGACTGGATCGTAGACCATCTCCTTCTCCTTCTCTCTCTCTCTCTGTCTCTCTCTCTCTCGCTCTCTCTCTCTCCGTCTCTCTCCCTGTCTCTCTCTCTCTCCCTCTCTGTCTCTCTCTCTCCCTGTCTCTCTCCCTCTCTCTCTCCCTGTCTCTCTCCCTGTCTCTCTCTGTCTCTCTCTAATAGCTAACTCCAGATCCTGTGTACTGTCCCTGCATCTGTCCTTTGTTTTACTTTGAATATGATTTCTCTGTTTTCGCGGCTTTGAAGATGTACGGAAAAAAACATGACACAACGAGACACACACCATAAATAATTCTGCTATTTCTCTCTGCTGTGGTCCTACTGTAAGAAAAAAAGACAACAACTACAACCATAGATATTCCACATTCTCATCAAAATGTACAATAATCCTAAAAACCAACACCATACACAACACTAGTATGCGAATAATTGTCCTGATCGTGTTCGCCATAGGTAAATAAAGCGCTTTATTTAAGTACAGTAATCACCCATGTCAACAATGCAGCTAAAATCTTTCCAAGAATGTTTACACTGAGGGCCAGCTGGACAGGGAGAAGGTATCTCTGGGTTATTTTCGTATAAGGGAGCAATATGGCGCTCTGATTGCAGCCTGGCGTTTGGGGCTCGGGGCCTCGGAGGAAATACCAGTCAGCACCTCGCTGCACTGGTGAGATGGAAGATAAGCACATGTTGGACTAAGCGAACGGGGTGAATAGTTGTATTTAGGGTGTTGGACACGGGGTGCCTGGAAGGCCCCGGAGTTAGCCTACAATGAGGGCCATAGAGCGGGGGTATGCGTGCGTGTGTGGGGGGGTGGGTGTGTGTGCGCCGTGGCCCCACGTGCAGCACCTCGGAGGGATCGGGCCGAGGCACACGCAACGCAGCTGTACAGGAAGGCACAGCGGGAGGGCTTTGACCATCCACTGACAGGCACCGCCGCATCCTGGAGAAGACACGGCGGGGGAGGCGGGGGGTGGAGGTGGGGGGGTTATGGGGGGAGGCGGGGGGTGGAGGTGGAGGGGGGGTATGGGGGGGGTGTTTGGATACGTGTGTGTCCGCGGCTACCGGTGTCGTGCGCGCCGGTGTGTTTGTTAGGCGCACGCGGATGTATGAGCGCACGAGTGTGTTTGCTCCCCTACATCATATTATTACTAATGTATAATACATGCCTCTAAAGTGGATGTCAAGGCTGGTCAGTCATCATAAAACATGAGGCAGCCACTCTGCTATTGCTGCCACATTAACTCTGCCTCAAAAACACCCACCACAGTGGACTGTCATGTAGGAGAGAGAGACAGAGAGAGAGAGAGAGAGAGAGAGAGACAGAGAGAGAGAGAGAGAGAGAGAGAGACAGAGAGAGAGACAGAGAGAGAGAGAGAGAACAGGTCAGTGCTTAAAGCTAACAGGTAACCTTCTGTGCACCTAGGACAAAGGCAGGGGGAAAAGAAAATGTCAAATTAAGAGAGGCCAGGCAGAGAGACGTGGCTACCATATTTGTGTGAAAGCCCAGTGCTGTTGGCAGCAGAGATGGCTGCTTTCTGATTCATCTGGGGCCGTATGGCAAAGCTTTGTCAGTCTGTGCGAGGTATAAATAATTCAGGGTGAGAGATGGCAATTACAGGGCCCTGCACAACCAAAATGAATATTTTATAAGGACTAAAACTGCCCTGGAATGAATCACACACATGGAGTCACACACACACGCGCACGCACACACCACACAAAGGTAGCACATATGAACCCTTAGCACAGCTGTTGTACTGTTGACAATATTACTATCACTGTACAGTATATAAACCCAGACCATTGAAATAGGGACATGTTTACTCATACACATGCATGGGTGATTCATCTCATTCTTCATGTAAGGGTCTCCACGCTGGGAAAATGAAGGTTGCTGTCATTAGGTTATAAAAAGGCAACATATATAACTTCACATATATACTTATTATGCTTTGATACCCTGTTTCAGAAGCCAAGCGTTCAATAGCCCTACTGGTAACTTACAGAATATAAAATGTCTAACAAAGGTTCATAGTAGTCCATAGTATCTGCCTGGAGAAAAAAGCACCCTCCCGAGACCCAAAGCCTTTGCTTTTGACCCCGTAAATATGGCCTTTGTGTGAAAAGAAAAAGAAGTAAAATGCTAATGGAAAAAGATTAAACCAAAAAGCCGCCTGAAGCATTTACCTCCAAAAGGTTTTGTCTGTCAGGTTTCCTGCAAAAACTCTGTCTTTATAATTCTGAGACAAAAAATAACATTGTTCTGTGTTCCTGAGGAGCACGGTAGCTTGGTTGAATGGCCATTGTGTGCACCAAGCTAATGATACCTTAGCCTTTGTAAGAGGGAGGCCAGGTAGCTCTGTGACATCAGCACCACACAAGCCCTTCTCTGTCCGCATGTTTAGGAGAGGCTTGTGGGAAAATGGTATAGAGAATAAACAGACATTGTGTAGTGCATCCCCTTTCGCTCTTAGCACTTGGCGCAAAAGGTTATCGTAAAGATAACCTATCCTAATCGCGCTCCAATAGAACTTTTAACGTTCTGTCAGGGCAACGTTACTCCCGCAGACGGTTCAAAAATGGGCATTTCGTGATGTAAAACGTTTTGGGGACGTGCGTTTTGTTCTTTTTTTGAAGAAGAATTTATGAGTAGTGGCACGATATCGGGTCCTCGAGGTTGTGAGTTGTGTGATGATTTGGTCAGGCCATCGTGGAAGATGACAACACAACCCTCTGAGGGAGATTGGACTCCTGGAATGAAGACACAGATCGACTGTGCCGGAGAAAGTGACAGCGGGGCAAATGCTGGGAGAAGGCGGCATCCTCTGGAAGCTGTTAGTGATATAGCTAGCTGTTGTGAAGGCTGCTGACAAACTGGTAGGGCTGCATGTCTCGCTCCGTTTGGGAGAATTTCAAAGAGCGTGATTTGCAAATAACACGAGTCTCTGGGCATAGACTGGGCATGTAAGTATGGGGAGTAAAGCCCCCTGACTCCGCGGAGGGAAACCCTTCCTTGTCAGCTCAGTTCTTTGTCAGGGAGCCTGACAGATAAACAGACAGCGTTTTGCCTCTCTCTCCTTCTCTTTTATGTAGGCAGGGGATGGTATCTGGTTCTTCCACATACAGGTTGAGTTGCTTAAGGGGAGAAATTTGTTGAAAGACGCCCCACTGGCTCTCAAGGCAATGACTGAGAATCTTCCGGGCCACTTCAGACATCCTTAAACAACGCACAATGGGGGTAGATATGTAACCAGATAAAGCAGAGATATGGGGACTGCACAGGCCAAGGCATGCACAACTACAGGGCTTATTCTTCATGCAAATGACTTCTAATGAGCTTCCTGAAATATGACTAATTATATCAAGCTGATTTCTTTAATTAGTTTGTAATAATTCCTTGCCTAAACATCATAGTAAACAGATTAGGACGTTTTAAAATATCAATTTGTCATACTTTAAAAGATGCTCAGAGGTTTCAAGTTAATCTTGCTTAGCCCAAAACGCAAGGGCAAACATGTATTATTAAACTATGAAATATCTACTCAGAGGATGTGTGATGACACTAAGGCGAATGTATAGCAAACGTCTATTTGAGGTTAGGTTTAATGTGGAGAGCAGAGCGGTCTATGACAAACATAGTCGGAGGGCACCGTGAGGGGGTAGTGTTAACCCCTGTGCTTGTCTGTGTATAAACGGCTAGGGACTTGTTTACCATATCGCTGGTTACAATAGCACAGCTATCTCCCCCCTCCCTCTCTCTTTAGATACAGACAGTAGTGTCTGACAGAAGTCAGGCATTACAGCACAGTCGAGTGAAAGACTAGAAAAGATGTCCAAGTTCAAATACCTATTTGAGAAATAACAGATGCCTTCATGAAAGATAAGAAATTACATTTATCTGCCACTTTGCACTTCTAGCTAAGCCAACACATTCCTCAAGCCCCCAAAGAGCACAAATACCTAATGTACCACCAGTCACCAGAGGAACTCATAAGACTACCAGTCTTTTTGATATCCTCAATCTGCACTGAGATGGATTAAACATTCAATTTGTTACTCGCTAGACCACCACCCAGCCTCACCACTTACCATACAAATGGAAAACACGCCAGTAATCTATTAGCCTGCTTGGCCTGACACTATATTATGTTGTATTTGTATTATATTTACTTCAGGGAAATTACGATTCAAGTCATATTTATCTTCATGTGGAAATGTGTGTCTAAATGGAAATCACCTTTAGAGCGTGGGTGGATGTGGAGCAATACTAATGTGCTCCATGAACCGTGCGATTTAGTCACCCTGTATGGATGCACCGCGGGCTGGATCTACACATCAAACATGCTCTCCCTGTGTACGGGTCCACACCCCAAGCTCCCGATGCTGTTTGATAATTATTACGCTTACATTACAATACACGTCCTTGCCTGTGAGTCTGGAGCACACACACACACACACACACACACACTGCCGCTGCGTGTGCACACGCACACCCACACAAACGCGGTTCTGTCTTCATACAGTAAACTGCTTCCCAGTAAGACGTTTGCGCTTCAGTGCCTGTTCTGCTCTAGGAAATGAAAACAAGGTGCAAATTGGAAGGCTGTGTGTCTCAACAAGTACATATGTTTGTTTTACTGCTAGCATCCATTAGCGGGTTGTCCTTTGAACATTTGAACGCACATACGTAGTCCAAATAAAGAAATACTGTAGGTAACACTGAATTATTTAAATTTTTCATCAATATTGTGGGGTCGCATCCCGTTTTTTATGTTTCATGCATCAGTTTCTTGTGTGATAATAATAATCCTTTCAGAAGTCAAGGTACGGCAGCTTGTGTGCAGTGCACTCGAATTATGTTATTGGTTTAATTGATAGTGATTCAGTAGTTGAAGGTACTAATCCCATGATCAGCTCATGTCTCTCAGAGGCCTTTTTACCACCAGATGTTTAGAGTTTGGGGTAATCAATAAAGAGGGAATAAAGATTGGCATTCACAATACTCCCCTTGACAAGCTCCAGCCGAATGTTTGTCAAGCAAATTAAACACACTTAGACTTTTCACCTGCTCCAACAACGACACCACATATGGCCATGAAGTTAAAAATAAGAAACTGTGCATACATTACCATGCATAATGCACAACTCCCTCCATTTAATATGCAAATTTTGTAAAATATTACTGAATACCTTCTGTTCGGAATGAAATAAATTTGAATTGCAATTAGAATAATCTTGTATAATTAATGAAAACTGTCAATTTTGGTTCCGAAGTAATTTGATTAGCATGTTGATAGGACACTTATCAAGTTCAGTAAACTGTTAGATTACAAAGATGAAAAAAGGAAAGGAGGAAAAAAAGGATTCTAAGGATAACGGCTCTGACATTTTCCTTGGCATTGTAAACAAAGACACTTGCTGGCAAACTTCCTGAATAGAGTGAGTGAGAAAGGGAGTGAGGGAAGGAGGGAGGGAGGGAGGGAGGGAGGGAGGGAGGGAGGGAGGGAGGGAGGGAGGGAGCACGGGGAGGAGGACGCAGATAGAGAGCCACTTGAGAAGATCTGTGAATCTCAGTGTACAGATGAAAGGGGTCCATCGTCAGGGCCCTTGAGTGAGCCTTCTCATCTCTGGGCTCTGCTCTTCAGCTAGAAAGGCTCCGTATCTCTCCGAAAAAACGCTGTAGCTTTAAGATCACATGATCGCAACGATGGGAAAACCACCTGCGTGAACCTTCCGGAATACGAACGTTCCACCGAGTCTAGCAGAGAGCTCGGATGGTTCTTGGGAACCCAACAGAGAATAAATATCTGTTAACCGTCATCAAATGGATGGGATTCGTCGTTGTATTGTCGGGGATAAAGTACCATCTGCACTGTCTACACATGAACAGTGCATGTGACCTCCTTTTCCTCCCTCTTTCTATGCTCATTAGCTACCCCAAACCTCCCCCCCCCCCACCCCCCCACCCCCCCCACCCCCATCTCAGTTTTCAAACCCCCAAATGAGACCTAAATCGCTTGCAATACAGGTTAGCTGGAGGGGGGGGTGGGGGGGGGGGGGGGGGGGTTGGGGGGTGGTGAGGTGGGGTGCAAAACATCTGTCGCGCTAGGTACCCACTCTGAGCTCCGGGTATCTCCTGCGAGGAACTTTGGGGGATGTTTAATTCATAAATGCTGTCATCCATGTAAACCCTCCTGATTTCATAATGACTAACTCTTGGTGGTTTAATTAATTTAATAATGCCTTTCAGAAGCCATAAATGAAAGGGGGTCTCTGAAGTGGTGCATTAATTAGCCGGCGCCAACGCTACCCCCTGTCAGACTGGTGGCTGTCAAATGGAGGGCAAAGCAGAGGATGGGCACAGCTGACAAGGAGGGGAGGGGTCAAAGGTCATGCCAATCACGCTCATCACCACACTTAATGAGTCATAATTTGTCCCTAGTATACACATGTACAATGATCACCTTTCGGTTAATAGCTGTAATTCTCTTGTACAGTATGTGTTGAATTAAGGGCAGCGTCTGGGAGGTAAATCATTAGCGGGCACTAATAATACACAGTTAATACTTGTGTACATTCTAACCGACTAAGTACTTGTTTTGGACGTTTTCCCAGTAAAGAAAATATAGAATATACAGAACTAATACATAAAATCAGAACTTTACTTCCAATACCATGTTTAGCAGGAAAAAAGCATTTATATAAAAAAAAATGCTAAGTACTACGCAAACACATTTATAAAAATTAACGTGTTATTCTCATCAGATAGCAACATAGCTTCACATTAACAGTGGGGCAACCCCATGCATGAGTACCCAAAATCATTCAAGCTGCTCGGATTATATTCCAAACTCAACTCGCCTCATAACGAGGTTGTTTTTCTTGTTTAACTAATAAATAAGAAGCAGGGATGCTCGTGTCTGTGTCTGTCCATTTATTACCATAAAAATCAGCTGACTGATCGAGCTGCGTATCTGTGGAGGCAATTAACTGTTTTGAGAGAATGCGTAATACAGGACTTTGTAATGGTATCATTTGGAGTCAAGGCACAGATGCGCCGAGCAGAGCCATACTGTAATTAGAGAGAAACGCTGTACAGGTTTTCCACTAATTAGCAAATTATGCTGAAAATAGCATCAAGCTAATTAACAGTTATTATGGCATTTTTGAAAGTATGACTTTAATTAGCAAAGTCCTGACGCAGGCAATTTCAAACTCGTCTCCGAGAAGATGAGGAAGAAAAGGAGAGGGGGAGGGGGGGGGGGGGAACACGGGGCATGATCAAGAAGATACCCAGATTATTATGATGCCTTGAAACCTTAAAGGGAAGAGAGAGAGGCAGAGAGAGAGAGAGAGAGAGAGAGAGAGAGAGAGAGAGAGAGAGGGGTTGAGGGGAAAGCGAGAGAGGGACAGAGGGGAGGGGAGTAGGTGGGCGGGGGGGGGGGGGGTGGGGGGGGCAGCTTTTGTGTGTTGCGTCTGAAATCTCCATCCAAATGAGGGGGACATGTGTGCTGCGGCGGCGCTGCCAAGAGCGGCCCTGCGCCGTGTGCCCAGTGTCAGGTGGCAGCGGCCCACCCCTCGGAAAAGCAGGCGAAGACGAGCCCGAGCTCAGCTGGTGCCCACAGCCACTCACTTATTCTACTCCGCTGCACATTAAAGGAGCCCCCGAGTGGAGCCAGGCAGGCAGTGCCAGCCAGCCAGCCAGGCAGTCAATCAGTCAGTCGGTCGGTCCGGTCGGTCGGTGCATCTTTCGCTAACAGTCCTGTTCACACCCCCCACTCTGTGAATTCTGGGTTCACTGTTACTGTATTATGTGACAGACGACCACTCAAGGAAGCTTTAAAGGCACATATTCAAGCAGCAAAGAATGTTGTATTTTTCTTTTTTTGGTGCCTATCTGCAAATACAACATACATTAATCAGTTTCGGTTGCGTATTGAAATGAAAATTGTGAACTTGTGACTTGTGATTTGTGGGGGGGCCGTCCCCCAATGCTACGAGGGAGAGAGGACAGAGAGGAGAGGGGTGGACCCGTGGGTCTTTGAAGGCCCCAGTGGTGGGAGCGAAAACAGAAGTGTGCCTAGCCCCAGGCAGGCTCCGGCTCAGGCCCATTAGCTACACTGACCTTGCCCGTGCCTTGTCTTTGTGCTCTCCTCCCGCTGCTTCCCCCTTCTCAAGCATTCCTTTTTGTTGTCTCTCCGAGAGAGAGATTGGGAAGGGGGCCATGGCTTTCGGCTCTCTCCGCCTCCCTACTCTCCCCGGCCCCCTCCGTTCCCCCCCCTCCCCCCCCCCCCCTCTCCTCCCCCCCCTCCTCTCCTCTTACCTCAACCCTGCAGCTCACGGTCCCAGAGGGGTCGTCCGGGTGGACACCCCCCCACCCCACCCCCCCCCCCAACCCCCCCCAGGCCAGTGGCCACCCTCTCAGCCCCCTATGGAACTTGGCTGTAGGGGCCAGGCCATTAGGCCTCCCGGAGAAACAAGGGGGCCCCAAATCTCCGCACTGCAGGCCCCGACGTACGTAAACCCTCGCTGGGCAGCCTGCCTCTTTAATGCCAGCCTCTCATTTGAGAGGATGGAGCTTGGCTGCCAAGTTTTGACACCGCCACATATGGCCTCCTCCATCAATCGGACTAATCAAGCATCAAGGGGAGGCAGGACCAGCTTAATTGCCAGCCAGATATAGCTGCTCTCGCTTGACACACAACCTGAAATAGATACAGGTCTGAGGAGAGCTGACAAAAGATAAATGACTGCAGCCATTGTTGTAACACTGATATCAAAATACACTTGAAAACTACCCTTAAGGTACAGCTTCAAAACCTCTATCACAAACACTACCACTACTACTATTGCAGTAATATTATCAGTATTCTAATTAGCACTACCATTCTAATTATAATGAAACGTTGTCTTAAAAATAAAAAATTATATAATATATATTATTTATATATATATACTGTATATAGTATATATATAATAAATACACTCTGTGATGCTTTTATTTTGTTGATGTAGCGATAACACTCAACAAATAATAGTCAACAAAACACACCATGCTGTCTTTATCTGCTCACTTCTGACAAGGCTCGCTTCTGAAAACCAGGGGGTCAGGGGTCGCCCAGTCAGATGTGCTTATCTCCTACAGTAGCTTCCATTCCCGTGCCTGCTCTATTGCTCCTGCAGAGGCCTCCAGGCGCTCTGTCTGCTTCTCCCCTGTTCCCCACTTCCTGCCTTCCCCCCCCCCAACCACCAGCCCCCGCTGGCCTACCAGCTACCGAATAACTTAGCACAGACAATGAGGACTGAGAGCGACGCCCCCGCGCATCCATTCATTCTGAGGTATCCCTGCCACTGTCTCTTTTCTGTTTGTAAACATGTCAGGGGCCCCGCCGGTCAAAAATGGGCTTTTGTCCCGGCCAGTTTTTTTTTCCCCCCACCACCCCCGTCTGTTTTTCGGCTCAGAGGCAACAAGTTGACAGATGTCTTTCATCGTCTCGGTGCTTTTAATACTGAAGGCAACGCTGATAACAATCTGGGTTGAATGTCAATCGGTGAATGCGCTCTGAGATTGCGCTCGGTTCTGCTGCTGTTAGTTGTTCTGCATGCCGAACCCGATTCACGGCCTGTTTTGCATTGCTCGACGTGGGCCTTGTAAACCTCCAGAATAACATATGAGAACAGGCGAGGAACATTTCAATATATAAATCAGGGGAGAAATGGGGAGAGATGGGAATAATAAATACAGTACGGCGATGCTGTGTTTACGATGCTGTGCTCTCCCTCCCTCTCTCTCTCTCTCTCTCAGGACCCCTCTGAGAGCACCACAGGAGCAACAGGGTCCCAGCCTTCTCCTCACTGTCTTGGGCCGGAAAGCAGGCGGAGTGGGGGGGGGGGGGGGTTGGGGTCAGTTGCTTCTGAGTCCGGGGGCTCAGCGGTGGGTTCATGACTGGAAGGTTGTGAGTTCAATCCTGACTGTTGCTATGTGACGTTGTGTCCTTGGACGAGGCATTTCACCCCACTTGCCTCTGTGGGAGAATGTCCCTGTACTCGCTGTAAGTTGCGCTGGATAAAGGCGTCTGCCGCATGAATATTTAGGAATGTATTCTGACTACCTGTTCAGAAATGTCCAGCGTCTCTACGCCATCGCGCTGATGACATCAGGACTAGTTCTAGGGCTTTCGTCCAATGTTTTGCAGTGATACACGCCTGCGATGGTTGGGATTGGTTGATAGTAAGAACACCTCAGTTTCAAGCAGGGAATTCTGTCAGGAAATGCGCGCGGATCCTTTGAAAGCGTAGTTTTGTTTTGTGTTGGATAAGCAGCCACCCCGTGCATCAAGGCCATCAGCCCCAGCGAGGGCTGGACCACCGGGGGAGCCACGGTCATCATCATAGGGGACAACTTCTTCGACGGCCTGCAAGTCGTGTTCGGGACCATGCTCGTATGGAGCGAGGTACTGAGCGGTCCTGTTTCAGGAACATTTTAAAGAGATTCGACGTTCGGTTCAGGAGAGTGAACCCTGGGACGGTCAGCTTTTTTGGTTGAGATTGTTTTCCCCCTGTGTGTAATTCTGACACCCCCCCCCCCTCTCTCTCTGTCTCTCAGCTGATCACCCCCATGCCATCCGTGTCCAGACCCCCCCAGGCACATCCCTGGAGTGGTGGAAGTCACGCTGTCCTACAAGTCCAAGCAGTTCTGCAAAGGTGCCCCCGGGAGGTTCGTCTACACCGGTGAGTCAGGCTGCTTTCTGCCCCATCCCGGTCTCTCCTTGGTGGGCTTGACTGCCCTGAACCCCCCCCCCTCCCCACCCTCTCTCTCTCTCTCTCTCTCTCTCTCTCGCCCTGAATGGAGACCAGTGTCCATGCATCGCTAATGAACTAAGCAGGGCCCTTGCTCCTGAGGGAATGTTAAATGTGTGAGATCTGCCTGACTAGCTCAAGGTGTTTGGTAGACCGGGCTCCTACGAGTGCAACTCCGATCCCTCCCTGAACTGCCATTATGAAGGGTTGCTGCCAAGCTGTGTTAAACTCAAGCTGTCCGGGGGAACTCACTTTGCCAGTTCTATTTACCTAGTGTGAGATATGCAGTGCATCTGTTCATTTCTCTGATTTCTGAGATATGTTCCGAGATTTCTTATTGTTTTAAAGATGTGAAAGATTAGTAATGGTGTGTGGGTGTGCGTGCGTGCGTATCAACATTCTAAGTGAAGTCTGATTATCTGGGCCAAACAGGAGAAGTGGTGGTCTTATCTGTCATCACTGGCGAGCAGGCCGGGGTCGCAGGGGTCACCGTCTGTCTGACCTGGAAGCCTCTCCTTGTTAGGGTTCTGATGGGGGGAGTGAGACACACTGCGAGAAAGCACCACCCCCCCCCCCCCCACCCCCCCCCCCCCCAGGCCTCAAACACAGCCCTGGCCTTGAGCTCACAGCACAACCGCGGGGGGAGAAAAAAAAAAGAAGAAGTGGAGTAAGGTTGGAGGGCCAGGGGGTAGACCCTCCCCACCCCCCCCCCACCTTCCCCCCTCCCCCAAACCCCCAGCCAGTACCCTCCATCCCGGGGCAGCTGTTTCTCATCAAGCCACCCCCCCATCCCCCCCTCTCCCCCATCCCCCCCCCCTCCCTCCCTCCCTCCCACCCCGCCCACCCCCTTCCTCCAGCCGTTCGTACCCCCTTCCCCTCCAACCATGCAGTCTGGCCCGGCGCTCCTGCGTTTAACCTCCCTAGCAGGGGCCAGAGCAGAGGCCAACAAGGCACCTAGGATATAATGAAACAAGAGTGTTGTGTGCTGTGCAGCCGGTGTGTGTGTGTGTCTCGCCGAAGCCTGGGGAATGGTGTATAGTTAAGAACATTAATGGCTTCTATAGCACCCCGGTGAAAGTGCCAGGTCCCTTAAGAACAGACCCCATTAGTCACACAGGCTAAGCGGATTGGGATGATTACATCAGGTTTTAGTGGGGGAACGTGTCTTCGTCTGCAGCTCTCTCTCCCTCTCTCTCTCTCGCCTCTCTCACCCTCTCTCCCTCTCTCTCTCTCTCCTCTCTCTCTCTCCCTCTCTCGTCTCTCCCTCTCTCCCTCTCTCTCTCTCCCTCTCTCTCCCTCTCTCCCTCTCTCTCCTCTCTCTCTCTCTCTCTCTCTCTCTCTCTCTCTCTCCCTCTCTCTCCTCTCCTCTCTCTCTCTCTCCCTCTCTCTCTCCCCCCTCTCTCTCTCTCTCTCTCCCTCTCTCTCTCCCTCTCCCTCTCTCTCCTTCTCTCTCTCCCTCTCTCTCTCTCCCCCTCTCTCTCCCTCCCTCTCCCTCTCTCTCTCTCTCTCTCTCTCCCTCTCTCTCTCTCTCTCTCTCTCTCTCTCTCCTTCACTCCTTGCCTGCGTTCCTCCTCTGTTCCAGTTAGTAGAAAGATACAATTACCCCGTGAGGCAATGGCTCTGCAATTGATTAGTGCAGTGAATTAAAAGAGGGAGTCGCTAGCAGACAGGTCCAGCTCTCCACGCGCTGCCTCGTCTCACCTTGACTGTACTGGGATCAGCGCTTAACAGGACCGGACGCTCGGCCAACTCAGAGCGCCCCACAGCGAGATTAACGCTCACGTTCACACGGTATCCACGGTGATGGAACATCACAACAAACCGAGGACGGTCGGGTCACCTAGAACAGGCTCGTGATATCGATGATGATGTTCCACACATTTCAAGGCGGGCCGAAAGCGTAGGTTCACACTCCACGATAGAGTTGTTTTCGCGTTGAAATAACTTTTCTTCCACGTGATCAGTTAACAGGCTTCACATAAATCACCAATGCTAAATGAAGACGTTAGCAGAGAGCGATGTTCCCTGTCTGTTTGAAGGGCACAGAACGTTCTGGTGTCATGTTGGCGTGTCGTGTGTGCATATCAAAGGTCCATTTATCAAAGCCTGCTCTTCAAGCGTGACTATTCAACATGCCTAGAGAAATGCGCTTTGAGACCTTTTTTTTCTCCGTGTTGACTCTTCTTGCCCCGACGCCCTAATTGTGGAGATTTCGCTCGCTCAATTTAAGAAATTATCACAAATTACCCAAAGTCAACATGGAGAAGACTGCAGCGGGGTCTAAACAGCGGACGAGCACGTCGTGGTCAGGCCTAGAACATTCTGGAAAACGTCCAAAACTCACAGGGTATCTGTGAGAACGAGAGTCCTATGGTCGTCCCTCCCGATACAGGCAAATAGACACGGTTCTGCTAAAGCTGACTTTAAATGTCACCCTGCTTTGAAAGGACACCCGTTCGTTGACCTTCAGGCAGTTCCGTGTGTGTGTTTGTCTCCTTGCCACACGCGCTTGTCACCGAGAGAGGCGGTTTGTCCTTAAACCTCATCCATGTATCGGTTATCCATTGGTCAGGACAGCTGTGAGTGCAAACTGTCAGTGAGGTTGTTAAAAAAATCCAAAGGAGAGCGGAGTAGCAAAGTCAATACTTGGCTCTGTATTAAGCGCTGCTCGTTTTAGCACAGACTTTTATTAAGAGTCCTTCCTCAAAACATCAAGCTTCATTGCCGTTTCTTTTTTGTTTTTCAGTCCTCAAAGTTACAGTAGAAAAGAGTTTTCCCTCCAAGAAAAACTTGGACTAAACATGTTGTCCAATTTGACCATGTAATTGCATGGGAGCGTTTGGCCTGGTTTCTCAGAGGCCTCCCACCCGTCCCCGCCCCCCCCACCCCAGCTCCATGCAGAGCTTAGCGGCACGGTGGGCCAGCAGCCCTAACCCACTCAGCCACTATTTATCCTAATCAGTGACATCCACATAACCAGAATTGCTTCAAATGAACCCTTTCCTCGCCCCAGAAAACGCACATTTGCCAGGGCCCCATTTGTCACGGGTAAATTGAGGGTCAGTAAACTTCTCGGTGTATCCTCTAGCGGGGATCTGAGACATGCATCATGAGGTTAGAGGAGAATGATTGGCGAAGGCGAGCTGTCACACATTTGTCAGGGGAGGAGAACATTATTTGCTAATTTCCCAAGCCGGGCACTGACAGGGTGCTTCGTCTTCAGACCTTAGGTGACCAACGCGGCTTCCCAGCTATTAGTACAAGTCAAGGGGCTCTATCCCCCCCCTCCCGCCCCTCCCATAAAGACACCGTAACAAGAGTCATTGGTTCCGACCTCCCAGAATCAAAGCACACATGGGTGAAGGATTCGGAATGAGCCACACGCCCCCCTGTACAGTAAGGTGGACCTGTGCGGCAGACTTAGCTGGGGCCAGACAGCCTTGAGGGCTGATGGATCGCAAAGTTTTCTCGTCAAGGTGACGGTATCGACTCCACTGCACCAAAAATCTGACAAAATGGGTATGAGGCAGCCATTCATCAACGTAAGGACAAAGAGGTCACGGGTGCTTCACTCAATACCGCCCCAGATCAAGAACGTCAGCCTGGGATGGAGTGGAGGAGGAAGATCTTAATAATACGATGGATCCACTTTCTCTCTCTCTCTCTCTCTTATTAGGTTTTTCGCTCCTCCCCCCTTAGTTCCTTAAACACTTGATTTGGCGGATGCGATTCTTTGTGAATATTTGATTCCGCGTTCATGCATTCTCAAGGTTGGCTGGCTTCTCTACAGTTCGCTCTCATACTAGAGATATAAATAGTGATAGGACTTTATGACTTGGACTCTAAAAATAAACCCTGTACTCTACTCTGAGAGGGGGAAGAAAAAACAACAACACGGCATTGTGGTACTTCGACGCAGAACAGGAAAAAAACAAACAGGTTAGGTAAACAAACATGAAGTCCTTTATCGAAGCAGATCAGATGGAGTCTCGTCCTGTTCAGTCAGTGTAGCGGGCCTATCCCTTGGTCTCCCCCTCCGCCCATCAGCCCCGGCGACGGCTTTGAAGTCGTGGATCTGGGGCTGATCTGATCCCTTCCCCCTCGCCATTTCCTCCTCCGGAGGGCAGGGCGGGGAGCTGCTGGTCAGCCACGGGGTGTGACCTCTACACTTATAGATATGCTGTAATCAAAGCCATTCACGGAGGTATGTAAACATATCTCTTATAAAAGGGGGGGGGGGGGGGGGGATTCGAATACCGGCAACGAAGGCGAGCGGACAGAGGACGAGACCAACGTGCGCTTGGGAACTCGTCAGATGGCAACATGCAGCGTAGCGTCTGACCGCTAGGCAGTAAAGAACAAAGAACAAAGAAAGAAAAAAGAACGAGAAAAACAATTTAAATAGGCGTTTATAAATGTCACGGCATTGTTAGGTTGGACGCAGCGCAGCATTTTGACCGAGACCCCATCACCCTGCTCATTTCTCTAATACCTGCCCCAACTGTCTGTCTCATTACAGCCCCTGGTATTTAGCTAGCTCCGCGGGAGTGTCGACGACAGTTGTCGCCCAGTCAGACGGCTACAGATGGGGGGTGGTGGGGGGGGGGTCTTCGGTGAGCGCGTGCGGATAGCGACAGGGTTTTTCAGGGAGGAAGGTCCTTGCGTCCAATTAGGGGTCTGACGTGACACGCGCTCTTCCTCCCCCACTGTCAGCCCGCCTGTCAGGTGGGCTTTGAGCGGCGCTCGCTGGCATTACTCCACCGCCTGTTATCAGGAAGTGACCTGTGAAATCCAGCGCTGAGAAATTGATTGAAATAAGTGGCTGCAGTTGAGCATGTCTTTTACCTATTAGGCTACAGTACAGCTCTCACGGTGAAATCCAACACTAAGTATAGCGGCTTGGTGGCTTTAAGGGGAAAAATGAGCGGTACCAGGACAGAGGTGTTTCCCTGGAAAGAGGGTGTTCATTGATTTGATTTTAATTGGGCACCCTTTTTGCTCTGCGGTGTTGTTAGATGTCTGTTTTCTAATGGTGCTTCAAGCTTCAAATGGATCGTCCTCGCTAAGTTACTGCATCATCCCTGCACAGTGAGGCAGGTAAAGGGAAAAACATGGGGGGGGGGGGGCGGTGTGTGGGGAGGGGGCGGTAGAGGATGAGAGGGGGCCTGTTGATAGACGAGATGTTCTACACCCCCTGCTCCCCCACTCCCCTCCCCGCCCCTCCCCGCCCCATTTTCAGTGCATTCAACATCCAACAGGCTTTAAAAGAACTTCAACCCCCTCCCCCGACCCTCAACCACACCACCGATTGTGATTACCCCCAACCCCCCAACCACCGCCCTCAAACCCCTCCACCGCCGACTTTGATGATTGAAATTCATCTGCAAGTTTATTGAGAAATGAATGAGGGAGGCTGCGCGGTATTGACTTTGAGAGGAAAACACAACTCATCTTGAATGAGGGGGAAGAAGGCGGCCGTAATTTAGCAGCCATCGATCGGCGCCCTGTCCATCTATTGATCTTCATTTTACAATATTAATTTGCGCCCGCAATCAGCTGTGAAGGCACCCCCATTTGATTCTTGTTGGTGGGTAATGTGTGAAAGGTCCATCTCGTTCTCCCCTGAAGAAGCCCACTCACGTCTGAGGGGATAGATCAAGCGCTGCCCCTGTCCACCCAGCTACAAACCAAAGGAGTTCTGGTGTGGACGTATGGATGTGCAATACCATACATCCATGCAATTTAACCGTGTTAATTACATTTTATCTGTTGCAGGTGCAATATCAGCTGGAAATGTTACCGGCCAGGTTTTTGTCTCATCTATATCAGCTCAAAGTTCATGAAATTTCAATGAACATTGATCGCACTCCATTGATTCATCAACTTCAGCTGCAGATCTTTGAAATTTTAATTTCCGGTTCATCCCGAGACTCCCGGAGATGGAATCGCTCAATGAATAACTTGCTAGGGAGTTGGATGGAGAGAAATATGGTCAGTGTTCGTAGAACTCGGGTTTGATTTGTGTGGATTTGCTGTGAATATAGGGCAGACTGGCTTCGGTTTGAAAATGGCTGCCATGCATGCCTCTGTGTGGGGTGTCAATCCTTCTTCTTCTCTGCACCTGGAAATACTGTATATAGCCCTGAACTGCATGACTTCTGAGCACCCTTCCTCCAATGTACCCCCCAATCTCACAGGGTCCTGCTCAAATTCACTTTCGATAACCTCCAATCGCTATTGGCTTTTCCTTTTAATCTCCGATGGAGTCTTCAGGAAACGGCGTCCGCTCGGCGAGGACGCTTCTTGAGGTGACGCTATTTGTCGGATTTCCCATGATCCTTTTCATAGGCTTTCAGAAGCCTCGGGAGGATTCGGTCGGACACTTTGATGATCTACAAACGTAATAACATTTGAATGAACTTCTGCTTGTTCTGTTATCGGCACCCCCTCCAACCAACTCCCACTCCACCTCTAATTTGTGTTAAGGGAAGGGAAAAAAAAAGAAGAAAAAAAAAGAAACTGCTCAATGGTGTAGGAGGAGTGGAGATAAGCTCTAAGCAGTTAAGTATAATTAGCGAAAGTAATAGCTGGCAAATGGCAACAAGGCTAGGTTTTTATCTCCTGGAAAGATAGAGTTATCGTAATAAGCTGTAATGGCAGGCAGGAATGCTCGCAACTCTGTGCATGTTTCCATTCAAGCCCGTAGACTTAACAAGGAGCCATTTCCCTTAAATTTACTGCCCCTACGCCAACATTTCCCTGCGTTCGAGCCCGATACTGTAAATGTCAATACACATGTTCAATCCACTTCCATACACAGAGAGAGAGAGAGAGAGACGGCCGCATTGGCTGCTGTATTGCCATGTAAGCATTTCTATCGGGCCAACGTCGGCCATGTTCCATTGTTCCTCTAGAGCGGTTACTCATGTCCTATTTCTCGAAAACATGGCGAGGGAGCAGCAGACCATGCTGTGGCGCCATGTTCCACTGTCCACTGTGCATTTTAAGCAAAGTGGCTGAGGTGGGGGCCCTCCGAGGGGATGTGTGAGGAACAAGAGCGGATGACAGGCGAGATTAAGGCATTAGATCAAAAAGAGAATCGGGGAAATGCACGACGTCCCAGGCAGAGGAATCCCATCTGATGCCACGCCATCGAGCAGGGGCGTGTGTGTTGTGCGTGGGTTTGGGTGCGTGCGCGTGCGCACGTGTTTTGCGCATGCGTTGCTCGACAACGAGAAACGATACGCTCGCAGCTGCACACACACCCGAGTCATGCATTCCACCTCTCCACATTCTGCAACATGATTGTTCCCTCGCCAGAGTGAGGAAATGACTGAAATATTTATCCAGTTCTCCTCCAGTGTTCTGCCTCTTCCCTCGTCGAGGAATCATTTAGCTCTTTCAAAACGACGACACCCAGAAACCGTCAACAACTTCAAATTGGAACGTTTCCTTTTTTATTTTGTAACTAGCTAGCGACACCTTTTTCGTGTGAAATGACAAACAATTACGTCGCCGTGTGAGTATTAGAAAAGCAGAGAAACATGTAGGTAGCGTAACTGTACCTCATGTTCCCGCTTCTGAAGCTGAACTTTCAGTACAACGTGAGAAGTGAAAATGCCATTAGTGTTTATCATTCTTCCCTCCCCTTCTCTCTTTACCCCCCACGACCCCCTTCCATCTCTGGTGATGTATTCAAATGCAAAGCCTGCCTTACCTCCCTGTGTCTTTTTCTCTCTAATTATCCGTGAGGTCAGTAAGCAAAATGGGGAAGAAGCCAGGAGATCAATACAAATTATCCCTGAGCAAACCAGTGCTGACAGTTTGAATTGCAGCATATGTTTACCCAAAATCAGGCAATTTATCTTAATATCAGGCGAGTAATGCAGCAGGGGTGAGAGGTCAGACAATCTCTCCACCTCATAATTACCCGCCTCTAAAACAGGAAAGTGGTATTGATTGGCCGCGGGCCGGGAAGCGGGCGTGACTGGAACGTGCCAGCAAACTCCCTCCCTTCCCTCCGCTGCTCGCTAGCCCCGCCTTAACCGCCCCTCCCCCCCAGCCAGACTCCCCACCCAGAGAAGGATTTATGGGATATGTGTGGAGTTTCATGTTTCCTCACCTTGGCTGAGAACCTCTCAGTGGGTGGGTGGGTGAAGGGGGGTGGGGGGGGGGACTCCCTACTCCCTACCACCCCCTCCTCTCGCCTCAGTGTTGTGTTGGAAGGATGAAGAGGACCAAACTAGTTCTGGCATTTATAGAGTCCAAGGGCATCAGGGAGTTCCTGGCCTGGAGTTCTGGGCGTGTTTTGAGGAAGATGTTTGAAAGTTTGAGTGAAACAGGACAGCCTTTTTTTTTTTACCCAGTTGGACCAGGAGACAGAATGTACAGCCAAGTTAAGAAAATTCAGCTCCCCCCAAAAATTTTATTGACAAAAATAGACAACCGTGTTTGATATGAAAACTGTAGAACAATTATTATACATTGTTCAGAGTGAACCACCAGTACTCAGTATATATAATGATCAGTCTTGCAACGATATCGATGTGGCCGGTGGCTGTCTGCTGTGTACATGGTATGACTACAGAACTGTCAAGCCATCAACTGACAGCACCGTTTAGCGCTAATGCAAGTCTCCATCAGCTGTCAAAAGCATTTGCATGAAATCAATAGCAGATGGCGGTTGTGTGTCACCAATTTCATTACGTGGGGGTTGTTACAAAGATCATCTCCATGATAGATGAGAGGGCGCCGCGTCGACAGAGCTCTGCTGCCACCGCCATCAGCGCGCGCCGTCCAATCACAGGACCGGGCGCCGCGTTCTAAACCCTACCCAAAGGGGGGGGGGGGGGGGGGGGTGGGGGGGTGAACGTCACAATGTCCTCCCAATACCATCGTTGGCGTTTTGGAAGAATTTTTATTTTAAACAATCCCAACTCCTTCTAAAATACATTGACTGTACGCACACAGTATCCTTTTGGATGCCGGGAACTTTAAGTCCTCCACCTTGGCAGGCCCAGTCCGTTCCTGTTCTGGATGTGTGCTGCGCTGTGTTCCCAGCATGCCTGGCGGCTGGGGTAGGCCCCAGCTGAGGCAGAGGACAGGAGAGCGTGATGTATCACCCTGAGAGAGCTCAGTGACAGCGTCTGATGATGGATGGCCTGATTATGGAGTGCTTTTTACACATACACAATTTACATCACACTGAGCAGAGGGCTCTGGCAGGGCTACAATGCACAAACACACACACACACACGCAAACACAGACACTTGGGCTCACGCAGACACACTGCGCCACGCTCTCATAGCAGATGCACGCTCTGACACGTACACACACACACACACTCGACAGCCACTATGCATAGATAGGAGGGGGGAGGAAATAACAAAAGAAAGAGGGCAAAATGTTAGCGAGAGCCTTGTCATGTACGATCAATAACACAGATCAATCTTTTATTTAGCCGAAAATGGCGTTCGCACGTTTCCAAAGCGGACCTTTGTCTTTTTGGGATGCATGATGACATGTCAAATGTAATTTCCCCGAGTGGTTCATTCGGGGTCCGCAGTGCCTGGGAATCCATCCACCCTGCGTGGCCACTATCTGGGAGCTTGTTGTCATTGATCAGTACCTTGCTCTCTCCATGCTGGAGCACCTAATTGCTCCACTTGATCATGCTCTACCCAGCAATTACTGTATTTACGATTTTGCACCAAATGCTGTTTGCGTCTCCGAGTGTTGCGTGGGTTGGGGAATGTGGGTGAGAGAGGAGAGAGAGAGAGAGACTGAGTGAGGTAGAGAGAGAAAGAGAGCGAGGTAGAGCGAGAGTGAAGTAGAGAGAGAAAGAGAGAGTGAGGTAGAGAGAGAGTGAAGTAGAGAGAGAGAGACTGAGGTAGAGCGAGAGCGTGAGGTAGAGAGAGTGAAAGATAGAGTGAGGTGGAGTGAGAAAGAGAGAGTGAGGTAGAGAGAGAGAAAGGGAGAGCGAGTTAGAGAGAGAGAAAGGGAGAGCGAGGTAGAGAGAGAGAGAAAGGGAGAGTGAGGTAGAGAGAGAGAGAAAGGGAGAGCGAGGTAAAGAGAGAGAAAGGGAGTGCGAGGTAAAGAGAGAGAGAAAGGGAGAGCGAGGTAAAGAGAGAGAGAAAGGGAGAGCGAGGTAAAGAGAGAGAGAAAGGGAGAGCGAGGTAAAGAGAGAGAGAAAGGGAGAGCGAGGTAAAGAGAGAGAGAAAGGGAGAGCGAGGTAAAGAGAGAGAGAAAGGGAGAGCAACGTAGAGAGAGAAAGGGAGAGCGACGTAGAGAGAGAAAGGGAGAGCGAAGTAAAGAGAGAGAGAAAGGGAGAGCGAGGTAGAGAGAGAGAAAGGGAGAGCGAGGTAGAGAGAGAAAGAGAGTGTTTATCCTGTCGTTCCTCCCGCTGCGGCTCCCCGCCCAGAGTGTTTGCGGCCTCCGCCTGTGTGTGTGGCGCGCTCCTTCATGTTCGCTGGTGTTCAGCAGGCCCCGGCGAGCTGCGCGGTGTTAATGCTGAAATTACATGCTGAGTAATGAGTGATGGGCCAAATTACAGGCTGAACAATGAATAGAAGCAGGCAGTTCTTATTAGTCTCCCCAGAAAGCCATTGATTTATGAAGCGCCGCGCTCGGCGGAGTTACTCTGCTGAAAATGATATCTACATTGAGAAGTGATGTTCTCTATTAAGTCGTTCCTTCCACCGTTCGCCCCCCCGTCCTCCCACTCTCCCTCCCCCTTACCTCCCCTCCCCCTCCCCTCCCCCTGGTCTCTGCCTACGGGGGTACACACATGATTGTTTAGAATCAGGCTGTAAGGAAGCCTTCAATTACCCATTAGGACTGTCAGACATAAACCGTACAGGTCTTACACCAAGTCTGGGGTTATGATTCATTTACTTTGTGCCTCTGATTCATCGCCCAATATGCCTCACGCCCCAGATTACAGTTTGAAGGCTGCTGGAGATGAATGTGCGGATGGGTCCCACCGCCGTATTTCACCGGCCCAGCTTGCTGCTACAGGAGAGGGGCTGACAGCCGCGTCCCGTAGATCAATGTGTGGGCAGCCTTTTCACAGATTATTAAAGCACTGTTAGATTAAAAGACCCCCACCATGTAGTTTGCAGTCAATATTCTCAATTAGATAGAAAGGGCGAAGGAGGGGTTGGGGCTGGGGTTGGGTTGGGCGGGAGGAGGGGGGAGGTAAAAGGGGTGAGGGGAGGGGGCATGAGCGACTGATCAGAGACCTGTCTGAGTTTTTGATGGGGGCGATCATCGTTGTTGATGCGATAGCACTCGGTCATAAGTGTCTCACTGCCTGCTGGGTTCTACAAAGGAACAGGTCACCCCGCTACTATAGGTGTCTAGATACAGCACAGCGGAGATGACACAGAGTGGTATCTTCCGTCCAACTGATTCATTCCCATCTGAAGAGCATGAGTAGCAGTTGTAGCAGTAGTCAAGTAGTTGTATTGGTTTGTGAGGGGGGGTTCAAGTCTCAAGTCAAGAGTCGTCATACTGAATTGCCTTCCTCTTGTCTTCCAGCCCTGAACGAGCCGACCATCGACTACGGCTTCCAGCGGCTGCAGAAGGTCATCCCCAGGCACCCCGGTGACCCTGAGAGGTTACCAAAGGTAACTAACTCTGGAAGAACCGCCTGTGTAAAGATAAGCGTGTATGGAGATATGCTCCCAATGGCGAGGTAGAGATATGTGTCACAGCAAACAATCCCTAATGGTCTAATGGTAAACACTTTGGCTTTACGAGTGGAAATACCCAGAGTTTTATACCCAACGTTAAGGTCCTGCTACACACACAGACAAAAAAAAGACTTTTTTTTTAACGAAACAACAACAACCTAAGCAGCACCGTGACCTGCGAGTACACAAGAGCCCAACCGCAGACTAAAGAAAGCAAAACAGAAAGCTTTACCAAACACATGTGCCCCTCCGCCATCAGAGTAACGGTATTGGTTTTGTGAGGGGGGGGGGGGGGGGGGGTGGGTGGGTGTGGGGTTAAGGGGGTGGCGTAAACTCTCTGTGTGGTAAAATAGCTCAATCAGGCGTTTTCCTCTCCAGTAGTCTGAGGAGAGAGGAGATGGTAATCTGGCTGGAGCTCCTCGTCTGCACCCTCATTACCCCACTCATGTTTTCCTTTCATTTTCCACAGCTCGATTTGGTTTAATCTTTTGTTTACAGAACTGTGTGCCGTAAACCCCCTAGTCTTAGTTTGGCTAATAGATGAAGAACCTGCCTTTAATATGGGCTGCCTCTCGCTGTTGTCTTTTTTTTTTAACAGACTTTAAAAGAGTTTAGAGCATTTCATTTGTATTTGTTTCGGGACGCACGTAGAATTCTGCTGCTGTATCCATCCTGGTGCATTTTACAATGGAAAGCAAGGCTGACCAGAAATACTTTTCATTCCACCACTTCCGTTTCAACTGATGTCAATTTATTACTCTGCCTCAATAATGTCGATCCTTCTGATTTCCATTGCCTGACTGGCATCCCAGATGCTTCAAGTGTAATATTATGACTGATTAGTTTGCTCGTATTCCCATGGCATCTACTAAAGTGGTGACCACCTCAGAGTTTTAATAATAGCGTAAAACCTTTTAAGACCTTATCTATTAAACCCCAGCATGCAACACAGCAATATCATTAACGTCCAACGGACAATTTAATAAAGAACAGACCGAGAGGTACGGTACAACCATGTCAATGTGCAGATATACGACAGCACAGTCAGTCTCCAGTACGGCAACTATATTATATGAAGTGCTTCAATTAGTTGGTCCCCATGGAGACCGAGAACAACACCTGGACATGAAATGTTACTCTAATTTCAACTGTAAATGTGTAACAGCACAAAAACAAGTCGCTTTTACGTCTGATATGCAACTTCTCTGACCTGTCTCTGAGTCTCTACAACGCATTTTCGGTTTAGTCGATAGATGTAACCCAGCTGGCAACGATGTCAACACATACTTTAACAAAAGAGGCCATTTTGTTTTCTTCCTCTTAGAATGAACCGCCTTTAACGAAGACATGTTGACACTGAATCCAAGATAAGTCTCTTCAGGGTGCTTATGCCTAATACAGCTGGGTCTCCCTGCGTAAGGATAGAGCAATCACCGAGTGAGATGAAACCCTGCACTTCCAATAAACAACATAAATATTTGATTTGGTCTCTAATGGACCCAAATATGGGGTTCAGGGGCCATGTAAATGATCCCACCAAGTGATTCGTCATTGTTAAGCTTGCCATCTGAGGGTCGGCTCTGGGGGTCAAAAGCACATTCCCAATAAAAGCCCCTCTGGCTGGCTGGCATGTTAGGTTTGGAATGAGAACAGAAGCCAGCATATAGAAAGCAGCCATTACTGGGCGCAGGTAAGGGTGGGGAGACTCTATAAAAAGGAGATAAAGCCAGAGGACGTGGAGTGTGCATTAGCAGCAAGGCAAATCGACACCACTCCCTTCCCCCCCAACCCCCCCTCCTCAATGACTTCACCCCCCCAGTTGATAATATTACTGCTCTATTGATTTCCACCAGCCTTTTCCCTTGGACCAGTAAGACACGTGGTAATTGTGAGGAGACAGAAAGCCAATACAGGAGCGCTCATGGATTGCAGGGGATGCACGCTAATATTGTTGCTACACAGAGAAAAATGGGGGGGGAAGCTGTCTCTGATTGAAGTATACCTCGTAATTTTGAGACAACATCGCAGATGACAGGCTGACCCATTGGGAGGCGCACAGATAAAAAATTCAATGCAAAGTCCAGGGTGAATATGAAAGCAATGAGTGTGAGCAGTCAAGTGATGAGAAGGGAGATTGGTTTGCGGGCGTTTAGTGAACAGAGACTTCTGAAATCACCCTCCTTTTTAAGATCTTGTTATAAAACCGTTTTCGATTCATAATATAAAAAAAGACAATTTATAATACTATTTTGTGCCTTCCGGCAGTAATGGACGAATAGACTAGATATCACATTATATCACACTCTTCTGTAACAAATTATATTCATTACGAAATTAAAAGCGGAAACTCAATATTGTTTTATTATTGACTTGATTGCTTTAGATTCTTTTTTTTTCATTCTTTCTCCAATTGAGCACAAACCTATTCTTTTCCAATTCTTTGTGTAATCCACAAGGAGAAAATATTACAAATGTGTTCATGTCAAGCAATTACCCATGTATTTAAATGAATGTCTTCGTGTGCTCTTTGAAGTACCTTCATCTAATGGCCCTATGCTTCTGAATGTATTCATTACCTCAGGCTAGAACTAACAGAGTAATTGCCTTACAGTTTCATAATGGCATTAGCACTCCAAGCTACATAACCTAGCCCCCTTTTATTAACTGTGATAATATAAGTACACAATCCCAGCTAATCTTGTGCTTGAGAAGTCACAATTTGGCGGTTTCTAGACCACAGAGCTGTCATGTAAAACATGTAATGGCCGCATCATTTGTCATGTACCAACTCAGCTCTCGCGAGCCACATTTCGCGCTCAGACCCTCGTGTAGAAACACGAAACAGAGAAATATCCGTCATGCCTTTTGTCACAGAACATCAGAGATCCTTTTGCTGCTTTAATTGTTTCCATTTAACATGATGTCTTCTCACACGTCTCCATGACAAGAAAGCCAATTACACTTATGCTGAAGTAGTGTACAGATTTACATGGAAATGCCCCCAGAACACTATTCCGCCGCTAATCGTATTCACAGCGTGAGCCGATGCGCGTCAAAGCGTCTCGTCGGAGGCAAACAAACTCCTGTGTTGATTGGGAACAGCACTTCTCATCATCCCTGGATATGACTAGGCCCCCACTTAAGCATAGCCTCGCGAGCGAGCTTGGTTAGTTAAGACACCACGCGGTAAACGACAGATTAAGGATGAGAGGCAATATCGTTTTCCTCTCTCTCTCTCTCTCTCTCGTTTCTTTTTTTTCTCCAGCTGTCCTTATGTTGCTGCCGCAAAGTACCATATGGACGAGGAGGGTGAGGACGTTTCGCAGAGAATGAAACATGGCTCGCGAACGTGACAGTCTTAATTGCTTTAATTGTTGTTTAAAATTGAGAGCCATGTAGAAGATCTTGAAATATGATAGAATAGATTATTGGTAATTATTAACTGCGGGGGAAAAAAATCGTGAAAACCACTTTATCTCACTCAGCGAGCGAGAAGAGAAATCTGCTGTGCCTGATGAGAACACATCAAGACAGCTGGTCCTCTCATTTAGTGTACCTGCCTTACGACAACCATAATTCTTTATTTGTATGCAAACTAGATGCATGCAACGTTGAGCATACACACCAATTTCAGAGGTAAATGCCCATTCTAACAGCTACCCATCCGGTAACTTGGGGTGGATTAAGCGATATGTTTCTATAAGAGAGCGTGGCATACGCTGAAAGTGGCTTCAGTGATTCATCTTGATAAATCAAGGACTCGGGGATATATGCTCCTCAGGATGAAAGGGGGGCCCATACACTCCATACGCACTCCATAAGCTACGCCTTGGAAACGCAGGCCAAGTCTTGGAGGCCGCTGTTTGAAGGCGTGAAGGCTGTGTTTACATTCATTTACGGCAGCTGCCGTTTTAATCCAAGATCGCTATTGCCAAGTGATGGAACACTTCAGACAAATTACTGAGGCCTGCGAGAGAAAACATGGGGAATGTCGGAAGAAAACAAAGTCCATCTGAGTTGTTTCGAGTGACAGATTTGCATTGCCTTTAAGTGTGGCTTCTGACGGAACGTCAGCTTGATACAACAATGATACAGCAGGTGACAAACAAACAGGCGTTTCAAACCCACCTCCAGCCACAGCGGAAACGCCCCCTTTGTCACATTAGATACACCTAAATGAGGGAGACGGTTCTCATTGAACATATTGCTTACGGCCATCGTTCAACACAAAGGCAGTTCTGGTGCCGGGGGTTTAATTGTAAACGTTCAATTCAACGAGCGGATAAAGAACACAAACAGGCCAAGCCACAAGGCTGGAACGGAGTAGGGAGCTCAGGATCCAGGGCCAACTCATTTTCAGTTGTCAAAAAACCAAAGCAACATAGCTAATCCTCATTGTCAAGCAGGGGCAAGCATGCAGACATGGATAAGACCCCATCCTGAGCATCCATGTCCCCAAGGCACAAGCACCCAGCTCTCTCTGGATGGGAAGTCATTTGTGAAGTCCTTTACAACAGCCAGTCAAAGAGGTTAATTGAAAAATTCCTTAATGTCATTACGACAAAACTAGATTAACCCGAGCTAATTCACTTTATTGTTCTGAAGAAAGAGGGCTCGGCATTGAAATCAGGAGTAAACGCAAGACTCTGAAATTAAGGGTGAGGTGTTGTTTTAAAGGACTACGCCGGTTTAATTAAGATATGGAACATTATTCATTGCTCCCTGTGGTTCTAGAGAGCAAAGAGTAAGTGGACAAACAGAGTACTGATTTCTCTCAATTCAGGGTTTGTATTTAGAATACCGCTGAACACACCTCTGATTTGTAGGTGATACTGGCTGTGATTGTTATAATACTGAGGTAATATACGGCTGGGTGTTGCACAGCTGTTTGGAGAGTCATAATTTATTTTGTCATGTAAATATTTTTTATTTCATTTTCTATTTCAGGAGGTCTTACTGAAAAGAGCTGCTGACCTGGTTGAAGCCCTGTATGGGATGCCACATAATAACCAGGTATGGAGATCCACTTGATGTTAAGATTTGAAAAAAACATTAGATAAAATCACAGTGAACCTTTTGGCAATTGTATGGAGGTCGAATATCCGAGATGGACCTTCACTTCTTGATTATTTGCATGGGTAAACTGACAGGAGCCATGCATCAAACAAGGAACCGAACAAAGAAGAAGAAGCCGCCTAGTGTGACAGTTGAAAAATGTAAATAACTTCCTCTCGTCTCCCCCTCGCTGTCCCAGGAGATTATCCTGAAGCGGGCAGCTGACATAGCTGAGGCCCTGTACAGCGTACCCCGCAACCACAACCAGATCCCCTCACTCGCCAACACCGCCTCCCATGGCATGATGGGAGTTAACTCCTTTGGCAGCCAGCTAGCCGTCAACGTGTCCGAGTCACAGGGGAACGACCAAGGTTGGTGGACCACAACCACTGCATCTACTTTACCCCCCCATTCAGATAAAACAGGTAGAGGAGACGCGTGATTTACACTTTAGCTTCACATCATGTGAACTCACATTTAATTTGCCATAAGCGATCATGGAAGCATCTTTGCCTTCCGACAAACTGCCGGAAGAGGAAGCGGAGGGCGGCCCCCTCCGTGTCTAACCACCCTCCCCTCCTTTCTCTCCTCCCCCCCTCCCTCCGTCCCTCCAGTGGGCTACAGCCGGAACACCAGCAGTGTGTCCCCTCGTGGGTACATCTCCAGCAGCACCCCCCAGCAGTCCAGCTACAACACCGTCAGCAACAGTATGAACGGCTACGGGAACGCTGGCATGAACCTGGGAGTTCCCAGCTCTCCCGGCTTCCTCAACGGATCCTCTGCCAACTCCCCATATGGAAGTGAGTAGCCGCCCGGCTAGCGACACCCGGCTAGTGATGCCCGCCTGCCCCCCACCATCACATAGCTTTGCTGTTCCCAGAGCAGCTCTTTGCCGTTTGCCGTTACGACATCCTTTACGGTCTGTTTACAATATTGGGCCAGTCAACGTTGGGTTTACATGGTTTTATGGCAGCTGCTTTTAGTTTACGCGGGCCAAGAATCGATGTACATATGCTTAAGTCCTCCTTTCTGAAAGAGCTCTTTTTGTGTTGGGTATTTTTCGAGCGAGATATATATATTGATAAGGCCAGACTGTAGTGCTATTTGATGTGGTGAGACAGCCCTTGGCTGTGATGCTGTACAACTTCACTTCCAACTGCTTTCTGAAGCCCGGATCTCCGCTCACAGCTGGTTTTCTCTCTCCCCCCCCCCCCTCTTTTTTCCCCTTTATCGTCTCCGCAGTTAAACAAAAGAGCGCCTTTGCCCCTGTGGTCCGACCCCAGGCCTCCCCACCCCCCTCATGCACCAGCGCCAACGGCAACGGACTGCAAGGTGAGCCCCCCTCACCCCCCCATCCCTTCCCTACGGACTACTGGTCAGATACCGCTGCTCAGGCCTCAGTCCGGTTTGGTGAGGGACTAATCATTACAAATATGCACTTTGACAATCTACACCCATCACTACACACACGCACACACACACACACACACACACGCACATGCGCAAGTACAAATGAATCGTCTCGGAGGTCGTAGGAAAACACCTTCTCGGATTTGTTTTAGTAATTATGTTTATTAGGTTTTGTGCGTGTGTCATGACCAACATGATTGCTTTGAAAACAAGCTTAGCCGTAGTGTGTGCCCCAAGATTAATAACATTGGGCTTAATGAAGTGGGAAATTAAAGTTCATCTTGCTGCACGTTCATACTTATTAATACATGTTGTGCAGAAATTAATGAGCAATGCCTTGCCATCATCTGTGCTGGCAAACTTAAAAGCATTTCAACCATGACTCTACAAATATAGTGAGAGCAGTATAATCATATTTAATCCTGGTACCTCACTAGCCTAATAGTTCAAATGTGTGAAAATCGTGAGCATATAAACTGTAGGCAAGGTACAGTTGCTAATGATATCCTAGCAGATGGTCTTGGAGAAGGAGAAAAAACTACCTTTTGATCTAATCTCCGCTGTCTTAGATAATGACTCTGAAATGGGGCTTAGTGAGTGAGGAACTGGAGGTATAAAGTCGTGGTGGGAGGCGAATGAGAGGTGGGGGGAGGCTGGGGGGAGGGGGGGCCGAGTATAGAGTGTGTTGGAGTGCGTAGTCTAGTCCTTTCACCGAGCAGGGGGGAGGAGGGCTGTACTGTAGCATGGCATTGTGGGAAGTGACCATGTTGTTGCTTTAGCGCCGCCGTGGCCAGTCCCTGGGGAGTCTGGGCCACGGTTTGCCATTACCCAATACGCCAGGAGAAATATCACACATAGCAAGACTGGCGTGCTGGGGGCTGAAATGTCAGAGCAGGAGGGAGGGTTTGAAGCTCTGCTGTTAGGAAGGCGTACGCTTGCACACTGACGCACATGACAAACACACAAGCAGGCACACGCAAATGCATGCACACGCACGCACACACTCACGCACGCATGCATGCAGACTCACAAATGCAAACAGACACACAAACACATACATACAAAGGCACACACAATTACATGCATGATTTCAACATGTTTACTGTGTATGATCTGTCATATAAAATACATGTCTTCTGTAGCACCTCGTCTAAAATGTCATTTCTTTTTTCCAGCTATGTCCGGCCTGGTTGTTCCTCCGATGTAAATGCACTTTCCCCTTGTCAAGCACCAGTCTACCCCCCCCCCCCCCCCCCCCCCCCCCCCACCCACCCCCCAAAAAAGAAACACACACCCACACACATACAGACACAGGACACCCCTTTAGCACACAAAGAAGAACCTGGTGTAGTCTGTAGTCAAGCGTATTCTGTTTATAATGGAGATGGGGGGAGTAAAAAAAAAGAAAAAAGAACCAACAACATTCTTACAAAGACAATTTCACAAATTCGAATTTTGGACCCTTAAAGGATTTCATGAGGACCACCATTTTAGTGACCAATCTTTTTTGTTGTTGCTCATTTTCCATTTTATCAACTGACAAAGGACGATGACGTGTTTATTTTGGATACCTGTCGGGTTGTAGTTTTTCCTCGGCTGTTTCCCTCGAACCACACATACTGTACTGGAAGGAACAGTTGGTTTTAATGTAAACACTGATGTACAGTACATTTACTTATGAACTGGTTTGCCTCAGAAATCGTTTTCTGTTTCAACTATCTTTTAATAGATTCACAACAGTTGTGTGTCTTTATAATGTGACTTTTTTGTATTTTTATGTGTAAGAAAATACACCGGGGCCAAGAAGATTTGAATTTCAACTGGAAAATATATGAAATATATAATGTAGAAAAATCAATCATGAAAGACAACACTTACAAATTAAATGGGGAGGGGTTGAGTGGGCAAGATCGTATCCTGATTCATTCCTGCATTTTAAATTAAATTTGTAATTTATTGTAGCTAGAAATCATCTTCAAAAGTAAAACAATTCTCTTGGATTCAACCAGAACACTGGCGTGTATAGAACGCTCGGCTCTGTTGATGAAAAACAATGTACTTCCATGTCTAGAGCTTCCTTTTAAGCAAGTGTGTTTTGCCATGTTTTCCAACCCTTTTGCTAGCACTGTATATTAATGCGTTTTTAGGCTACTGTGAAGTCTGTTTCTTGTTGACGAGGGCCATCCTCTTCCCTCTAGCTCCAATTCCCTTATGTGTTTTATATGTGGTATAAATTGTAGACTATTGTGATATTGCCAAACTTGTGCTAAATATTTATACATCTGTCTTTTCCATGTTATTTTAGACCAACAAAAAAACATTTAAAGTAAAATGAAATTCCATTGAACATGTAGGCGTTAATTAGAGAATAGTGCATTGTCATATTTCTGTTCAAATACACACTTGCGCTCACTGAGGGGACATTTTGTAACATATCAACTATAAATATTGTATTTATCTTGGAAATTTTGTATATTGCTTTTCATTATGTATGTATTACTCGTCATGCCCTTAATATAGTGATGCAGCACAGAGAATTCAGCCAAGAACTGTTGCCTTCATTTTTTTCTTTTGTATTTGATGAAATGCAATGTTCATATATTTCACATGTATCCTCAAGTCTTTGTTACTCTGTCAAGACTCTCTGTCCATTTTTTTTTAAAGGGGAAGTCAAACTTCATTGTTTATTTTTATATTGATTTTAAATTATCTATACAGACCATTTTGGAGAAAACTTTGTTGGTTGTATTGTCAAATAAATTGTTTGTGACCCATATGATAGTTGTTAAGATCCAATAGAGACTAATGTGCATGAGGGACAACCTTGGGGGAAGAAACTCCATTTGTGGTTGTATTTTCTTTCTGTTTTGTAGAATGTATAGAAGTCATTTTTACTCACCACTTATGACTCTGCCACATAGCTTAAATGTGTTTACAGGGAAGAAAATTCAAAATGTCAACATTTGGAATGGAAACAGAAATGAATAAGTGATGTTTTATTAAAGTTTTCAGTAAAAAAAATGATAGTTCCTTAACTGTGGACTTTTTCGGTGATCTGTCTGACTAGAAAACAGAAACGTACTGTTAACTCACAACATGTCCTAAAAGTCAAATATCCCCTTAAAAGTTAAAGGAGTATTCTGCTCCATATTCTCTTATCACTAAAGATTCTGACTTTGAGATGTATTCCTATTGATCTCTATGTCGGCATCTCACTTCAGCGGTGCTGTTAAATGCAATGCAGCCCTTTCATAAATACTGCAGGCTTTTTATTCAAAGTGCCCGAAATGGGGCCCATTGAAATCCCTCATTTCATTGCATTAAGCCACCAAGTTAATAAAGAATCAATACATTGAAAGAGCAAGGTTATCCTTTGTCTATAAGGGTTGGTATCATTTTGAACCTCTCATAGTTTGAAAGCTGAAAGGGGACCCTGTGAAATCTATACTCATCAAGTGGGTCAAACAGAGAGATAGTGGAGTGACAGGGAAGAATAGCGCCTCTCCTTTAAAACAACGAAATATCTTATCTGGCTTCCTGAGTGCTTGCTGAGACCAGGTCAGAAAATGTCAATTTCTCATCAACAGCAACATTGTCCATGGCAACCTCTCCTTTTAATGCACAATTAAGGTGACGCAAGTTGAGTAGCAATCAGCATATCACGGCTAATTATGTTGCCAGCTTGCATGGATCTGGTGGTGGGGGAGATAGTGCAGGCGTTGCTGATAGTGTTGAGGGTGCAGATACGCGCATGGGCGTGTACGTTTTTTTCCCCGACTGGAATCGCCTCGCACTTCAAAACAGTCCCTCGATAATCCAATGCGTCTGATAACAATAGTCCGCGCACCTGCTTCCTGACGAAGCACTATCCGTTTCGGATACGCCGGGTCCGGATCCATGGTCGCGCTCGCTGCTGTTTCGCTTCAGTTCGGTGACTTCATCTGTCTGCTGTCGAGCGAAGGCAGGCTGCAGCCCTCATCGTGTCGGCCATGTCCAGTCTATACCTTTTTAACGAGGAATCTTTATTTCTCGTATGAACTGAGACGGACCTGTTGTTATCCGATCCAACGTTGGATTTACACATCAGCAACAGAGATTTTCTTCTTTGCATGTTCTAAGCTCCTTAATGAACACCTCTACGCATACAATCCCTGCTAGCAGGCCCAGCTTAACCAAGCAGCAGAAGGGTAGCCAGATGAAGGCCGGTGCTTGGCCAGGTCTTCTGTATCCATGTCCACAGCCTCATCCCCTGCCTCAGCCCTGCCTCGCCCCTCAATCACGGTGAGAGCCTCTTTATTGGAGAACTCTAATGGCCACCCTCCACCATGATCTTAATGTGTGCATTAAATATTTATAAATCCTGAGTCAATAACGCCTCATAAGCAGGGCCCGGTCGAGCCTCCCCCGCCCCCTTTGCCCACTCGCAGACCATGTGGCCACCGCTCTCTCGAAACAGCCGGAGGTCAAGGGGTCACGCAATCAGAGGAGAGCAAGACTGGCTACATCCATATGTTGCCACTCTTATCAAGACTTTGCTCAATAGCGGTTATCTGTCAAAGGAAAGAAATATTGAAAGCGTTATCGATCCTGACTAGCCTTGTGCAGCCCAGGGCCAGGCTTTCTAACATCTGCTCGCGCATTGTTATATTTCAGGGAAACCCACTCTCAATAACACACAGACACACATACTGTAAGAGGGAGCTAGTTTACCTTCCGTCTTTACTACACATCGCTGTGCCCTAACCGCCTCAGTGAGTAGGGAATAAGGCTCCAGAGTAGCCCCGTGTGCCCTTCTGAACTCTTCCTCCGATGCATATATGTAGATGTGGGAGTCAGGCGTTACGCACGGCCATATCCGCTGTTCAGGTGAAAGATTGTGCTCCGGTGATAGCGCTTCACAAAAGCACCCGCCGGACAATGAGCCAGTCAATGGAGAGTCCTAGTTGAAAGGGGCCACAATGGCCAAGCACGCTGGGAATTGGGCTGAATGATATAAAGGAAAGAAACCTTCATTGAGGCCATGGAGGACAAGCTTTCAGAAAAGAGGGTTTTTGTTGGGTGTTTTATCAATCCACACTTTCCCCAAGAGGAAAAACAATTCAAACTGACCTTAAAAAGAGAATATTACCTTACACACCCACTCTCTACGCGAGACTTATTCAGACACAGTATGTTCAACGACAGTTATGTTCAAATGCAGAAGGGTGTAGGTTGAATGTCTTTGTTCCTATATGTGGGCAGTGGTTACATGTCACGACAGACCATCCTTTCACCCCAACCTGTACAGTTCCTCATAGAAACAGAACTTTACTTCCGAATAAAAACGATGAATACTCAATGAATGATGAATATACTCAAATATAAATGTACCAGCGTATGCATGCCCGAACTGCAGTACTATGGTATTACTTGTGCAAGCTCACTAAGGATTTTGTGTAGACTTATGTAATTGATACAGGCTTATGTGATAACTCTTACTAAAACATACTGTATCAGTCTCAGTATAGAGCCTCAGGACAGGCAGCAAGACCTCTTTCACTGAAGCTCGTTAGCTCAGTGTCTGACTCCCTGTGAAACGGTCCATCAGATAAGACCTCAGCCCAATATCCACAACCCACCCCGAGTCAGCTTAGACAGAAAACCCCCAGATCCACGCAAAGATTTCCTTCGTCCCTCTCTGCAAATGAATGGGATGAGCAAAGTAACCCAGCGCTCAAAATCCATTAAACTTGTATTCGGGTGTCATTTGATACTTCATCAATGATGTATTGCATTTCAAGGCCAACAAATGCCTGATTAACCCCTAGTAGAGACTTGCACTGTCTTACTACCCCCTTTTTTTTGCTGTCTAAAGTTTGCTCGGTACAGGAGTGCAGACAGAGCAGAAAACATGGTCAAAAAAAGTGTCAGGGAACTGTGATAAACTAATATCACTTCAACTCTGTTCTCTGCCACAGTCAACCACACAGAGGTCCTTTCATAGCTCCCCTCTGTGGTGCTTTGTCCACTAGTTCTGGATATGATATCATCTATTAATAATGTATTGGCAATGGATTACATAAAAAAAGAGAGCAGAAATAACATCCAATATTCATGCCCCCCGAGCTTGACTGTGTCCAATCCGTTTGGCCTATAAAACCTTAGCCCCATTTCCATATCCGCTGTGGGTCGCGACAGGTCTGCCACACAAAGACCCACAGAACAGCTCAACTCAGGAAAAGGGCCGTAAAAATTGGGCGGATTTCTGAACCCTCATGAAACGGCCCCCTTGGAAAGAAAAAAAAACCCGGACCTTTTCCGATTTGAGCGCCTGTGAAAAACTTGGTAGTGTATTTCCCTCTTTAATTGTGCCACTTGAGAAATTGACGTGCCTCAGAAACATGGCATGAATCTCCCAGTTATTGTCGTCCCCTTGGCGGGGAATGTTGATACAACATCTGCATGCTATAGAAAGTAATGAAAGTAGCAGAGATGGCAGCTGCAAAGCTACAGGAAGTGTGCCATTTTCAGGCAGCACTGCTGTGAGAACCAATAAACTGCCAGCCTGGTCGTGCGTTCGCCTCTGATTGTGAGGACACCATGACAAACAGGGCGGGTCTGAGACCGGGACATGCTGGGGGACGACGGCTCTTGTTTGATAGTCAATAAGGCTCATTAGCAGAAAAAATGGAGGAGCGCAAATGTGGAGATTAAATGGCTTTCGAATGGGTCCTGCTCATGGCCTATTCTCGCAGGAGCCTTAACCATGGCCATTACCTCATATTTTCTACCAAACATTATCCACTTAAATTCCAGTGAAATTGTCCCATTCCCTATGCCTACCCACCTTGTACAAAGACACTTGCCATTTAACGAGGGCAATCTTTGCATTCAAAAAGTTCACCCTCTTTAAATATACATAGGAACCTTTGCAAACTTTCTCCAGCAGACCCGAGCTCTCCCCTGCAATCTCTCCGACGGTCACCTGAAAGCAGTTCAGAGGAAGCTTCCCTCCGTCTCATGGAAGAAACGGCCAACGAAGTAGTGCGTCAGGGTCTTTCCCTGAAGGGTGCTTGTCACGCCGTGCCAAACCTCTGTGATTATCGTTGTTTCTGCAGAGAGTGTCCAAGCCTGCCAATACTGCTGTTCCATAAATGAATTTGGCCCCTTGTCAACAAATTACCTAACACGCAGAACTGTGTATGTGTCACATCCAATTCCAACTCACCAGCTTTGGTGGAGTGTGTGGCGGCAGGAGGACTTAATCATCAATCGTCAATCATAATAAGTGAAACACGTTGATATCTTTTTTTTGTGTGTGTGGGGGGGGGGACGGACGATGGGACTTAAGGAAGAGAGGGAGGTGTTGGAACTTGTCACATTTGATTGGGATGGTAGGTGTATTTATTTATTTTTTTCAGCTGATGTATGGTTTAATTAACTGGACTTGGCAACTCTGAGATGGCACAGCTTTTCAGTTACATACAGAACTGCAGGTTGGATTTGATGATGACACGTCTTCAATTAAAGTATAATATCCACAGCTTTTATATAATATAGATATAGCTATAAAAAAATGCAGAGAATTACAAAAATGTGCTTTCTCATTCTTTGGCATTCTGTCGCAATAATTGTATTTCCCAGTGTTGATCGATAGACCAATTATTTTATCTTGTCTCTATCTAATCAATGATTCAACATTGCACATTAAAGAAACCTACAATGGCTGACCAGCAGCGATAAATATAAGTTCTGGATCAATCCCATAGCATATATCACTAATAAGTAACATGTAGCATGCTGTTCCAGGATGCATTGCTTGGCTCCAAGCTCATATTTTCCCTCTCTCCCTCCCAGTCCTGCTCCAGTCCACTCCTCTCTGGGTCGTCATATAGATCGGAGTCTGTCGGGGGGCCAGAGGCGCTGACAGAGCCCAGATGCTCCCAGTCTGTCTGGGGGACTGGGGAGACTGGTGCCATGGGGTCCTGGAGCCTGTGAAGTGCCGGCCCTCCGTCAACATGAGCGAGGCTAGACCTGCACTCTCTCCAGTCTGAGACACTCAAGTTCCCACTCTGACAACGAAGGCTGTGGTCATGGATTGATATGTGAAGGAAAACACACACACACGCACATGTAACATTTGGCTGCTCATCAACCGTAATCGCCATGGCTCGGAACAACACACGCTCGCGGCGATCGCTGCCACTCGCACACGCGCCCTCATAAACGAACCGTGGGATGTAACCGGTGAATATAAATAACGCCGTTTCAGTTGCAGCCAATCCTGCGTGCATACGAACACGTCGACCAACTTTGCCTTTGTTACTTACTAGTTAACTTATCTGAAAGTCTGCCACAGGAAAAAAGCATCCTTTGCTCACTTTTAATCAAAGTTTTCCCATTAGTGTGCCGGGCATCTTTGTTGGGGTGTTTCTTTGTTCAAAAGAGACAAAGGGTCCCATCTGACTCCTTGGCTCCCTAAGAACACCACCATCATTACAGCAGCATCAAAGTAATGCCGTGTTGTTGAAAACCCCTGTTCCTCTTTGAAAGATCGGCTGGACCGTGGTGGTGTGCGCTGGTATAAGACGCTGCGATGGCAGCTGTTGCGGCTGGGCTGCGCGGTGCCGTGGTGTCAGGGCCTTTGAGGCCATCCCGGCCCCAGCCCCAACAGCGGGGGAGGAAACCTGATAGCCCTGCCAAGCTCGCTTTAACGTCTGCGTGTCTGACGGGAGGACATGGCCGTATCTGCTTGGCCAACGTCCCATTGGCTGAGAAGCGGCATTACTCTCTGTTTAGGGGAGACGGTGTGGGGGAAAGAGGTGCATGCGTTCTTTACGGTTTGTCTTTGCTCGTATTTCTTGGCACAGAGCGGTGTGCTCAGGCCCAGGAACGCTGAAGTGGGAAGGGGGGCTGTTTGTGAAGTACGTCTGCAGGACTAATGGGGCTGGGCCATGTAGCATGGTAGCAGGTGAGCAGACTATAACTTCTTCAGGAGATAATAATGCTTCAAGTAATTAGACTGGTTCTAGCGGGGGGGGGGGAAGGACCACACTAGAGTGGGAGAGTTGGGAGCAAAGTGTGTGTATTTGATGTTTGGGGTGCAGAAAATTACTCTATAATGAGAAGGGGTGGCAGGATATGAGATGAGAAACCGGGAGTCGGAGACAGGATGTGACTTATGAGACGGAAACGGTGGAGGAACGTTGTTGCAGGAGCTCAAATGTTTTTACGACTATCAGCCATGATTAATACAGCCTGACCAGATCCCTGCACTGCAGTGAACATTCTGGGAGCCAACTACCTCTAGCCTCTTTGTGAGGTACTACTGTGTGTGTCTTGTGTGCGGGTGTGAGAGAGGGAGAGACGGAGAGGGTGTGTGAATGTGTGTGTGAGGGGGTTAATAAATGTTGAATCAAACGCCGCACGAGGCACTCACGCTCCTTAAGGGTTGCCCATTAGCGGTGTGTGGGTGCATGGGGAGTTTATCAGTGTCTGGGTGATTTATGAAGTCAGACTCAATATCATCTACTTCACCCACACACATGTACTGACACACAAACGCGCACATGCGAGGACATACACAGGCACACAAATACGCACGTGCACGCACACGCGCGAGGGCAGATATCAGGTCAAAATTAGGCGTTTCGCTGAGATTTACCGTTGCAGATGATGAGATAGACTTAACCTCTTTAAAGTTAATTTCATTGCGTCCCAGTGACAGAATGATAGGGGATGGATGAGCATATGCACAGTGCTAATATACGGCCACGCTATTCATTCATTCTTTGTAGAGAGGAGGGCATATATTATTCCTGTGAGCTCCTCTGATCCCTGAGCAAGCAGCTCTCATGACCAATTACTTACAGTACACTGCCTCCACTAATCTAACACTGTGATGTGGCCGGACTGTCTTTCACACTCAGAAATAATAGAACTCCACAGACATCAATATCTCGCCCTCCTAAATTGTGTGGTATTCCGCTGAATTTAAGAGACAGCGAGAGATAGAGAGAGAAAAAAAGAAAGATATATATATTTATAAGAAAGAGGAAAAAAAGAGGGTGCTTACAGTGCACTTCAGAGTGGCCCTGTCTTAAATGGGACCCCTTGTGGCTGTGTCACTGCTCCCTTCGTTAAGGGGCTGACTGTAGCCTGTAGTCACCACAGGCATCATTAGCCCTGTGTGAAAGCGCAGACGGAGACCCATTCTTCATCTGCCTGTCTGCCGCCTCAACATCCACGCGAGGAGACCCTCTCCGATGGCAGCGCAGAGCGAGGGGAGTCCAGCAGCACCACCAGACACCCGGCGAGCTGATAGGGGAGGAAATTCAGAATGTGGCTACTTCAGTGCAAATGTATTCAGCAGCCCCTCTGAATTGGTTTCTATGAAGGTTACAGCGGATATATTTTTGGAAGGTGGATTAGGCTACCTGAACAGCACACTGGTAATGTCTCCCCGGGGCTCACTAGGTCAGTTCAACACTGCTCTGCGAGAGTGGAGGGGATTACCAAAATTGAGCAGTAGAGTGTACTATCCAAACTGTACTATACTTACAGTGCAGCGCGTAACCGTGAAATATTCGCTGACCAGTGTTAAACAGTGTCTTGGGATACTGTCATTGGAATCAGCGGAGGATGTTGTCAAGCGCTCAACATCATAGGTGTCGTAAGGGCTTGATCACTCTGAGGGAGATGGTATCCATCTCCGTGAGATCAGATGATGGAAATGAATGCATATATGACCTAAGTTAGAGGGATAATGCTCTTTGTAGAATTCAAAGCAGACTTCTTTTCCCCGTTCTGTACTGCCCTCTATTGGAAAGCACTATTTAAAATGAGACTGAAACTGGAATATTCACTAAAGTGTCTCGAGTACTAGACAGATGTATGGTAGGTGGCAGAAAAATACAAATTAAAAAAGGATTTCAATGTTGGTTTCTTGCTCAAATTCGTGATTAATTTAGTAGGATTACTCATATTGTGGAAGAGAGTAAAATTACATTGATTCAAACTTTATTCACTTTGCGAAAAAAGCTGAAAAGTGTTTTTAATCGATGACACTTTGGGCAAACTAAACAAATTAAGACACTGTAAATGAGGACAGTGAAAAAGCTTTAAACCAATTCAACGCTGAAACCCTATACTGGATGTTGAACAAAGAATTCACTTGGCAGGGAATGAAATAGCCAACATGAAGTACAAAGAGTAATTCAACATAGGAAGGAAAACAATTCAAGAGACATATTTTAGGGAAAAAAATCCCAAAACATTCCAACAATATCTGGCAAACTGAACAGACGCCCATGGGATCATGTTTGTAATTCCTGCTGTTCGCGGTTAAGGTTATTTCTGAACACACTCAATTAACAACAACACTCCTGTCACATGAACTGTGCGTTACTTTCATGACGGTCGGGCATTTTTGAATGAAAATCCTCAAGTTTCGGTTATTTTGGAAGAAGAAAAAAAGCGACTGGGCCGTCCGCCCTGCTCTGGCACGGTATCGTGGTTGGGGAGCTCTGGTTCGGTGAGAGACGGACAGGTTTTGTCCTCGCTCGTCCTTCCTTCCTTCCTTAGCCGTTCGTGGTTAAGCAGCCACTGTTTCAGATGGTTCCCCCTGCCGCTCATGTACGGTCCACTCTGGCCACTGCTGGAGATGACCCGATGACAGGGGACAAGGAGAGGAACCTCGAGTGCCAAGAGAAGATGTTCGATTACTAGCAAGTAGAGAAGATCGAACCATATTCAGGGATGAGGGATGAGTCATGTGGCTCAGCGGTTAAGGTGTTGGGCTAGTTATCCAAAGGTTGCAAGTTTGATTCCTGGCTGTGGTTTTGTGACATTGTGTCCTTGGGCAAGGCACCTCACCTTACTTGCCTCAGGGGGGAATGTCACTGTACTTGCTGTAAGTTGCTCTGGATAAAAGCGTCTGCTAAATGACTAAAGTCAGAAGAAGTGCATGAGAATTGTACTCCTGTTGTCAGGTCACTGTAGCCTTTAAGCGACACTATGCTGTGTTGTATGAAATGTAATTCAAACGCGATCCTATTGTCTCCAGTTTTGATAACAAAGAGAGTCGCTCAACCTGACGCTCAGCCAAACAAAGAGAAAGAAGCTTCCGGAACGTGACACAGTGTGAAAACAGGAATCCACTGTGCACCATTTTCATGTTTCTTCACCGCCGTCATATTGTTTCATTTATTCATGAAGCCATAACTGTCAAGCCTGATACTCAATAGATGCACATCGAGAGTAGCTGCTCACTCTTTGGATGGACATAAATGTTTTGTCTGTTTTTTTTTTTGTTGTTTGTTGCTCTTTAATAGTATAAAGCGAAGCAGCAATCAAAAATTAATGGGCAAAAACACCAGCAGGATGAATATTCAATGGAGAGGGTGTCAACATTAGGATGTGATAACCCTGTGATCATTAAAAAGAGGGAGTCAGTGGAGCGTTTATGCTTGTTGCAGTCGGCTGCCAGGGGGGTCCTGAGTTCTTTGTAAACTAAATGGCTGGAGAAGGATGAAACAAGCAGGCAGAATTCCCTCCTCTGGTTGTGAATTTCGGGATAAGGATAGAAGCAAGGGGTTGAGGACGAGATAATTACCATTGTTTATTTTCTCCTATTTTTATTTTTTTTTAAGTCACAAAATATTGAATTAGCAAAATGCTGTTTATGCTTCGCTTCGCTTAGTTATGCCCCTGTATTGTAGATAGCGGTTATTGTTTAATAGATGTTTGCTCCTCGCAAGGTCGGTTGTCATGGTGCGATGGCTGTGCCGCTTCCCTCCTTTATAGCTGTACAGCAGAAAGGAAATCCGATGTGGTTTCAACTCAAATCCATCATTAAACCCACTACCATATCAAGAGCAATAAAACTTTTCAACCCCTAGATTAACCTTGCAGACAGCCAGGTACTGGCAGAATACGCAGATCAATACTGGGTTCCTTCGGTTTTGGAGTGAAAGCAGGCAACCCTCAAGGCCTCGGAGCTCTGCCTCTCCACCTGGGGAGAGAGCACTACACTGGGCTTATCAATACTCAAATCCTGGTAAAGAAGTACCACGGTGAGGCAGCGATCGATCCGGCGCTGAGCTTTTCCCAGCTGAAGCCCGAGTGTTTCAGCAGCACTGACAGGTAATTGACACTGACAATCTGACTCCGCAGTACAGCTGAATCGTGAGCCGAAAAGACCCCAGCTGTCAAATATGTGCCGGCATGCTTTGACTGAAACACAAGCTTGTGCAAATGTATGTCTACGGCATATTTGAGAAATAACTTGAGAAAAAAAAAACATCTATACTATTTATTCAGATCCTAATAACTGTTAATACACACTTTCAACTGTTTGCTAAGTGTTACCCAGTGTTCACACAAACAACTATGGAAAATTGCCAAGGCAAATAATCCTTTTGGCATAAGTAACTACTGTGCATATGTGCCTACACTAAACAATACATGCTTGTGTGCATACATGCGCGTCTGCCTTGTTCCGGATACAGTGGAGGCAGGTACAGTGTTCTGTTTGACACGCCACACCAGCAGTGCCCACAGCGCTACATGGGCAGAGCTAAACGGGCTTTGATCAAATGGTTTGATCAAAAGGAGACACGTAACTTGCCCTCTAGCCTTCCATTTTGTACCGAGTGAATGAATCATTGGGAAAAAGACAGCAACCATGTTCCCTGAAAGAGACAGTAGGGGTTTTACCACAGAGGAGAGGCCTCAGAACCTAAAGATTGCCGGTAGAGATCCTAAGAGTTGTGGTGGCTAAGTGAGGGATTTTTTGAATATTATCATACTGCAACATGTATAATGAATGTGTATTCCAGGTGGGTGTAGCGGTTATTTACTTAATACCCTGATCTACATTAGCAGAAAGAACATATTTAGTTGTGGTTGAAGCCCTGGTGTTGAGTTTGAGCACCAGAGGTGCCCGTCACACAAAGTCAGGCCGACTAACCGGGTTTCTCCTCATGGCTCCTCCCACCGCCCGCGAGGCTCTTGGATTTCCCGCCATCTCTGCCAGCCGCTTGTACGACACCGTCTCTCCCATTTTCACGTCCCTCAGAAGGGTTCGCAGGACGCGGCTGGTGAAAGCATCTACACCGAGGGGAGGAGGAGGAATGGAGGAGGAGGAAGAGAGGACAGGAGAGGAGGACACAGAACTGCTGGAGAACTGACTTCGGTGGTTCACAGACTCTCACAGGGAAGTACAATATTGACTAGGTCTCCTTGAGATATGTGGTCCTAATGAACATAATAAATATCTTGCTCCCACTCAAAATGGCTTCAACTGGACAGTATTAGCGGTGACCTGCCATTTCATGCGCTACAAGAAAGCTAAATGGATTTTCATGAATCGTCCTCGCTCGCCTTAATTCGTTCTATGGAGAGATTATTCAACGTCTTCAGAAATAATGAAATACCTCGATTTGACCTTAAAAACAGAACTTTAACATGGTGCTCGGTTTGGTATGAGAAAATTATTTCCAAAGCAGAAAAATCTAGGTTATGCAAGAAAAGGTCACAGCTAAAATTAAAAAGTTCGCTCTTTCATTTAAAAGGATTAAGAGAGGCCAAAAAGACTGCAAATGTGCTCCAGATTTTTAATAAAAATAATTTGAATGTTGCATACCATTTGTGGCAGTGGGATGACTTTGAGGTTAATCAGACCAATTTGTCCTTTTAATTGCTTTCTATTCAGAGTAGATTCATTATATCATCTTCTCTTAAATGGTGGAATTCACCGAATCATCTGCAGCTTAGCAGACCATATTAACGGCTTTGATTCCATTAGCACGTTGGTAGAGGCATTATCTTTTACTGTACAACCACCAGACGCCGTCTGAAAGGCATGTTGGGATAACCAAGATCACAGCGGGAAAAAAAAGAAATACACCGCGTTCACAGCAACGCTCGTCTATCCTTGAGTAAAGCCTTCGCAGCCAGAGCCGGCGTACCGTCTCCACGCGCCTGAAGAACCACCTTTGTACGGTGGATTTCCCGAAACAAAGATCTTGTTATCGTGCGAAGAAGGTTCCCCGAGTCTGCTTCGCCCACGCCACGGTCGTGAAAATTCAATTAGTGATCTTCCATTCTCTCTCATTTACATGGTCTAAGAGAGCACATGACGAGTGATCTATGAGGGGGGAAAAAAAGCACTCTAAATTGGCATTGTGTGAAAACATGTCACCCCCCCACCATCCCCACCATCCCCACCCCCCCCCCCCTCCTCCTCCTCCTCCTCCTCCCCCCCCCTGCCTCTCTTCTACAGAGTGAACATCCTTCGTTCCCCAGGCTCCCTACCTTATAGTCACTCTCCCACACAAAGCCACGTGAACAAGGCAATTTGCCTAAACTGGGGGGAATAAGTGTGAAACCTAAAGGGGGTACACTTGATTGATGCACACCCATGTGGCTTCCTTGTCTCGAACAAGGCCCGTAGGTACTGTTTAATAATTTTTCAGGTAATAATCACGCTGTCAACGAGAGCGCTGATGGCTTCTTGCGCAGACTTAATGCTAGGAGATATACCCTTATCAAAATGGCTCTTAGACATTATTCCCCATTATGCAGCGTGGATTTGGCCACGTGAAGCAGGCGGTGCATTATGATATCTCGCCGATGCTTCAGACAAAACGACAACGCGCCGGAACGGATGGGAACTGCGGGGTTTGACAAATCCCCGTTGATGCGCACGTTATTGAAAACCATCTCGAAGACAATGTCATGGTGCCACTCGCTGGTTCAACCAGCCAGAGGGCTAAAGCTACATGGCAAACAGCGCAAGGCTGCGGTGAACATCCGCTGCGCCCGTCGGGTTAAAAGAACCGGCTGGTTCTTCCGACGTATGCAAGTGTGGGAGGGTTAGCGCTGAGCGTGGAGGTTAGAGAAGTCTGCTCCAAGCACAGCTGAACCGGGGGGAATTCATGCAGGTCACTTTAGGTGACCTGGGATGATTTCCAGACCAGTCCCCCAGCCCCATACTTCATATAGGGCTTAATATGTTGTGTCTGGGGGTCAGGACCCTCTTTAGATAGGGGAGCACCAGTGTCAATTGTTTAAATAAAAGTTGAGGGGGACCACTTACAGGTTTACGGACATCCCGTAATTATGTCACAGGTCATTACCTTCCAGCAGGCTAGGAGGCCAGGCTACAGGAGAGACCAGATTGGCTGGGGCTGAAATCGATGGGCAGAAATGGATCACACGATTATGAGCATATTGATGGTGTGTACTTTCCAAATTCACCACACGAAAAGAGCAGATCGAATCGTTCATAATTCTTCACGGATGACGTCTTTGAACAGGCGATCAGATCAGGTTTCCCCAAACAGTGGCGACCGCACGGTCCTGACCGACAGGGAAATTTCCCTTTTGCGGCCGACATCCGCCCACTGCGGTGGTTGTGAGAAGCACAACACGAGAAGCTCCCTCATTATTCTCTGCGCCTAATGGGAGGGGAGGCTTCGACTCCCAGCCAACGCGTCTCTCGAGCCCGGGTGGATCCGCACTTTTGAAGGCTGACGGGGGTGCTGATGACTCTCTGATTATTCGATCGTCTGAAAACGTTCATTTCCCTAATTCCTCTCCACATCACAGGGGTGAAGTCCTGGGGAGTGTCTCATCTCGCCCTGCGCTGTGCACAGAGGGAGGTTCACTCTCCTGCAGGAACTCAGTCTTTGGGGGCTTTGAAGACTGCGCACCCCAACCCACCCCCCCTCCCCCCCGCCCCTCCCCTTCTTCTTCCACGCACACACTCCCAGGCCCTGCGCCCCCCCCCCCCTCCCTCCCCCCCATCCCCCCACCATACCACCCCGCCCCCACACGCACACACACACACCCCCTGCCTACCGCCCCCCCTGCCCCAACCCATCCCTGTGCATTCCCGCTTACCCGCTAAGATACCCCTCCACTGTTACATAGGGATGTTTTATTAATGAGATAAGAAGGTGCATTGTTTCTGAGAATGTTCTGTGTTTTTCGAAGGAGATGCGTGTGCACGCTAAGCGCACGCCCTCTCGTGTCGCCTCGCTGCAGCGCCATCGAGTGACAGCTTCCTTTGAAAAGTGTCTTGTTTTGGATTTTGTCAGAAGTGAGTAAACAGAACATGGTAGAGGTCACGCCGAGACTGCGTGGCAATGCCCCAGAAGAAACATCCGGAATCTCTAGATCACAACGCATTAGGCAACAACTACAACAACAACAACAAAAGTTGGTTGTCAGAAATCACAATGACCTGATTAAACTTGTTTCGGTCTTATTCCCACTGTGGTGGTATGACAAAAGCAATTAATTCTGTGGATACACAGCCTACTGTAATTCGTACCCAAAGTATAATAAGACGGTAGACAAGGTAGAAATCCTGAAAATCACCCCAAATACAATGATCACATTGTCTTTCCTTGGAACGAATCCTCTAGATGTACAAATTTAACAGAGCTACCCCAGCATGGCCTGTGGTTTTAACTGCTCAGAGCGGCATACCCCTATGCCTCGTATTCTTTCAGCCACTCAACAACAGACGAGGGAAAGAGAGCGAGAGCTGCAGCACAATCACCTATTCAGATCAGGTACTAATGAAGAATTCCATCTATCCTGAAATTTAATTAAAACCCCAAAGACTTCAGATGAGATGCGATTTGAAAGAGCCCGGGGCGGGTACACAAGCACTTGGTGGCGAAGGGAATCACACTGAAAGTTGATATCGTAATTGGTCCTGATGTATTTCTGCATTGCCTTTGCGGGAGCGTGGGACTCGTAGCTGTATACAGGGTCTCCACGGACTACCTGCTCATTGAAAATGCCATCACTCAAGCGCTGTGGATCTGCATGAAATTAGAGAGCAACCGCAGCCTGATTGCAGAGGAAGAGAAGCACTGCTGTCAAATACATACATTAGGGTGTTTCTTTGACTGTTCGTTTTCTCCTTAAAGGCCTTTGTGCTGTTTGAGAAGTAAAAACAATAAAGGGCTTTTTCTTGTGTGAGGAAATATGCCTATAGTTGTTTTTTTTACTATTTAAATCCTAGATGCCTTTTAAAGTGAATTATCTTTCCAGAACCTCTACAAAATGGTGCATTTTACTTAAATGATCTTAATCGTATTCAATAACAAACCATGGTGTCACAGCTTCTGGTTAAAAGGACACTAATTGTCCCTTATTTAGGTCCCCCTGTCCACTGCAGTAGGTGACTGGTCAAGCCAACAATAAGCTCATTGAAACTTTACTACCATTCACATGCTGTCTCATTAAAAAAAAAAAACCTTCCTGTCTGAAAATGTCAAGAGTGGAATTCGATCAGTTTCAAAGAATGTGCCAAGAATCATGGAAAAGCTGGCCAAGACTAACACGCACTGTAAGAGCTACAGATTACTGAACCAAGTTACAGCTCTGTGTTCTGTTCTCTCTCTTTCGCTCCTTCTCCCTCCCTCCCTCCCTCCCTCCTGCCCTAACCTCACCCCCCCCCCCTCCACCCCCACCCCGCCCACTCTTTCCCTCTCTCCCTCAGCCATAAAATACTTCATTATAACACAGTGCGCCGGCGAGTGTAAGTGATGTAACTGACAATTAAGAGTGAAAGCCCCGATCCCAGTCATGGCTCTGCAAATATTTATCCATGACAGACCTCCGTGCAGGGCGGGGTGGTGAAAGGCAGGGAGGGGGAAACTCCCAACGGTCCAGGGCTCTGAGAAGTAGGCCTGGAGCCAGTCGATGCAGCGCTGCAACTCAGGGCTGGATCCTGCACGGCCCTCGCTGACCACACACCTCAGGGAGGCCTCGTCTGTCCTAGAGCAGCCAGAAGGAGGGAAAAGTCATAAAGAGGAAGAACTCCTGGTTGGAGATTGACGTGATGTACCAGGAGGGTGCAATAAAATGCCTTGAGTGACTTAGATGCTAACCGACAGAACAGTTTTCGCTGGAGTGTTTAACCAGGAAACGGTCGGAAATCAAGGGCTGGAACTCGGAATTTCAGACGACTCGATCGAGTCGGCTTTCAATAGTTTCGAGAAATTCGTAAACACTTTTGACACTTTGCACATGGCAAAGAATAGCTACAAGGAAAAAACACTTGGAAAATGTGATTGCAAAGCCGGTGATGACAAGCCACAAATAAACTGCAGATGGCACAGCGGGTTAAGGCGTTGGCCTCATGAGCGGAAGGTTGTGAGTTCGAACCCCGGCTGTGGCTATGTGATGTTGTGTCGTTGGGCAAGGCACTTCACCCTACTTGCCTCAGGGAAAACATCCCTGTACTTAATGCAAGTCACTTTGGATAAAAGCATCTGCTAAATGAGGTATTAATATTATTAAAAAAGCCTATCCTGCATACCTCAGTCAGCGAGTGGCTGCTTACAGGAATTTGGCCAACGGTCGAGTTGGCGTCAGTTAACAGATGATTGTCTCGGAGGACTGACCACCCCCCGGGTCAACACCAGCAGACCGACCTGCATCTGACATGTTAAGACCCTACTGGGATAGTCCTCTAAGCATGTGCATTACTGCAAAGTGGACCTCAAGCTGTGTGGAAGATCTAACATACACCGCCAACTCCATTAACTGGCGTGCGGACCTATAAATAAATAATATCACCATTTAAGTGCTCTTTTTTTTGAAAATTGGTTTATCCTGTACGGTATTAATAATACACATTTACTTTGTTAAACACACAGACCATCTATTCCAACGGCTCGACCTCCTGGTACATTAGTCAACACGGTAAGGGTCTGTACGTTAAGTGTTTTTACACTACTTCAGGAGGTCACAGTTTGAGCTGCATTTTATTCAACATCTGAGGTGAAAGAGTTGCCCCGAATGTTATGACAGGCACAGTTCAGCAGTTTAGCTTGCAGTGAACAGCACAGCCTGGCAGTCTGTGGCTGTGATTGGATTATCTGGGGTGCTGTTTAACACCAGGTGTAAATACTGTAAAAGGTGTAAATACGCTGAAGTGTAAATAAACCAAACCGCAGTTTATAGCGAGTGGTGAAAATCGGGAGAAAGCCACCCGTGGCCTGCGCTGAGACCCACTCAAACAATGGCCATGGCTCATGGCAATCTCTGTCGGCATGGGTGAGTGGCCAGCCAGCCCCTACTTGTCATTGTCTCTCCTCCCCCCCCCCTCCCCTCCCCTCCCCTCCCCCCACCTCCCACTGCTCCCTCCTCATTTCCCCCCTCTATTTCTCTATCCTACTAGGCACAGCCTCCCCCCCCCTCCCCCCTCCACCATTCCACCATACCCTTTCCCTCAGTGAAGTTCTTCAGGCCACTGTTCCCTCTCGCCCCTCTCTAGTCCACCCCCCACCCCACCACCTCCCCACCACCCCCACACCACCTCTTTCTCTCAGAGAGGATGTTCCAGCCACTGCACACTGACAGCTCAGGGATATTGTGTGTGGAAATGTTCCTGTTGGAGCCGCGGGCCCCGGCAATCTGCTGGACAAAGGCTAGAGCACCTTTGCTTAAGGCTCAGACCCTTTGACCCACGCTGAGACTTCAGACTTGTCACCGGGGCTAATTTCCCCCTCTTCTGCTGACAGTTTCATGCTAAATGTGTCTGAGTGAGGCTCTGCTGACACACAGCACAGCGCGCACGGCAGGGTGTTCACGGAATGACCGTCTGTGAAGAGCAGCTGGAGAAGCATCAAATCTGGACGGTATCGGAAATATTGGCGGGACTGTATCAGGTGGAAAACTCATCAAATCAGTGTGAACATGTATTGGGTTCTTGCCATTACAACAGGGGCTTCGCAGAAAAAAGAAAAAAATTACATATATATGACTGTTTTCAGATAATAAAAAAAATACATTTAAAAATAATCCTGTCCAAATTTTCAGTTCCATAAAACAAATACTTTATACTGTCAAATACTTTATAGGCCAAGAAAACTTCTCAAATTAGCAAAATGGTTCAGTCTTAACTGCTACTGTGAATTTCCAATTCCCCAATTTTTGGAACATCAGGTTTCTGTTCTTTTATTGGTGTGAATATAAGATACTAACTCTAACTTGGCAATGATTTGCAGCAGTTGAGAGAATATTTCCCTTGATAGCAGATTGTGATTTGAAAGAATTTCTAATATTGTGCTCCTGTCACAATCAATTCCCAATTACCATAAATCATTGCTGTGCAGAGTGAGTCATTTAGCTCTCCACCTATTCTCTTCCTCAAATATAAAAGAATGAATAGGGAGTTGATATCACCGTTAAGGTGGTTATTTCATCATCCAGGAGGAAACAATCAAAAGGGACAAAGAAGGGGAGGGAGCTGGGAAATATTGTTTCAAGAAGGAGAAGGAAAAATGGCATCCATTTTGTAGATTACCGTGAGGAATTGAGAAAAAAAAACTTGAAATAGTATTACCTTCCCTTAGTATGAATGTCAAGCTACTGGGCACACGTCGAGCATATGTTAGCAGACATGACTAATTGAAATGGATTTTGTCAATCTGCTCAGGGAATGGAGGGGGGGGGGGGTGCTTTTGGAACCGTGGTACACAAAAGAAGGTGAAAAAAAATGGGTAGTCATGCCTTCATCCTGTGATGCGTGATAAGGCTCATTCTGACTGGATGGCCTGTCACGTTTGACACGGCCTGTCAGAGTTCCCCTTCACCAATCATGGGTAACACAGCGGGTCAGAGGATGAAATAGAAAAGGCCAAGACCAGTCCATATTTCCCTTAGCCTCATCGCGGCGGCTACTTAACTGGGAGATGTCAAAGACTCAAGAGAGCATGAAAACAGCCTGAAATGACTGTCTAAAAAGGGAAAAGGGATTGTCCACGTCTCTATGAATGTCAAGACCCTGATGGTTTCTCAGCCTAAAGGCTCCGAGACAATTGTAAGTCACTTGCTCAATACGGCTCGTTCAAGCATTCCCAGGATCCTTCACATCGTGGATCGAGACGCCGCCGCGGAGAAGTCAGGAGCGTTTAAGGCAGCTCACTCTAAGCTGGCCAGCTTATTCTATTCCACGGGCCCTACACTACTGCTATTCTGAACCTCAGCATGTCATCCACACTCAGCAACAGAGGATCCATTAACTGCTCTCTGAAAATTTAAGAGCTGCCTTATTAGACAAGGTGTCCATCAAACAGGATATGGGTCTCGCACTAACCAGTTCAGTTGCACGGTGAGGTTCTGTGCTAAAATGACTATATTGTAGAGCAGGAAACACAGCGTGCTGCGGATCAGGCCTCCCTCTCAGTTAAGCGGCCACAGGAGTCAACGGAGGCATTTTTTACTAGCGCTTTACCCCTCGATCCATAACACCCTGCATATACACACACCCAGCACAGCTATGTTTACATACAAGTGACTAACTAGTGAGCACTTTAAATGGTGCTTTTAGTCTTCGATTCTCAAGTGCCCGCTGAAAGAGATTCCAATTACCCGAATGCTAAAAAGCCAGGAAAGGAAACGCAGAGTACATCAGGGATGGCCTGTAACTAGCTCCTGCGACCGACTCCACGGCTGAGGACTGAGCGATGGGGACAGTGACCCTGCATGGATAGCCTCTGTCAAAATTTGACCATGTCAAGCACAAAGGCATTGTGGGAATCCAGTGTCACCAAGTCCTAATTACTGTCTATGTTCGGAGCAAATTACTGCCTTGTTCCTCTGATTAGCGAGGAGGCTAATCTTCACCTGTGTACGCCAGCACTGCTGAGGACCCTGGAGTGTTAGCGCTTCGTCTTCTGTAATTTATTTTTAAATCAGTGCCCGCTCCCAGGAGTTTTGAGTGTTTTGTTGTGAACCGCTTACCATGATCCCCACCACCGCCCCCTCACCCCTAAATCCTTGACTAAATCCTTGTTTGGTGCCGGAGGAAGATAAGCAAGAACAACACTTGGGCATAATTGACTCGTACTCATCTCAAAGATGTCAGAGTAAAATCATCTCTCTGCATATCGCCTCAGAAGAATATGCTAGGTAAAGGACTATGCGGTCTGCGGTAACACAGAACTCCATTTTAAAAGTCACCTCGAGTAGCGCCGTGCTTAAAAAGTTTTTTTCCGGATGACAGAGGAGAAATAGCAGGAGCTGGAGCTCAGCCCAAACCCTCTGCTACTCAACACTCATCACCCCGAGACTAGTTCTAGAAATCTCAACGTTCCCTAATGTTCAGCTGACGACTGAGGAACTGTCAGAGGGTCCGTCTGTCTGCGATGGGCGGTTTACAGGTAGCGTGTTACACAGGTGTCGGTTTACACAGGAAATGACACATGCAGGCTGATTGGGGGAGGTCCCAGGGGACTTGGCCGTAAACACAGAGCACAGATGGGTCCAGGGGCCAGTGGGAACAGCACCTTAATGAACACACAGCTGAGGACCGCTCCTCGCACAATACAATTACCTAAGGCCACAGGAAAATAAAATACATTTAAAACTGTACATCTTTAACACAGCATTGCCACAAAAATGGTTCCAAAAATATTAAAATAAATGGAGCTTCATTTTTCCAAAAATGCTAACAGACAAAACAGATTTAGATTTAAGTTGACATGCACACATTCTTTCCTGCCATTTGTTTCAGACTTCAGAAAGCAGTAATGCCGGTCTAGTGTTGAGGGACATGTTAAGCAGTAGCATACCCACTCCAAATCCGTAATGTACTCTACTTAACCAAGTCCAACCCCCACTGGCCCACAGAGGGAGGCCTACATTTGCTGATAAGAGACCTCGGTGAGAGAGAGAGAGAGAGAGAGAGAGAGGGAGAGAGCGAGAAAAAAAACTGGCCCTGAATAGGGAACACACATTCCCTGTGATCCAGAACATTGATTCACAACACTACATGAGTGTGAGAAAACAATAAATGCGTCACCTCAGACATTTCACACCAGTCGTTGGTATTGTGTACAAGCTGCACTGACAGCTAGGGTATTAGACAGGAGGGACCAGCGGTAAGTGCCCCGGCACGCCGATGCGACTGTGATCACGTCGAGAGTGGGGAGCTAAAGAGTGAAAACACTCGACCTGTGAACAATGAGGACACTTTACATCTCATCCCACGTTGCCTGTGACAATGGAAGGCTGTTGGCCTAACTGGTGATTAATAGACTACACCCTTCTCCTTAAGAACAGCACAGCGTTCTCAACTGATAATCAGAGACTCAGTGAGCAGGTTCATTCAAAAGACTAATTACTGTTGTACCTCACCCTGAACATAAGAGCTGCTTATGGAGGGGCTCGAGCGGTTCTTTCCTCTTTGCACTTCCTGATGGGTATTTCTTTACAAGCAGGCCTGCTGCTCAACAAAAGCGTTAAAAAAAAATCTGTGATTGCTTTCAGTACTTTAATTACATTCAGAAATGGCATTTCTGCCTCATAATACACCCCTATTGTTTCAGAATTATCTATTTTGGAGAGTAAAATCTACAATATTTGACGACACTCCAGAGCTAAATCGCCTCTTGAAATTGAAATATGCTGCGGATATACAAAATAAAAAGGCAGCCCTTCCTGCTGATATACTGGAAGCTCCTTGGCTTTCTACAGACTGCTATTATTATGCATATCCAGGTAGAAAGTTAATTAACCCAAAGCTTAAGCTAATTATGGTAGCAGAATGCTATCAACCAAACGCTTTCAGTCAGACAGCTGTCCAGAATTGCATTTGCTAATCATTTGTCTTTTGCCGGAGCATATGGTACATTTCCCCGCTATCAGAGGAACAACAAACAGATGAAAATCATTAACTAAAAACAATGTGCAATGTGAAAAATCAGACACAGATTTATACGGCTTTGTGTCAGGGAAAAAAAGGCGGATTTATAGCCTGGGAAATATAATGATAATTTTGGTTTGAGCCACTTAGGATTTTCGGCAGATCACATGACCCATGTGTGCTGGGAATTCAGATGCACAAATATATTGTTTATATCTATATGCAAATGAGACAGAATGTTTATTGTTTATGCGTGTAATATTAATTAGAATTTTCTATGGAAGCATACAAGAGGAGCTTATTTTGAACAGCTTTCTAGCTTCTGGTGTATATTCACTTGTCCTTCCACTGCAATGTTTTTGTATTGCTGATAAAGATGAAGCCGTTTCAGCTTTGAATACATCAATTATTGCTCTAAAATCTGTTGGCCGAGATTTCTTTTCACAAAAACACTGCTGGCTGTTAAAGAATGATTGATATCAGTATGGCCTTGCAACATTATCCAGCAATAAAGACTACTCAAGTTCTAATGCAACATGTCACACATGGGCTCCTGTAGTACATTTCTATTGAGGACCTCACAAGCTAAATTGCTTTTTCCAGCTCCTCCACACCTCAGTCGGGATGACAGACAAATTGATCAAATCATTGTAAAATAATATGCCCGCGAAATGTCTCGGGGCAGAAGTCCAGCCTCTTTCCATTTTTTTTCATATTGCACCCTAATAAAAAAGACTCCCTATTTTGTATTATGTGTCTATGTTGAACGTACAGGTCGAAAAGCATCATATTTCAGATTATAGTAATCTCCTGTAAACCAAATGTGTGTGATTTTTCATTGAAAAGTCTGGCCATGCTAAACTAAGAAGGAAACTGGTTAACAGAGTTGGGCCCCAACAGGGGTTGTTGAGATGTAATGAATTTGTTCATCTGATGGTGCCTGCAGGGCTGTCGTTAAAGCCACAGAGCTTTATTTCAGGAAATGTTGCTTATATCAGGAAAGAAGCAAAAAAAAAAAAAAAAAAGGGGGCCTTGCACGATTCCATTAGAACGTTGACGGTCATGGGCTGTAAGCAATGCTTCAAGAGCATTTGTGGAGCTGTAATGACGTTTATCAATCAACTATTTATCACTGTCACGAAGCCTTTGTTACCGCTTATGCTATTCACATTCATTCACATTACAAATTCCACAAACGTTGCCAAAACCTTGAGCCTCATAGTACGTCTCTCCGTGATGAAAACATGATTTTGACGATGGGTTAGGCTCGCATTTCAAAATCTTGTTCTCACATTTGTGGACATACAGAGAAATGTGATGGAGACTACACGTATGATCGACACAGCAAATGCTATTAGACTGAGGAATGATCTACTGATGCGAATCATTACATGCATTTGCATATTCTTACTGAACCTGAACACACAAATTAAACCACATACAGACAGAGAGGAAGCAAGGTGATGTGCATGGTTACAGGACATCTTTTATAATCAGAATTCCATATTATTAATTTCCTCACTTCTACTTCATTAACAAGTAGAATGTTTTTACTGCTTGATGCATTTTAGGAAAATGGAGACAGTCAAGAAGCAAACACATGTTGAGGTATAATATACAAGCACATTAATAGGTTTCCATAAATTAGAATTTGCCATACATTTTCAAAAGGATGACTTCCTACGTGGTGCATTTGAAAATGGTTTAATTTCCAGAACCAATCAAGTTTATCAAATGTGAATCTGTGATACATGGATATTTAATTTCCATCTAATCAAAACTAATCTGAAAAGTCGGGTGTGAACCTGAAAATGTAAAATTGAAGAGTACTTTTAATGGAGAATTTAATCATTTTCAGATTTTTATTTTTTATTTTTGGGGGGGGGGCTGGAATCACAGAGCACCTTACTGTAGCTACAGTATAAGAAGTTGCTTGTTTACTCTCTGAAGTATAGCGTGCATCTGGGATTCAACATAACTTCAGAGTACAGTGCCAGGCATGATCCCAATGGCCTTAGCTGACCCAATAGACTTGGTCTCCAATGAACCCCTTTGTGGATAATAAACAGTAATTTTCTTCCTTCAAATATTTCAAATATGCTGCTGGAAGAAGCGCTATCGCATGCCATCAGAAATCTAATTTCAAGCTCAGCTGTATTCTAGTGCCCCTCATATTTCTAACGCCTCTCCTATTTTGCCCCAACTTTCTCCGGGATATTTCTTATGGGATCTACAAAAACGCCCTGATTCCGATGAGGAATGGCGGCACTCCATCACAAGGAGTGGATTCTGTCTGCCTGTAAATTTCACACCTTTGTTTATAACGTCACTGAGTAGGCTGTTGTACAGTACCTTTCAGCAGGTGCCACATCCATTACGATGTGGACGGCGTGCACACCATTCTCACACGCGATGACTCGGATCTTTCCCAGGGGGCTTAGCAATGAGATGGTCTTCTGGGCACACGGGCTCTCTCTCTGGCTCATCTCACCATCCCTACACCAGGAAACAAATAGCCTTGTATTCAACAGAGTATTAATGTGGTTAACTTTTTCCCCCATTTCCCTCCACTTTCTCATTGAAAAGATTATTGAAAAATGGTGGCACGCACATGTCACACGTTACTGGACATGTCCTTCAAACAATGTCATGATTTGAGTTGATCCTTACATTACGATCAAGTATCTTCTTTCTTTCATGAAAAAAAAGAAGCAACAATACGCCTACCTAACCGATACATCGTCCATTTTCCCCCTTTCTGTTCTATATATCACATAAATGAGAAAAACAATGCAGTCTGTTCCCATGTCTGGTGGGGGATTCCCTAGATAGCTCAACATTATTTTCAATCCGTCATTTTTGGTTGATGGCCGGGATGTTTTTCTAGCATTAAATTTGTTCCTTAGGGTGCAACTCCGATGGGATTCTGGTTTCCAGCCCTTAACAACAGCAAAAACGTGCAGCTTTTCTGACGACTGAGATGGATACTGGCAATAACCAGACAGCAGTTTCTTTTTTTCTTCTTTTTACTTTGAGGGGAGGGCAGATGATTGACTATGTTATATGTGAGTTTTTGAGAGATGGGGGTTATAATAAATAAAGGTCACATTGATTGGAAAGGTTTCCAACCAAGAATCACTTCTTCCAATATGGCCTTCTGTATTCAACACTGGACGTGTGGTACAGAACAGTCAAGCAACTTTGCAATTAGCAAATGTTGTATTCCACCATGAATAAAGCTGTGTTTGAGTTACTTGCATTGTGATTACATGTATTGAAAGCTACATTTGACCCATGTTATGCACTGTGTGAATTTAATTTGGCTTTCCTTTTCAGGGAATAGTGCACCATTCAATAAACATTACAGCACAATAAAGGTTCCCTGCTTGTATTAGTTGAATATCAAGACTGCAATGCATCCAAACAAAAACATCGAGCTGTTGAAAAACAAAGGAGCGCAAAATAAAAATGTCATTCAAACTGCAACGTATCCCTAATTTTCGGATCGTTTGAGTGTATATAATTGCAAATATACAACTTTGCGAAGCTTACGTTCAAAAACTGTTGCCCAGATAAACATTTCAGCGTTAGCGCGTGTACCGCAGATGCTGTCTTCCGTTTCCTTCACAGCGTGCACCAGGCAGCCAATCAAAAATCGTTAACACCTCCCACCCCTTATCACTATGCGATCATTGGACAGAAAGAAATGTTGCCCTCCTCTCACGAGATGACAGAGGAAGATCAAGTAGGTTTAAAAAAAAATATATATATAAGGTTTATCTGATAAGATTGAAGAAGTAAATAAAACAGAGCTTAATGCACACATACTTTTAAGTATATATTTGAATAATACTTTGTGCATTATCTTTAGTGAAAGTCTGGGTTTAGTTCCCCCCCTTATTGTATGGGACTGACGTAACTTAACGTTTCTCACTTAGTATAATCTGATCAGGCTTCTGTGAGTGATATACTCCCAGTATATCATTAATCATAAAGTGATACGGGGCAAGTACTCCTCTGCGTTCTACTATCTGCCTGCACTTTAGGCCGTTGTTCCATGCAGACTTCCATTTGGGGAGTGTAGGCCCTTTGCCTCCCCCCACCTCCACCCCCCCCCCCCCCCCCCACACACCCCTCCACCCCCACCCCTCTCCACCGTGGTGAGGGTGGAAGCCATAGAAGCAGGGAGAAAACGCTGGCCCTGCAGAGACCATTTTGAAATCTGTGAGGATTTCCATGCCATCTGGACCCGCTTCCAGTCTGCCCCAGATAGTAAGGGTTGGCAACGGTACCCGACGGTGCAATATGGCTCTCTCTTTAATGAACTACTAACTGTCCCCCGTTTTAATTGATGTGACATTTGAGTCATTTATCTCTGACATTTCAATGAAGGATGATTCTCTGCCTTGCCATTTACTTTTTTTGTGCTATTTCGAAGAGTCATTTGCATTTTGCTGCTCTAAACCTGCTTTTTGTCTCTCATTAGCTAATTACAGGAACAGGCATGATTAATAAAAATTTACATAACACAGTTTAATATACTGGGGGCTTGATGCAAAATGAAACCAAAATGAAACTTTTTCTTAAGTACAGAGGAGTACATGGGCCGATAACATTGGCTTCCTACTGTAAAAAGATGACTTGATGACATTAGAGGCCTGTAACCTTTATCCAGATAGCGACATGTACAGTGTGGGACAACTTATGTTCACAGCATGCTGAGAATCAAGCCCAATTAATCAGCACATGATTGCAGTGAGCAGCCCCCTCTGCTGGAGCACCTGAGTCATTATCGCATTTTAATCGAGAGCATCTCAAAGGCCTCAACACACATCTTACGGTGCCCTTGTGTGCCTGCAACTACATTATGGAAAGGAGTGTGCAATGTGGGGGTTTATACAGCAGCTTGCAAGTGTGATTAATGAAATGAGAATATTTGCAGTGAGATTATTTTGACCTGTTTTATCTTTCATTCGTTCCATAGCTTTGGGGGTAGCCTACAGTACAAAACAAGTTTGTCAGGGGCACAAAGATGTACATTTGAGTGTCAAAACAGGAAAGGCTACTGACCATGGAGGGGTGAAAGGAGTGGCCCCGATGTGCGTGTGAGGAATATAAAGGTTCCACTCCCAATTGTTTGCCATAAATGACACAAGTTTTTGAATCTTTTAAAGATATCCTTTCCAAACAGAGTTCCACTGGTGACGGCTGTTCCTTTGATTGTGAGCAGCATCATTGCCAAGGTGTGGTGCCCTATCTGTGTTGGCAGCCAGGCCAGATAGCTTTTGTTTGAGACTCAGTGCTCCTTTTCCTGTTCAGTTTCCCGCACTATTTTTGTTTGCGTGAGGTGTTGATTGACTTACAGGGGACTGCTTCCTTTCAGTGTATGGTACCAGATGTTTGTGAGAATAACAACCCCATTTATTTAATTATGACAGAAATTGTTTATGAGCAATTCTCTCCATCCGTTCATGTAGGTGGCTCTGTCCTACGGGCGTCTGCCTCTGTCTCGCCCCTTTCCTGTGTCCGCATGCTCGCAGTCACGTCCTCGTGGGAGGACTGGCAGTCGTTTATGATGTGAGGTATGTTTGAGAACTGAGGAGACCTGAGACAGTATGAGCGACATCATCCCACCACACAAAGGCATGTGGAGGATTTTGCTACATCACAAATATCCCGTAAGTTCTCAGTATAGACAGTCTAAACCAAAAAGAAGAAAATAGAACTTTGTTCCGGGAAAAAATATATAAAAAATATCTGAAGTAGCATGATTCGTAGAGATACACTTTGCCAAGTTCTATCAGTACGAATCTAACTCATCAGAATTCTGGTCCCACTCACTACAAACATTTGTCCTCCATCAGCCCTGGCTTATTTACTGCCTCTCTGCCTCTGTTTCACCTTGCTCTTATATGAGATGCTTTCGTTATTTTATTGTGGAAATATTGCAGTGGTTGCCTGAACACTTTGCAAATGAAGAGGCTTGAACCCCTGACAGGCTGTGTCGCCAGCGCCGTGACACACTGGCCCGCACATGCTGCGCAGCATAATGATGACATTAGGATCCAGTGATAATATCAGCAACGCACTTCAGATAAATGACTGATAAACCAGGGGTTGTGCCTCTCGTATTACACGCTTGACAGAGCAGCTAATCAGTGTCCAAGTGACTGCTATTACATAAATCATGAGCTCGACTTTGATGCATATTCCATCGGTGTTCCCTATTCATCACGTCATCTGGGAGAGTCTCTGTCTCTGGATGGCTGGTTGCCGGGGCCGACAGACATTTTTAAGAGCACATTATGTTTTCATTAGAAATGTGATCTGATCCATCGCTGTGTTGATTTGATTTTCCGTGCTTGGTCATTTGGCGGGGAATGACATCGCAGTTGGGTTATGGTTACGCAGATTATTACTGAGGGTCCCTTTCCGGTGATGTTTACATGGCATTCTGCAGTAAACCATGCTTCCTTGTATAACAGTACACACACAACAAACTACAAATGATGTCATTAAGAGGATGTTGAATATTCTTTCTTTTTTATTTACTGTCATTCCATTAGCGTAAATCCATTTTTTTCCAAGATGAGACCAAATCCATGGAGTTAAATCAGAGGCCCAAGTACCATAAAGCAGTGAAACCCTCTCTGTATGTTTTATTCTGTACTATTGGGGTCAGACGATGTGAAGGTGGGGGTGTTAATTTAATCCCCATTCTTACCCAGAGCATGGACACACTCTCTAAGGAGCTTTATCTCTGACAACTGTGTCAAATTAGAGAGACCACGAGCTCCTCATAAAGAATATGTCTGTCAGACGGCATTGTTCCTGGCCTCGGAAATATACAGCAGGAGACGAAAATAGTAGATAACACTACAGTCCTGTAGTTGGACTTCAACGTGATGAAATAATTTTCAAGCCATGTGAGCCTGTCAGTGAGACAAACTGGTAATAAAACTGACATCTGTGTGCTGTGCGTTCAGTCTCATCTCTTGTTTGGCTATTCTACAGCTCAACAGAGAAGAATATGTATGATTCGCCTTACTCTACCCTCGTATTTATTTAGTACTATATTATTAAAGCGTTTGTCTAATTTGTACATTTTGCCTGATTTGTTTCCGGATATCCCTTAATCAAACCGGAATGTGTAGAAGTTACGACACCGTTTGAATATAATTGATGATAACATAACATTCTATTAGCCATGGTGCATGACTCCCAGGCAGTCCAGTGTGATAAGTGCTCATCATTTATCTCCCCAGGATCGTCGCTGCCCTGCAGACGAACATGTAAAACAAGCCCTAATGTTCTTCCTACTCCCCTATGGGTGTATCTGCCTTTTATCATCATCGTCCCTATTCTAAAGGGACTTCCTCTGGAGACAACATTTTGACTGACCTATGACCTGAAACATATTTTCCATTTGAATAGTCAGTCTAGTAAATATTTACAAGCATGTTTAATGTATAATAGATCTCATCTGTGAATAGCAGGAGCCATTTTCTGCTCAGTCAGTTTCTGATGTTGGACTCGCTTCCTGCCGGAGGTGATGTTGACCCCTCTTTATACAAAATAACCTGAGTCTCATTTAGGCCAAGTAGCATGCATATGCAGTGTGCGTATCCTTAGGGTATAAACCTACATGCTTGTTACAAGTAAAGCTGACTGTCTCAAATGTAAACATCTTAGTACTGTAAGGTTATTGTATTGCTTTGGTCCCAGAAGGTGGTGAATTTAATAATGTGGGTGGATTATATTAGAGGGAAGAAGAAAAAAAAGAAGTAATAATTTGAAATTGTTTGGGGAGCCCTTGTGTCAATGGTTATGGAGGCTAAGGGACATGTGTCCCTCAGGCCACTCTTAAAAAGCAATGGCTTTTCTTGTACAGCGATTTGAAATCAACATGCGTCACACTACCACTAAAGGCTGTTATCGTCCGATCAGAAACACATAATGTATTTGATTTCATTATTATGAAGGAGAGTGAATTGACATAGAGGATAAACAAGCCTCTTTTTTTCCGACAACGAGTCCAGCATTTCTGTGCTTGAATATACATTTATTAGGGAAACAAGTCAGGCTTTGCTACTCGGGTGCTTATACAACCACGGGGTTTTTAATCTCTTTCTTGCCGATGAAAGTCCCAGTAATTGCTATATTTCCCTTTTTGTTTCAAGGACCTTTGACGATCCCTTGGCTTGCATCAGAGGGCAAAGTCATTAGTGGAGAAATGAGCTCAAGTGAAGAGAAGGAGATTGCCGTCTCCTGGCGTGATGGGAAACTTTACCACACATTGCATTCTAATTTGAATTCAATTACAAATGTTCGTATGCATGTGACATAAGGACCATTTAAAAACACATACCATTTCAAAAAAGCATTTTTCTTTCTTCTCACCTCCGTCTTCCCTGTCAGACAGTCTTCCAAAATTGTGAGGATTTTGTGATATTTATTTTTCACTTCCAACAAAGTGAACGATCGTGTCAGTGGTTTAAAAAAAAAAAGAAGAAGAAGAAAAAAAAGAAGATTTTGCTTCACACTGAACAAGACGTTGAGTAAGCTGTGCATTGCTCTCTAATTCCTACTCAGCAAACAAGATGAATGTGAGCAACGTCCCCAGATGTACCTTACAAAAGGGCTAATGACAATATGTTCAGAGTAATCACTCTGTTGTTGTCATTATGCTATCAAGTGCTGTGGACGGGACGGGCACATCAAATATTAAAAGTTGTCAGTCACGTACCAATGCGCCATGCTTTGTTGTAGATGGTTGACAGCGATGCTTTTGAAGTAAATCACAGGCATTAAGAAGCAAAGCCGGCCCTGTTGACTTGTATCACGCTGGGAATCAGTGGCCCAGCATGTGTTGCTGTGTCTGTGCTCCCCTACTCCTGTGGAACTGTGCTGTCCCCTGGGTCCCCCGCACTGCTCCCCAGGGTGCACTGCATATAATTACCCACAATCCACCCTGAAACAGCTCTCATTTACAGTAATCAACAGTCTGCACTTCAAAGAGTCCATGTGGCATCAGACGCCCAGAGTCAGCGTGTGTTATTACAAATTATTATTACTGCCTCTCAATTACCTATGAGCTAAGGGTGAGGACAGTGTAAAATGTGTACAGTGGAATGGGATATCTCTGCTTGGTTAATATCCATTAAAGACTGATGAGAGCAATGCTGATGCACTGGATGCAGCTAATAACTTGAAAATACCTTTGTTCAGTATGGAAGGGTTGTGTCTCCATGCTAGATAATGGGGTGAGGGGGGAGGGGTGTGTGTGTGTGTGTTGGGGGGTGGTGGTACAACACATTAACTACATCAGTAACCAAAATTTACATGAGCAACAAATTCAGAAACATCAAAATTCTTTGATTATTTGGCACACATGGTGGTCTGTGCGGTAAAGGTCATTAACATAAAATGCTGCCATCATTAGGGTTGATTTCAGATAATGGTCAGCCTGGAAACCATTTTACACAGAGCAAGCCTTTCCCCATTAAAGACATATTAACAGAATTAACTCACATCATGAAAGGGGGAATCAGTCAGTTGGGTTGCCCCCAAGGATAATGTGCTTATAATGTGAAGTGATTTCTCCATTCAACAGTTCAGTGTGTGTATACATTTGTATTATTTAGGCCTGGCATAACATTTGTTCGTAATGTTGCATTATGAAAAGAAACATTGAAAAAAATACTGTATCGAGACGAAGAAATCGGTTAATCCCGTGGAAAATATCGCAGACGATTCCCCTGTAGCTGGTGTGAGTGTCAGAGACGCTGCGGTGGTTAGCAGGAGAGCACCTTCAGCCGTGGCCTGCTGTGTTCTCTGGTGAGCAGCGTCCTCTACAGAAGCTGCCTCTGACCCTCTGGCACTGCTGGGCCTCATCATTGCCGCTCCATTAGGGATGCGGGAGCATGGGCTCCAAGCGGCCGGCTCGGCTGCACCGCATTACTCCTACCCCTCGCTCCTGGCAGCTCCCCTAGTGGCCAGGTCATGTCACGGCACGGGTGCCCTGTGAGTGAGCTTGTAGCGGGTCTGCCCTTGACATGGCCCCCGCCGGTACGCTCCTCCCCGCCCCCCCCCCACCATCCCCGCCCCCCTATCCCCCCCCCTCCCTCCGCGGAGGAGGCAGAGCAGACTGTCCGAATGGGGCATCGGGGGTGCCAGCTGGTGCCAGCTGCGAGGGGAGGTATCCAAGGTGGCGGACACCTGTCCTAACTTGCGCCCCCCAGCTCCCAGAATGCATCTGCCGCGGCCCGGCAGACCCATCGTGGGGAAATGAGGCGCTAACCTTGAGGAGAAATGCTCCCAGCGTCGCATTAAGAGAGAGCCTAATTGCCGAACGCTAGCGCTGCCAAACGACATTAGGAAGTGCTGTCGTTTACTTTAACATAATGGCTCAGCGTGTTTTTTGGCCGAAGCTCCTTTCGCTTCTCTGAGGTGCATCGCCGCCGTGGCCATTTTGCCTCTGTCATGGCCAATCAGCACACAACTTGAAGACAATGGCAGTTCAGAATATTCCGATGACTTTGGAAAGACGTGTGCAGATGTGAGAGTTAGTGCACCGGTGCTGAGATTAAAGCCCACAAGGTGAAGATTGCGCCGTAGTGTGGTGGAAAAGGGGAGGGAGGGAGTAAGTGGGGTCGGGGGAAAGAGAACCAAAACTGACAGCGTGATACCGCAATGGCTGCCACTTGCCAGTCAAAATGAAATAGAAACGCCATTAGTGCGCCCGCCAAAATGAGTGATCGTATTGTTCAATCTCTTTCCTACGAGCCCAGACCACACGCGTGTTTGACTTTGTCGTCTGGAATAAATACTAATACAGTGCACTCTGTGTGATTAAATAAAACAAGCACGCTCATTACATTATGCATACTGTAATAAGAATAGCCCTGGCCAGCCTGCACTGCTAGGGAAGGCTCCACAGAGAACGGTCACATGTTCCTCTTGCTGCACCAGATTTTTGGGGCGCCCATTAGCAGAACAAAAATCACCTTTGATTTAATGAAAGGTCCTCATTTGCTTACCGGCTCCCTCTCACTTATAGGCACATGGTTAAATTAAGCCCCCCCCCTCTACCCCCCCCCTTCCCCCCTCCCCCCCCCCACCCCCCCACCCCCCGAGCACCACCACCTCTAGCACCCCCTCCTCTCCATTCTTAGGAGAACGCCATCCTCTCTCCTGCAGGATAACGCTGTGATGATTCTGTGATCTGGTGTTTCAAGTCTGCGGGAGTGTCAGAAATCCACTGCAAGGTGCTTCTAATTGCAGATACACCTCAGCACTTGAAAGTAATGAATGTGAGCACGGCTAAACCTCCAAGGATCAAACACTAGTAATACATCATCAGTTCTGAAAAGGGTAATTCGTTTCCCTTCGCCAAGCAAAATATTAGAAGTTCAGATAAGGGTTTTATTATTAATTTATTCAAACCCCCCCAATACATGATTTTGTAATTGAAGTGCTATGAATAAAGTAACTCACATATCTTAGCCTGCCTCGGTGCTCGGACTAGACGTGGGATTTGAGTGGGTAAATATTGTCTGTGCCGAGTACAGACGAGGAGGATCTGAGCTGAAACTACTCAGACGTGTTTGACTTAGCCAGGTTGACCTTTACAAACATGTTATTACTTTGTCTCGTTTCGCTAATGCAGAGGAACGCACCGTATCTGTGGAAACCTGTGGTACCCACCTGAAAACTTCCTGGTCGTCAACACACAAAGTTTGTGTGTGTGTGTCTCAATTGTAAATCAAAGTACTTTGGCGCAATTGTGAACTCCTACCTTAAACACGCTAAGAATATGTTTTGTCTTCCAAACAAGTTTAGACAATCTTCTTTACTGGCGATAAGATACACACACACCAGACTTCACTAAACCCACGCCTATACTATCAATATTATTCCTCCTTTCAGCTCCACCTGGTACTTCCACAATGCTTCACCTCCACCCACCGCAAAGCAAGCATGCCACGGGGACCCTGTGAAAACAAGCCCTGTGGTTCCGTGGAAGATGGCCTCTTACTGCAGGTCGACCCATGCGGCCACCGTGCTGCTGACCCCAGGAACGCAGGGGTAAAGAGTTCAAAGCCCAGCTGTCTGATGGCGATCTCCCTCGTCCGGGCCACGGCCGCGCCGCAGGCCCACTTCCCCCGCTGCTTGAGACTGGAGGTCTCGCACAACAAATCAGGATATGCCATGCTCTCTTAAATGATGCTTTAAATTGCTGGTGTGCAGTTGAGTGAGGCGCATGTTTGTGTGTTCGCGGAATGTAATTTACAACCGTTGCGTTGAATGCCGTACAGCCTCAGCGCCTCCCTGAGTGCGGCGGGCCGGTGTCTGCACGTGGCATCTGTTAGTGAGACCGCTGAGGAGGGGGACTTAACAATGTGCCATTCACGGGCCAGATGAGGTCCGACTGAGAAGAAGAGGAGAGACAGGAAGGTTAGGAGAAGGGCAGAACAGACAGGGCCAGGCTAGTTAGTCGCTTACAGGTTCAAGTAAAACTCACCGGAACACTCTGGGGTTCAGCTGGGCTGGGACTGTACATTTTATCACTTTGGAATTTCTATTTGAACTATTTAGCAAACGTTCTTTTTGTCAGTATAAAACTGAAGTATTCATAACATTTATACTGCCATAGGCTGCGATATGGAATTTACCGAGCTCGATTATTATTTAATTTGATTTTTGAGTCAAGCGCAATTTATTTCAAGGATTTACAGTTCCGTTATTTTATTGCACACATTGTGCCGTCTAACTAAATGCTTAGCAAGGCATTGCATTTCACAACATCTACGATAGGTTTCTCGCTGCTGATGTTTAAAGGTGTCACCTGATCACGCTGACAAATTGAGAACAGACTGTTGAGTGAAATTAAACAGAAAAAGAAACATGTCTTTGTTGAATTGGTCCTTGGTATTTATTTTATCTTTTCAAGTTTTGTCCTCAAATGTATAATAATACAAATCCATTCCTTCTAAGGTCCCCCCACTCAGACTCGGGTGTGGTGGAGATGGGCTGTCCTGCGGCTGGGCTGACTAGCGACCTGTCATCCGGGCTGTACAGTGAGGAGGTGAGTAACCTCTTGGGGAGACAGGGGGGTCTGAGGTGTAAAAACTGGAGAATTTCTGGGCCTGATAAATGAGGCTCTTCCTAACTGCATATGGTATGTGTTTTAAAGGGGCTCCCCCTCGGCCCTCCTCCTTCCCAGCCATCCTTCATGGAGAGGTGAGGGGCACTCTGCTGTACTGTGGGGCCCAGGACAGGCCCCCTGCAATCTCTACATATGGCTCTGTAAGACATGTGTGGCTTGGCTGATGTTCATAAATTGTTATGTTTTTGGCTCTGCCTGTCTTAGTACATTGACTATAGACCGTAAGCGCTTGTGAAACTCTTTATTGGAAAACAATATGCATTTCATCATACCATATAGACACCTGATTTCCAGTAATAATAATAATACAAGAATATCCAAGAATAATGTTAAAATATTTGGTAAAAATATTTAGGGGAAACAACTCATTATTACGCAGTCAGCGATATATTCGGCCTATATTGTTGTAATCCATACTTGTGTATTGTATATAGTGAATATCTGGACAACACTCTACTCTCATCAACTACTCTAGTACGAACACAGTGCTACTCAGTTCATCCAATACCAGCACACAGCACCAGCACCTGATCTGGAACACTTTCAACATCTCACAGTCCTGTGACCCTTTGGCCTGAAACAGCACTTTGCTCCGGTCGTTTCTCAAGGTACAGCCCTTCCTGCTCCAGCCATGACGGGCGCTCACCACCTATTCCAGCAGCAGCGTCGGAGCAGCCGGCAGGACACACATGCCCTCCGGTTACTCCACCGGAGCTTCACCTCCTCCTTCTAATGGCACCCCCAGCCTCGTGCTCCTCGCAATGTAGTCTGCTCATTGTTTACTGTACATGCGGGTCCAGAGTAATAATAAATAAGGAGCGTGTGTGCCGTGCCAACATGATTGATTACGACAGGGAGGCAAGGTCAGGATGGAGGAACAGGCTAGGGCTGTCCGACTCATTGAGTTAACACTGTATCCGTATTGTATGAATGTCACCAGCGATCCAGTGATTTATTACTACAGCCACTGCTCAATTCTCTATTTTTTAACCTCCTCTTTTTTCGTCTTTTTTTTTTTTTGCCCGACCAAGATACGTTATTTGAGGAAGAAATGCAGACAAAATTCAGTGGGTCAGTGTATACATTTGTATATTGTTATTGTCAAGACCATATGGCCTCAGTTAAAATGTTGGCTACCATATGTTTTATTGCGATTTAAATCTAGAGAAGTGATAATGAGATTCGTTCATCTCAACATCTCAAATCGTTTTTAACTGATGATATATTTCAACTATGCCCTTCAACACATACAAAATACTCTGTTTTAAGTCTATAAGTTTTAAGTAGCTGGACAGTCATTTTCTTTGTAATGTAATTCAGAATATTTCCCAAATCAAAGTGACCGAAAAAACCTTCCCTGACACTTTCAAGAGTGTTTTCTTTTTATCTTGAGTTTTTCCACAGGATTCACAGTATAACCTTTTGTCTTGGGCTGAATACACAATGGCCCCTTGGACCTCAGGACTGCTCACTCTTTAGTGCATGTCAAGAAGACACCAGTCTGGACTATTTCCTCTGGGAGGTGGGGGAAGCAAGCGCCACGCTCTGTCAGTTAGCGTAAAATGTTTCAGACTGAAGATGGATGGAGACGACGTGTCACAGTGGCTCAAGCGAGCTTTCAGTGCACCCATGGCCGTGTCCTGGCTGTGTCAACCAGGCGACTGCATCACCAGGACCTGTCCCACTTTCTGACTTAGCATACACAGGACGTGACAAAACTAGCGGCCTTCAGTCAGAGCGGGCGAGCAGGATGGAATATTCCAGAGTAAAACACACAATAGAACCCAGTTCCCTGACTTTGTTGAATCATTAAAAGGTATATGAACATGTTAAAAATACTTTCAAGATGGATTTGGAATAATTAGATGGATGGCAGTTGATAGGGTGTTCAGTTGAATGTGTGTTATCTGTAAATGCTACACATGTTTTTGGAGCCAGTAAAGTAGCAAGAGGATGAGTAGACCCTGGACTTGAAAAGTCTTGGGTTGTGACCTCTTCAACTGACCTCCTTCAATATGTTTCCACAGGCAATTCCATAACCCTCCAGCCAACATTTAAATGCTTCCTGTTTAACAGGAAGTTCCACATCACTCTGTGGGACAAGGGGTGACGTTCAACTGTGCGAAACGGCAGTGTGCAGGAACCTGGTTTAATTTATACCATGTCTCATCACCTCTTTGAGCGCACACACACACACACACACACACACACACACACACACACACACACACACACACACACACACACACACACTCTGAGGTATTCGCACATTCTGGTGTGCACACACAAGAGCACACACACCAAAGCCCACAGTCCCGCTCGACTGATAACTG